>JAUIMM010000472.1:7355000-8032500 GCA_031769625.1 Taudactylus pleione
TTATTCTTGCTTGAGACTGCACAAATGGCTCCACCAGAAACTTTTATCTGCTTAACATTCCGGTCCTGTTCAGCTTGCAAAATTATGGCCCAGTATCTAAAAGCAGACATTTATCCTAGTGAAATTGTGGATTAGTTTCCGGATAATTTTACTATCACCTGGGACAGTGGCTTCAAGTCCCATTTAGGATGCATGATCCTTTGTTGCTCATTCTCATTGTATAAGTTATGCTTTTTTCAATGCAGGTGACTGTCTTAATGGTATTGCATGAAATCCATATATACCAAAACATACCTATTAAGTTTTAATTGCAATTTAATATCAGAGTTTCTACTGTATTATTCTGCAGAAGCACTGTTTCATGTGCAAGGACACTGTGCCGAGAATTGTTATGGACATTGCTAACGTCAATCTCTTACTTGTTGAAACCTCATAACATAAGCTTCCCGATGAAAGACGTCCGTCAGATACCTTAAGGTTTCCGGGACATGTCGTGGAAGACCCAAAATGACTAACACCTAAGGGGGATCCCGGCGACACCTTTATCCTGTGGACCATTAAAGAACTCACCATTTGGTGATATATGCAGCTTTTTTTATATTTAAATGTGAGTGTGTTGTGTATTAATAAATGTGTGATAAATTTTTGACAATATTGCACTATTAGTCTCTTTATCCTCCTCTTTTTTGAGATACCAAGTATATGGAAGAAATTTCAGCTATACTTCCTATATCATCTGAGAGACTGAAGTCACTATTTGGTCTGGTTAGTACAATCACATTTCATGCTGGGATTTGTAAAGCAAAGAACACAAATAAATGGCTTTCCTATATCGCAACAATTAATGATTATACTAATGAAAAACTCAGTTTCACACAAAGACGATACTAAGCCCCAGTGGCCTAATGGATAAGGCACTGGCCTCCTAAGCCAGGGATTGTGGCTTCAAGTCCCATCTTGGGTGATAGGATTTATTTCATTAAAATGATTTTGAAGATGTTCCTTTTATTCTTGCTTCATACTGCTCAAATGGCTCCACCAGAAACTTTTATCTGCTTAACAATCAGGTACTGTTCAGCTTGCAAAATTATGGCCCAGTATCTAAAAGCAGACATTCATCCTAATGACATTGTGGATTAGTTTCCTGAAAAGTTTACTATCACCTGGGACAGTGGCTTAAAGTCCCATCTAGGATGCATGTTCCTTTGTTGCTCATTCTCATTCTAGAAGTTATGCTTTTTTTCAATGCAGGTGACTGTCTTAATGGTATTGCAGAAAATCCATATATACCAAAACATACCTATTAAGTTTTAATTGCAATTTTA
Organism: Taudactylus pleione; assembly: GCA_031769625.1. NCBI lineage: Eukaryota > Metazoa > Chordata > Amphibia > Anura > Myobatrachidae > Taudactylus > Taudactylus pleione. Next base: position 7,356,326 of record JAUIMM010000472.1, read on the forward strand.
TATCAGAGTGGCTACAAAATAACAATTTCTATTGCAATTGCTGATGGGTTTCTTGAAGTCCTTTCATCCATGTTATCAAAAGGGTAATTTTCTGCCTTTTATATTTCTTTGGACACTGACTTTACTGACAATTTAGGTGCTACAGACCAAAAAAACAATGTTTACCTTTAAATATAGAGCACAAGTGAGATTTAACTTATTTTTAATTAAAGATTCTGCACTTTTTGGTATTATAGTGTATATTTTCCCTATGCAACATTAAAGTTACAAATATCTATAGCAAATATTATTTAAGATAAATAAACAGGAATTATTTTACAATTTTGATAATATTGAACTATACAACAATGGCATGAATTCATTGCAATATACACCTATGGATACATAAAACTGGGCAATAACACAAATGCACAATATAATTGATTACCTTATGATTAGAATATTACTTTTATTAGGTACTTTAGTATTGGGTGCAGTAGTTTAGTTGATTTAAAAAGTAACTAATTTAAAATTAATAAACCAAGTTAATTTACTTAGTCAACTCGATGCTAAAATCACTCAACTAAAAATAATGCACTTTGACCATGCGCTCCTGTGGCGCTATCGGTCAGCGCGCGGTACTTATGAGGCAGTGTCTGTTGAGCAATGCCGAGGTTGTGAGTTCAAGCCTCACCTGGAGCAAATGTAATTTTTTTACTAATGTCATCAGTTATTGATTATCATCTGCTACCTGAACAACCTGATATGAAGGCAGAAAAAAAACACAAACATGACTGTTTTTAAGGTACCAGTACACACAGCTGCTTTGGTTCATATGCACTGTAAACATTACTTTAGTTAGTCAACAAAATGGAATGCAAAAGACTACCTATTTATTGGTAAAAGAGTTGCATCAATCTGTTTTGCTGCAATGTAACATGAGGGTCCACACTTTTTGGTCTGGTTAGTACAATCACATTTCATGCTGGGATTTGTAAAGCAAAGAACACAAATAAATGGCTTTCCTATATCGCAACAATTAATGATTATACTAATGAAAAACTCAGTTTCACACAAAGACGATACTAAGCCCCAGTGGCCTAATGGATAAGGCACTGGCCTCCTAAGCCAGGGATTGTGGGTTCAAGTCCCATCTTGGGTGATAGGATTTATTTCATTAAAATGATTTTGAAGATGTTCCTTTTATTCTTGCTTCATACTGCTCAAATGGCTCCACCAGAAACTTTTATCTGCTTAACAATCAGGTACTGTTCAGCTTGCAAAATTATGGCCCAGTATCTAAAAGCAGACATTCATCCTAATGACATTGTGGATTAGTTTCCTGAAAAGTTTACTATCACCTGGGACAGTGGCTTAAAGTCCCATCTAGGATGCATGTTCCTTTGTTGCTCATTCTCATTCTAGAAGTTATGCTTTTTTTCAATGCAGGTGACTGTCTTAATGGTATTGCAGAAAATCCATATATACCAAAACATACCTATTAAGTTTTAATTGCAATTTAATATCAGAGTGGCTACAAAATAACAATTTCTATTGCAATTGCTGATGGGTTTCTTGAAGTCCTTTCATCCATGTCATCAAAAGGGTAATTTTCTGCCTTTTATATTTCTTTGGACACTGACTTTACTGACAATTTAGGTGCTACAGACCAAAAAAACAATGTTTACCTTTAAATATAGAGCACAACTGAGATTTAACTTATTTTTAATTAAAGATACTGCACTTTTTGGTATTATAGTGTATATTTTCCCTATGCAACATTAAAGTTACATATATCTATACCAAATATTATTTAAGATAAATAAACAGGAATTATTTTACAATTTTGATAATATTGTACTGTACAACAATGGCATGAATTCATTGCAATATACACCTATGGATACATAAAACTGTTCAATAACACAAATGCACAATATAATTGATTACCTTATGATTAGAATATTACTTTTATTAGGTACTTTAGTATTGGGTGCAGTAGTTTAGTGGATTTAAAAAGTAACTAATTTAAAATTAATAAACCAAGTTAATTTACTTAGTCAACTCGATGCTAAAATCACTCAACTAAAAATAATGCACTTTGACCATGCGCTCCTGTGGCGCTATCGGTCAGCGCGCGGTACTTATAAGGCAGTGTCTGTTGAGCAATGCCGAGGTTGTGAGTTCAAGCCTCTCCTGGAGCAAATGTAATTTTTTTACTAATGTCATCAGTTATTGATTATCATCTGCTACCTGAACATCCTGATATGAAGGCAGAAAAAAAACACAAACATGACTGTTTTTAAGGTACCAGTACACACAGCTGCTTTGGTTCATATGCACTGTAAACATTACTTTAGTTAGTCAACAAAATGGAATGCAAAAGACTACCTATTTATTGGTAAAAGAGTTGCATCAATCTGTTTTGCTGCAATGTAACATGAGGGTCCACACTATTAGGTCTGGTTAGTACAATCACATTTCATGCTGGGATTTGTAAAGCAAAGAACACAAATAAATGGCTTTCCTATATCGCAACAATTAATGATTATACTAATGAAAAAATCAGTTTCACACAAAGATGTTACTAAGCCCCAGTGGCCTAATGGATAAGCCAGGGTTTGTGGGTTCAAGTCCCATCTGGAGTGATAGGATTTATTTAATTAAAATAATTTTGAAGATGTTCCTTTTATTCTTGCTTCATTCTGCACAAATGGCTCCACCAGAAACTTTTATCTGCTTAACAATACGGTACTGTTCAGCTTGCAAAATTATGGCCCAGTATCTAAAAGCAGACATTTATCATAATGACATTGTGGATTAGATTCCTGAAAAGTTTACTATCACCTGGGACAGTGGCTTAAAGTCCCATCTAGGATGCATGTTCCTTTGTTGCTCATTCTCATTCTAGAAGTTATGCTTTTTTTCAATGCAGGTGACTGTCTTAATGGTATTGCAGAAAATCCATATATACCAAAACATACCTATTAAGTTTTAATTGCAATTTAATATCAGAGTGGCTTCAAAATAACAATGTCTATTGCAATTGCTGATGGGTTTCTTGAAGTCAATTCATCCTTGTCATCAAAAGGGTAATTTTCTGCTTTTTATATTTCTTTGGACACTCACTTTACTGACAATATAGGTGCTACAGACCAAAAAATCAATGTTTACCTTTAAATATAGAGCACAAGTGAGATTTAACTTATTTTTAATTAAAGATACTGCACTTTTTGGTATTATAGTGTATATTTTCCCTATGCAACATTAAATTTACAAATATCTATAGCAAATAATATTTAAGATAAATAAACAGGAATTATTTTACAATTTTGATAATATTGAACTGTACAACAATGGCAAAAATTCATTGCAATATACACCTATGGATACATAAAACTGGGCAATAACACAAATGCACAATATAATTGATTACCTTATGATTAGAATATTACTTTTATTAGGTGCTTTAGTATTGGGTGCAGTAGTTTAGTGGATTTAAAAAGTAACTAATTTAAAATTAATAAACCAAGTTAATTTACTTAGTCAACTCGATGCTAAAATCACTCAACTAAAAATAATGCGCTTTGACCATGTGCTTCTGTGGGGCAATCGGTCTGCGCGCGGTACTTATAAGACAGTATCTGTTGAGCAATGCCGAGGTTGTGAGTTCAAGCCTCACCTGGAGCAAATGTAATTTTTTTTCTAATGTCATCAGTTAATGATTATCATCTGCTACCTGAACATCCTGATATGAAGGCAGAAAAAAACCCACAAACATGACTGTTTTTAAGGTACCAGTACACACAGCTGCTTTGGTTCATATGCACTGTAAACATTACTTTAGTTAGTCAACAAAATGGAATGCAAAAGACTACCTCTTTATTGGTAAAAGAGTTGCATCAATCTGTTTTGCTGCAATGTAACATGAGGGTCCACACTATTAGGTCTGGATAGTACAATCACATTTCATGCTGGGATTTGTAAAGCAAAGAACACAAATAATCGGCTTTCCTATATCGCAACAATTAATGATTATACTAATGAAAAAATCAGTTTCACACAATGATATTACTAAGCCCCAGTGGAATAATGGATAAGGCACTGGCCTCATAAGCTGTGGATTCCTGGTTCAAGTCCCATATGGGGTGATAGTCTTTATTTCATCCATATAATTATTGGAGATGTTCCTTTTATTCTTGCTTGAGACTGCACAAATGGCTCCACCAGAAACTTTTATCTGCTTAACAATCCGGTCCTGTTCAGCTTGCAAAATTATGGCCCAGTATCTAAAAGCAGACATTTATCCTAGTGAAATTGTGGATTAGTTTCCGGATAATTTTACTATCACCTGGGACAGTGGCTTCAAGTCCCATTTAGGATGCATGATCCTTTGTTGCTCATTCTCATTGTATAAGTTATGCTTTTTTCAATGCAGGTGACTGTCTTAATGGTATTGCATGAAATCCATATATACCAAAACATACCTATTAAGTTTTAATTGCAATTTAATATCAGAGTTTCTACTGTATTATTCTGCAGAAGCACTGTTTCATGTGCAAGGACACTGTGCCGAGAATTGTTATGGACATTGCTAACGTCAATCTCTTACTTGTTGAAACCTCATAACATAAGCTTCCCGATGAAAGACGTCCGTCAGATACCTTAAGGTTTCCGGGACATGTCGTGGAAGACCCAAAATGACTAACACCTAAGGGGGATCCCGGCGACACCTTTATCCTGTGGACCATTAAAGAACTCACCATTTGGTGATATATGCAGCTTTTTTTATATTTAAATGTGAGTGTGTTGTGTATTAATAAATGTGTGATAAATTTTTGACAATATTGCACTATTAGTCTCTTTATCCTCCTCTTTTTTGAGATACCAAGTATATGGAAGAAATTTCAGCTATACTTCCTATATCATCTGAGAGACTGAAGTCACTATTTGGTCTGGTTAGTACAATCACATTTCATGCTGGGATTTGTAAAGCAAAGAACACAAATAAATGGCTTTCCTATATCGCAACAATTAATGATTATACTAATGAAAAACTCAGTTTCACACAAAGACGATACTAAGCCCCAGTGGCCTAATGGATAAGGCACTGGCCTCCTAAGCCAGGGATTGTGGCTTCAAGTCCCATCTTGGGTGATAGGATTTATTTCATTAAAATGATTTTGAAGATGTTCCTTTTATTCTTGCTTCATACTGCTCAAATGGCTCCACCAGAAACTTTTATCTGCTTAACAATCAGGTACTGTTCAGCTTGCAAAATTATGGCCCAGTATCTAAAAGCAGACATTCATCCTAATGACATTGTGGATTAGTTTCCTGAAAAGTTTACTATCACCTGGGACAGTGGCTTAAAGTCCCATCTAGGATGCATGTTCCTTTGTTGCTCATTCTCATTCTAGAAGTTATGCTTTTTTTCAATGCAGGTGACTGTCTTAATGGTATTGCAGAAAATCCATATATACCAAAACATACCTATTAAGTTTTAATTGCAATTTTATATCAGAGTGGCTACAAAATAACAATTTCTATTGCAATTGCTGATGGGTTTCTTGAAGTCCTATCATCCATGTTATCAAAAGGGTAATTTTCTGCCTTTTATATTTCTTTGGACACTGACTTTACTGACAATTTAGGTGCTACAGACCAAAAAAACAATGTTTACCTTTAAATATAGAGCACAAGTGAGATTTAACTTATTTTTAATTAAAGATTCTGCACTTTTTGGTATTATAGTGTATATTTTCCCTATGCAACATTAAAGTTACAAATATCTATAGCAAATATTATTTAAGATAAATAAACAGGAATTATTTTACAACAATGGCATGAATTCATTGCAATATACACCTATGGATACATAAAACTGGGCAATAACACAAATGCACAATATAATTGATTACCTTATGATTAGAATATTACTTTTATTAGGTACTTTAGTATTGGGTGCAGTAGTTTAGTGGATTTAAAAAGTAACTAATTTAAAATTAATAAACCAAGTTAATTTACTTAGTCAACTCGATGCTAAAATCACTCAACTAAAAATAATGCACTTTGACCATGAGCTCCTGTGGCGCTATCGGTCAGCGCGCGGTACTTATAAGGCAGTGTCTGTTGAGCAATGCCGAGGTTGTGAGTTCAAGCCTCACCTGGAGCAAATGTAATTTTTTTACTAATGTTATTGATTATCATCTGCTACCTGAACATCCTGATATGAAGGCAGAAAAAAAACACAAACATGACTGTTTTTAAGGTACCAGTACACACAGCTGCTTTGGTTCATATGCACTGTAAACATTACTTTAGTTAGTCAACAAAATGGAATGCAAAAGACTACCTATTTATTGGTAAAAGAGTTGCATCAATCTGTTTTGCTGCAATGTAACATGAGGGTCCACACTATTTGGTCTGGTTAGTACAATCACATTTCATGCTGGGATTTGTAAAGCAAAGAACACAAATAAATGGCTTTCCTATATCGCAACAATTAATGATTATACTAATGAAAAACTCAGTTTCACACAAAGACGATACTAAGCCCCAGTGGCCTAATGGATAAGGCACTGGCCTCCTAAGCCAGGGATTGTGGCTTCAAGTCCCATCTTGGGTGATAGGATTTATTTCATTAAAATGATTTTGAAGATGTTCCTTTTATTCTTGCTTCATACTGCTCAAATGGCTCCACCAGAAACTTTTATCTGCTTAACAATCAGGTACTGTTCAGCTTGCAAAATTATGGCCCAGTATCTAAAAGCAGACATTCATCCTAATGACATTGTGGATTAGTTTCCTGAAAAGTTTACTATCACCTGGGACAGTGGCTTAAAGTCCCATCTAGGATGCATGTTCCTTTGTTGCTCATTCTCATCCTAGAAGTTATGCTTTTTTTCAATGCAGGTGACTGTCTTAATGGTATTGCAGAAAATCCATATATACCAAAACATACCTATTAAGTTTTAATTGCAATTTAATATCAGAGTGGCTACAAAATAACAATTTCTATTGCAATTGCTGATGGGTTTCTTGAAGTCCTTTCATCCATGTTATCAAAAGGGTAATTTTCTGCCTTTTATATTTCTTTGGACACTGACTTTACTGACAATTTAGGTGCTACAGACCAAAAAAACAATGTTTACCTTTAAATATAGAGCACAAGTGAGATTTAACTTATTTTTAATTAAAGATTCTGCACTTTTTGGTATTATAGTGTATATTTTCCCTATGCAACATTAAAGTTACAAATATCTATAGCAAATATTATTTAAGATAAATAAACAGGAATTATTTTACAATTTTGATAATATTGAACTATACAACAACGGCATGAATTCATTGCAATATACACCTATGGATACATAAAACTGGGCAATAACACAAATGCACAATATAATTGATTACCTTATGATTAGAATATTACTTTTATTAGGTACTTTAGTATTGGGTGCAGTAGTTTAGTTGATTTAAAAAGTAACTAATTTAAAATTAATAAACCAAGTTAATTTACTTAGTCAACTCGATGCTAAAATCACTCAACTAAAAATAATGCACTTTGACCATGCGCTCCTGTGGCGCTATCGGTCAGCGCGCGGTACTTATGAGGCAGTGTCTGTTGAGCAATGCCGAGGTTGTGAGTTCAAGCCTCACCTGGAGCAAATGTAATTTTTTTACTAATGTCATCAGTTATTGATTATCATCTGCTACCTGAACATCCTGATATGAAGGCAGAAAAAAAACACAAACATGACTGTTTTTAAGGTACCAGTACACACAGCTGCTTTGGTTCATATGCACTGTAAACATTACTTTAGTTAGTCAACAAAATGGAATGCAAAAGACTACCTATTTATTGGTAAAAGAGTTGCATCAATCTGTTTTGCTGCAATGTAACATGAGGGTCCACACTATTTGGTCTGGTTAGTACAATCACATTTCATGCTGGGATTTGTAAAGCAAAGAACACAAATAAATGGCTTTCCTATATCGCAACAATTAATGATTATACTAATGAAAAACTCAGTTTCACACAAAGACGATACTAAGCCCCAGTGGCCTAATGGATAAGGCACTGGCCTCCTAAGCCAGGGATTGTGGGTTCAAGTCCCATCTTGGGTGATAGGATTTATTTCATTAAAATGATTTTGAAGATGTTCCTTTTATTCTTGCTTCATACTGCTCAAATGGCTCCACCAGAAACTTTTATCTGCTTAACAATCAGGTACTGTTCAGCTTGCAAAATTATGGCCCAGTATCTAAAAGCAGACATTCATCCTAATGACATTGTGGATTAGTTTCCTGAAAAGTTTACTATCACCTGGGACAGTGGCTTAAAGTCCCATCTAGGATGCATGTTCCTTTGTTGCTCATTCTCATTCTAGAAGTTATGCTTTTTTTCAATGCAGGTGACTGTCTTAATGGTATTGCAGAAAATCCATATATACCAAAACATACCTATTAAGTTTTAATTGCAATTTAATATCAGAGTGGCTACAAAATAACAATTTCTATTGCAATTGCTGATGGGTTTCTTGAAGTCCTTTCATCCATGTCATCAAAAGGGTAATTTTCTGCCTTTTATATTTCTTTGGACACTGACTTTACTGACAATTTAGGTGCTACAGACCAAAAAAAACAATGTTTACCTTTAAATATAGAGCACAACTGAGATTTAACTTATTTTTAATTAAAGATACTGCACTTTTTGGTATTATAGTGTATATTTTCCCTATGCAACATTAAAGTTACATATATCTATACCAAATATTATTTAAGATAAATAAACAGGAATTATTTTACAATTTTGATAATATTGTACTGTACAACAATGGCATGAATTCATTGCAATATACACCTATGGATACATAAAACTGTTCAATAACACAAATGCACAATATAATTGATTACCTTATGATTAGAATATTACTTTTATTAGGTACTTTAGTATTGGGTGCAGTAGTTTAGTGGATTTAAAAAGTAACTAATTTAAAATTAATAAACCAAGTTAATTTACTTAGTCAACTCGATGCTAAAATCACTCAACTAAAAATAATGCACTTTGACTATGCGCTCCTGTGGCGCTATCGGTCAGCGCGCGGTACTTATAAGGCAGTGTCTGTTGAGCAATGCCGAGGTTGTGAGTTCAAGCCTCTCCTGGAGCAAATGTAATTTTTTTACTAATGTCATCAGTTATTGATTATCATCTGCTACCTGAACATCCTGATATGAAGGCAGAAAAAAAACACAAACATGACTGTTTTTAAGGTACCAGTACACACAGCTGCTTTGGTTCATATGCACTGTAAACATTACTTTAGTTAGTCAACAAAATGGAATGCAAAAGACTACCTATTTATTGGTAAAAGAGTTGCATCAATCTGTTTTGCTGCAATGTAACATGAGGGTCCACACTATTAGGTCTGGTTAGTACAATCACATTTCATGCTGGGATTTGTAAAGCAAAGAACACAAATAAATGGCTTTCCTATATCACAACAATTAATGATTATACTAATGAAAAAATCAGTTTCACACAAAGATGTTACTAAGCCCCAGTGGCCTAATGGATAAGCCAGGGTTTGTGGGTTCAAGTCCCATCTGGAGTGATAGGATTTATTTAATTAAAATAATTTTGAAGATGTTCCTTTTATTCTTGCTTCATTCTGCACAAATGGCTCCACCAGAAACTTTTATCTGCTTAACAATCCGGTACTGTTCAGCTTGCAAAATTATGGCCCAGTATCTAAAAGCAGACATTTATCATAATGACATTGTGGATTAGATTCCTGAAAAGTTTACTATCACCTGGGACAGTGGCTTAAAGTCCCATCTAGGATGCATGTTCCTTTGTTGCTCATTCTCATTCTAGAAGTTATGCTTTTTTTCAATGCAGGTGACTGTCTTAATGGTATTGCAGAAATTCCATATATACCAAAACATACCTATTAAGTTTTAATTGCAATTTAATATCAGAGTGGCTTCAAAATAACAATGTCTATTGCAATTGCTGATGGGTTTCTTGAAGTCAATTCATCCTTGTCATCAAAAGGGTAATTTTCTGCTTTTTATATTTCTTTGGACACTCACTTTACTGACAATATAGGTGCTACAGACCAAAAAATCAATGTTTACCTTTAAATATAGAGCACAAGTGAGATTTAACTTATTTTTAATTAAAGATACTGCACTTTTTGGTATTATAGTGTATATTTTCCCTATGCAACATTAAATTTACAAATATCTATAGCAAATAATATTTAAGATAAATAAACAGGAATTATTTTACAATTTTGATAATATTGAACTGTACAACAATGGCAAAAATTCATTGCAATATACACCTATGGATACATAAAACTGGGCAATAACACAAATGCACAATATAATTGATTACCTTATGATTAGAATATTACTTTTATTAGGTGCTTTAGTATTGGGTGCAGTAGTTTAGTGGATTTAAAAAGTAACTAATTTAAAATTAATAAACCAAGTTAATTTACTTAGTCAACTCGATGCTAAAATCACTCAACTAAAAATAATGCGCTTTGACCATGTGCTCCTGTGGGGCAATCGGTCTGCGCGCGGTACTTATAAGACAGTATCTGTTGAGCAATGCCGAGGTTGTGAGTTCAAGCCTCACCTGGAGCAAATGTAATTTTTTTTCTAATGTCATCAGTTAATGATTATCATCTGCTACCTGAACATCCTGATATGAAGGCAGAAAAAAACCCACAAACATGACTGTTTTTAAGGTACCAGTACACACAGCTGCTTTGGTTCATATGCACTGTAAACATTACTTTAGTTAGTCAACAAAATGGAATGCAAAAGACTACCTCTTTATTGGTAAAAGAGTTGCATCAATCTGTTTTGCTGCAATGTAACATGAGGGTCCACACTATTAGGTCTGGATAGTACAATCACATTTCATGCTGGGATTTGTAAAGCAAAGAACACAAATAATCGGCTTTCCTATATCGCAACAATTAATGATTATACTAATGAAAAAATCAGTTTCACACAATGATATTACTAAGCCCCAGTGGCCTAATGGATAAGGCACTGGCCTCATAAGCTGTGGATTCCTGGTTCAAGTCCCATATGGGGTGATAGTCTTTATTTCATCCATATAATTATTGGAGATGTTCCTTTTATTCTTGCTTGAGACTGCACAAATGGCTCCACCAGAAACTTTTATCTGCTTAACAATCCGGTCCTGTTCAGCTTGCAAAATTATGGCCCAGTATCTAAAAGCAGACATTTATCCTAGTGAAATTGTGGATTAGTTTCCGGATAATTTTACTATCACCTGGGACAGTGGCTTCAAGTCCCATTTAGGATGCATGATCCTTTGTTGCTCATTCTCATTGTATAAGTTATGCTTTTTTCAATGCAGGTGACTGTCTTAATGGTATTGCATGAAATCCATATATACCAAAACATACCTATTAAGTTTTAATTGCAATTTAATATCAGAGTTTCTACTGTATTATTCTGCAGAAGCACTGTTTCATGTGCAAGGACACTGTGCCGAGAATTGTTATGGACATTGCTAACGTCAATCTCTTACTTGTTGAAACCTCATAACATAAGCTTCCCGATGAAAGACGTCCGTCAGATACCTTAAGGTTTCCGGGACATGTCGTGGAAGACCCAAAATGACTAACACCTAAGGGGGATCCCGGCGACACCTTTATCCTGTGGACCATTAAAGAACTCACCATTTGGTGATATATGCAGCTTTTTTTATATTTAAATGTGAGTGTGTTGTGTATTAATAAATGTGTGATAAATTTTTGACAATATTGCACTATTAGTCTCTTTATCCTCCTCTTTTTTGAGATACCAAGTATATGGAAGAAATTTCAGCTATACTTCCTATATCATCTGAGAGACTGAAGTCACTATTTGGTCTGGTTAGTACAATCACATTTCATGCTGGGATTTGTAAAGCAAAGAACACAAATAAATGGCTTTCCTATATCGCAACAATTAATGATTATACTAATGGAAAAATCAGTTTCATAGAAAGATGTTACTAAGCCCCACTGGCCTAATAGATAAGGCACTGGCCTCCGAAGACAGGGATTGTGGGTTCAAGTCCCATTTGGGACTTTATTTCATTAAAATAATTTTGGAGATGTTCCTTTTATTCTTGCTTCATACTGCACAAATGGCTCAACCAGAAACTTTTATCTGCTTAACAATCCGGTACTTTTCAGCTTGCAAAATTATGGCCCAGTATCTAAAAGCAGACATTCATCCTAATGACATTGTGGATTAGTTTCCTGAAGAGTTTACTATCACCTGGGACAGTGGCTTCAAGTCCCATCTAGGATGCATGTTCCTTTGTTGCTCATTCTCATGCTAGAAGTTATGATTTTTTTCAATGCAGGTGACTGTCTTAATGGTATTGCAGAAAATCCATATATACCAAAACATACCTATTAAGTTTTAATTGCAATTTTATATCAGAGTGGCTACAAAATAACAATGTCTATTGCAATTGCTGATGGGTTTCTTGAAGTTCTTTCATCCTTGTCTTCAAAAGGGTAATTTTCTGCCTTTTATATTTCTTTGGACACTGACTTTATTGACAATTTAGGTGCTACAGACAAAAAAACAATGTTTACCTTTAAATATAGAGCACAAGTGAGATTTAACTTATTTTTATTTAAAGATACTGCATTTTTTGGTAATATAGTGTATATTTTCCCTATGCAACATTACAGTTACATATATCTATACCAAATATTATTTAAGATAAATAAACAGGAATTATTTTACAATTTTGATAATATTGAACTGTACAACAATGGCATGAATTCATTGCAATATACACCTATGGATACATAAAACTGGGCAATAACACAAATGCACAATATAATTGATTACCTTATGATTAGAATATTACTTTTATTAGGTACTTTAGTATTGGGTGCAGTAGTTTAGTGGATTTAAAAAGTAACTAATTTAAAATTAATAAACCAAGTTAATTTACTTAGTCAACTCGATGCTAAAATCACTCAACTAAAAATAATGCACTTTGACCATGCGCTCCTGTGGCGCTATCGGTCAGCGCGCGGTACTTATAAGGCAGTGTCTGTTGAGCAATGCCGAGGTTGTGAGTTCAAGCCTCACCTGGAGCAAATGTAATTTTTTTACTAATGTCATCAGTTATTGATTATCATCTGCTACCTGAACATCCTGATATGAAGGCAGAAAAAAAACACAAACATGACTGTTTTTAAGGTACCAGTACACACAGCTGCTTTGGTTCATATGCACTGTAAACATTACTTTAGTTAGTCAACAAAATGGAATGCAAAAGACTACCTATTTATTGGTAAAAGAGTTGCATCAATCTGTTTTGCTGCAATGTAACATGAGGGTCCACACTATTTGGTCTGGTTAGTACAATCACATTTCATGCTGGGATTTGTAAAGCAAAGAACACAAATAAATGGCTTTCCTATATCGCAACAATTAATGATTATACTAATGAAAAACTCAGTTTCACACAAAGACGATACTAAGCCCCAGTGGCCTAATGGTTAAGGCACTGGCCTCCTAAGCCAGGGATTGTGGCTTCAAGTCCCATCTTGGGTGATAGGATTTATTTCATTAAAATGATTTTGAAGATGTTCCTTTTATTCTTGCTTCATACTGCTCAAATGGCTCCACCAGAAACTTTTATCTGCTTAACAATCAGGTACTGTTCAGCTTGCAAAATTATGGCCCAGTATCTAAAAGCAGACATTCATCCTAATGACATTGTGGATTAGTTTCCTGAAAAGTTTACTATCACCTGGGACAGTGGCTTAAAGTCCCATCTAGGATGCATGTTCCTTTGTTGCTCATTCTCATTCTAGAAGTTATGCTTTTTTTCAATGCAGGTGACTGTCTTAATGGTATTGCAGAAAATTCATATATACCAAAACATACCTATTAAGTTTTAATTGCAATTTAATATCAGAGTGGCTACAAAATAACAATTTCTATTGCAATTGCTGATGGGTTTCTTGAAGTCCTTTCATCCATGTCATCAAAAGGGTAATTTTCTGCCTTTTATATTTCTTTGGACACTGACTTTATTGACAATTTAGGTGCTACAGACAAAAAAACAATGTTTACCTTTAAATATAGAGCACAAGTGAGATTTAACTTATTTTTATTTAAAGATACTGCATTTTTTGGTAATATAGTGTATATTTTCCCTATGCAACATTAAAGTTACATATATCTATACCAAATATTATTTAAGATAAATAAACAGGAATTATTTTACAATTTTGATAATATTGAACTGTACAACAATGGCATGAATTCATTGCAATATACACCTATGAATACATAAAACTGGGCAATAACACAAATGCACAATATAATTGATTACCTTATGATTAGAATATTACTTTTATTAGGTACTTTAGTATTGGGTGCAGTAGTTTAGTGGATTTAAAAAGTAACTAATTTAAAATTAATAAACCAAGTTAATTTACTTAGTCAACTCGATGCTAAAATCACTCAACTAAAAATAATGCACTTTGACCATGCGCTCCTGTGGCGCTATCGGTCAGCGCGCGGTACTTATAAGGCAGTGTCTGTTGAGCAATGCCGAGGTTGTGAGTTCAAGCCTCACCTGGAGCAAATGTAATTTTTTTACTAATGTCATCAGTTATTGATTATCATCTGCTACCTGAACATCCTGATATGAAGGCAGAAAAAAAACACAAACATGACTGTTTTTAAGGTACCAGTACACACAGCTGCTTTGGTTCATATGCACTGTAAACATTACTTTAGTTAGTCAACAAAATGGAATGCAAAAGACTACCTATTTATTGGTAAAAGAGTTGCATCAATCTGTTTTGCTGCAATGTAACATGAGGGTCCACACTATTTGGTCTGGTTAGTACAATCACATTTCATGCTGGGATTTGTAAAGCAAAGAACACAAATAAATGGCTTTCCTATATCGCAACAATTAATGATTATACTAATGAAAAAATCAGTTTCACACAAAGATGTTACTAAGCCCCAGTGGCCTAATGGATAAGCCAGGGTTTGTGGGTTCAAGTCCCATCTGGAGTGATAGGATTTATTTAATTAAAATAATTTTGAAGATGTTCCTTTTATTCTTGCTTCATTCTGCACAAATGGCTCCACCAGAAACTTTTATCTGCTTAACAATCCGGTACTGTTCAGCTTGCAAAATTATGGCCCAGTATCTAAAAGCAGACATTTATCATAATGACATTGTGGATTAGATTCCTGAAAAGTTTACTATCACCTGGGACAGTGGCTTAAAGTCCCATCTAGGATGCATGTTCCTTTGTTGCTCATTCTCATTCTAGAAGTTATGCTTTTTTTCAATGCAGGTGACTGTCTTAATGGTATTGCAGAAATTCCATATATACCAAAACATACCTATTAAGTTTTAATTGCAATTTAATATCAGAGTGGCTTCAAAATAACAATGTCTATTGCAATTGCTGATGGGTTTCTTGAAGTCAATTCATCCTTGTCATCAAAAGGGTAATTTTCTGCTTTTTATATTTCTTTGGACACTCACTTTACTGACAATATAGGTGCTACAGACCAAAAAATCAATGTTTACCTTTAAATATAGAGCACAAGTGAGATTTAACTTATTTTTAATTAAAGATACTGCACTTTTTGGTATTATAGTGTATATTTTCCCTATGCAACATTAAATTTACAAATATCTATAGCAAATAATATTTAAGATAAATAAACAGGAATTATTTTACAATTTTGATAATATTGAACTGTACAACAATGGCAAAAATTCATTGCAATATACACCTATGGATACATAAAACTGGGCAATAACACAAATGCACAATATAATTGATTACCTTATGATTAGAATATTACTTTTATTAGGTGCTTTAGTATTGGGTGCAGTAGTTTAGTGGATTTAAAAAGTAACTAATTTAAAATTAATAAACCAAGTTAATTTACTTAGTCAACTCGATGCTAAAATCACTCAACTAAAAATAATGCTCTTTGACCATGTGCTCCTGTGGGGCAATCGGTCTGCGCGCGGTACTTATAAGACAGTATCTGTTGAGCAATGCCGAGGTTGTGAGTTCAAGCCTCACCTGGAGCAAATGTAATTTTTTTTCTAATGTCATCAGTTAATGATTATCATCTGCTACCTGAACATCCTGATATGAAGGCAGAAAAAAACCCACAAACATGACTGTTTTTAAGGTACCAGTACAGACAGCTGCTTTGGTTCATATGCACTGTAAACATTACTTTAGTTAGTCAACAAAATGGAATGCAAAAGACTACCTCTTTATTGGTAAAAGAGTTGCATCAATCTGTTTTGCTGCAATGTAACATGAGGGTCCACACTATTAGGGCTGGATAGTACAATCACATTTCATGCTGGGATTTGTAAAGCAAAGAACACAAATAATCGGCTTTCCTATATCGCAACAATTAATGATTATACTAATGAAAAAATCAGTTTCACACAAAGACGATACTAAGCCCCAGTGGCCTAATGGATAAGGCACTGGCCTCATAAGCTGTGGATTCCTGGTCAAAGTCCCATATGGGGTGATAGTCTTTATTTCATCCATATAATTATTGGAGATGTTCCTTTTATTCTTTCTTGAGACTGCACAAATGGCTCCACCAGAAACTTTTATCTGCTTAACAATCCGGTACTGTTCAGTTTGCAAAATTATGGCCCAGTATCTAAAAGCAGACATTTATCCTAGTGAAATTGTGGATTAGTTTCCGGATAATTTTACTATCACCTGGGACAGTGGCTTCAAGTCCCATTTAGGATGCATGATCCTTTGTTGCTCATTCTCATTGTATAAGTTATGCTTTTTTCAATGCAGGTGACTGTCTTAATGGTATTGCATGAAATCCATATATACCAAAACATACCTATTAAGTTTTAATTGCAATTTAATATCAGAGTTTCTACTGTATTATTCTGCAGAAGCACTGTTTCATGTGCAAGGACACTGTGCCGAGAATTGTTATGGACATTGCTAACGTCAATCTCTTACTTGTTGAAACCTCATAACATAAGCTTCCCGATGAAAGACGTCCGTCAGATACCTTAAGGTTTCCGGGACATGTCGTGGAAGACCCAAAATGACTAACACCTAAGGGGGATCCCGGCGACACCTTTATCCTGTGGACCATTAAAGAACTCACCATTTGGTGATATATGCAGCTTTTTTTATATTTAAATGTGAGTGTGTTGTGTATTAATAAATGTGTGATAAATTTTTGACAATATTGCACTATTAGTCTCTTTATCCTCCTCTTTTTTGAGATACCAAGTATATGGAAGAAATTTCAGCTATACTTCCTATATCATCTGAGAGACTGAAGTCACTATTTGGTCTGGTTAGTACAATCACATTTCATGCTGGGATTTGTAAAGCAAAGAACACAAATAAATGGCTTTCCTATATCGCAACAATTAATGATTATACTAATGGAAAAATCAGTTTCATAGAAAGATGTTACTAAGCCCCACTGGCCTAATAGATAAGGCACTGGCCTCCGAAGACAGGGATTGTGGGTTCAAGTCCCATTTGGGACTTTATTTCATTAAAATAATTTTGGAGATGTTCCTTTTATTCTTGCTTCATACTGCACAAATGGCTCAACCAGAAACTTTTATCTGCTTAACAATCCGGTACTTTTCAGCTTGCAAAATTATGGCCCAGTATCTAAAAGCAGACATTCATCCTAATGACATTGTGGATTAGTTTCCTGAAGAGTTTACTATCACCTGGGACAGTGGCTTCAAGTCCCATCTAGGATGCATGTTCCTTTGTTGCTCATTCTCATGCTAGAAGTTATGATTTTTTTCAATGCAGGTGACTGTCTTAATGGTATTGCAGAAAATCCATATATACCAAAACATACCTATTAAGTTTTAATTGCAATTTTATATCAGAGTGGCTACAAAATAACAATGTCTATTGCAATTGCTGATGGGTTTCTTGAAGTTCTTTCATCCTTGTCTTCAAAAGGGTAATTTTCTGCCTTTTATATTTCTTTGGACACTGACTTTATTGACAATTTAGGTGCTACAGACAAAAAAACAATGTTTACCTTTAAATATAGAGCACAAGTGAGATTTAACTTATTTTTATTTAAAGATACTGCATTTTTTGGTAATATAGTGTATATTTTCCCTATGCAACATTAAAGTTACATATATCTATACCAAATATTATTTAAGATAAATAAACAGGAATTATTTTACAATTTTGATAATATTGAACTGTACAACAATGGCATGAATTCATTGCAATATACACCTATGGATACATAAAACTGGGCAATAACACAAATGCACAATATAATTGATTACCTTATGATTAGAATATTACTTTTATTAGGTACTTTAGTATTGGGTGCAGTAGTTTAGTGGATTTAAAAAGTAACTAATTTAAAATTAATAAACCAAGTTAATTTACTTAGTCAACTCGATGCTAAAATCACTCAACTAAAAATAATGCACTTTGACCATGCGCTCCTGTGGCGCTATCGGTCAGCGCGCGGTGCTTATAAGGCAGTGTCTGTTGAGCAATGCCGAGGTTGTGAGTTCAAGCCTCACCTGGTGCAAATGTAATTTTTTTACTAATGTCATCAGTTATTGATTATCATCTGCTACCTGAACATCCTGATATGAAGGCAGAAAAAAAACACAAACATGACTGTTTTTAAGGTACCAGTACACACAGCTGCTTTGGTTCATATGCACTGTAAACATTACTTTAGTTAGTCAACAAAATGGAATGCAAAAGACTACCTATTTATTGGTAAAAGAGTTGCATCAATCTGTTTTGCTGCAATGTAACATGAGGGTCCACACTATTTGGTCTGGTTAGTACAATCACATTTCATGCTGGGATTTGTAAAGCAAAGAACACAAATAAATGGCTTTCCTATATCGCAACAATTAATGATTATACTAATGAAAAACTCAGTTTCACACAAAGACGATACTAAGCCCCAGTGGCCTAATGGTTAAGGCACTGGCCTCCTAAGCCAGGGATTGTGGCTTCAAGTCCCATCTTGGGTGATAGGATTTATTTCATTAAAATGATTTTGAAGATGTTCCTTTTATTCTTGCTTCATACTGCTCAAATGGCTCCACCAGAAACTTTTATCTGCTTAACAATCAGGTACTGTTCAGCTTGCAAAATTATGGCCCAGTATCTAAAAGCAGACATTCATCCTAATGACATTGTGGATTAGTTTCCTGAAAAGTTTACTATCACCTGGGACAGTGGCTTAAAGTCCCATCTAGGATGCATGTTCCTTTGTTGCTCATTCTCATTCTAGAAGTTATGCTTTTTTTCAATGCAGGTGACTGTCTTAATGGTATTGCAGAAAATTCATATATACCAAAACATACCTATTAAGTTTTAATTGCAATTTAATATCAGAGTGGCTACAAAATAACAATTTCTATTGCAATTGCTGATGGGTTTCTTGAAGTCCTTTCATCCATGTCATCAAAAGGGTAATTTTCTGCCTTTTATATTTCTTTGGACACTGACTTTATTGACAATTTAGGTGCTACAGACAAAAAAACAATGTTTACCTTTAAATATAGAGCACAAGTGAGATTTAACTTATTTTTATTTAAAGATACTGCATTTTTTGGTAATATAGTGTATATTTTCCCTATGCAACATTAAAGTTACATATATCTATACCAAATATTATTTAAGATAAATAAACAGGAATTATTTAACAATTTTGATAATATTGAACTGTACAACAATGGCATGAATTCATTGCAATATACACCTATGGATACATAAAACTGGGCAATAACACAAATGCACAATATAATTGATTACCTTATGATTAGAATATTACTTTTATTAGGTACTTTAGTATTGGGTGCAGTAGTTTAGTGGATTTAAAAAGTAACTAATTTAAAATTAATAAACCAAGTTAATTTACTTAGTCAACTCGATGCTAAAATAACTCAACTAAAAATAATGCACTTTGACCATGCGCTCCTGTGGCGCTATCGGTCAGCGCGCGGTACTTATAAGGCAGTGTCTGTTGAGCAATGCCGAGGTTGTGAGTTCAAGCCTCACCTGGAGCAAATGTAATTTTTTTACTAATGTCATCAGTTATTGATTATCATCTGCTACCTGAACATCCTGATATGAAGGCAGAAAAAAAACACAAACATGACTGTTTTTAAGGTACCAGTACACACAGCTGCTTTGGTTCATATGCACTGTAAACATTACTTTAGTTAGTCAACAAAATGGAATGCAAAAGACTACCTATTTATTGGTAAAAGAGTTGCATCAATCTGTTTTGCTGCAATGTAACATGAGGGTCCACACTATTTGGTCTGGTTAGTACAATCACATTTCATGCTGGGATTTGTAAAGCAAAGAACACAAATAAATGGCTTTCCTATATCGCAACAATTAATGATTATACTAATGAAAAACTCAGTTTCACACAAAGACGATACTAAGCCCCAGTGGCCTAATGGATAAGGCACTGGCCTCCTAAGCCAGGGATTGTGGCTTCAAGTCCCATCTTGGGTGATAGGATTTATTTCATTAAAATGATTTTGAAGATGTTCCTTTTATTCTTGCTTCATACTGCTCAAATGGCTCCACCAGAAACTTTTATCTGCTTAACAATCAGGTACTGTTCAGCTTGCAAAATTATGGCCCAGTATCTAAAAGCAGACATTCATCCTAATGACATTGTGGATTAGTTTCCTGAAAAGTTTACTATCACCTGGGACAGTGGCTTAAAGTCCCATCTAGGATGCATGTTCCTTTGTTGCTCATTCTCATTCTAGAAGTTATGCTTTTTTTCAATGCAGGTGACTGTCTTAATGGTATTGCAGAAAATTCATATATACCAAAACATACCTATTAAGTTTTAATTGCAATTTAATATCAGAGTGGCTACAAAATAACAATTTCTATTGCAATTGCTGATGGGTTTCTTGAAGTCCTTTCATCCATGTCATCAAAAGGGTAATTTTCTGCCTTTTATATTTCTTTGGACACTGACTTGATTGACAATTTAGGTGCTACAGACAAAAAAACAATGTTTACCTTTAAATATAGAGCACAAGTGAGATTTAACTTATTTTTATTTAAAGATACTGCATTTTTTGGTATTATAGTGTATATTTTCCCTATGCAACATTAAAGTTACATATATCTATACCAAATATTATTTAAGATAAATAAACAGGAATTATTTTACAATTTTGATAATATTGAACTGTACAACAATGGCATGAATTCATTGCAATATACACCTATGGATACATAAAACTGGGCAATAACACAAATGCACAATATAATTGATTACCTTATGATTAGAATATTACTTTTATTAGGTACTTTAGTATTGGGTGCAGTAGTTTAGTGGATTTAAAAAGTAACTAATTTAAAATTAATAAACCAAGTTAATTTACTTAGTCAACTCGATGCTAAAATCACTCAACTAAAAATAATGCACTTTGACCATGCGCTCCTGTGGCGCTATCGGTCAGCGCGCGGTGCTTATAAGGCAGTGTCTGTTGAGCAATGCCGAGGTTGTGAGTTCAAGCCTCACCTGGAGCAAATGTAATTTTTTTACTAATGTCATCAGTTATTGATTATCATCTGCTACCTGAACATCCTGATATGAAGGCAGAAAAAAAACACAAACATGACTGTTTTTAAGGTACCAGTACACACAGCTGCTTTGGTTCATATGCACTGTAAACATTACTTTAGTTAGTCAACAAAATGGAATGCAAAAGACTACCTATTTATTGGTAAAAGAGTTTCATCAACCTGTTTTGCTGCAATGTAACATGAGGGTCCACACTATTTGGTCTGGTTAGTACAATCACATTTCATGCTGGGATTTGTAAAGCAAAGAACACAAATAAATGGCTTTCCTATATCGCAACAATTAATGATTATACTAATGAAAAAATCAGTTTCACACAAAGATGTTACTAAGCCCCAGTGGCCTAATGGATAAGCCAGGGTTTGTGGGTTCAAGTCCCATCTGGAGTGATAGGATTTATTTAATTAAAATAATTTTGAAGATGTTCCTTTTATTCTTGCTTCATTCTGCACAAATGGCTCCACCAGAAACTTTTATCTGCTTAATAATCCGGTACTGTTCAGCTTGCAAAATTATGGCCCAGTATCTAAAAGCAGACATTTATCATAATGACATTGTGGATTAGATTCCTGAAAAGTTTACTATCACCTGGGACAGTGGCTTAAAGTCCCATCTAGGATGCATGTTCCTTTGTTGCTCATTCTCATTCTAGAAGTTATGCTTTTTTTCAATGCAGGTGACTGTCTTAATGGTATTGCAGAAATTCCATATATACCAAAACATACCTATTAAGTTTTAATTGCAATTTAATATCAGAGTGGCTTCAAAATAACAATGTCTATTGCAATTGCTGATGGGTTTCTTGAAGTCAATTCATCCTTGTCATCAAAAGGGTAATTTTCTGCTTTTTATATTTCTTTGGACACTCACTTTACTGACAATATAGGTGCTACAGACCAAAAAATCAATGTTTACCTTTAAATATAGAGCACAAGTGAGATTTAACTTATTTTTAATTAAAGATACTGCACTTTTTGGTATTATAGTGTATATTTTCCCTATGCAACATTAAATTTACAAATATCTATAGCAAAAAATATTTAAGATAAATAAACAGGAATTATTTTACAATTTTGATAATATTGAACTGAACAACAATGGCAAAAATTCATTGCAATATACACCTATGGATACATAAAACTGGGCAATAACACAAATGCACAATATAATTGATTACCTTATGATTAGAATATTACTTTTATTAGGTGCTTTAGTATTGGGTGCAGTAGTTTAGTGGATTTAAAAAGTAACTAATTTAAAATTAATAAACCAAGTTAATTTACTTAGTCAACTCGATGCTAAAATCACTCAACTAAAAATAATGCAATTTGACCATGCGCTCCTGTGGCGCTATCGGTCAGCGCGCGGTACTTATAAGGCAGTGTCTGTTGAGCAATGCCGAGGTTGTGAGTTCAAGCCTCACCTGGAGCAAATGTAATTTTTTTACTAATGTCATCAGTTATTGATTATCATCTGCTACCTGAACATCCTGATATGAAGGCAGAAAAAAAACACAAACATGACTGTTTTTAAGGTACCAGTACACACAGCTGCTTTGGTTCATATGCACTGTAAACATTACTTTAGTTAGTCAACAAAATGGAATGCAAAAGACTACCTATTTATTGGTAAAAGAGTTGCATCAATCTGTTTTGCTGCAATGTAACATGAGGGTCCACACTATTTGGTCTGGTTAGTACAATCACATTTCATGCTGGGATTTGTAAAGCAAAGAACACAAATAAATGGCTTTCCTATATCGCAACAATTAATGATTATACTAATGAAAAACTCAGTTTCACACAAAGACGATACTAAGCCCCAGTGGCCTAATGGATAAGGCACTGGCCTCCTAAGCCAGGGATTGTGGGTTCAAGTCCCATCTTGGGTGATAGGATTTATTTCATTAAAATGATTTTGAAGATATTCCTTTTATTCTTGCTTCATACTGCTCAAATGGCTCCACCAGAAACTTTTATCTGCTTAACAATCAGGTACTGTTCAGCTTGCAAAATTATGGCCCAGTATCTAAAAGCAGACATTCATCCTAATGACATTGTGGATTAGTTTCCTGAAAAGTTTACTATCACCTGGGACAGTGGCTTAAAGTCCCATCTAGGATGCATGTTCCTTTGTTGCTCATTCTCATTCTAGAAGTTATGCTTTTTTTCAATGCAGGTGACTGTCTTAATGGTATTGCAGAAAATCCATATATACCAAAACATACCTATTAAGTTTTAATTACAATTTAATATCAGAGTGGCTACAAAATAACAATTTCTATTGCAATTGCTGATGGGTTTCTTGAAGTCCTTTCATCCATGTCATCAAAAGGGTAATTTTCTGCCTTTTATATTTCTTTGGACACTGACTTTACTGACAATTTAGGTGCTACAGACCAAAAAAACAATGTTTACCTTTAAATATAGAGCACAACTGAGATTTAACTTATTTTTAATTAAAGATACTGCACTTTTTGGTATTATAGTGTATATTTTCCCTATGCAACATTAAAGTTACATATATCTATACCAAATATTATTTAAGATAAATAAACAGGAATTATTTTACAATTTTGATAATATTGTACTGTACAACAATGGCATGAATTCATTGCAATATACACCTATGGATACATAAAACTGTTCAATAACACAAATGCACAATATAATTGATTACCTTATGATTAGAATATTACTTTTATTAGGTACTTTAGTATTGGGTGCAGTAGTTTAGTGGATTTAAAAAGTAACTAATTTAAAATTAATAAACCAAGTTAATTTACTTAGTCAACTCGATGCTAAAATCACTCAACTAAAAATAATGCACTTTGACCATGCGCTCCTGTGGCGCTATCGGTCAGCGCGCGGTACTTATAAGGCAGTGTCTGTTGAGCAATGCCGAGGTTGTGAGTTCAAGCCTCTCCTGGAGCAAATGTAATTTTTTTACTAATGTCATCAGTTATTGATTATCATCTGCTACCTGAACATCCTGATATGAAGGCAGAAAAAAAACACAAACATGACTGTTTTTAAGGTACCAGTACACACAGCTGCTTTGGTTCATATGCACTGTAAACATTACTTTAGTTAGTCAACAAAATGGAATGCAAAAGACTACCTATTTATTGGTAAAAGAGTTGCATCAATCTGTTTTGCTGCAATGTAACATGAGGGTCCACACTATTAGGTCTGGTTAGTACAATCACATTTCATGCTGGGATTTGTAAAGCAAAGAACACAAATAAATGGCTTTCCTATATCGCAACAATTAATGATTATACTAATGAAAAAATCAGTTTCACACAAAGATGTTACTAAGCCCCAGTGGCCTAATGGATAAGCCAGGGTTTGTGGGTTCAAGTCCCATCTGGAGTGATAGGATTTATTTAATTAAAATAATTTTGAAGATGTTCCTTTTATTCTTGCTTCATTCTGCACAAATGGCTCCACCAGAAACTTTTATCTGCTTAACAATCCGGTACTGTTCAGCTTGCAAAATTATGGCCCAGTATCTAAAAGCAGACATTTATCATAATGACATTGTGGATTAGATTCCTGAAAAGTTTACTATCACCTGGGACAGTGGCTTAAAGTCCCATCTAGGATGCATGTTCCTTTGTTGCTCATTCTCATTCTAGAAGTTATGCTTTTTTTCAATGCAGGTGACTGTCTTAATGGTATTGCAGAAATTCCATATATACCAAAACATACCTATTAAGTTTTAATTGCAATTTAATATCAGAGTGGCTTCAAAATAACAATGTCTATTGCAATTGCTGATGGGTTTCTTGAAGTCAATTCATCCTTGTCATCAAAAGGGTAATTTTCTGCTTTTTATATTTCTTTGGACACTCACTTTACTGACAATATAGGTGCTACAGACCAAAAAATCAATGTTTACCTTTAAATATAGAGCACAAGTGAGATTTAACTTATTTTTAATTAAAGATACTGCACTTTTTGGTATTATAGTGTATATTTTCCCTATGCAACATTAAATTTACAAATATCTATAGCAAATAATATTTAAGATAAATAAACAGGAATTATTTTACAATTTTGATAATATTGAACTGTACAACAATGGCAAAAATTCATTGCAATATACACCTATGGATACATAAAACTGGGCAATAACACAAATGCACAATATAATTGATTACCTTATGATTAGAATATTACTTTTATTAGGTGCTTTAGTATTGGGTGCAGTAGTTTAGTGGATTTAAAAAGTAACTAATTTAAAATTAATAAACCAAGTTAATTTACTTAGTCAACTCGATGCTAAAATCACTCAACTAAAAATAATGCTCTTTGACCATGTGCTCCTGTGGGGCAATCGGTCTGCGCGCGGTACTTATAAGACAGTATCTGTTGAGCAATGCCGAGGTTGTGAGTTCAAGCCTCACCTGGAGCAAATGTAATTTTTTTTCTAATGTCATCAGTTAATGATTATCATCTGCTACCTGAACATCCTGATATGAAGGCAGAAAAAAACCCACAAACATGACTGTTTTTAAGGTACCAGTACAGACAGCTGCTTTGGTTCATATGCACTGTAAACATTACTTTAGTTAGTCAACAAAATGGAATGCAAAAGACTACCTCTTTATTGGTAAAAGAGTTGCATCAATCTGTTTTGCTGCAATGTAACATGAGGGTCCACACTATTAGGGCTGGATAGTACAATCACATTTCATGCTGGGATTTGTAAAGCAAAGAACACAAATAATCGGCTTTCCTATATCGCAACAATTAATGATTATACTAATGAAAAAATCAGTTTCACACAAAGACAATACTAAGCCCCAGTGGCCTAATGGATAAGGCACTGGCCTCATAAGCTGTGGATTCCTGGTCAAAGTCCCATATGGGGTGATAGTCTTTATTTCATCCATATAATTATTGGAGATGTTCCTTTTATTCTTTCTTGAGACTGCACAAATGGCTCCACCAGAAACTTTTATCTGCTTAACAATCCGGTACTGTTCAGCTTGCAAAATTATGGCCCAGTATCTAAAAGCAGACATTTATCCTAGTGAAATTGTGGATTAGTTTCCGGATAATTTTACTATCACCTGGGACAGTGGCTTCAAGTCCCATTTAGGATGCATGATCCTTTGTTGCTCATTCTCATTGTATAAGTTATGCTTTTTTCAATGCAGGTGACTGTCTTAATGGTATTGCATGAAATCCATATATACCAAAACATACCTATTAAGTTTTAATTGCAATTTAATATCAGAGTTTCTACTGTATTATTCTGCAGAAGCACTGTTTCATGTGCAAGGACACTGTGCCGAGAATTGTTATGGACATTGCTAACGTCAATCTCTTACTTGTTGAAACCTCATAACATAAGCTTCCCGATGAAAGACGTCCGTCAGATACCTTAAGGTTTCCGGGACATGTCGTGGAAGACCCAAAATGACTAACACCTAAGGGGGATCCCGGCGACACCTTTATCCTGTGGACCATTAAAGAACTCACCATTTGGTGATATATGCAGCTTTTTTTATATTTAAATGTGAGTGTGTTGTGTATTAATAAATGTGTGATAAATTTTTGACAATATTGCACTATTAGTCTCTTTATCCTCCTCTTTTTTGAGATACCAAGTATATGGAAGAAATTTCAGCTATACTTCCTATATCATCTGAGAGACTGAAGTCACTATTTGGTCTGGTTAGTACAATCACATTTCATGCTGGGATTTGTAAAGCAAAGAACACAAATAAATGGCTTTCCTATATCGCAACAATTAATGATTATACTAATGGAAAAATCAGTTTCATAGAAAGATGTTACTAAGCCCCACTGGCCTAATAGATAAGGCACTGGCCTCCGAAGACAGGGATTGTGGGTTCAAGTCCCATTTGGGACTTTATTTCATTAAAATAATTTTGGAGATGTTCCTTTTATTCTTGCTTCATACTGCACAAATGGCTCAACCAGAAACTTTTATCTGCTTAACAATCCGGTACTTTTCAGCTTGCAAAATTATGGCCCAGTATCTAAAAGCAGACATTCATCCTAATGACATTGTGGATTAGTTTCCTGAAGAGTTTACTATCACCTGGGACAGTGGCTTCAAGTCCCATCTAGGATGCATGTTCCTTTGTTGCTCATTCTCATGCTAGAAGTTATGATTTTTTTCAATGCAGGTGACTGTCTTAATGGTATTGCAGAAAATCCATATATACCAAAACATACCTATTAAGTTTTAATTGCAATTTTATATCAGAGTGGCTACAAAATAACAATGTCTATTGCAATTGCTGATGGGTTTCTTGAAGTTCTTTCATCCTTGTCTTCAAAAGGGTAATTTTCTGCCTTTTATATTTCTTTGGACACTGACTTTATTGACAATTTAGGTGCTACAGACAAAAAAACAATGTTTACCTTTAAATATAGAGCACAAGTGAGATTTAACTTATTTTTATTTAAAGATACTGCATTTTTTGGTAATATAGTGTATATTTTCCCTATGCAACATTAAAGTTACATATATCTATACCAAATATTATTTAAGATAAATAAACAGGAATTATTTTACAATTTTGATAATATTGAACTGTACAACAATGGCATGAATTCATTGCAATATACACCTATGGATACATAAAACTGGGCAATAACACAAATGCACAATATAATTGATTACCTTATGATTAGAATATTACTTTTATTAGGTACTTTAGTATTGGGTGCAGTAGTTTAGTGGATTTAAAAAGTAACTAATTTAAAATTAATAAACCAAGTTAATTTACTTAGTCAACTCGATGCTAAAATCACTCAACTAAAAATAATGCACTTTGACCATGCGCTCCTGTGGCGCTATCGGTCAGCGCGCGGTACTTATAAGGCAGTGTCTGTTGAGCAATGCCGAGGTTGTGAGTTCAAGCCTCACCTGGAGCAAATGTAATTTTTTTACTAATGTCATCAGTTATTGATTATCATCTGCTACCTGAACATCCTGATATGAAGGCAGAAAAAAAACACAAACATGACTGTTTTTAAGGTACCAGTACACACAGCTGCTTTGGTTCATATGCACTGTAAACATTACTTTAGTTAGTCAACAAAATGGAATGCAAAAGACTACCTATTTATTGGTAAAAGAGTTGCATCAATCTGTTTTGCTGCAATGTAACATGAGGGTCCACACTATTTGGTCTGGTTAGTACAATCACATTTCATGCTGGGATTTGTAAAGCAAAGAACACAAATAAATGGCTTTCCTATATCGCAACAATTAATGATTATACTAATGAAAAACTCAGTTTCACACAAAGACGATACTAAGCCCCAGTGGCCTAATGGTTAAGGCACTGGCCTCCTAAGCCAGGGATTGTGGCTTCAAGTCCCATCTTGGGTGATAGGATTTATTTCAT
Organism: Taudactylus pleione; assembly: GCA_031769625.1. Lineage (NCBI taxonomy): Eukaryota > Metazoa > Chordata > Amphibia > Anura > Myobatrachidae > Taudactylus > Taudactylus pleione. The sequence goes on from JAUIMM010000472.1 coordinate 7,385,406, forward strand.
TAAAATGATTTTGAAGATGTTCCTTTTATTCTTGCTTCATACTGCTCAAATGGCTCCACCAGAAACTTTTATCTGCTTAACAATCAGGTACTGTTCAGCTTGCAAAATTATGGCCCAGTATCTAAAAGCAGACATTCATCCTAATGACATTGTGGATTAGTTTCCTGAAAAGTTTACTATCACCTGGGACAGTGGCTTAAAGTCCCATCTAGGATGCATGTTCCTTTGTTGCTCATTCTCATTCTAGAAGTTATGCTTTTTTTCAATGCAGGTGACTGTCTTAATGGTATTGCAGAAAATTCATATATACCAAAACATACCTATTAAGTTTTAATTGCAATTTAATATCAGAGTGGCTACAAAATAACAATTTCTATTGCAATTGCTGATGGGTTTCTTGAAGTCCTTTCATCCATGTCATCAAAAGGGTAATTTTCTGCCTTTTATATTTCTTTGGACACTGACTTTATTGACAATTTAGGTGCTACAGACAAAAAAACAATGTTTACCTTTAAATATAGAGCACAAGTGAGATTTAACTTATTTTTATTTAAAGATACTGCATTTTTTGGTAATATAGTGTATATTTTCCCTATGCAACATTAAAGTTACATATATCTATACCAAATATTATTTAAGATAAATAAACAGGAATTATTTTACAATTTTGATAATATTGAACTGTACAACAATGGCATGAATTCATTGCAATATACACCTATGGATACATAAAACTGGGCAATAACACAAATGCACAATATAATTGATTACCTTATGATTAGAATATTACTTTTATTAGGTACTTTAGTATTGGGTGCAGTAGTTTAGTGGATTTAAAAAGTAACTAATTTAAAATTAATAAACCAAGTTAATTTACTTAGTCAACTCGATGCTAAAATAACTCAACTAAAAATAATGCACTTTGACCATGCGCTCCTGTGGCGCTATCGGTCAGCGCGCGGTACTTATAAGGCAGTGTCTGTTGAGCAATGCCGAGGTTGTGAGTTCAAGCCTCACCTGGAGCAAATGTAATTTTTTTACTAATGTCATCAGTTATTGATTATCATCTGCTACCTGAACATCCTGATATGAAGGCAGAAAAAAAACACAAACATGACTGTTTTTAAGGTACCAGTACACACAGCTGCTTTGGTTCATATGCACTGTAAACATTACTTTAGTTAGTCAACAAAATGGAATGCAAAAGACTACCTATTTATTGGTAAAAGAGTTGCATCAATCTGTTTTGCTGCAATGTAACATGAGGGTCCACACTATTTGGTCTGGTTAGTACAATCACATTTCATGCTGGGATTTGTAAAGCAAAGAACACAAATAAATGGCTTTCCTATATCGCAACAATTAATGATTATACTAATGAAAAACTCAGTTTCACACAAAGACGATACTAAGCCCCAGTGGCCTAATGGATAAGGCACTGGCCTCCTAAGCCAGGGATTGTGGCTTCAAGTCCCATCTTGGGTGATAGGATTTATTTCATTAAAATGATTTTGAAGATGTTCCTTTTATTCTTGCTTCATACTGCTCAAATGGCTCCACCAGAAACTTTTATCTGCTTAACAATCAGGTACTGTTCAGCTTGCAAAATTATGGCCCAGTATCTAAAAGCAGACATTCATCCTAATGACATTGTGGATTAGTTTCCTGAAAAGTTTACTATCACCTGGGACAGTGGCTTAAAGTCCCATCTAGGATGCATGTTCCTTTGTTGCTCATTCTCATTCTAGAAGTTATGCTTTTTTTCAATGCAGGTGACTGTCTTAATGGTATTGCAGAAAATTCATATATACCAAAACATACCTATTAAGTTTTAATTGCAATTTAATATCAGAGTGGCTACAAAATAACAATTTCTATTGCAATTGCTGATGGGTTTCTTGAAGTCCTTTCATCCATGTCATCAAAAGGGTAATTTTCTGCCTTTTATATTTCTTTGGACACTGACTTTATTGACAATTTAGGTGCTACAGACAAAAAAACAATGTTTACCTTTAAATATAGAGCACAAGTGAGATTTAACTTATTTTTATTTAAAGATACTGCATTTTTTGGTATTATAGTGTATATTTTCCCTATGCAACATTAAAGTTACATATATCTATACCAAATATTATTTAAGATAAATAAACAGGAATTATTTTACAATTTTGATAATATTGAACTGTACAACAATGGCATGAATTCATTGCAATATACACCTATGGATACATAAAACTGGGCAATAACACAAATGCACAATATAATTGATTACCTTATGATTAGAATATTACTTTTATTAGGTACTTTAGTATTGGGTGCAGTAGTTTAGTGGATTTAAAAAGTAACTAATTTAAAATTAATAAACCAAGTTAATTTACTTAGTCAACTCGATGCTAAAATCACTCAACTAAAAATAATGCACTTTGACCATGCGCTCCTGTGGCGCTATCGGTCAGCGCGCGGTGCTTATAAGGCAGTGTCTGTTGAGCAATGCCGAGGTTGTGAGTTCAAGCCTCACCTGGAGCAAATGTAATTTTTTTACTAATGTCATCAGTTATTGATTATCATCTGCTACCTGAACATCCTGATATGAAGGCAGAAAAAAAACACAAACATGACTGTTTTTAAGGTACCAGTACACACAGCTGCTTTGGTTCATATGCACTGTAAACATTACTTTAGTTAGTCAACAAAATGGAATGCAAAAGACTACCTATTTATTGGTAAAAGAGTTTCATCAACCTGTTTTGCTGCAATGTAACATGAGGGTCCACACTATTTGGTCTGGTTAGTACAATCACATTTCATGCTGGGATTTGTAAAGCAAAGAACACAAATAAATGGCTTTCCTATATCGCAACAATTAATGATTATACTAATGAAAAAATCAGTTTCACACAAAGATGTTACTAAGCCCCAGTGGCCTAATGGATAAGCCAGGGTTTGTGGGTTCAAGTCCCATCTGGAGTGATAGGATTTATTTAATTAAAATAATTTTGAAGATGTTCCTTTTATTCTTGCTTCATTCTGCACAAATGGCTCCACCAGAAACTTTTATCTGCTTAATAATCCGGTACTGTTCAGCTTGCAAAATTATGGCCCAGTATCTAAAAGCAGACATTTATCATAATGACATTGTGGATTAGATTCCTGAAAAGTTTACTATCACCTGGGACAGTGGCTTAAAGTCCCATCTAGGATGCATGTTCCTTTGTTGCTCATTCTCATTCTAGAAGTTATGCTTTTTTTCAATGCAGGTGACTGTCTTAATGGTATTGCAGAAATTCCATATATACCAAAACATACCTATTAAGTTTTAATTGCAATTTAATATCAGAGTGGCTTCAAAATAACAATGTCTATTGCAATTGCTGATGGGTTTCTTGAAGTCAATTCATCCTTGTCATCAAAAGGGTAATTTTCTGCTTTTTATATTTCTTTGGACACTCACTTTACTGACAATATAGGTGCTACAGACCAAAAAATCAATGTTTACCTTTAAATATAGAGCACAAGTGAGATTTAACTTATTTTTAATTAAAGATACTGCACTTTTTGGTATTATAGTGTATATTTTCCCTATGCAACATTAAATTTACAAATATCTATAGCAAATAATATTTAAGATAAATAAACAGGAATTATTTTACAATTTTGATAATATTGAACTGAACAACAATGGCAAAAATTCATTGCAATATACACCTATGGATACATAAAACTGGGCAATAACACAAATGCACAATATAATTGATTACCTTATGATTAGAATATAACTTTTATTAGGTACTTTAGTATTGGGTGCAGTAGTTTAGTGGATTTAAAAAGTAACTAATTTAAAATTAATAAACCAAGTTAATTTACTTAGTCAACTCGATGCTAAAATCACTCAACTAAAAATAATGCAATTTGACCATGCGCTCCTGTGGCGCTATCGGTCAGCGCGCGGTACTTATAAGGCAGTGTCTGTTGAGCAATGCCGAGGTTGTGAGTTCAAGCCTCACCTGGAGCAAATGTAATTTTTTTACTAATGTCATCAGTTATTGATTATCATCTGCTACCTGAACATCCTGATATGAAGGCAGAAAAAAAACACAAACATGACTGTTTTTAAGGTACCAGTACACACAGCTGCTTTGGTTCATATGCACTGTAAACATTACTTTAGTTAGTCAACAAAATGGAATGCAAAAGACTACCTATTTATTGGTAAAAGAGTTGCATCAATCTGTTTTGCTGCAATGTAACATGAGGGTCCACACTATTTGGTCTGGTTAGTACAATCACATTTCATGCTGGGATTTGTAAAGCAAAGAACACAAATAAATGGCTTTCCTATATCGCAACAATTAATGATTATACTAATGAAAAACTCAGTTTCACACAAAGACGATACTAAGCCCCAGTGGCCTAATGGATAAGGCACTGGCCTCCTAAGCCAGGGATTGTGGCTTCAAGTCCCATCTTGGGTGATAGGATTTATTTCATTAAAATGATTTTGAAGATGTTCCTTTTATTCTTGCTTCATACTGCTCAAATGGCTCCACCAGAAACTTTTATCTGCTTAACAATCAGGTACTGTTCAGCTTGCAAAATTATGGCCCAGTATCTAAAAGCAGACATTCATCCTAATGACATTGTGGATTAGTTTCCTGAAAAGTTTACTATCACCTGGGACAGTGGCTTAAAGTCCCATCTAGGATGCATGTTCCTTTGTTGCTCATTCTCATTCTAGAAGTTATGCTTTTTTTCAATGCAGGTGACTGTCTTAATGGTATTGCAGAAAATTCATATATACCAAAACATACCTATTAAGTTTTAATTGCAATTTAATATCAGAGTGGCTACAAAATAACAATTTCTATTGCAATTGCTGATGGGTTTCTTGAAGTCCTTTCATCCATGTCATCAAAAGGGTAATTTTCTGCCTTTTATATTTCTTTGGACACTGACTTTATTGACAATTTAGGTGCTACAGACAAAAAAACAATGTTTACCTTTAAATATAGAGCACAAGTGAGATTTAACTTATTTTTATTTAAAGATACTGCATTTTTTGGTATTATAGTGTATATTTTCCCTATGCAACATTAAAGTTACATATATCTATACCAAATATTATTTAAGATAAATAAACAGGAATTATTTTACAATTTTGATAATATTGAACTGTACAACAATGGCATGAATTCATTGCAATATACACCTATGGATACATAAAACTGGGCAATAACACAAATGCACAATATAATTGATTACCTTATGATTAGAATATTACTTTTATTAGGTACTTTAGTATTGGGTGCAGTAGTTTAGTGGATTTAAAAAGTAACTAATTTAAAATTAATAAACCAAGTTAATTTACTTAGTCAACTCGATGCTAAAATCACTCAACTAAAAATAATGCACTTTGACCATGCGCTCCTGTGGCGCTATCGGTCAGCGCGCGGTGCTTATAAGGCAGTGTCTGTTGAGCAATGCCGAGGTTGTGAGTTCAAGCCTCACCTGGAGCAAATGTAATTTTTTTACTAATGTCATCAGTTATTGATTATCATCTGCTACCTGAACATCCTGATATGAAGGCAGAAAAAAAACACAAACATGACTGTTTTTAAGGTACCAGTACACACAGCTGCTTTGGTTCATATGCACTGTAAACATTACTTTAGTTAGTCAACAAAATGGAATGCAAAAGACTACCTATTTATTGGTAAAAGAGTTTCATCAACCTGTTTTGCTGCAATGTAACATGAGGGTCCACACTATTTGGTCTGGTTAGTACAATCACATTTCATGCTGGGATTTGTAAAGCAAAGAACACAAATAAATGGCTTTCCTATATCGCAACAATTAATGATTATACTAATGAAAAAATCAGTTTCACACAAAGATGTTACTAAGCCCCAGTGGCCTAATGGATAAGCCAGGGTTTGTGGGTTCAAGTCCCATCTGGAGTGATAGGATTTATTTAATTAAAATAATTTTGAAGATGTTCCTTTTATTCTTGCTTCATTCTGCACAAATGGCTCCACCAGAAACTTTTATCTGCTTAATAATCCGGTACTGTTCAGCTTGCAAAATTATGGCCCAGTATCTAAAAGCAGACATTTATCATAATGACATTGTGGATTAGATTCCTGAAAAGTTTACTATCACCTGGGACAGTGGCTTAAAGTCCCATCTAGGATGCATGTTCCTTTGTTGCTCATTCTCATTCTAGAAGTTATGCTTTTTTTCAATGCAGGTGACTGTCTTAATGGTATTGCAGAAATTCCATATATACCAAAACATACCTATTAAGTTTTAATTGCAATTTAATATCAGAGTGGCTTCAAAATAACAATGTCTATTGCAATTGCTGATGGGTTTCTTGAAGTCAATTCATCCTTGTCATCAAAAGGGTAATTTTCTGCTTTTTATATTTCTTTGGACACTCACTTTACTGACAATATAGGTGCTACAGACCAAAAAATCAATGTTTACCTTTAAATATAGAGCACAAGTGAGATTTAACTTATTTTTAATTAAAGATACTGCACTTTTTGGTATTATAGTGTATATTTTCCCTATGCAACATTAAATTTACAAATATCTATAGCAAATAATATTTAAGATAAATAAACAGGAATTATTTTACAATTTTGATAATATTGAACTGAACAACAATGGCAAAAATTCATTGCAATATACACCTATGGATACATAAAACTGGGCAATAACACAAATGCACAATATAATTGATTACCTTATGATTAGAATATAACTTTTATTAGGTACTTTAGTATTGGGTGCAGTAGTTTAGTGGATTTAAAAAGTAACTAATTTAAAATTAATAAACCAAGTTAATTTACTTAGTCAACTCGATGCTAAAATCACTCAACTAAAAATAATGCAATTTGACCATGCGCTCCTGTGGCGCTATCGGTCAGCGCGCGGTACTTATAAGGCAGTGTCTGTTGAGCAATGCCGAGGTTGTGAGTTCAAGCCTCACCTGGAGCAAATGTAATTTTTTTACTAATGTCATCAGTTATTGATTATCATCTGCTACCTGAACATCCTGATATGAAGGCAGAAAAAAAACACAAACATGACTGTTTTTAAGGTACCAGTACACACAGCTGCTTTGGTTCATATGCACTGTAAACATTACTTTAGTTAGTCAACAAAATGGAATGCAAAAGACTACCTATTTATTGGTAAAAGAGTTGCATCAATCTGTTTTGCTGCAATGTAACATGAGGGTCCACACTATTTGGTCTGGTTAGTACAATCACATTTCATGCTGGGATTTGTAAAGCAAAGAACACAAATAAATGGCTTTCCTATATCGCAACAATTAATTATTATACTAATGAAAAACTCAGTTTCACACAAAGACGATACTAAGCCCCAGTGGCCTAATGGATAAGGCACTGGCCTCCTAAGCCAGGGATTGTGGGTTCAAGTCCCATCTTGGGTGATAGGATTTATTTCATTAAAATGATTTTGAAGATGTTCCTTTTATTCTTGCTTCATACTGCTCAAATGGCTCCACCAGAAACTTTTATCTGCTTAACAATCAGGTACTGTTCAGCTTGCAAAATTATGGCCCAGTATCTAAAAGCAGACATTCATCCTAATGACATTGTGGATTAGTTTCCTGAAAAGTTTACTATCACCTGGGACAGTGGCTTAAAGTCCCATCTAGGATGCATGTTCCTTTGTTGCTCATTCTCATTCTAGAAGTTATGCTTTTTTTCAATGCAGGTGACTGTCTTAATGGTATTGCAGAAAATCCATATATACCAAAACATACCTATTAAGTTTTAATTACAATTTAATATCAGAGTGGCTACAAAATAACAATTTCTATTGCAATTGCTGATGGGTTTCTTGAAGTCCTTTCATCCATGTCATCAAAAGGGTAATTTTCTGCCTTTTATATTTCTTTGGACACTGACTTTACTGACAATTTAGGTGCTACAGACCAAAAAAACAATGTTTACCTTTAAATATAGAGCACAACTGAGATTTAACTTATTTTTAATTAAAGATACTGCACTTTTTGGTATTATAGTGTATATTTTCCCTATGCAACATTAAAGTTACATATATCTATACCAAATATTATTTAAGATAAATAAACAGGAATTATTTTACAATTTTGATAATATTGTACTGTACAACAATGGCATGAATTCATTGCAATATACACCTATGGATACATAAAACTGTTCAATAACACAAATGCACAATATAATTGATTACCTTATGATTAGAATATTACTTTTATTAGGTACTTTAGTATTGGGTGCAGTAGTTTAGTGGATTTAAAAAGTAACTAATTTAAAATTAATAAACCAAGTTAATTTACTTAGTCAACTCGATGCTAAAATCACTCAACTAAAAATAATGCACTTTGACCATGCGCTCCTGTGGCGCTATCGGTCAGCGCGCGGTACTTATAAGGCAGTGTCTGTTGAGCAATGCCGAGGTTGTGAGTTCAAGCCTCTCCTGGAGCAAATGTAATTTTTTTACTAATGTCATCAGTTATTGATTATCATCTGCTACCTGAACATCCTGATATGAAGGCAGAAAAAAAACACAAACATGACTGTTTTTAAGGTACCAGTACACACAGCTGCTTTGGTTCATATGCACTGTAAACATTACTTTAGTTAGTCAACAAAATGGAATGCAAAAGACTACCTATTTATTGGTAAAAGAGTTGCATCAATCTGTTTTGCTGCAATGTAACATGAGGGTCCACACTATTAGGTCTGGTTAGTACAATCACATTTCATGCTGGGATTTGTAAAGCAAAGAACACAAATAAATGGCTTTCCTATATCGCAACAATTAATGATTATACTAATGAAAAAATCAGTTTCACACAAAGATGTTACTAAGCCCCAGTGGCCTAATGGATAAGCCAGGGTTTGTGGGTTCAAGTCCCATCTGGAGTGATAGGATTTATTTAATTAAAATAATTTTGAAGATGTTCCTTTTATTCTTGCTTCATTCTGCACAAATGGCTCCACCAGAAACTTTTATCTGCTTAACAATCCGGTACTGTTCAGCTTGCAAAATTATGGCCCAGTATCTAAAAGCAGACATTTATCATAATGACATTGTGGATTAGATTCCTGAAAAGTTTACTATCACCTGGGACAGTGGCTTAAAGTCCCATCTAGGATGCATGTTCCTTTGTTGCTCATTCTCATTCTAGAAGTTATGCTTTTTTTCAATGCAGGTGACTGTCTTAATGGTATTGCAGAAATTCCATATATACCAAAACATACCTATTAAGTTTTAATTGCAATTTAATATCAGAGTGGCTTCAAAATAACAATGTCTATTGCAATTGCTGATGGGTTTCTTGAAGTCAATTCATCCTTGTCATCAAAAGGGTAATTTTCTGCTTTTTATATTTCTTTGGACACTCACTTTACTGACAATATAGGTGCTACAGACCAAAAAATCAATGTTTACCTTTAAATATAGAGCACAAGTGAGATTTAACTTATTTTTAATTAAAGATACTGCACTTTTTGGTATTATAGTGTATATTTTCCCTATGCAACATTAAAGTTACATATATCTATACCAAATATTATTTAAGATAAATAAACAGGAATTATTTTACAATTTTGATAATATTGTACTGTACAACAATGGCATGAATTCATTGCAATATACACCTATGGATACATAAAACTGTTCAATAACACAAATGCACAATATAATTGATTACCTTATGATTAGAATATTACTTTTATTAGGTACTTTAGTATTGGGTGCAGTAGTTTAGTGGATTTAAAAAGTAACTAATTTAAAATTAATAAACCAAGTTAATTTACTTAGTCAACTCGATGCTAAAATCACTCAACTAAAAATAATGCACTTTGACCATGCGCTCCTGTGGCGCTATCGGTCAGCGCGCGGTACTTATAAGGCAGTGTCTGTTGAGCAATGCCGAGGTTGTGAGTTCAAGCCTCTCCTGGAGCAAATGTAATTTTTTTACTAATGTCATCAGTTATTGATTATCATCTGCTACCTGAACATCCTGATATGAAGGCAGAAAAAAAACACAAACATGACTGTTTTTAAGGTACCAGTACACACAGCTGCTTTGGTTCATATGCACTGTAAACATTACTTTAGTTAGTCAACAAAATGGAATGCAAAAGACTACCTATTTATTGGTAAAAGAGTTGCATCAATCTGTTTTGCTGCAATGTAACATGAGGGTCCACACTATTAGGTCTGGTTAGTACAATCACATTTCATGCTGGGATTTGTAAAGCAAAGAACACAAATAAATGGCTTTCCTATATCGCAACAATTAATGATTATACTAATGAAAAAATCAGTTTCACACAAAGATGTTACTAAGCCCCAGTGGCCTAATGGATAAGCCAGGGTTTGTGGGTTCAAGTCCCATCTGGAGTGATAGGATTTATTTAATTAAAATAATTTTGAAGATGTTCCTTTTATTCTTGCTTCATTCTGCACAAATGGCTCCACCAGAAACTTTTATCTGCTTAACAATCCGGTACTGTTCAGCTTGCAAAATTATGGCCCAGTATCTAAAAGCAGACATTTATCATAATGACATTGTGGATTAGATTCCTGAAAAGTTTACTATCACCTGGGACAGTGGCTTAAAGTCCCATCTAGGATGCATGTTCCTTTGTTGCTCATTCTCATTCTAGAAGTTATGCTTTTTTTCAATGCAGGTGACTGTCTTAATGGTATTGCAGAAATTCCATATATACCAAAACATACCTATTAAGTTTTAATTGCAATTTAATATCAGAGTGGCTTCAAAATAACAATGTCTATTGCAATTGCTGATGGGTTTCTTGAAGTCAATTCATCCTTGTCATCAAAAGGGTAATTTTCTGCTTTTTATATTTCTTTGGACACTCACTTTACTGACAATATAGGTGCTACAGACCAAAAAATCAATGTTTACCTTTAAATATAGAGCACAAGTGAGATTTAACTTATTTTTAATTAAAGATACTGCACTTTTTGGTATTATAGTGTATATTTTCCCTATGCAACATTAAATTTACAAATATCTATAGCAAATAATATTTAAGATAAATAAACAGGAATTATTTTACAATTTTGATAATATTGAACTGTACAACAATGGCAAAAATTCATTGCAATATACACCTATGGATACATAAAACTGGGCAATAACACAAATGCACAATATAATTGATTACCTTATGATTAGAATATTACTTTTATTAGGTGCTTTAGTATTGGGTGCAGTAGTTTAGTGGATTTAAAAAGTAACTAATTTAAAATTAATAAACCAAGTTAATTTACTTAGTCAACTCGATGCTAAAATCACTCAACTAAAAATAATGCTCTTTGACCATGTGCTCCTGTGGGGCAATCGGTCTGCGCGCGGTACTTATAAGACAGTATCTGTTGAGCAATGCCGAGGTTGTGAGTGCAAGCCTCACCTGGAGCAAATGTAATTTTTTTTCTAATGTCATCAGTTAATGATTATCATCTGCTACCTGAACATCCTGATATGAAGGCAGAAAAAAACCCACAAACATGACTGTTTTTAAGGTACCAGTACAGACAGCTGCTTTGGTTCATATGCACTGTAAACATTACTTTAGTTAGTCAACAAAATGGAATGCAAAAGACTACCTCTTTATTGGTAAAAGAGTTGCATCAATCTGTTTTGCTGCAATGTAACATGAGGGTCCACACTATTAGGGCTGGATAGTACAATCACATTTCATGCTGGGATTTGTAAAGCAAAGAACACAAATAATCGGCTTTCCTATATCGCAACAATTAATGATTATACTAATGAAAAAATCAGTTTCACACAATGATATTACTAAGCCCCAGTGGCCTAATGGATAAGGCACTGGCCTCATAAGCTGTGGATTCCTGGTCAAAGTCCCATATGGGGTGATAGTCTTTATTTCATCCATATAATTATTGGAGATGTTCCTTTTATTCTTTCTTGAGACTGCACAAATGGCTCCACCAGAAACTTTTATCTGCTTAACAATCCGGTACTGTTCAGCTTGCAAAATTATGGCCCAGTATCTAAAAGCAGACATTTATCCTAGTGAAATTGTGGATTAGTTTCCGGATAATTTTACTATCACCTGGGACAGTGGCTTCAAGTCCCATTTAGGATGCATGATCCTTTGTTGCTCATTCTCATTGTATAAGTTATGCTTTTTTCAATGCAGGTGACTGTCTTAATGGTATTGCATGAAATCCATATATACCAAAACATACCTATTAAGTTTTAATTGCAATTTAATATCAGAGTTTCTACTGTATTATTCTGCAGAAGCACTGTTTCATGTGCAAGGACACTGTGCCGAGAATTGTTATGGACATTGCTAACGTCAATCTCTTACTTGTTGAAACCTCATAACATAAGCTTCCCGATGAAAGACGTCCGTCAGATACCTTAAGGTTTCCGGGACATGTCGTGGAAGACCCAAAATGACTAACACCTAAGGGGGATCCCGGCGACACCTTTATCCTGTGGACCATTAAAGAACTCACCATTTGGTGATATATGCAGCTTTTTTTATATTTAAATGTGAGTGTGTTGTGTATTAATAAATGTGTGATAAATTTTTGACAATATTGCACTATTAGTCTCTTTATCCTCCTCTTTTTTGAGATACCAAGTATATGGAAGAAATTTCAGCTATACTTCCTATATCATCTGAGAGACTGAAGTCACTATTTGGTCTGGTTAGTACAATCACATTTCATGCTGGGATTTGTAAAGCAAAGAACACAAATAAATGGCTTTCCTATATCGCAACAATTAATGATTATACTAATGAAAAACTCAGTTTCACACAAAGACGATACTAAGCCCCAGTGGCCTAATGGATAAGGCACTGGCCTCCTAAGCCAGGGATTGTGGGATCTTGGGTGATAGGGTTTATTTCATTAAAATGATTTTGAAGATGTTCCTTTTATTCTTGCTTCATACTGCTCAAATGGCTCCACCAGAAACTTTTATCTGCTTAACAATCAGGTACTGTTCAGCTTGCAAAATTATGGCCCAGTATCTAAAAGCAGACATTCATCCTAATGACATTGTGGATTAGTTTCCTGAAAAGTTTACTATCACCTGGGACAGTGGCTTAAAGTCCCATCTAGGATGCATGTTCCTTTGTTGCTCATTCTCATTCTAGAAGTTATGCTTTTTTTCAATGCAGGTGACTGTCTTAATGGTATTGCAGAAAATCCATATATACCAAAACATACCTATTAAGTTTTAATTGTAATTTAATATCAGAGTGGCTACAAAATAACAATTTCTATTGCAATTGCTGATGGGTTTCTTGAAGTCCTTTCATCCATGTCATCAAAAGGGTAATTTTCTGCCTTTTATATTTCTTTGGACACTGACTTTACTGACAATTTAGGTGCTACAGACCAAAAAAACAATGTTTACCTTTAAATATAGAGCACAACTGAGATTTAACTTATTTTTAATTAAAGATACTGCACTTTTTGGTATTATAGTGTATATTTTCCCTATGCAACATTAAAGTTACATATATCTATACCAAATATTATTTAAGATAAATAAACAGGAATTATTTTACAATTTTGATAATATTGTACTGTACAACAATGGCATGAATTCATTGCAATATACACCTATGGATACATAAAACTGTTCAATAACACAAATGCACAATATAATTGATTACCTTATGATTAGAATATTACTTTTATTAGGTACTTTAGTATTGGGTGCAGTAGTTTAGTGGATTTAAAAAGTAACTAATTTAAAATTAATAAACCAAGTTAATTTACTTAGTCAACTCGATGCTAAAATCACTCAACTAAAAATAATGCACTTTGACCATGCGCTCCTGTGGCGCTATCGGTCAGCGCGCGGTACTTATAAGGCAGTGTCTGTTGAGCAATGCCGAGGTTGTGAGTTCAAGCCTCTCCTGGAGCAAATGTAATTTTTTTACTAATGTCATCAGTTATTGATTATCATCTGCTACCTGAACATCCTGATATGAAGGCAGAAAAAAAACACAAACATGACTGTTTTTAAGGTACCAGTACACACAGCTGCTTTGGTTCATATGCACTGTAAACATTACTTTAGTTAGTCAACAAAATGGAATGCAAAAGACTACCTATTTATTGGTAAAAGAGTTGCATCAATCTGTTTTGCTGCAATGTAACATGAGGGTCCACACTATTAGGTCTGGTTAGTACAATCACATTTCATGCTGGGATTTGTAAAGCAAAGAACACAAATAAATGGCTTTCCTATATCGCAACAATTAATGATTATACTAATGAAAAAATCAGTTTCACACAAAGATGTTACTAAGCCCCAGTGGCCTAATGGATAAGCCAGGGATTGTGGGTTCAAGTCCCATCTGGAGTGATAGGATTTATTTAATTAAAATAATTTTGAAGATGTTCCTTTTATTCTTGCTTCATTCTGCACAAATGGCTCCACCAGAAACTTTTATCTGCTTAACAATCCGGTACTGTTCAGCTTGCAAAATTATGGCCCAGTATCTAAAAGCAGACATTTATCATAATGACATTGTGGATTAGATTCCTGAAAAGTTTACTATCACCTGGGACAGTGGCTTAAAGTCCCATCTAGGATGCATGTTCCTTTGTTGCTCATTCTCATTCTAGAAGTTATGCTTTTTTTCAATGCAGGTGACTGTCTTAATGGTATTGCAGAAATTCCATATATACCAAAACATACCTATTAAGTTTTAATTGCAATTTAATATCAGAGTGGCTTCAAAATAACAATGTCTATTGCAATTGCTGATGGGTTTCTTGAAGTCAATTCATCCTTGTCATCAAAAGGGTAATTTTCTGCTTTTTATATTTCTTTGGACACTCACTTTACTGACAATATAGGTGCTACAGACCAAAAAATCAATGTTTACCTTTAAATATAGAGCACAAGTGAGATTTAACTTATTTTTAATTAAAGATACTGCACTTTTTGGTATTATAGTGTATATTTTCCCTATGCAACATTAAATTTACAAATATCTATAGCAAATAATATTTAAGATAAATAAACAGGAATTATTTTACAATTTTGATAATATTGAACTGTACAACAATGGCAAAAATTCATTGCAATATACACCTATGGATACATAAAACTGGGCAATAACACAAATGCACAATATAATTGATTACCTTATGATTAGAATATTACTTTTATTAGGTGCTTTAGTATTGGGTGCAGTAGTTTAGTGGATTTAAAAAGTAACTAATTTAAAATTAATAAACCAAGTTAATTTACTTAGTCAACTCGATGCTAAAATCACTCAACTAAAAATAATGCGCTTTGACCATGTGCTCCTGTGGGGCAATCGGTCTGCGCGCGGTACTTATAAGACAGTATCTGTTGAGCAATGCCGAGGTTGTGAGTTCAAGCCTCACCTGGAGCAAATGTAATTTTTTTTCTAATGTCATCAGTTAATGATTATCATCTGCTACCTGAACATCCTGATATGAAGGCAGAAAAAACCCCACAAACATGACTGTTTTTAAGGTGCCAGTACACACAGCTGCTTTGGTTCATATGCACTGTAAACATTACTTTAGTTAGTCAACAAAATGGAATGCAAAAGACTACCTCTTTATTGGTAAAAGAGTTGCATCAATCTGTTTTGCTGCAATGTAACATGAGGGTCCACACTATTAGGGCTGGATAGTACAATCACATTTCATGCTGGGATTTGTAAAGCAAAGAACACAAATAATCGGCTTTCCTATATCGCAACAATTAATGATTATACTAATGAAAAAATCAGTTTCACACAATGATATTACTAAGCCCCAGTGGCCTAATGGATAAGGCACTGGCCTCATAAGCTGTGGATTCCTGGTTCAAGTCCCATATGGGGTGATAGTCTTTATTTCATCCATATAATTATTGGAGATGTTCCTTTTATTCTTTCTTGAGACTGCACAAATGGCTCCACCAGAAACTTTTATCTGCTTAACAATCCGGTACCGTTCAGCTTGCAAAATTATGGCCCAGTATCTAAAAGCAGACATTTATCCTAGTGAAATTGTGGATTAGTTTCTGGATAATTTTACTATCACCTGGGACAGTGGCTTCAAGTCCCATTTAGGATGCATGATCCTTTGTTGCTCATTCTCATTGTATAAGTTATGCTTTTTTCAATGCAGGTGACTGTCTTAATGGTATTGCATGAAATCCATATATACCAAAACATACCTATTAAGTTTTAATTGCAATTTAATATCAGAGTTTCTACTGTATTATTCTGCAGAAGCACTGTTTCATGTGCAAGGACACTGTGCCGAGAATTGTTATGGACATTGCTAACGTCAATCTCTTACTTGTTGAAACCTCATAACATAAGCTTCCCGATGAAAGACGTCCGTCAGATACCTTAAGGTTTCCGGGACATGTCGTGGAAGACCCAAAATGACTAACACCTAAGGGGGATCCCGGCGACACCTTTATCCTGTGGACCATTAAAGAACTCACCATTTGGTGATATATGCAGCTTTTTTTATATTTAAATGTGAGTGTGTTGTGTATTAATAAATGTGTGATAAATTTTTGACAATATTGCACTATTAGTCTCTTTATCCTCCTCTTTTTTGAGATACCAAGTATATGGAAGAAATTTCAGCTATACTTCCTATATCATCTGAGAGACTGAAGTCCAGTAGGAATGGACTACAGGACATCATTGTGTTAAAGAATTTGGAAAGTACTTTTAATCCTTAGCGTCACTGTGTGACACAGTTTGTGAGTTAATCTCATTGACTATTAAAATTGATCTGCATATGCAAGAATGAGGGGTTCAGAGGAGTCACTCTGAGTGTTCTAAAAGTTCTCTACCCCAGTATTGCTCTTTTCATAGTACATCTGATGAGCCTATGCAAATTAATAAAGCTAAATTGTCTGAAGCTGAGAAGCAACGTAGGAGGCGTTCTAATTTGTGCCTGTATTGTGCATCCTCAGAACATTTCTTGGCTAAATGTCCAATAAGGACGGGAAAACGATTGTCCCTAGTTGATGGAGGGGAAGTCAAACTAGGGGTACTTTCTAAAGTTTCCCCCAAAAAGGATTGTTTCATTTCTGTGAGCATTCCTGATTTTGGTTCTTCGTGTCAAGAGTTTTCTGCATTGCTAGATTCTGGAGCAGCTGGCAATTTTATTTCATTGTCTTTGGTTCAGAAATTAAAAATTCCTGTTGTCAAATTAACCCGTTCTTTTTCCCTTTCTGCAGTTAATGGGACTAGAATTTCTAATGGATATGTTGCGCATCAAACAAAGTCTATGAAGTTGAGGGTAGGAGCTTTGCATGATGAAAGTTTAGAGTTTTTTGTATTACCTATTTCTATGTATGATATAGTTCTTGGTTTACCATGGTTAACTCTTCATAATCCTCATATTGATTGGACTTGTTCTCAAATTCTTTCTTGGAGTTCTAAATGCAAATTAAATTGTTTGATTCCTGTGGTACAATTGGCTGAAGTGAAAGTAGATGTTCCACCTTCTCTCCCATAGCCTTATCATGCATTTGCTGATGTCTTTTCTGAGCAGGTGGCAGACGAACTTCCACCGCATCGTCCCTGGGTTTGTCCTATTGAACTTATTCCTGGTAAGATGCCACCCAAAGGTCGAGTATACCCTCTCTCTGTTCCTGAGACTCAATCCATGTCGAAATATGTGCAAGATAACCTAAGAAAGGGGTTTATCAGGCCTTCTTCATTTTTGTAAAGAAAAAAGGTGGTGGTATACGTCCATTTATTGACTTTAGAGGTCTAAATGAAATCACGGTAAAAAATAAATATCCTTTGCCTCTCATTACAGAATTGTTTGACAGAGTTAAGGGGTCTCGACTGTTTAGTAAACTTGATCTAAAAGGAGCTTACAACTTATCAGAGTTAAAGAGGGTGATGAGTGGAAAACTTGTCATGCCTTTTGGTTTATGTAATGCTCCTACGGTGTACCAGGAGTTTGTGAATGAAATTTTCTGAGACATACTTTATCAGTTTGTTATTGTTTATCTTGATGATATTTAGATTTTTTCCAGGTATCTTTCTGATCATCGTACCCATGTTAAAGAGGTATTAAGTCGTCTTCGAGCTAATAAACTTTATGGTAAGATCTCCAAGTGTGTTTTTGAAGTCACAGTGATACCCTTTTTGGGGTATATCATTTCCGGTTCTGAACTTCAGATGGACCCTGAGAAGTTAAAGGCTATTCAAGATTGGGTTTTGCCCACATCATTAACGTCTATTCAGAGATTTATAGGCTTTGCCAATCATTACAGAAAGTTTATCAAAGTGTTTTCAAAGATTGTAGCTCCAATTACTGCTATGACAAAAAAAGGGGCTAATCCCAAAGTGTGGTTCCCAGAGACATTGGATGCTTTTCAGACTCTCAAAGATGCATTTTCCGCAGCCCCATTCTAGTTCAACCTGATGTTGAGAAGCCATTTATGCTAGAAGTGGATGCCTCCACTTATGGAGTTGGGGCTATTTTGTCTCAAGTGGCTGCAGATGGGAGAACAGTATCTTGTGGATTCTTTTCACAAAAATTTTCTAGTGCTAATAGTAATTACTCCATCGGGGACCAAGAGTTGTTAGCTATTGAGTTAGCTTTGGAGGAATGGAGATATTTATTAGAAGGCGCAAAGCACCCTATTACTATTTTTACAGACCATAAAAATTTGTTGTATTTGAAAACTGCCCATTGTCTGAACCCACAACAAGCTCGTTGGGCACTCTTTTTTTCTCATTTTGATTTTGTCCTCAGGTATCGTCCAGGTTCATTGAATAAAAAGGCAGATGCACTTTCACGCTCAATATTGGAAGAGAAAGAACAAAATGAGGATCACAAGTACCCTATAATAAACCCTCTGGCTTTTTCTTCAATTTCCATCTCTTCTGATCTTCCTTCTGGGAAGATATTTCTGGCACCAGAGTTACGAGGTAAACTTCTTTCCTGGGCTCATAATTCTCGTTTCTCTGGACATCCAGGGGTTCATAAAATGTATTCATTTTTCCAACGTTCCTATTGGTGGTCTTCCATGAAAAAAGATGTTCAAGAGTTTATACGTTTTTGTTCTGAGTCTGTACAACATAAGTACTCCCGGCAGTCTCCAGTTGATCCTCTCCATCCACTACCCATTCCCACCCAACCATGGACCCATCTTTCCATGGATTTTATTACAGATCTTCCTGAGTCTAGGGGGTGTACAGTTATTTGGGAAGTGGTGGATCGTTTTACCAAGATGGCTCATTTTTGTCCTTTGGCTCGAATTCCATCAGCCCCTAAATTAGCACAAATATTTATCAAAGAGATATTTCATCTTCATGGACTTCCTTCTGAGATAGTGTCTGATCGGGGTGTCCAGTTTGTTGCTCTGTTTTTGAGGTCTTTACGTTCATCATTGCAAATTAAATTACAGTTTTCTTCTGCATATCACCCTCGGTCAAATGGACAAACTGAAAGAGTGAACCAGGATTTGGAGACCTTCTTGAGAATGTATATGTCACGGCCAGGGTTTCTCGGCATGGTGGTCAACAGGTATTACCTGTGAGGTCATTGTGGCAAGGGGTCTCTAGCAGCGGTGCTGGTGTTTGGTGAGGGGCATTGGCTGCACATGGTTCTGTGTGGGCACATTGTCGGTGAGGCATGGTGGTGTTTCCGTTCCGTTTGGCATGGGTGCCGCCATCTTGCCTCAGGTCATGTGATTTAAGCTGTTCAATCCTGGTGGGTCATGTGCTCTTTCCAGCCAGTCACAACACGACACCTGGTATTTAGGAAGGTCCAGAGCCTTCATTCTTTGCCAGTGCAATGTGTTTCTCAGCTGTGGCTGAGAGAGGGTAACTGTGCCTTACCTGTCTGCCTGGAAGTGCTACTAGCCTGTTACCTTGCCTGCTCCAAACCTGCTGGACTCACCCTGCACCCTCCATTTACCTTTCCCCTTCCTGAGTACCCGAACCTGCTGTTTCCCTGCACCTTGCCTCACACTCTAACTCCCACCTGGACTTCATTACCTCTGCCTGCACTTCGTTACAGCTCACCAAACCTGCATACTGGACATTTCCTGCCTGTCACTAACTGGACATTCTCCCATTTGCTTCACCACAGTTATCAAGTGCACTTTAGTGCTAAACCTGGACTTTTTCTTTTGCCATTCCCATATCTGCTAAATCACTTAAGAACTCCACCTTTTTATTTAAATCTGCTTCTGTATCTGCTCCTGTCACCACCCCGGGTCCACAACAAACCCAGACCCTCACAGTATATTTCTTCTTCTCAAGATGATTGGATGGATTTCTTGCCTTGGGCTGAGTTTGTTCATAACTTTCATTATTCGTCTGCTACAGGTGTAAGTCCTTTTTTCACCAATTCTGGTTGGCATCCTCGAGTTCCTGAGCTTCCATCAATTCCTACAGTGGACGTTCCAGCAGCCAAAGCTACCCTCCAACATTTTTCTGGAATTTGGAGACAGGTACATAAGTGTCTTAGGAAAGCCTCTCATAATTATAAGGTCTTTGCTGATATAAAATGTTCGGCTGTTCCTAAATACCCTTTTCATATTATAAAAATTATCAACCCGGTGGCATGTAAGTTACAGTCACCTCCAACTATGCGTGTACCTAACTCCTTTCGTGTCTCCTTGTTTAGACCATTGATTCTTAATCAATTTCAAGACAGCTTGCCTAAAGTACCTCCCATAACAACTGTGGAGTTTGAGATCGATAAGATCCTGGATTCATGTAAGCATCAAAATCAATTACAATACCTTGTAGACTGGAAGGGTTATGGCCTGGAGTAGAGATTTTGGATTAAAGACTCTGATGTCCATGCTCCTAAGTAGATACGTAATTTTCATGCTAAATTCCCTTTAAAAGCTGGTGGGTGTTCGGAGACCACCCAAAAAGGGGGGGTACTGTCAGGACTGCAACTATTTCAGTACATAAAGATAGATAACTTTTTCCAAAGTTCCTTTGTGGTCAATGGAGGACCTATCCTGCTTGCTGACATTCTTCACATACAGGGAATAGAGAGTTAAAGTGATCATCTGTTTCCAAGGTGTTGTCAGGTTGTGGGATTCCTAGATTGCTCATTATTTCAAACCTGATTCCATTTGGGTCACATGTTCTGAACTTCCTATGGATCACAGACCTCTAGTATAAAGCCTGTTACTAACTGTGTCTCAGTGTCTGTGCAACATTACTTTCAGGTCTTTCTTGGACTCCTGCCAGATCCCTGCTGTGCCTGTGGGTTGCTATGGACTTTGCTATGGACTTTGCTATATCTCCACTCATGTTCCAGCTAAACTTCTGATGCCAGTTACCAGCCGCACTGCAGAGCTCAGCATAGCCATTGCCTAAGTATTGATTTTGCTCCATTGCTGTGGTTTCACCTTTTGCTGCACGATTTACTTTGCCTGTTGCCTCTCACTCCTGTGGACATTGAACCCATCTTCATTACAGTTGTCAACTGCACCGTTACAGTTATCACTGCATCGCGGGGCTCAACCCCATTCTGGATTCTAGTCACACCGCAGGGCTCAACCCTGTTCCAGAACCACACCACTTCACAGGGCTCAACCCTGCTTCAACCTTCATTGCATTGCAGGGCTCAACCCTGCTCTGGATACTAGGTACACCGCAGGTCTCAACCCTGTTCCAGAACCACACCGCTTCACAGGGCTCAACCCTGCTTCAACCTCCGCATCACAGGACTCAACCCTGCTCCGACATCACTGCATCACAGGGCTCAACCCTGCTCCGACCTCATCGCATCACAGGGCTCAACCCTGCTCTGACCTCATCACATCACAGAGCTCAACCCTGCTCCGTCTTTCACCACATCACAGGGCTCAACCCTGCTCCATCTGTCACTGCATCACAGGGCTCACTCTGCTCCGGATCTCCATCACTACAGGGTTCCACCCAGGTGAAGCTCCTCTATGCCATCCTGAGGTGTTAGCCTCATACTGGACTCAGGGTTCCCTACCATATTAACTTTTCTGGGTTAAAGACTATATGGGGGGTTTTCTCCTATACTCGTTATTGCTTATGTGAACCTCAGTGTTGTTGAGACTTTATGTGAGACATTGCTATTATATTTCTCCTGTGAAAAAATTCTATTTACTTTTATTCTGTGCTATCGAGATTTTATGAAAAGGTCATTCCTAAAGCTACCCCAGTTTATTGTGCCTAGTAGGCCTGCCTCCTCCCAGGTGTCTCAAGTGTCAGCAGCCATGACACACTACAGTACTGAATGTGTGGTTTGAAGGAGCGGGAGGACTCAAGGATACTGTAAATGGAGGACAGTGTACTTGGGAGTGAGAGGATATAAAGTAGGTGAACCATCAATAGAGTACTTTAGGTAATGAAATTGTGGGAGGTGAGGTTATGTAGGAGTGTGTGAAGATATATGAGATGTTACAGTAGCAATAATCTGTAAAGTAAAGTATACAATAATCTGTAAGGTAAATACTGTAAGTACAGAATACTATAGTATATTAATAAGATTTACTGTACCTCGCTGGATGTCAGATCTTGGCCCCTGTTGGCCTCATGACCACTGGACATACTCGGTTCATTGGAGATGTAGGATCTTATTTAACAGCCTATTAGATGGAGGCTGTATAGCAATACCAGTGGGTACTGTAGGTTGTTAGTTTCTAAAGCAGAAATCATTTACAGTACAGTACATGGCCAAACCAACCTGGTTTAGCCTTGTTAATCATTGACATAGTAAAATATGAGCATACTGTACAGTACTTATCATACTGCAATTCACCCACAGCCTGCGCTTTGCATGATTTTACAGAAGCCCCGTAGTCTATCTGTTTTGGGAAAAACAATTTACATTGCAATAACATTACAACACAGTGATGTACAGTAAAATATATTATTTTCTATTATTGTTTATATTACTATATTTACCAAAATGCCACTACTTCTGCTGCTCCTCAGTGTCCAATGGGTCTTCTTCTGTGTGTAAAAGAAAACAAAAAATATTGTAAAATTAAGAAAATTACAGTCAGTACACTAGTTTGTCCATACCAGTACTAATTATTACCATTTAATGACATCGCCTCCTCAGGGAGCAGATCTCAGTCTGTGAAAACAAAAAATAACTAATGGTTCATTCCATGATACACGGTAATATTTTTGCATATTTATGCAGCTAAAAGATTGTAGTACAGTAACTGTATATTGTGTGATACTTGAAAAACTGTATATTATCGTGTATCAATTTCAGTTGTGTGTAGACATTGCACATACAGTATACAGTATGCAAGTTGTTGTAGTGGATGCAAAAACAGCTAAATTCCTCATACAGTACATTTATTTTTTTGCTGAAAATTTTAATAATAATCATAATTTCATAATCACTGGCACATAAAGTTATTTTTGGATAAGCAGAGCATCAATAGTTATGGGCAAAACATTGTGAATATAGGTCCCCTTTGACTGGGACAGAAATGTGTACTGTAAGTCGTGTCATATTTGTATATAATATGAGTAACATGTAACATGAGTACAGTACTGTACTTACTGGCTGCCAGGGGCTGGTAGTCTTTCCTCAGCCACCTGAAGGTGGTCCCATCACTGCACTGTGGTGAAATATACATAAGTTTGTCTACAAAAAGGTTTGAAAACAAATCCTACAGTAAAAGACAATGACAGGGAACAATAACCACATAATACCCACCCCCCATTAAATACACACACACATTTCAACCATCAGGGTAAAAAAATGCCACACAATAGCCCTACCACTAAGTATTTTGTGACGGTACTGAAAATACAGTAGAAGATAATTTTTGGATCGATAATACTATACATGATACAGTCACGCCATGTGGGAACTGTCAGTAGCCGGAGCCAGGCCCGCTGACAGCCGCGGTAATAGGGGGCGTGGCCTAATCGCAGGGAGGCATGGCCACTCCCCCTTCCCGGAAAAACAGAAAATTATGGGGAGGGGGGCGCTGGGGAAGGGGGCGCTCTGTGACTCCTCAGCCCTGCTCAAAGCCAGGGGGGGCACAATCAGTGTGATCGCTCCCCCCCACAGGCATAGGAGACTGTTGTGGCTGCTGCTCAGCAGCCACGAGCAGTCTCCACTGCAGCTCAGCACACGCTGTGTGCTGGGCTGCTGTGAGGGAGGGGGAGTGGTGCCGGACCCGGGCCCCCGCCAGGCCCCTCAGGAAGCCCGGGCCCCAGTAATCTGTACCCACTCCCCCCATCTCGGCGCCCCTGACTGGAGCCAATCAGCAGCTGCTCTACAGTCAGCACAGCCACTGATTGGCTCTCGGGACGTGCCAGCTCCATGCATGTTCCGTCAGCTGGCATTTGGGAGCTATCAGTATGTGTGGCAACCAACACACATACTGATAGCTGTTGCGTGGGTCATGTAAACTCATTTTTTTGTTTTGCCAAGTTTCTGGATTACTGTGGAGACCAGTGCCAGGATATAGGTGAGTATGAATTTTTCTTTGCAGAGCCATTCATTTAGGATATTCTACTGAACAAGGGGACAGACACATCTGGTATAGGTAAGTATGTGTGAATGGGTTGGTGTGTGTAATAAAGTTATACTGTCACAGTGTGTGTTTTGTCTTTTTTTAACTATTTATTTTACAGTGAAGTTACAGGTGCCGCCTGTCTGCTGGCACTTGTTGTTCCATAAGTGCAAAATGGCAGGCATGCTGGGACTTGTAGTTCCACTGTAAAGCACAATAGATTTACATTATTTGGCCCCCCATTACCTCCATACCCACCAAATGAGGGGCATGGGGAAGAGCCCAGGGCTTCAGCATAAGCCTGTGGTGCTCAGGAGGGGGGGCCTTCTTTGGGGGTCCCCAACTCCCCTGAGATCACCGGCTTGCACTGAACAATTTGGGGTGCTAATGCTTTGGACCTGGAGCCCCGGTGATTGGGTCTCCGGGCTGTGACATTACACCCCAGTCGGTTGGGTCTGGTGCTGGTCTTAAATATAGGGGGATCCCCATGTTTTTTTACCCCTATATTTAAAACTAGAACTGGTCCCTGCAGCCTTGGGTTGGTTTCTAAAATATGGTGGAACCCTACACATTTTGTTCCCCATATTTTTAGAAACCACCACTGGCTGGCAAGCCTGGGGCTGGTTTGGCTTTTGGGGGGGGGCTATGTCATTTTTAAAAAAAAATGTTTACTTTTTTTTTTACAGGTACAACACAATGGGAATTTTCAGCAAATATTCCAGGGAACCCCCTAAACATGTGTAGACATGGGGGATCACTATGGGTATCCCCATTTTTAACTCCTGAAGGAAGTCAGGCTTTCAAATAGCCGTGGCAGGTGCATTTTTGCAGAATTTAAAAAAAATATATTTTGGGACTTAAAAATATGCTAGTACCCATTTTCATGTACCCCAAATTTGATGGGACCATTTTTAAAAACGAAAAAAATAAGCTAAGTGCTCTTCTGCATCACTTCTTCAAAGTCGGGAAAAAAACACCTGCTGCGGCTATTTAAAAACCCGGGTTCCTAGGATTATTTACTGAAAATTCCAGCCGATCCAAGTATAGCCGGGTCTCATTTTCGCCTACTTTCAAATTGCATACTGAGATACGCAGGCACGCACGCGATACTTTAATGCCTGCAAATCAGGCAAAGGCAGCGTTAAGTCCGGGCCACATTAAATTATCATGGCTCGGCTCAAATTGAATACAGGCCATAGTATGTTACATTATTACATCATTTGGAGTTATAGAAGTACAAAACAAAGAAAAGTACAGTTGCAATGCCTGCTATGGAGCTAGCATGTTTGGGGTTGTGTCCTGTGTAAAAAAATAAACACAAAAAATTGGGATTAAAAAAACCCTCCTGTAGTACAGTCCTGTACAGTACAAGTATTTCCACAAACCATAAATCCCAGTACATATATACTGTCATAAGCAAACAAAGGGGGAAGGTTTGGTTCCGGTTGTCTAAAAAAACACCTACACGGCCCTCACCCCAATAGAAATAGTAATATAATAGAATGTTACTAGTGCTGCATGTTCTTCTCACTATCATAAAGGAAATATGTAATGCCACCTGTGGATCTTTGAACATGTATCAGCCAGTAATAAATACACCTGCGCACCAAGTAGGAAATCTGGAAAACATGCACTGTTAGGGGTGCACTACTATAGACCATCAATAATGTTAATAGGGTACAAGAGATACAGTAGAGTAAAGGAGAGATATAGGCATTCTTAAAAAGAAAAGAAGAGTAATACAGTTTACTGCACCAGGTAACAGGCATAAATCAAAGTAATTCCTATTTATATAGTGTTAGTTTATTAGGGGTGAGCGTTTGGGAGTGGGGCCCCCTGAGCTGTTCTAGCTGGGCCTCTTCAGGGCATCACCACTTAATACACATACTCACTTTTTATCACTCTTTATGTTTGTTTATTATTCATTTCATTTTTCACATATATTTTTGACCTTTATTATTATTTCCAACACTTATTAGCTACCTTCACACACCTGATACTTTATAACACTTCACTGTCATCCTTATTTTCGAGTGATGCCCTGGGGAGGTCTTTGGCAGGGGCCTCTTTTGGGGTGCCCTGCCCCCAGATGTGAACCCCAGAGCATTAGGGACCTGCTCAATGAGGTGACCTGGACGCTGGTGAGCAGGCCCGTTTCATTGGCCACTGATATGCTAACTACCTCTGAAATTATGTTTGATTACAAAATACATTTAAATTTAAACTGTAATGATCGAATAGTGCATCTGCAATTTATTTTCTTGTGATATTACCAGGGACGCCATCAGGGGGGGACTGCCGGGCTTTTAGTCCTGGGCCCGGACACTTGGGGGGCCCACCCGTCTGCCTATCACTCGGCTGCCCGTGTCCAGTGCTATCCCCCCGCCGCACAATAAAAAGTGACCAGTAAGTCACTTATTACTCAGCCGCATGGCTGAATACAGGGGAAACTCTGGGGGCAAGTACCTCCGCGCCCCCCCCTCTGAGAGGGCCCCGCCAGCCAGCGCACCAGCTAACTTACAGTACCACACAGACCTGACTGCCGTCATCACGGCGCCGCAGTGCACTGCAGGGATGCTGGCAGCCGTCCAATAGAAAGCAATGTAGCAGCCTGAGGCTTTCAGTGATTGGCCGGCCAGCGCAAAGGCTGCAGGGAAGAAGAGGCACACAGAGGATGATCTGCAGAGGAGAAACGTGCTGTGCAGTGCAGCTCTTCTGTGTTCAAAAGGGATAATCTTAACAGATGAATAAGGTATGGTAAGTAAGACACACAGTGGTGCACTTAGTTTTGTTATCAATCAAAATGTATTAAATTAAAGGCACCAGGGTCTATTACTTTGAATGTGTTTATGTATGTATATATGTACCTATGTATGTATATATGTACATATATATATATATGTGTGTGTGTTTATGTATGTATGTATGTATGTATGTATGTATGTATGTATATACATATATATATATATATGCTTATATGTTTATATATGTATATAATGTGTATACTATATGTATGTGTGTGTATGTATATGTCTATATATATATATTTATACACACTCACGGCAGGGAATATTTGGGGTGGCACTCATGGCACATATAAAAAACAACCTATCTAGTTCAACATTTCACTTCCTGACAAAACTCTATAAAGACTAAAATGAACTAGATAGGTTGTATTTTATATATGCCATGATTACCGCCAACCATTCCCTGCTATGTATTGCTTAATAGTATAGATGTCACCTGGGCTATATTTATCCCAAGTGCCATCCATATAATGTTATATCTTACATTATATATATATATATATATATATATATATATATTTCAGAAGAAGATACCAGCACTCAAAATATATTATACTAATGACTGATGACACTATGAGGGGGGTGTGGGGTTGGTGGTGGTAGGGGGCTTGTGGATGGGGGGGTGGGAGAAGGGGGGTTGAGGGATATTGAGGGGGGGCCCTGACCATTTTGTCAGTCCTGGGCCCCACAATTTCTGATGGTAGCCCTAGATATTACTTTAAAATCTCAGCATGATAGCACCTTTCATTACTATTAGGGTGTGCACACTAGAGCACCCCCCATCCCATACTGTGAGTATGCCATAGGGGAGTTGAGGGGAAAAAACTTCCCAAGCATCATATGGATGGTCCTGTAATGTGTACAATACAATGTCTACTGTATAGCAGAAATGCCCGGTGGGGGGAAGTTAAGAGCAATGTATTGAGTTCAGTATAGTTCCTTAAGAATATAGAATAATTTCTCCGTCTTTGTATATAATGCTGGGTTTGCATCATCTGACCAACACAGATACAAACCTGTATGTATTTTTATAAATGACAGAACTCACACACCAAGTGATTTATTTTTCATCCTGCAGTAAAGATTTATGGAAAACAAAAAGAAAGAAAAATAATATTGATGTCCAAAATGCCATTGCCCCCTTCCCAGTCTTGAATCTGGCATACCCACTCTGCCAGGAGCTCACCTAAATCACTCAGCCACAACCACCAGCCATATTGAGATATGCACCTGTCATGTATTTGATGTGATGTGTGTGCCTTTACACCAGGGAATAATTACAATGTCAATAGTGGTTTATAGTCTAATGAAGCTGGATGTCATAATATGGAGATGAAGGGGTGAGGAAAGTGTGGAGCAATGGTTTGTCTTTATGACCAAGCTTCTTTACACCATGTAGTGACTACAATATATTGTCTATAGCAGTTCACTGAAGACTTGACTAAAGTGAACATTTTAAGCACGATTGACTGTTTACACTGGCTGAATGTGATTGGTCAGCCTCTCACAGATCACCTTGCACTGCAACAGCATTGTATTCAGTACTGTAGTCTTCATCCGTGGAGCATTCACCACGTAGAGGTTAAACTGTGTACTGCATGGCATGTAGTCTGTCAGGGCAGACAGTACGCCATGCCACGACATAACGTGCAGTATATGCTATAAAGCTTAATGACTTGCCATGCCAGGGAGGCCAGAATACAGCACTATGAGCAAAAAAATAGAATAGAAATCTGTATTTTCACTTCTGTAATGCATAGAACACTTTGAAACAGTAGTAGTCAAGTGTTTAAATGTACTTGATATTAAAACCTCATAGATTGTTTCCTTTTTACATCATTGAATATTGCAGCATAATGGTTCAAAACCTTGACAATTTTCCTTCTTTTTTTTGGTAGAGCCGATGGCTCAATTGGCTGGTGCACAAGATCTACAGCTCCAGAGTGTGGTAGTCATTGGTTAAAATCCTTAGACTGTTATGTGTTTTGCATACTGCTTTCCATCTCTTTACTTTTGTAAAGCATAATACACCTTGCAACATTAATAGTAATGAGATTCAAAGAACTTAATACTGAAACCTAACAAATTATTTTGTTTCTAATTCATTAAATATTGCAGCATAATGGTCCTAAACTATGACAAAATGTCTCAGTGGCTCCGGTAAACCAGGTGGCTCAAAGGGCTAGTTCACATATTCTATATCTCAAAAAGGTCAAAGTCAAAGGATCAATTCCTATGAGTGATTTGTTTTTTTGCATATTTCTTTGTGTATTTTCCCTTAAGTAATGCATAGAACATCTTACAACAGTAGTAGTCAAGTGTTTCAATGTACTTGATACTAAAACCTCATAGATTTTATCCTTTTTAGTTTATTGAATCTTGCAGCATAATGGTTCAATACTATGACAAAATGTCCCACTTGCCCAAGTAGAGCAGGTGACTTAACAATCCAGTGCACATGATCTATATCTCTAGAATGAGGCAGTCACAGGTTCAAATCCTATAACTGTTTTGTTTTTTTTGCATATAGTTTGTGTAGTTTTACTTATGTAATGCATAAAACACCATAAAAAGTACTAGTCAGGTCTTTCAATGGACTTGATATTGAAACCTCATAGATTGTTTTGTTTTTAGTTCATTGAATATTGCAGCATAATGTTTCAAAACTATGGCAATTTTCCTTACTTTCTAGGTAGAGCAGGTGGCTTAATGGGTTAGTACACCAGTTTTACAGCTCCAAAGTGTGGTAGTTATAGGTTCAATTCCTTTGACTGGAATTATTGAATATTGGAGTATAATGGTTCAAAAGTAAGACAATTTGCCTTCTTTCCTAGGTAGAGCATATGGCTCAATTGGCTGATGCACAGGAACTACAGCTCAAGAGTGTGGTAGTCACCTTTTTAAGTCCTATGGCTAATATGTTTTTTGCATATTGCTTTCTATCTATTTACTTTTCTAATGCATAATACACCTTATAACATTAATAGTCATGTGATACAATGAACTTAATACTAAAACCTCATAGAATATTTATATTTAGTTAATTGAATATTGAAGCATAATGGTTCAAAACTATGACAATTTTTCTTCTTTTTCTAGGTATAGCAGGTGGCTTAATGAGCTAGTGCACCAGTTTAAAGCTCTGGAGTGTGCGAGTTACGGGCTCAATTCTATTGGACGGTATGTTTTTTGCATACTGCAGTCCATCTATTCACTATTGTACACCTTACAACATTAATATTCACGATGATTCAATGAACTTAATACTGAAACCTCTTAGAATATTTCCTTTTTAGTTCATTGAATAATGCAGCATATTTGTTTAAAACTAAGAAATTTTTTCTTCTTTTGCTAACTAGAGCAGGTGGCTCAATGGGCTAGAACACCTATTCTATAGCTTTAGAATGTGGACACCTATGGCTGATTTGATTTTGGCATATTGCTTTGTGTATTGTCACTTATGTAATGCATATAATACCTTACAACAGTAGTTGTCAAGTGTTTGAATGGACTTGATATTAAAACCTCATAGATTTTTTTAATTTTTAGTTCATTGAATATTGCAGCATAATGGTTCAAAAGTAGGACAATTTGACTTCTTTCCTAGGTAGAGCATATGGCTCAATTGGCTGGTGCACAGGACCTACAGCTCATGAGTTTGGTAGTCATTGGTTAAAATCCTTAGACTGTTATGTGTTTTGCATACTGCTTTCCATCTCTTTACTTTTGTAAAGCATAACACACCTTACTACATTAATAGTCATGTGATTCAATGAACTTAATACTGAAACTTAATAGATTATTTCCTTTTTAGATAATTGAAAAATGAAGCATAATGGTTCAAAACTATGACGAAATGGCTTGCAAGTCTAAGTAGAGCAAGTGCCTCAATGCACTAGTGCACAGGCTCTATATTTCCCGACTGAGGCAGTCACAGGTTTGATTCCAATGACTGATTTGTTGTTTGTGTATTTTTACTTATATAATGCATAGAACAACTTACAACAGTAGTAGTCAAGTGATTCAATGGACTTTATAGTAAAACCTTATAGATTGTTTCCTATTTAATTCATTGAATATTGCATCATAATTGTTCAAAACTATTAAAAGTTTCCTCCTTTTTTTTTTTTTTTTAAATTTCTTTATTGAAGTATAAAAGTTATAAACATAACTATAACAATACAAATAGTGCACAGGCATACATAGTTTGTACAGAAACAATAACATAAATTTGACATATTTGATCCACAAAAGTTGTCATCAGCATATTACTGCAAAATTATATACAAAGCAATATAAATACGTTGTGTGAGCCCGGGTCCTTGGAATCGTCTCATAACTCCTTATTAATTGACCTGATGTTTCATACCAAAGTGTGTTTTTAAAACATTTCCCTATTTGTTCTTTTAATGCCAAGTAGCAAACAAGTTTTCCGTAAACCTTTCTTTTTGCAATGAGGCTTCCAACCACTCCATTCGGAAAATATGAAAAAGTTTTCCCTTGAACATAGTTAAGGTAGGTGCTGTAGCCTGTAGCCATATTTGCAAAATGCATTTGTTTTCTACTGCTGATATAATAATTAACAATTTTTTTACACCTTTTGGTACTTTGGTTTCTTTAGGTGTGATACCAAATATTTGCCCATTCAAGGGTTAATGGTAGGCAATTCACCAAATGTCTATTGACATAGTTCCCCACCACCACCCAAAAACCTCATACTATTGGACAACTCCATAGACAGTGCATTAATTCTGCATCTGGTGTTCCACAAAAAAGACAATTAGAGGTTTCTAGCAATCCCATTGCATATCTACGATGAGGGGTGAGGTAGGTTCTGTGTAACACATTTAAAAAGAGTTCCGTGTAAGATGTTGCTGGCACTAACTTGGTCGATTGCTCGAATGAGCATAAAAAGTGGTCTATGGACAAAGAAGGAAAATATTCTTTCCATTGCACAGAGTGTCATCGTTTAATGGAGTATGTAAAAATGAGTAGTGTTGCGAAATTGCTTTCCTTTGAGGATTTTCTGCCATAAGCAAATCATCTAAATCATTGTTATAGTCATTTGTTTTAGAAAGCTTAACTATATAATGTTGGGCTTGGAGGTAGGGTAAGGGTGATGTATTAACTATAGGATATTTGTTTCCTGCTTGGGCCAGTGTTAAAGGTTTTCTTGAGACACTATCCATAAACTGTCGGATTGAGGTGAAACCTTGTCTATGCCATAAAGTGAAGGGATGTCCAGCGTTCCCATGATGAAAATCTGGGTTATGTATGAGTAGAAGATGTAAAAGAGAAATATGGATTTAATATGTATTTGTGACGTAGAATATGCCATAGTTTTCTGCTAGTCATCAACAAAGGATTAACTTGAATTGTTTCTGGAATATCCTCATCATGTAGGTGTAAAAAACATATGATATTAATGTTCCCCAGGAATGTTGCTTCTAAAGTTGTGTTGGCATATTGGCTTTTATTGTGAATCCAATCCCTTAAGTAACGAAGGTGTGCAGCATGACTATAAGCATTGACATTCGGCATATTGTTGCCGCCATTTCATTTGTGTTGTTGAAGTCTCACCATACCAATCCTTGCCCTTCCACTTTCCATATAAACGTGCGCATCATTTTTTCTATTTCAGATGTATCTTTTTTAGTTAATAGGATGGGAAGAGATTGAAGGGGGTAAAGGAGCCTTGGAAATAGGATCATCTTTACTAAATTAGCTCGACCCAAATAAGAGATGTTAAGATGTTTCCATCTGTCTATGTCATTCCTGATACTATGCAGAATATGTTTCATGTTTATGGTGTATAAATTATTCAGATATTTAGGTAATTGAATCCCTAGATATGTGATAGATTTAGTTGTCCATTCAATAGGAATTTCTCTAAACCAAGCCGACCTTGCACATCCCTTCTTTAAATAAAGTGCCTTTGATTTTTCAAAATTTACCTCGAAACCCGACACTGATCCAATTTCCACTATTCACCCTATCAATTGGTTAAGTATTCTCCGAGGACATCATCTGCAAATGCCGACATTTTTACAGTCTCTGTGCCAACAGTGAGTCCCTTAAATTGTGTCCAGTTTTGCAAAATTCTCAACATAGGATCTAATGCCAAATTAAAAAGCATGGGTGATAGAGGGCAACCCTGTCTAGTGCCCCTGGTCATGGTAATTACTTCTCCCCTGGTTCCATTAATTAACAATGAAGTAGTTGGTTGTGTGTAGAAAATGAGTGATTGGAATGTTGGTCCAAAACCTCGTCTGTCAAGGATTACATATAAGTAGGGCTATGAAACCATATCAAAGGCCTTGGTGACATCAAGACTCAGGAGCATAGATGAGGTTTCAGGTTGTAGATTGGCCATCATTACCGCTGCTATTGCAGTACGTATACCTTTTACAGAATGTCTTCCTTTTGTAAAACCTAGTTGATGTTATGTGAGAAAAGTGGCAAAAAATTTTTGGAGGCGATCCTCCAATATTTTGGCTAGTAATTTAAAATCAATATTCAATAATGTAATTGGGCGATATGATGACATTAAAGTCAAGTCTTTATTAGGTTTTGGTATTAAAGTTGTGTATGCTTGGTTAAAACTGGGGTAGTAAGAGTTATTTTCCCTAATTTTGCCAAAAAGAGCACATAGCGATGGAACAATCTTGTGTTGTAGAATTTATAATATTCTGCTGAGTAACCGTCAGGTCCCGGAGATTTATTTAAATGTATTGTCGAGATTGCAGTGGATATTTCCATTTCTGTAATGTCACTTTCTAATTCTTCACGTTGTAGGGGTGTTAAGCACGGTAGTGCTGCTTCATCTAGTATTTTATTCAACAGGGCAGGATCAAAGTCATTTGCCGTGTATAGTCTTGTTAAATATTCCTGAAATTTTTTAGTAATGTCAGTGGTTTTAGTAAGCAGTACCTGAGTATGAGCATCTCTGATGGTAGTTATATAGTGTCGCCTTTTAAAGCTTTCCTCCTTCTTTTAAGTAATACAGGTGGCTCACTGTGCAAATACACAGTATTTTCAACTCCAGAGTGTTGAAGTCGCAGGCTCCATACCTTTTACTGGTATGTTTTTTGCATATTGCTTTCCATCTGTTCACTTTTGTAATACATAATACTGTTTACAACATTATTAGTCACATGATTCAATGAACATTTTACTGAAACCTCATATATTATTTTGTTTTTATTTCATTGAACATTGCAGCATAGTGGCTCAAAATTATGATAAAATGCTGCAAATCCCTAAGTAGAACAGGTGGCTCAATGGTCTAGTGCACATGTTCTATTTCTCCAGAATGTGGCTGTCAAGGTTTCAATTCATATGACTGATTTGTTTATTGCTTTGTGTATTTTCACTATTGTAATGCATAAAACACCTTACAACACTAGGGGGTAAATTTACTAAGAGTCAAGTATGGGAGAGTTTCCTTTTTTTTCAACTCTAACTTCACTCATGTGATTTGAGGCTTCTGAGACTCTCAAATTTATCAAGAAGTGAGTTTAGCTGAGAGTGAGATAGCCAATGGTAAAGCAGAATGAGATTTCTTCCCTGAGTAGCAGGTTTTGCAGGAGATTACTCACCCAAGATTGCAGTGTCTTCTCTCTGCAAAACTCTCCCGAGCAAGCAGCCTGCACATATCAGTGAGATATGTGTAATCTGCTTGTGTTCTAAAAACGGGTTAAAATTTTGTGAAAAAAATGACATAGGGCCCCACCCCTAAAGCCTAACCAGCCCCGGACTTGCCAGCCAGTCCAGGTTCTTAAAATTACAGGGAACAAAATGTGTAGGGTTCCACAGTAATTTAAGAACCAGCACCAGGCAGCTGAGCCAGACCTGGTTTTAAATATAGGGAGAAAAAATTTGCGTGAGGTTCCCCTTATATTTAAAACCAGCTCTGGACCCTTTCTAGCAGGGGACTGATGCCACAGCCAGGGGTGCCCTTTCACCAGGACCCCCAGCCGCAGCATCAGCCCTGACCGCTAGTCAACTGAGGCCAGGGATCCCTGGGGAGTTGGGGACCCCCCCAATAAAGGGATACGCCCTGCTGCCTGGTGCTGGTTCTTAAATTACTTAAATTACTGTTGATTCCTACACATTTTGTTCCCTGTAATTTTAGGAACCAGGACTGGCTGGCAAGTCCGGGGCTGGTTAGTCAAGTGTTTCAATGGACTTGATACTAAAAAATCTTACATTGTTTGCTTTTTAGATCAATGAATATTGTGGCATAATGGTTCAAAACTATGACAATTTGCCCTCTCTTTTTAGGTAGAGAAGGTGGCTCAATTGGCTGGTGCATGGGATTTACACCTCCGAAGTATGCTAGTCAAGGGTTCAATTCCTTTTACTGGTATGTTTTCTACATGTTGCTTTACATCTATTTACTTTGTAATGCATAATATATCTTACAGCATTAATAGTAATGTGATTCAATGAACTTAATACTGAAACCTCATAGATTATTTATTTTTTTGTTCAATGAGTATTGCAGAATATTGGTTCAAAACTATGACAATTTTATTTTTTTAAAGTAGAGCAGGTGGCTGAATGGGCTAGTGCACAGGAACTACAGCTTCAGAGTGTGGTAGTCATAGGTTCAATTCTTTTGTCTGGTATGTTTTTTACATTTTACTTTCCATCTATTTACTTTTGTAATGCATACTACCGCTTACAAAATTAATAGTCATGATGATTAATTAAACTTAATACTGAACCCTCATAGAATTTTTTGTTTTTAGTTCATTGAATAATGCAGCATAATGATTCAAAACTATGACAAAATGCCACATAATTCAAAGAAGAGCATGTGGCTCAACAGGCTAGTGCACAGTATTTATATCTCCAGAATAAGACAGTCATTGGTTCAATTCAAATAACTGTTTTGTTTTTTGCATATAGCTGTGTGTATTTTCACTTATGTAATGCATAGAACATCTTACAACAGTAGTAGTCAAGTGTTTCAATGGACTTGATACTAATACCTCATAGATTGTTTCCATTTTAGCTCATTGAATATTGCAGCATAATGGTTCAAAACTATGGCACAATGGCCCTGATTCAGAGCCAGACGCTCTGACCAGAGCGCTCACTCTGAATCAGGGCCCACCTCCATAAATATGGAGCATCCTCCTGGACGCTCGTATAGCTGTGGGTCACCACCCACAGCATATACGAGCGTGCAGGATGATGGTCGCGATGGTCTTGACCATCGTGACCATCGCCACTGTGAGCAGAAGCCTGCGGTTGAGTTTCTCAACCGCAAGGCCAGGAGTGATTTTGGCTCTATCAGAGCAAAAATCACTCCCACTGACATCACTAGTGATGTCAGTGGGGCCGGCTTCTGATGGTAGACGTTCCCTTGGGAACACCTCCGTCTGGCAGGCACGCCCCCGGCACGCCCACCAAAGGGGGCATGCTGTCAATCAACATCGACAGCACACCCACTTTGATCAGACACTATGAGCGAAGGAAAGTCCTTCGCTCATCGCGTCTCGCGCATGCGCACGACGGAGCTCCCTCCGTCATGCGCATGCACAGTGCAGACCATCGACAGCCGCTCGCAAGTGGGTCTGAATCAAGGCCAATGTTTCATATATCTATGTAGAGCAGGTGGTAAATGGGCTATTGCACAGGTTCTATATCTCAAGAGTGAGGCAGTCACGGATTCTATCCTATCACTGATTTGTGCATATTGCTTTTTGTATTTTCAACTTTGTAATGCATAGAACACCATACAACAGCCTTAGTCATGTGTTTCAATAGACTTGATACTGAAACCTCATAGATTGTATCCTTTTTAGTTAATTGAATATTGCAGCATAATGGTTCAACACTAGGACAATTGTTGTTTTTTCTACGTAGAGGATGTGGCTCAATTGGCTGGTGCACAGAATCTACAGCTCAAGAGAGTGGCGGTCACATGTTGAAGTCCTTTGACTGATATGTTTTTTG
Source organism: Taudactylus pleione (assembly GCA_031769625.1). NCBI lineage: Eukaryota > Metazoa > Chordata > Amphibia > Anura > Myobatrachidae > Taudactylus > Taudactylus pleione. The sequence continues at coordinate 7,422,732 of JAUIMM010000472.1, forward strand.
AATATTGCTTTCCATCTATTTACTTTGTAATGCATAATACACCTTACAACAATAATAGTCTTGTGATTCAATGAACTTAATACTGAAACCTCACAGATTATTTCCTATTTAGTTCATTAAATAATGCTGCATAATAATTCAAAACTATAACAAAATACCTTTTACATCTAAGTACACCAGGTGGCTCAAAGGGCTAGTGTACATGTTCTACAGCTCCAGAGTGTGGTAGTCATGGGTTCAATTTCTATAACTGATTTGTTTTTCGTATTGTGTATTTTCACTTATGTAATGCATAGAACACCTTACAACCATAGTAGTCAAGTGTTTCAATGGACTTGATACTAAAACCTAATAGATTGTTTAATTTTCAGTTAATTGAATATTGCATCATAATGGTTCAAAACTAAGACAATTTGCCTTCTTCTCCTAGGTAGAGCAGGTGGCTCAATTGGCTGGTTTTATATCTACAGCTCCTGAGTGTGCTAGTCACGGTTTCAATTCCTTTTATTGGTATATTTTTTGCATATTGCTTTCCATCTATTTACTTTTGTAATGCATAATACACCTTACAACATTAATAGTAACGTGACTGAATGAACTTAATACTAAAACCTCATATTGCAGTATAGTGGTTCAAAACTATAATCATTTTCCTAATTTCTATAGGTAGAGCACGTGGCTCAATTGGCTGGTGCTAAAAATCAACAGTTCAAGACTGTGGTAGTCATTGGTTCAAGTCCTTTGACTAACATTTTATTTGCATATTGCTTTCCATCCATTTACTTTTGTAATGCATAATACACCTTACAACATTAATAGTCATGTGATTTAATTAACTTAATACTGAAAACTCATAGATTATTTCCTTTTTCATTCATTGAATATTGCAGCATATTGGTTTAAAATTATGACAATTTTCAATATTTTTCAAAGTAGAGCAGGTGGTTAAATTGGCTGGTGTAAAGGATCTACAATTCAAGAGTGTGGTAGCCATGGGTTAAATTCCTTTGACTGGTATATTTTTTGCATATTGATTTCCATCTATTAACTTTAGTAATGCATAATACACCCAATAGCATTAAAAGTAACGTGATTCAATGAACTTAGGCCCTCATTCAGAGCCGTACGCTCTGAGCAGAGCGCACGCTCTGAATGAGGGCCGCCCTCCTAAAAAATGGAGCATCCTCCTGGATGCTCATATAGCTGTGGGTCACCACCCACAGCCTATACGAGCGTGCAGTTTGATGGCCGCGATGGTCTTGACCATTGCGACAATCGAAACTGCGAGCCGGAGCCTGCGGTTGAGGTTTTCAACCGCAAGCTCCAGAGTGATTTTGGCTCTATCAGAGCCAAAATCACTCCCACTGACATCACTAGTGATGTCAGTGGGCCGGCTTCTGATGGGAGGCGTTCCCGTGGGAACGCCCCCATCAGGGAGGCACGCCCCCGGCACGCCCACCAAAGGGGGCGTGCTGTCAATCAACATCGACAGCACGCCCCCTTTGATCAGACACAACGAGCGAAGGACTTTCCTTCGCTCGTCGCGTCTGGCGCATGCGCACGACGGAGCTCCCTCCGTCGTGCGCATGCTCAGTGCAGAACATCGACCCACTTGCGAGCGGACAGCCACTCGCGAGTGGGTCTGAATCAGGGCCTTAATACTGAAACCTCAAAGATTATTTTGTTTTTAGTTCATTGAATAATGCAGCATAATGAATCAAAACTATGAAAATATGCCTAATTTGTTTAAGTAGACCAGGAGGCTCAAAGGGCTAGTGAACATGTTCTACAGCTCTAGAATGTTGCAGTCAATTTCTATAACTGACTTGTTTTTTGCATATTGCTTTGTGTACTTTAACTTATGTAATACATAGAACACCTTACAACAGTAGTAGTCAAGTGTTTCAATGGACTTGATACTAAAAGCTCATAGATTGTTTCATTTTTATATCATTAAATATTGCAGCATAATGGTTTCAAACTATGACAATTTTCCCATATTCTCTAGGTAAAGCGGGTGGCTCATTGGCTGGTGCACAGGATCTACAACTCAAGAGTGATAGTCATGGGTTCAATTAATTTAACAGGTATGTTTTTTGCACATTGATTTCCATCTATTTACTTTTGAAATGCATAATATACCTTACAACATTAATAGTCAGGTGATTCAGTGAACTTAATACTGAAACCTCATAGATTATTTCCTTTTTAGGCCAATACTTATGACTGATTTGTTTTTAGCACATTGCTTAGGGTATTTTTACTAATGTAATTTATAGAACACCTTACAACAGTAGTATTCAAGTGTTTCAATGGGCTTGATAGTAAAACCTCATAGATTGTTTTTAGTTCATTTAATATTGCAGCATAATGGTTCAAAATTAGACAATTTTCCTTATTTTTGTAGGCAGAGCAGGTGGCTCAATTGGCTGGTGTACTATAACCCCAGTGTGTGGTAGTTAAAGGTTCAACTCTTTAAACTGAAATGTTTTTTGCATATTGCTTTCCATCTGTTCACTTTTGTAGTGCATAATACACCTTACAACATTAATAGTCATGTGATACAATGAACTTAATATTGAAACCTCATAGAATATTTCTTTTTTAGTTGATTGAATAATGCAGCATAATCGTTCAAAATGATGATGATTTAACTTTTTTTCCCCAAGTAGAGCAGGTGGCTCAATTGGCTGATGCACAAGATCTACAGATTCAGAGTGTGGTAGTCAAGGGTTGAAGTCCTTTGACTGGTATGTTTGTTGCATATTGCATATATTAGGTAGACCAGGTGGCTCAATGGGCTAGTGCGCATGTAATATATTTCTAGAATGTGGCAGTAAAGGGTTCAATTCCTATGACTGTTTTTTTTTTGCATATTGCTTTGTGTATTTTTACTAACACATTACAAAAAGAGTAGTTAAGTATTTTAATAGACTTGATATTGTAACCTCATAGAGTGTTTCATTTTTTAGTTAATTGAATATTGCGCATAATGGTTCAAAACAAAAACAATTTTCCTTATTTTTCCAAGCGGGCTAGTGCACAGGATCTACACCTTGAGATAGTGGTAGCCAAGGGGTTCAAGTCCTTTGACTAGTATGTTTTATGTATTTTGCTTCTAATCTATTCACTTTTGTAATGCATAATACACCTTATAACATTATTAGTCACGTGATTCAATTGATTTAATAATGAAACCTCCTAGAATATTGCAGCATACTTGTTCAAAACTATGATACAATGTCCCACCGGACTAGATAGACAAGGTGGCACAATGGGCTAGTGCACAGGTTCTAGAATGTGTTAGTCAAGGGTTCAATTCCTATGACTGGTTTGTTTTTTGCATATTACTTTGTGTCTCTACACCATAGGTTCCAAAACATGGGCCCTCATTCAGAGCCGCTCGTTCTGAGCGATGTTCGCACATCTGCGCATACGTACTGTTTTTAGTATGCATGCGCGAACCAGTCAGTGCGGCCGAAAATAGTTTGTACGCTATATAGCGAATGCCTGCTATTTTGAGTGACAGAAGGAGGCGTATGTGGGTGGTAACAGGGGAAGGTGCTTGTAAACGGGGGAGTGGAGATCAGAACGCAGGCGTGCTTAAAGGTCAAAACGGGCGTTTTAAGGGAGTGCATAATTAATACAGCAGCGTCATTGACCACGTCACTTGGTTTAATTTAACTCAGAACTGCTCGCAAAATAGCGGTTGAAAAAACCAACCACAAGAATAGCGAGCAGTTCATACGCTGTACGATGTACTCGATTAATCTAATAAATAGCGAACATGACGTAGGGTGCGAGCGGCCAGGGGGCGTTTTTAACAAATAAACGAGCATATGTTTTGCTCGCTCGTTCAGACTTAGAGGTGTGAACAGACTGCAATTTGCGAACGGATCATTTGAATTGCCACCCCTTGTTTTTGAACGAACGACCGCAAATAGCGAACGGCTCTGAATCAGGCCCATGGTCCTCAAGGCTCCCCAACAGTTCAGGTTTTATATATATTCATGGTTGAGCACAGGTTACTTAATTAGTACCTCAGTCAATTTGATTTAACCACCTGTACTTAATCATGGATATCTCTAAAACCTGAACTGTTGAGGTGCCTTGAGGACTGCATTTGGGAACCTCTGCTCTACACTTATGTAATGCACAATACCCTTTAAGAGCAGTAGTATTCAATTGTTTCAATATACTTAAAAGAAAACAACCTAAAGGGTTTCACTATCTAGTATATTGCATTCTGCAGCATATTTGTTTAAATCTATGACAAAATTTCCTAATTTCTGGTGAAGATCATGTGGTTCAATGGGCTAATGCTCATGTACAATAGTTTTTAAATGGGATGATCACAAGTTAAATACCTATATGTATTAACTTTTGCAGTATAATGGCTTAAAACTATGACAAACTGTCTCATTATCTTAAGAAGTTAATTTGACTCAGTGGCCAAGTGCATATGTAACATAATTTTGGAGTGGGACAGTCACAGGTTCTATTTCTATGATAGATATGTGTTTTGCATATTGCTTTGTGTCTCTTCACTTATGTAAAGTATAGTACCCCTTAACAACAGAAGTAGTCAAATGTTTCCATGGATTTGATAGTGAAACATTATCAACTGTTTTTTTAAGTATATAAAATTTTGCAGTATACTCACTTAAATCTATGAAAAAATGTTGTATTGTCTTAAGAAGATCATGTGGTTCAATGGGCTAGTGCACATATGCTACATGATTGGGATGGGGCAATCACATATTCTATTCTTATGACATATATATTTTTTGCATATTGCCTCTACATCTATGTAATACAAAGTACCCTTAACAGCAGTAGTAGTCAAGTTTTTCAATGATTTTGATAGTGAAATACTATAGATTGTTGAGTGTACATGTGCTTTGTAATTGGACAGTCTTAAGTTCTATTCCTATGATGGATATGTTTTTCAGCATAGTACCCATTAATAGTAGTACTAGTCAAGTGTTTTCATAAACTTGATAGTGAAACCCTATCAATTGCTTTTCTAAGTATATTCATTTTTGCAGCATAATGGCTTAAAGCTATGAAAAAATATTCCTTTAACTTAAGAAGATCATGTGGCTCAATGGGATAGTGCACATGTGCTATCAATTAGAAATGGGAGTTACATGTACTATTCCTATGACAGATATATTTTTTGCATATTATCCCTTTAAAGCAGTAAAAGTCAAGTGTCTCCATGGACTTGATAGTGAAACCCTATCGATTATTTTCTATTTATATTACATTTTGCAGCATAATGTCTTAAAACTATGACATAATATCTTTTTATCCAATGAGTATCATGTGTCTCAATAGGTCGATGCACATGTACTACAACTTTGAAGGTGGCAGCTGTAGGTTCTATTCCTATGACAGATATGTTTTCTGCATATTGCTTTGTCTCTTCAGTTATGGAAGGCATAGTACCCCTTATAAGCATGAGTAGTCAATTGTTTCAATGGACTTGATAGTGAAACCCTATAGAGTGTTTTCTTTTACGTAGATTACATTGTGAAGCATAACGGTTTAAAACTATCACAAAATATATTAACAAATGAAGATCATGTGGCTCAATGTGCCAGTTCACATACACTACAGCTTTGAAATGGGACAGTCACTTGTTTTATTCCTATGACAGATATTTTTTTTGCATAGTACCCTTTTAAAGCACTAGTAATCAAGTGTTTCCATGGACTTGATAGTGAAAACCTATTGATTGTTTTTTTAAGTATATAAAATTTTGCAGCATAATTGCTTAAAACTATGACAAAATATCACCTTAACTTAAGAAGATCAGGTGGCTCAATGGGCTAGTGTACATGTACTACAGATTTGGAATGGGAGAGTCACAGGTATTATTCCTATGACATGTATATTTTTTGCATTGTACCCTTTTATAGCAATACTAGTCAAGTGTTTACATGGACTTGATAGTGAAACCCTATCGATTATTTTTGGGCTAGTGCACATATACTACAGCATTGAAATTGGACAGTCACAGTATATATTCCTATTTCAGATGTGTTTTTTGCATAGTACTCATTAATAGCAGAAATAGTCAAGTGTTTCCATGGACTTGATTGTGAAACGCTATTGATTGTTTATTTTTAGGTATATTAAATTTTTTAGCATAATAATTTAAACTATGACAAAATTTCTCATTATCCTAAGACAATCAAGTGGTTCAATGGGCTAGTTATCATGTACTACAGCTTTGCAATAGGAAAGTCGCAGGTTACATTCCTATGACAAATAAGTTTTTTGCATAGTACCCTTTAATAGCAGTAGTAGACCAGTGTTTCCATGGACTTGATAGTGAAACCCTATTGTTTGTTTTTTTTAAGTATATTTTTTACATTTTGCAGCATAATGGCTTAAAACTCTGACATAATATTTTGTGCTATGTGAAGAATATCAAGTCGCTTAATAGGCTAGTGCACATGTGCTACAACTTTAGAGTTGGACAGTCATAGGTTCTATTTCTATGTTAAATATGTTTTTTGCATATTGATTTGTGTCTCTTCACTTATGTAATGCATAGTACCCCTTAAGAACATGAGTAGTCAAGTTCTCCAATGAACTTGATAGTGAATCCCTATAGATTGTTTTATTTTAAGTATATTACATTTTGAAGCATAATGGTTTCAAACTATGACAAAAGTTCTTATTAACAAAAGATGATAATGTGGCTTAATGGACTAGTGCACATGTACTAGAGTTTTGGAATTGGACAGTCACAGGTTATATTGCTTTGACAGATCTGTTTTTGAATAGTACCCTTTAATAGCAGTATAAGTCAAGTGTTTCCATGGACTTGAAAGTGAAACCCTATCGATTGGTTTTTATTATAATAAATTTTGCAGCATAATGGCTTAAAATTAGAGAAAATGTAAAAATATCCAAGGAAGATCTTGTGGCTCAATGGGCTATTGCTATTGCACCTTTGCAGTGGGACTGTTCCAGGTTCTGTTAATATGGTAGATATGTTTTTTGCATATGGCTTTGTGTCTCTTCACTTATGTAATGCATAGTACCCCTTAGCAGCAGTAATAGTCATAGTGTTAGAAATAGTAACATCACAAGTAACATCGTAACAGAAATAGTGTTTCAATGGACTTAATTGTAAAACCTTATTGACTGTTATTTTTTAAGTATATAAAATTTTGCAGCATAATTGCTTAATACTATGACAAAATATCACCTTATGTTAAGAAGATGATGTGGCTTAATGGGCTAGTGCACATGTTCTAATGGTCTGGGGTGGGACAGTCACAGGTTCTTATGACGCATATGTTTTTTACATAATGCTTTGTGTCTCTACACTTATGTAATGCAAAGTACCCTTTAAGAGCAGTAGTAGTCAGATGTTTCAATGGACTTGATAGTGAAACCCTATAGATTGTTTTCTTTTAAGTATATTACATTTTGTTGCATAATGGTTTAAACTATTACAAAAAGTACCTATATCCAGTAAAGATCATGTAGCTCTATTGGCTAGTGCACATGTACTACAGCTTTGGCTTGGGACAGTCACAGATTCTATTCCTGTAGAAGATATGTTTTTTGCATAGTACTCTTTAATAGCAGTAGTAGGCAAGTGTTTCCATGGACTTGCAGTGAAACATTATTAATTGTTTTTTTAAGTATATTCAATTTTGCAGCATAATTGCGTAAAGCTCTCACATAATATCTTTTTACCTAATAAACAAATTGTGGCTCAATAGGCTAGTGCACGTGTACTACAGCTTTGAAGTGGGACAGTCATAGGTTCTATTCCTCTGACAGATTTGTTTTTGCATAGTACCCTTTTAAAACAGTAGTAGTCATGTGTTACTGTGGACTTGATTGTTAAACCCTATTTATTGTTTTTTTAAGCATATTACATTTTGCAGCAAAATGGCTTAAAACTATGACAAAATGCTGCATTAACTCATGAAACTCACTTGGCTCAATGGGCTAGTGCTCATGTACTACACCTTTGGAGGAGGACAGTCACAGGTTTTATTCCTGTGATAGATATGTTTTTTGCATATTGCTTAGTTTCTCTTAACTTATGTAATGCATAGTACCCCTTAAAAGCAGTAGTAGTCAATTGTTTCAATAAACTTGATAGTGAAACCCTATCAATTGTTTTTTAAGTATAATAAATTTTACAGCATAATGGCTTAAAACTATGACAATTATTTTATTTTCCTAAGAAGATCATCTATCTCAATGGGCTAGTGCGCATGTACTACACCATTGGGTGGGACAGTTATAGGTTTTATTCTTATGATAGATGTTTTTTGCATATTGCTTTGTGTCTTTTCACTTACAGATGGGCCCAGCTAGTTTGTTGCTTATAGCATGACATTCAGGCTTCGGAGTCATGCCTTGTAATGTTGCGTAATGGCTGTACTGTGGCACACTGTGGCATTCTACAACGTAAGAGAATCCATGGCATGTTATACACTGCTTAACTGCTGGTTGGCGAGTGCTCCAGTAACGAAATTTATACTGCTAAATGCCATACTGTAGAAGTTGATGGATATCTCTGACAAGCAATCAATTCACACTAAGCACACTACTGCAGTGTATTTACATATTACATGTTCGCACAACCAATCTTTTTAATAATATCGCAGAAGCTCATTGAACGGGACACAAATCAGTACGATGTTTTTCTTTCTGCGCCTGCACACGGCTAGCTGTGTGCATGTGCTTACGAGCTCTACCAATGCAAAATACTGTCGGTCGTATGGCTTCCGAACTGGAAGTAGTTTGCGAAAGTTGATTGACAGGAAAGTCCGTTTGTGGGTGTATATGGGGGTGGTGGTCTCCAAACGGAGGCGTGCTTCAGCGTTTCCAGGCATTTTAGGGAAGTCCATAAATTATCTGCTTCGTACAACCATGAATTTCGGAAGCATGACAATGTCACTCTACGAACAGGATGATCGTCCAGGGTAAGGTAGGCAAGGAGCGTCCGTAAACCACAACAGTACAATCGTTAATCCGATGTTACTTGTGATGTTTCTAATTGGAACCACACAAACCAAGCTACTAAGAATCGTGCATTGTAACTATTAACACTGCTAATTACCTTGTAAATGATTTCACTTGCGTGTGCATTAGGGAATTCTTTACACACTCTTTATTTGTGTTTTTTTAACTTATTTCTTTCTGTCCTTTTTCAAAACATATAGCATTGTGTTTTGCGTAGCAGCCTTTTCAGATACCATACTTTTTAAACCATGTATACATTGATATAGTCAAATATGGACATTTTGAAAATAACATCAAGTTTATTTTTTGTAATTAGCCATAAATCATAATCATTTTTCATATTGTTATGGCAACATTTGCACAAAATAAAAACAAACAATCAAAAATAAAACAAATTAAAATAAAAAAAGGCAAATTATAAAAGAGCTTGAAACATTGGTGACAAGAAATATGGGGACTGGAGAAGAGGTGAGGGAGGAGATATCCAGGGCTACTTGCATCGTTTTGGCCGGCCTGGAGGAAGAGGAAAGCTACGGACAGCTGACTGGCGTGTAACACGCTGACTGGCCTGGCCAGAGGTAGATGGTATTTCCTCTGGCCTAGGCATAGGGCTCTCCATACTTGTGGGGGTGGCTGTTGGGCTGTCAGAGGTGGTGGTCCTGGGAGGAAGGGAGTCTCGCTCCATCATGGCAGGTGGGTTTGCCTGCTCCTGGGCATTGGCCCAATGATCCATGGCCCCAGCAATGGTCTCCAGGGCCACCACCACCCTCACCAGAGTGGTCTCCATCCTCAGGAGAACACATCTGTTCTCCTGAGTTTGGGAGACCAACCTGGTGAGGAGAGGCACTGTTTGTTCCGATGGTTGCCCTGGAGTAGACTCCACAGGGTCCCCAGATGGAGTACTTGGATCCTCCCCTGCAGAGTTTCCATCTGTGCTGGGCCCAGACCTGACCTCAGGAACAGGCACTACCTCCTCTGAGTCTGGAAATAAAAATATAAAAATTAGTTTTTGAATTTTTTTTAAATGCATACACGTTTTAGCTTCATACATTTTCGAAACAATAAATATTTACATTCTTGAACATGTGGAGCGTTGAAGTTGGCCATGTCAGTGTCCATAGTGGACACGCCGACTATCTCCTCTTCCGTCACACATCCCTGAGCCAACGACTCCAACCTCATCAAGTGGTGCTTGTGTGTGTTGTTTGAGTGGTGCTTGTGTGTGTCGTTTGAGTGGTGCTTGTGTGTGTTTTTTGAGTGGTGCTTGTGTGTGTTTTTTGAGTGGTGCTTGTTTGTGTTGTTTGAGTGGTGCTTGTGGGGTTTTTTTGTTTTTTGTTTTTTTTTGTGTGTTTTTCTTTTTTTTCTCTTTTTTTTGGTGGTTTTTTGTTTTTTTTGTTTTTTTTGTTTTTTGGTGTGTTTTTTATTTATTTATTTATCTTTTTTGGTGTGTGTTTTTTGTTTAGGTTTTTTTTAGGGTGTGTTTGTTTATTTATTTATTTTGGAGAAAAAGAAAACGGTTACTTCGTGTACTTTGGTGGCCATGTATTCTGTTGTGGAAAATAACAACATTGTTTGCAGACTCCAGTAAGTGTTTCAGCCTACTGCAAGCATATTTAATTTTTTTATACCAAAAAAAAAAAACGAACATTCTTTCAACAATTATAGTCATGTTTTATATTTTTGTTTTAGGCGTTTAACAGGCCAGTTTGTACTGGATCCAGGTAAGTGTCTATTTCTTTAATCCTAAAAGTTTGTGGATTTTAAATTTAAAGGGTTTTATGCTGATTTTTTAAATTTTGCAAATGTTTTAGGCTGTTTTTTTTAAATGAAACAGTGATTTTGTCATTTATTTATATTGCACAATTTCAGAGTTAAAGATTGTTTTACCAATAATAGTAGTAATATACTTGGGTATGACTTATTCTTTCTTTTACTTTTCCAAAAAAAACAATTATTCGGAACACAAACAACACCTGTAGGGGTTCCAGAAGATGGCACAGGCCGACCCTGTAAGATTATGCACCATTATTACTAAGCTAAGTATTTTTTTTTAAATTTTGAAAAAACATTCTCACCACAACTAATTTTTTTAAATTCAAACTTTACAGAGCGATGTTGGCCAGCTAATAGTGGCCATGTTGCCCCCCACCAACCTTCCTCAGCCTCCTCCTGGGCGTAGGCATAGGAGGCGTGCAAGGGCCAAGATATATAGAACATGTGTCACCCTTTTTGGAATGCCTGATGATGTGGTTTTAACCACTTATCGCCTGCCTCCAAATTTTATCCTAGACACTCTTTCAATAATAAAGAATGATCTAGAAAGTCAGATTAACATTCCTACAGCAATCACACCACTTACACAGTTGTTGGCGATGTTACATTTCTGCACCTCAGGGTCCTTCCAAACCACTGTGGGGCTGGTGGGTGGCCTCTCCCAGCCCTCATTTTCACAGATCCTGAGGCATATGCTAGATGCATTCTTCAATCATATAGCACATTTTATTAGTATGCCTTTGGATACGGAAGCCCTTGATGTGGTAAAGCAGAAGTGTTTTTAGATTGCAGGCTTTCCACACATCATAGGGGTAGTGGATGGCACTCACATAGCACTTCAGCCCCTTGCATGCAGGGAACAAATCTATAGGAACCGAAAACATTTCCATTCGCTAAATGTAATGGTGCTATGTGATGCCTCCCTCCAGATCCTCTCCCTGAATGCCAAATTTCCGAGCTGCAGCCATGATGCATACGTGATTCAGCATTCTGGGATTTGGCCAAAATTAACCACACTGCAAGCTGGTGATGCATGGCTTCTTGGTAAGTATAAATCCAGTATGTAGCTATAGTAATAGTGTAAACATGGTTTCCTTAAAAATTTGTAGAACTTATGGTGTCCCATTTCCAACAGGTGACAGTGGATATCCTTGCACGCTCTGGCTGCTGACTCCTTATTTGAATCCCACACCAGGGCCACAAACTCAATATAATGCCATGTTTACTGCCACCAGGCAGGTGGTGGAGAGCTGTATCAACCTTTTAAAGGGCCGGTTCCGGTGTCTCCATCATTCTGGTGGTGCACTCATATACTCGCTGGATATGGTTTCTCACATTTTAGTCCTGTGTGGGATTTTACACAACATCGCAATAAGGAGTAAAGTACCCATGCAGCCAGAGGATGCCTTGCCAGAGGATGGCCCCACGGAGGAAGGTGTTGTGATGCTGTCGGGGGGGCCTGACGCGATTATGTGGTTTCCAGATTTTTTAGATATTAATTTTTATGTTAAAGTTTGTTTTTTATACATAGAGCAAATGTATTTTAAGGTGAAACTATTTTTTTTTTTTTTTCAAACAAAAAAAACACTTTCCTAAACTGAAAAACAAATGGAACCCATTGGCAATACCCTGTACTGTTTTTGGACATCTAACATAATTTATCCGGATATACCACCACATGTTTAGTTAATTTTGTTGAAATTTGTGATATTTAAAAAAAAATGAAATATTATGTTGGAGTTTACCTTTTGTTGTTTATGTCTGACTAAGCAAGATATTTACTGTAAAAAACACCTGAGGCCATTTTATTTTTGTTATTCTGTTATGAAATAATTTTTACAATTAAAAGCATGTTGGCAACATGTTTTTTATTGAATACATTTAAAAAAAAAAAGGTTTGGTGTACATTGTTTTGGAATCCCATTTTGAGGTGGATAATGTAGGGCAACCCAAAAAAAAACACAGCAAAACATTACTGCAAATGTTCTAAAGGTTAAAAAAGACATTTTAGAATTAGTTACACTATGGGAAGGCACCCAGCTTTGTTAGCAAACTATTTGAAATGCAGAATTACACCATTTAATTTGTTTGAAAAAAGAGGACAAATGTTTTTTTAACACAAACTTTACTTTAAATGAAAACATTTAGAAATGTGCAAATGTAAAAAAAAACTAAAAACACTGCAGACTCCCCACAATCTGCTGTAGGCAGCAGTAGGCCTCCAGAAGATGCCCACTTGCTCGAGTGAGCTCCTCTCTTATGCCTCCAAGTATGCTTGTTAGATCTGTGGACATAATAATGTATTTGTAGGTTAAAAACATCTAAAAACTGACCCACATTTTAACAGTAAACATTATTCAATGTCCCAAACAGTGGGTGGACACAATGAGGTTAGGGTGTGTTATAAAGTTTACTCCACACAACATTATTAATATGTTGAAACATTTAATGTCTGAAAACACTGGAAAACCCTAATTATGTGGCATAATACAAAAACCCTAGGATGCTTTGAAATCAACTGGGAGGTGTATTCCTAAGTCACGATGGTCATAGCATTAAAATACACTGCACGTATTCACTTCTAGAATGTTCTTGATAATCCAAAAGTACAATGTGATTGTTTGTTGTGGCTAACATCACTTTTCCAAATGAACTTACATCTTAGTACTTTTTAAACACAGTGTATACAACATTAACAAGGTTAGTCTGGTTCCTATCACCTTCCCAAGTCCTGTGAAATGTTTTTTTTTATTTTAAAATACAAATAAAAATAAAAAAAAAATTACACAAATTAATAAGCATTAGAAAACCCCAAAAGGCAAAAATGTTTGCCCACCCAAAAAAAAATACAGTGCACAGCCACAAAACATAACCACAAAATATTGAGTACCATGATTACTGTGCACTGATTATGGCACCCATACTGTGATAATGAAAACAAACACACCCAAAAAAAAGTAACGGCTAAAAACACAAATGGATAACAACACCACAAAAAAAAAGATGGTTAAAAATTTCAAAATACAAAAACATACCATCAGAGCCTGCTGGGGCAGCTACCGCTGGAGATGGTGGAAGGGTGGGAGGGGAAAATGGCTGGAAATTTTCCAAGGGAGGGGTTACTTGGGATGAGGACTCGGATTCGGGAGGGATGAGTTGGGATGAGTGGGCAGGGGAGGGAGGATTACTAGGGGAGTATTGGAACAGGGAGGGAGGGTTACTGGGGGAGTATGGTGGTGGGGAGGGAGGGCTGGGTTGAGCAGATGGGGAAGGTGAGGGTGAGGGCTGCAGGGTGGGCCTTGCATTGCGGGCAATTCTGAGGGCCCTTCTCCGTCTCCGCTGTTGGCCTAAAATAAAAAAAAAGATAACATGTTAGTTAAGTTTGCACCTTCTGCTACACAATACAAGTACACTTTACACATTCTGGACAATAGGGACAACATACATGAGTGTTTGTTTACATTTAGGAAAAGAATTGGAAAAGCTACAGACATTTTTAAGGGTCCTCTAATTTAATCATTTATACAAACGCATACTTACGTCGGCGTATTAGCGCCCACAAATTGGCCAAAAGGACTGGCGACCAACAGCGCAAATCCGACCACCGCCTCTCTAGTTGTGCAATATTGCAGCAAAAACCCGCACGCCGAAGGGCACTCCTCACCTCCGCATAGTCTGCACGCTTTAAGCGGTTGGTAATGGGAGGCAGTGCGTTGGTTAGGCGCCTGTCCAGGACATTGACCAGGACGCTCAATTCACGATGGGTAAAGGCCGCAGCTCTCATGATGACAATGGCAGTTTTTACAGAAAACATGAAATATACATGGTGTAAAAGAAAGATGATTGGCTAAAATATTTACTCAGTTTCATAAAATAAAAAACTATTGGACAATCCTTTAATCATGTGACACCAAAAAAAAAGGACAGATTTGATTGGTTAAAACATGCACTGTGCAATTGCAAACCTAAGAGTGCAAATGATCCTAACGCAAAAAGCAAATGCATTTTTAAAGTTAACACAAATATCAACAGTACATTCAAGGATAATAAACATTACTTTGCATTCGAAACAAACTAAATACACGAGAACGGGGAAAGCAAAAAAGAAAAAGTGATCAATAAAGTTTATTGACAAACTAAAAAAGCTGGTTAAAAAGAACAGCAAGAGTTAAACACTCTTAATTAGATAATTTACAACAAGCTAATAACAAGCTGCTTGATAGTCCATGTAAACATGACATGTGACCATCAATACAACACATACGGCCGCAACCATCACAACATAATTAGCATACAGCGAATGACAGCGCCTGACTACGATTGTCTCATTCATTCGATCATATCAGTCAGTAGCTAGAGGAGGTGCAGTGCTAACAAATGGGCGTCACTTTGTTTATGATCGACCAGCCGTACGATCGCTTCCATTTTGGATTTTGTGGTCATAGCCCGTACGACCGTGCGGCCGCTACGACCGCCTCTGAATGAGGTCCATAGTACTGTACAGTACAGACATTCCTCACTTGACAACCGTTCGGATTTACGACCAGCACTCTGACCAGCTGGAACCCATAGTACAATGACTAAAATGTTATTCTGAATGTCTTTTTTTATAACTTTATTTGTACTGTACAGTATGTAAGAGTTATGCAAAGTAGAACAGTTACAGTATCAAGTTTGAGTTTCCTTTAGACCTTTTCTTTATTCAGAATACATAAAAATGATTACCTACTGGCTCCTCATTTAGTGACCAATTCATTAATGACCTAGTCATAGGAATGAACTCGGTCGTTAAGTGAGGAATGTCTGTAGTATAATTGCCATGTTGGTATGATGGTATAACTGATACATAAACGAGATGCACGCACAGCTTTCAGTGAATTATTATTCACTAATAGTGGGGTACTATGTTTACATGTACTAGGAAGAAACATTTTATTATTATTATGCTTCCCTCACTGCGCCCTCCCAAATGGCAGCAGGTGGGTGGAGTGTACAAGGATTCAGTAGATGTATGTGAAAGCCTTTTTGGCCTAGTGGTTACAGCGGTCCTTTTTCAAGGCCAGGGTTCAAATCCCACCGCAGCCCAATATTATTTCATAATCATGATTACTTTAGATTCAATCCTCTATATATTTTTTTCCATCCACACTAACCAAGTTCAAATGCACCCACAGCTTTCAATGAGACAGGATGATTTAATGTTCACTACATTGCTCCACAAATCCCCCGCACGCTGCAATGACACAACCATACAGTTATGGGATGCAGGGCCTCGAGTGTGGGTTTAAGATGCACTTTCAGAGTCAGGGGTTCAGATGAGTCAGATGCATGCACAGCGTGTCGGGGTTCAGGGGCTCAAAGAAGTCTCAGACATACCTATAGTGTGTTGGGATAGAGGGGCTTAGACAGGGGTCAATCAAACGCACAGCTTTCAATAGGTGAATTATCCCTAAAACCAAGCCCTCAAGACATTTTTTTCTGTCAACCTTTTGACCACACCTTAACCATAAAAAAATGTGTATGAATCTGAAAAAGCTGAAAAAAATAATAACGCATCGACCATTTTTGTTTCGACATTTTAACTAAACACTAACTGAAAGAAATACTAATAAAAGAATGTGTTTACAATTTATGTGTCGACTATTTTTGTGTTGACCATTTTTGTGTCAACCTTTTGTCCAAACCCTTACCCTAAAAATAACAATAACTAAAGAAAAAAGTGTCGACAATTTTTGTGTCGAAATTTTGACCAATTTTTAACTGAAAAAATATATATTTTATGTATCATGTATCCACCATTTTTGTGTCGACCATTTTTGTGTCAACCTTTTGTCCAAACCCTAACCTTAAAAATGACAATAACTAAAGAAAAAGAAAAAATGTGTTGACCATTTTTGTTTCGACATTTTGACCAACGTATAACCGAATAAAAATTATTGTTAAAAATGTATATTGTCGACCATTTTTCTGATGACCATTTTTGTGTCAACATATGGAACTATCTCTAACCAAATAAAAATATATTTTTTAAAAGAAGTGGCAACCATTTTAGTGGCGACCATTTTTGTGGCGACTGTTTGACCAAACCCTAACCCTTAAAAAAAATGATAATAAAAAATAATAAAAAATTATGTGTCGACCATTTTTGTGTTGACCTTTTGACCATGTCGGCCATTTGTACCTGTTGATCAATACTGTAGAAGTAGATGGATATCCCTGACAAGCGGCCCAATCATATTTGCACAACCAATCTTTTCAATAATAGTGCAGAGGCTTGTTGAACGGGACACAAATCTGCACACATACAGTTCTGGACAGTAGTGTAATTTCCATGGTGTTAAGAAGATGTAACAGATACATTAGCAGCTAATGTGTTCACAATAGTGCGTCACAACTGCAAAATGCTGATTCATTAACAGACGTGTATGCACAGTATACTATAGTACTGTAACTTGTTGTAAAAGGGTTGCAAATAGTTTTTTTTTTATAAAAGTAGGTACATTTTTTTACCTTCCCCCACTCTCCCCCCAGGTGCTTCTCAGATCCATTTACAATAGGCTATGTAACTTGTAACTTCAGGGCTGGCTATGCACTTCCCCCAACACACCACACAAATAAAATTAATGATTACAGTGTACATCCCTGTTTTTACCTTCCCCCATCCTCTGTAGGTATCGCGTCACGCAGCACCATTCTGTGCTCCAGCCCTTCCCTCACTGCACCCTCCACCTAAGCTTAAAAGAATAATGGCAGCAGGTGGGTGGAGTGTAAAAGGATTTAGTCGATGGACGTGAAAGCATTTTTGGCCTAGTGGTTACAGCAGTCTTTTTACAAGTCCATGGTCTAGGGTTCAACTCGCATCACATCCCAATATTATTTCATAGTCATTATTACTTTAGATTACTTTTTTCCATCCACACTAATCAAGTTTAACCCACAGGTTTTGGGGTTCAGGGACTCAAACGCACTCACAGCTTTCAATGAGATGGGATGATTTAATGTTCACTAATGATGGGGTACTGTACTGAAGGCAATACATTGCTCCAGAACTCCCCCACACCCCGCAATGACACACCCATACAGTTATGGGGTTTAGGGGCTCGAGTGTCAGGCTTAAGATGCACCCTCAGCAGCAGGGGCTCAGACAGGTCAGATGCACCCACAGGTGTTGGGGTTCAGGGACTCATACGCAAACTCAGTTTAAATAAGACCACATAATATCCTGTTCAATAATGTTGCAGTAGTGTATTGAAGGCACTACATTGCTCCACAACTCCCTTGCACCATGCAATGACACACTCACATTCAGATGCATGCACAGCTTACAGTACACACAACAGCTGTGAGCATACGCGTTATGCTTCATTGACATCCCGCAATGTACGTCATACTGTAGTGTGTGTCCTGCATGCCTCCTACACTCCGGTAAAATGGAGACTAGACAAAAACAGTTTAGGACTGCAGAGATTCTAATCCTGGTTAAATGGTGGGACCAGCAGCTCACCAACAACCAGGAGAAAGAAGCAGCCTACCGGAGGGTAGGGCCTGAGATCCTGGCCACACTGGGCCAGGATCAAAGCGTCAGAGCACTACAAATGCGCTGGTCAGATCTGGCACGCAGAGACGCCCCATGGCTCCAGAGTCTCAGAAGGTGCTTCCTCCATAGTAAGTACAGTATTACTGTACAGTTACAGTAATTACAGTATACAGTATAGTAACATGAACACAATGCACTACTGTGACAAACAGTACTGTAGGGTGTGATATAAGTGACAGACAATGACTGACATTTGGTTGACAGGGTCATTAGGTTGACATGGAATCATGGCCAACACACTATTGGTCGACATGGGGCTTGTTTGCCATGGCCACACTTACATTCATTAGGTCACCATACAGTCATACAGTAGTAATGGTCAACACAAAAATGGTCGACATGGTCAACATTTGTGATACAGTATGACCCTCTAAAGAACCCTAACCCTCCCCTTGGTGCCTAACCCTAACTGTTTCTTCTAGTGCCTAACCCTAACCATCCAGTAATTGCCTAACCTAACATAACAAACCTACAGTAAATCTAACACAGGGCAAGTTGCCCCACCATATGTGTGCCAATAGTTACTGTATTGTGTCGGCAAAAGTATTTTGTCGACATTTCATCCATTGCAATCTATTGTCATTGTCATGTCAGCAAATACTATGTCAACCATGAGTCCCAGTCAACCTTTTGTCCCAGTCAACTTAATGCCTGTTGACCATGTGGTGTCGACCTTATCAATGTCAACCTAGACACTGTTTATTTAAAGCCCGAAACACTGAGACATACTGTAATGTGAATAAGGTACACTACAGTACCCTGTGACATGATGTGAATAAGCACTACTGTAACCTGCATAAATGACACTACTGTGTGATGTACAGTAATGTGAATCAGTGCCATAGCTAGGGCTCACAGTGCCCTGTGCCAGCCCTGCCCCGTTTACATGTGACATTATGACATCATGCATAGGTGGCGGGTTTGCCTTCCCTCAAAACTACTGCAGTGCCGAGAGAGTCTTAAATGGCATGGTCTGCCTGTAGCATCCAAAGTATGCTAAGGGTAGCACCACTGCGGCAATTTTGTGCCACCCACAGAGCCTATGCATGGGGTGGCACTGCTTGGGCATGCCTACTGTAGTTACCAAGATGTGAATAAGGTGCACTACTGTGACATATCCTGATTAAGGGGTATGACTGTGTGAAGTCAGACAGCCCTTGCCTGCCCTGCCTTATCACAGATTGTCCATGAGGTAAGTGTTTCACTATCTGTTATATACTGAAACTGTTAAAATACTATAACATCATAATGTAACATGAATAGAGGGCTCTACTGTGTGGAGTAACCCCCAAAAATATCCACTACACTACAATCAGTTATAAATTAAATATTATATACAGTAATACTGTACATACAGCATTATGCTGGATATTTACAGTATATATATATATATATATATATATATTCCATAGACAAAAAAACCTTACGGTTTTACATGTCCCATTAAAGCTTCTTAGACATGATCTGAAATTTGTTTGTATTCCTGACGACGGGGCCGGTAGAGCCTTGAAACGTTGATTAAACAGTTTCTTCTTCTAAATCCTGGAGTGACGCGCTGTGGCCTGTCTTGTTACATGACAGCACACCCTGGACACTTATACCCTTCTTTGTGCGAGCACCCAGGTTACATATCTTTTTTTGAAGAATATTGAGTGCCGAACCATACCCCATATATATATATATATATATATATATATTCCATAGACAAAAAAAACCTTACGGTTTTACATGTCCCATTAAAGCTTCTTAGACATGATCTGAAATTTCACAAAACCTACTGAATTTGTGCCACTCAAATTAAACAAACATTTAAATTACGATCATTAAGGCTTTGTTTTATGGTAGCTATTGTTCCAGGGTAGCTGCTTCTGGGACTTAGGTAATTGAGAAAGTTATAGTTTTTAAACTATTACCTCACAAATTCACCATTATAGAGATAGGAAGTTTCAACTTGATGCACAGCATCAGTAGGTACCTCCATCAGGTGTACTTACTGTGGCTTCACTTGGGTGCACCAAGATGGCAGGTCAGTGTGGGTGGTAGTGGGCTTGGGGGAAAGAAGCAGCCGTAAGCTGCTGCTGGACCTGGGGGATAGCAGGCATTAGCTGCATCTGGGATCCATTGGTGTTAGCGGTGGTAATGGTGCAGACGGCAGGACTCGGGGGAGGTAGCAGCAGACTGATGCAGGCTCAGATCTGTGATACCTGTATTTAAATTAACAAAGAAGCAGGGATGGGTCAGTGAGACCCATCTGTGCTTCTGTGTAATTAAAAGAACCCCTGTGTAAAAAAAAATGGCGTGGCCCCATCCCCCAAAACAACAACCAGCACCGGGCTTGGAAATCCAGTACTGGTCATAGTAAATACAGGGGACAAAAGACATATGGGTCCCCTGTATGAAGCACAACCAGCACCAGGCTTTTCAGAACCAGTCCTGTTTGCCAAAATATGTGGAAAAATGACATAGGGGTCCCCCGTATTCAGCGCAACCAGCACTGGGCTCTAAGCCGGCCCTGGTTCTGGAAATACAGGGGGAAAAATGCATAGGGTATCTCCATATTTACCAGAACCAGCACCAGACTCTTTCTAGCGGGGGATGATGCCACAGCAAGGGGAGCCCTTTCACTGGGTCCCCCAGCTGAAGCATCACCCCTGACTGCTTGTCAGCCCAGGCCCACAATCCATGGGGAGCTGAGGACCCCCAATAAAGGTGTCCCCATTTCCAGGGCACCCCAGGCCCAGGCTGATAGCCCGAGGCTATCCCCAGCACCCCTGGGCAGTGGGTGCTGGGTTGATTATGTTATGTGGTGCATATGAAAATAAAAATATTGTCTTTTGCAGTAGTATTACAGGTCCCAGCAGGCATCCCTGCATACTGGCACTTGGAGAGCCACAAGTATCAGCAGGCGGGGCACTAAGGGCCTGCTGATATCTATAGTAAAACAAACAGACACCGTTTAAAAATATTTTATTTAGCCACACCTTCACCTGGGGGAGGGAGCCTTTAAGCTCTTTTTCATGGCCGCCGCTCCCCCAGGACTTCTACGGTCTCTTCTCCTGGAGGGCAGTGGCCGTTAAGCTCTTTTCCACAGCCGCCATCCAGGACTTCCGCGGCATCTGCTTGCTTCAGCTGGTCTTCTCTCCAGCTCCCCGGCTGACGACTGAGTGCATGGTGCCTCACGCTGGCTGTATATAAGCCAGCCAAGGGGCCGCGGCGATGACATTGTGAGCCGTGATTGGCTCGCAGTGGCCATTTTTGAATTTCAATAATGGTGCTGAGGTGCCGTTTTTTAAAAGGGCACGCTTGGTCCTCACCATTGAAGTCAATGGTGAGAACAGCTTATTGGCTGAGAGGCAAAAGGCTCGCCTCTCTCAGCCCATGAGTGCTCCGCACCGGGATTTCTGAACTGAAATGCCAGGTGGAGCTGTCATTTGGGTAGTAATGTCCTTAGAGGACACTACTAATATACGAGGGTTCGCATACTTTCATGTGTTTTTTTGCCAAGACCCTGGATTGCCTGAAGATGACTTATCCATGCATAGGAGGGGGTGAGTATGGAATTTTTATTACAGGTACTCCATTGGATTGTCTACTGGAGACAGATTGGCTTCAGGGGTACTAGGTGAGTATGTGAGATAGTGTGTATGCATGTGTGAGTACATGTGTGTGTGCATGTATGTTTTAATAAAATTGTACTTTTTTATGGTGTGTGTGTGTTATGTGTTTTTTTAATATTGCTTTTGCTGTGGAACTACAGGTACCAGCAGGCCTGTAATGCCCCACATGCTGATACTTGTGGTTCTCCAAGTACCAGCATGTGGAGGAGGCTTGCTAGGAACTGTAGATCCAAAGCAAAAGACAATATTTTAACTTTACTTGCACAACACTACACAATCAACCCACCAACCATTGCCCAGGGGTGCCGGGGATAGCCCTGGGCTATCAGCCTGGGCCTGGGGTACCCTGAGAGGGGGATCCCTTCATTGGGGGTCCCCAGCTCCCCATGAATCCCTGGTCAGGGGTGATGCTTCAGCTGGGGCACCTGGTGAAAGGGCTCCCCTGGCTGTGGCATCACCCCCCGCTAGAAAGAGTCCGGTGCTGGTTCTGGTAAATACAGGGGGACACTACATAATTTCCCCCTGTATTTCCAGAACCAGGGCCGGCTCAGAGCCCAGTGCTGTTGCACTGAATATGGGGGACCCCTATGTCATTTGTCCCCCATATTTTGGCAACCAGGACTGGTTCTGAAAAGCCTGGTGCTGGTAGTGCTTCATACGGGGGACCCCTACATCTTTTGTCCCCTGTATTTAGCACAACCAGTACTGGCTTTCCAAAGCCCAGTGCTGGTTGTTGTTTTTAGGGAGTGGACCACACCATTTTTTTTTATTAAACACAGAAGCACAGACGGGTCTCACTGACCTGTCCCTGCTTCTGTGTTTATGTTTTTTTTATATACAGATGCAGGTATTACAGATATTCCAGTTCCAAGCCAGCATCTTTGTGCTGCTACCTCCCCCGGGTCCCAGATGCCTGCTACACCACCGCTCGCACTACTGCCGCACCACCACCGCTAATGCCTGCTACCATCCCCGGTTCCATGTTGGCCTAATACTGTATGTTATTAAGGGTTCAAGTAAACACTGGAATTACACTTTAGGATTGTCTATTTAAAAAAAATGCAATACCTGGAACTGCCACTGGAGGACAACAGGGAAGCAGCAGGGAGCAGCAGCCCTCCCCAGATCCATAAGTACTGTAGTGTACAGCACATTGTGTTCTACCACTGTGTACTTTTTCAGATTGTCTCTATCCCTCCTGTACTCTATGGTACCTTATTTAAAGCCTTGATACTATATAGTTGATAGTTTCCATCATGTCACCCCCTTCACACTTTCACACTTCATTTCCATGTAGAGCCAATGGGCAAAATTTACTAAGCGGCGGGTTCTAAACCCTGGCGGTTGGTGGCGGTTTGGCGGCTGTTTCTAAATTACAACCCTGTTCTATTATATTCTAAAATTTGTTTTGATGGCAGTTTTTCAGCCGTTTTTGTCCTTAGTAAATCTGCAGATAGCAAAATCCGCTGCCGATCCACCACCAAACCACCGGGGTTTAAAACCCGCCGCTTAGTAAATTTTGCCAAATGTGTTTTTTTTCCATTTAACTTTTAGAAGAAGACCCTATGGACAAAGAGGAGGAGGAGGAGATTGAAGGTAAATAATGTAAATACTGTACAGTAGTAATAGTAAATAATGCACTGTACATCACCATATTCGAACATTACTGAAATGTAAATTATTGTTTTTCCAAAACTGACAGACTACAGGGCTTTTGTAATACTCTAACGCAGGGGTTCCCAACCACGGTCCTCAAGGCACACTAACAGTCCAGGTTTTAAGGATAGCCATACTTGAGCACAGGCAACTTAATTAGTACCTCAGTTATTTTGATTAAACCATCTGTGCTTCAGCATGTATATCACCAAAGCTAGGACTGTTAGTGTGCCTTGAGGACCGAGGTTGGGAATCACTGCTCTAACGAGATGCAGACTGTGCTGGAGTTCCAGCAAGTACAGTATCCACGCATTTTTAAATCTGTAATCATGTATTGTACAAGGCAAAGCCAGGTTGTTTTGCCACACAGCCTGTATCTCACAGTTTTTCACATAAGCTTCTATGCCCACGTCCCCAAATAACCGGGTATTGCCAGGGACCATGTGGCCAACAGGGGCCGAAAGCTGATGCCTGCTGAGGTATAGTAATTCTTATTACTACAGTCTTCTGTACTTCTTAGTATAATTTTCCAATATGTGTACAGTATTTTAACTGTGGTGGGATTTCGAAGGTGGCAGGATTTTTATGTGTCGTTACAGTATTTTGGTTAGAATAGCAGTGCTGGAGCGTGGTAATGAATAATGTCACTCTCTATAAATTATGTAATTAGTGGTGTACTCTCACATATTTTATTTATACAATTCATCAATAAAATGTAACTACAGTATAATCATCTTAAAATATAAACAATGAGACACTATTGATCCAGAAATTTTCTCATAGAGCAACACATACAGTATAGTAAATCTATCCTCAGTAGCATTTAAGTACTGTACAGTATCATACTAGAGTGTCTCATTGTTTATACAGTATTTTAAGATAATTATACTGTACAGTAGATACATTTTATTGATGAATTGTCCAAATGAAATATGTGAGAGTATACCACTAATCTCATGATTTATACATAGTAATATTATTCAATACCACACTCCAGCGCTACTACTATATTCTATAGTACAGGATCTCTTGTTCATGCCTAATTTTTTGGGGGGTGTTACTGTAGCAACCGACCAACCAGAGTACAGCTGAACAAGCTTAGTGGTACAATTTTATTCATTAGTATCCCTGGCCTACCATCTACAGTGTACCTTCAGATTCCAGTTGTTACTCAATCTAATTTATGTTAGCGCCACTCCATTTTGGTCTAGCTTTACAGTACAGTATATCTGTATTTTGATTGTTGCTATTCGGTCCATGTTGGTATTGTGGATGTAATGAAAAAGTTAAAGTTAAATACATATACAGGTATTCTTACACTTAACATGTCTCAGACTGAGCTGATCATCTTCCCACATAACCTCCCACAATTTAATGATCTACTGTAGCCCCCAAGTGTGCTGTCTTGGAGTTATTGTCATGACCCTGGCTAGTTTTTCACCTTATTGACTTGAGACGTATGTGTAATTCACCTGGGAGATCTGCTCTAATCATGCTGGCTGCAACACTTCAGTGTGTACATTTGGACTATGCTCTCTTTCCACAGTGATTATTCATCTGGGACCTTTTCTGTCTGTGAACACTGCTTGCCTTGATTGAAATCGCAGGTGTAGTTCTGACTCTCGGTACTGCTGATATGATTGCTTCCTGTGCATGTTATGCCCTCCACCACTCAGTGTGCTTCTGCCAGACCACCTGACCAAATCCACCAATTCCTGCCAGGCCCAGGGTATAACAATCCACCTCTGATAGCATTCTGGGCCTGACTATCTCGTTACTTCCCATGGTGTACAGATTGTGCTACTTCTGTCTCCCTGTGTACAAGTGTATCCCAGGCTCCTGCTGGTTCCCAGACCAGTTCATCCAGTAATCCTGCTGGCAGCTACACCTGGTACATCCAGAAATACTGCTGGTTTCCAGACCAGTTCATCCAGTAATCCTGCTGGCAGCTATACCTGGCACATCCATAAATCCTGCTGGTTCCCAGACCAGTTCATCCAGTAATCCTGCTGGCAGATATACCTGGCACATCCATAAATCCGGCTGGTTTCCAGACCAGTTCATCCAGTAATCCTGCTGGCAGCTATACCTGGCACATCCGGAAATCCTGCTGGTTCCCAGACCAGTTCATCCAGTAATCCTGCTGGAAGCTATACCTGGTGCATCCAGAAATCCTGCTGGTTCCCAGACCAGTTCATTCAGTAACTCTGCTGATAGCTATACCTAGTGCATTCAGAAATCTTGCTGGTTCCCAGACCAGTTCATTCAGTAATCCTGCTGATAGCTAAATCTAGTGCATCCAGAAATCCTACTGTTTCCCAGACCAGTTAATTCAGTAATCCTGCTGATAGCTATACCTAGCACATCTGGAAATCCTACTGGTTCTCAATCCAATTCTGCAAGCCCACCTACTGGTACTCCGTCCAGCTCAGCAAGCCTTCTTGCCGGTCCCAGTCTTGTTCCTCCCAGTTATCTATTGGTTCCTACTCCAATTCTGCAATCCTATCTACTGGTACCCCGTCCAGCTCAGTAAGCCTTCCTGTTGATCCGTCTGGTTCCTCCAAGTATTCTACTGGCTCCACTCCATTACAAGTTTCCTGTTCCTGTCATTTATCATCAAAGTCAGTTCTCACTGCCATATAATTCATATGCAAATAGAGCTATTTACATCATCCATGATTCTAGTCAAGCTGGTCTCTGCTGAATCCAGTTCAACACCTGAGTCAGGTAACTCTCAAACACCAATCATGACAGTAGACTCAGGCATACCAATGGTGGCGGATCAAGCACATAATACTGGACCAAATGCTTTCCGTAACCTGGTCGCTCACTTGGACTCATAGGAGGTGGTATAGCATCAAGTACTACAGCTTTTGCAAATTCTGACTAGTCAGCTAGATGATACTCTCATCATACCTGAACCCCTCGCTACCTTCCATCAACTGCTGGAAAAGCTACAAGCTCTACTCATCAAAAATTTTCAGATCATTCCTGAGTTTCTTAGTACTACTCCTGACTCAACTAAAACCTTTGCCTTGGAATCCCTAAGGACCAAAGATACTAACATACCAAGTAAAGTGAGACATTGAAGTTACCCATGCCCCAAGCTCCCTGTGGCTGAATGCCAGCAGCGCAAAAATTTACATCTCTGTCTCTATTGTGGAGGTTCTGACCACTTCATTAAAGACTGTTCCTTTTGCAATTCCAACAGTAATACCAAGGGGTAAATTTACTAAAGGTCAATTTTGACATTTTGAGTGATTTGAGGTGCGATTTTCATTCAATTTGCATTTGGGTATTTACTAAAGGCCAAATCAAATATAAAATCGACTTTCAAATCAAATTTTAGTCAAATCTACCTCAAATCGAACATCGGGAAAACATTGGTACTTTTACATAGCCCAACACACAAAACCCTTATTTACTATCATTCAATTTGAAATCGAGCTCAAAATCGGACTTCAAATCGAACTTCAAATCGCCAAATGAAAAGACCTGCTTCATGCTTTCGATTTGAGCATGAGCAGGTCGGATTGACACAGATACATGCAGACATCAGTGAGATGCCTGCATGTATCTGACTGTAAAAAGCAAATAAAGAGTTAAATATAAAAAAAAATTGACGTGAGGTCCACCCCCATTAGAAAGGGTCTAGGGCTGGTTCTGTGAATTACAGGGAGACCCTACGCAAATTTTTCCTTGTAATTCCAGATCCAGGACTGGTTCCCATAGCCCAGTGCTGGTTGAACTAAGTACAGGGAGACTCTACGCAATTTTTTTCCCTGTACTTAGTCAACCAGGACTGGATTTGCAAAGTCCGGGGCTGGTTCTGTTTTGGAGGGTGACCTCACGTAATTTTTTTTTAACATTTAATTATTTGTTTACCTTTTACAGTCAGATACATGCAGGCATCTCACTGATGTCTGCATGTATCTGTGTGGGAACGAAATGCTCATGCTGAAAGTGAAAGCATGAAGCAGTTCTATGCTGTCGGGGATTTGCAGTTCGTTTTGAAGTGGGATTTGGCATGCATTTTGTACATGAACATATCAAATCGAACTACAAATCACTGTTCAAAACCAAAAC
Organism: Taudactylus pleione; assembly: GCA_031769625.1. Lineage (NCBI taxonomy): Eukaryota > Metazoa > Chordata > Amphibia > Anura > Myobatrachidae > Taudactylus > Taudactylus pleione. Next base: position 7,450,467 of record JAUIMM010000472.1, read on the forward strand.
AAATTGAATTTGTTTTGCAAATCTCAAAACAAATCGACCATTAGTAAATCTTGTAAAAAAAATCGGGGTTGTCACAATTCAATTTGAGTCGTTTTGAGGTGAGCTTAATCACACTTCAAATCGACCATCAAATCGACCTTTAGTAAATTTACCTCAAGTGTCAACATCTCAGTGCCTGTTTCGGTCCCATCCCAGATTCTGCCTGGTCTGGTCCCAGCCTGGATTCTGCCTGTTCCAGTCCCGTCCCGGATTCTGCCTGTTCTGGTCCCAGCCCAGATTCTGCCTGTTCCGGTCCCATCCTGGATTCTGCCTGTTCCGGTTCTAGCCCAGATTCTGCCTGTTCCGGTCCCGTCCTGGATTCTGCCTATTCTAGTCGCGTCCCAAATTCTGCCTGTTCCGGTCAAAGCCCGGATTCTGCCTGTTCTGGTCCAAGCTCGGTTGCAAGTCGGATGGAGCTTCTTCAAGTTTCTTACCCCCGAGAGTGGGTTTCAAGTCTTGTACCCCAAGAGGGGATCTCAAGTTTAGTTCCCCAGAAGGGGATTTCAAATCTTGTACCCCAAGAGGGGGTCTCAAGTTTCATTCCCAAGGAGGGGATTTCAAGTTTCTTTACCCAGGAGGGGATTTCAAGTCTCGCACCACAGGAGGGGGTCTCAAGTTTCATTCCCCAAATGGGTATTTCAAGTTTCATTCCCCAGGAGGGTATTTCAAGTTTTGCACCCCAGGAGGGGGTCGCAAGTCTTGTACCCCAAGAGGGGGTTTCAAGTTCCATTCCCCAGGAGGGGATTTCAAGTCTCATGCCCCAGGAGGGGGTTCCTAGTGTCACAACTGTAGGAAAGTTGGCCTCCTAAGATGAATCAGACTCTGTGGGCTGAGACCGTGGTAGCAAGAACTGAGGAGGTTTTAGATAGCTTTTCCTCATAGGAGAATTAAGACTTGAATCTTACTAGCTTTTGAAAGAACACAAGGTTTTATTGAACAAACAGTGGAGAAATGGGAATGATGGGTAGAATCGGAACAAAAGTCCAGAATGATAAGAACATGAACCTGTGACAAGAATGCAGCAGCAAAGTAGGAGTGGGACGACTGGTATTAGTGCATGAACTCCAAAAGCAGGACACTAGTCAAATGATGCTAAGTTATCCTCAACAGATAAAGGCAGGAATTCTGAGTCCGAGTCACTGGGGTTCACCCAGTAAGATGAGACTGGAATCCTGGGTCAAATGTGTAGAGGTAAATCCAGCAAGACTATGACGTTTTAGGCTTGTGATGAGTGCGAGTCTTGTATACACAATTTTGCATCGAACTCCAGATATAGGACCTGATTCAGACCTGCTCGCAAGGATGCGATCGCTCATTGCTGGCGATGTTTGTAAATGTGCGCATATGTATGCATCACAATGCACATGCGCGAACCACTGCAACAGATTGGGAAGTGCTCGCTCGCCCAGCATAGGCAGCCCAGTTGAATGAGTGACAGAAGAGGCCGTTTGTGGGTGGTAAAAGGGGCAGGCCACTAGAAATGGGGGAGTGGAGTTATGAACGCAGGCATGCCCATGTGTTTCAATGCCATTTCATAGGCGTGCATATTTAACAGGCAGTGTCATTGTACAAGTCACCTGGTTGTATTTTACACTGAAGTGATCGCAGTGCTTGCGGACAGGTATAGTCAACCTCAAGCGCTGTGAGCACATCCGATGGTGCTCGATGTACCAATGTTTTTATCCTCTTCCAGGAGATGACATGCACAAGTGGGTGTCTTATGAATGGCTGGTGGGCGTCTGCATACACAAAGTGATCACTCGCCAAGACATAGTGGGCGTGCTAATGCCTTGCCGTGCGATCGCCTGCCTTGCTGGGCATGCACTGGATTTGCATACAATGGGAGCAAGTGACCCCATCTAGCAAGTGGCTCTAAATCAGGCTCATAGTGTACTAAGATGTGTCACAGCAATATGGACAAAGTACACAGATGTGCATCAATGGGCGCAGCGGGTTTTGTACCAAAGTGGCATCTTTAGGTGCTGCAGGCTTTGTATCCAAAGTGGTGGAGCAGGACATGAGGATAACAGGAAGTCCAAGATCAACCCCCTACCCTTTCCAATCCACAAGATATAGTAATCAACCTTGGTACCAATGAAAATCTAAGATCTTCATGACCTCGAACTCCACTCCCCGACCAGTATGCACTGGTGGTGTTGAGGGAATCTTGGCAGGGAAATGATTCAGTATTAATGGCTTGAGTAAAGCGACATTAAAGGTGTTGGGAATTCACAGATTAGGAGGAAGGTGTAATTTACATGCCACAGGGTTAAGGATCCGTTCAATCTGCAATGGCCCAATGAACCAAGGAGCAAAAATCATGGTGGGGAACTGGAGTCTCAAGTTTTTAGTGGAAAGCCACACCCGATCACCAGGAGAAAACTTGGGCACAGCAGAACGTTTTCTGTCAGCAAAGACTTTGTAGCTATGTGATGCCTTCTTAAGGGACAGCTGAACTTGTCTCCAAATCTGCACAAAATGTAGTAGGGCATAACTGGCAGCAGGAACTTCCACAGTGGGTAAAAACTGGAATTCAGGAATACATGGGTGTAAGCCATAGTTAGCAAAGAACTGACTTATTCCTGTAGATGAATGGTAGTGGAAGTTGTGGGCGAACTCCGCCCAGGGTATCAAGTCTGCCCAGTCATCTTGAGAGGAGGACAAGAAAATCCAGAGGAAAGTTTCCAGGTCTTGATTTACCTGCTCCATCTGACCATTCGTTTGCGGGTGGTAGGCTGAGGAAAACTGTAATTTAATTTGCCTAGCTGCACATAAGGCTGTCCAAAATTGACCCATCTCCTGGGTTAGTCCATGTAAACAAAAGATCTCCTGAATGAATAGCAGTGCTAATGTGGCAGCAGTGGGAGGACGAGGTAGGGGGACAAAGTGAGCCATCTTAGTGAAATGGTCCACTATGACCCATATGATGGTAAACCCTTTGGACTCTGGTAAATCGGTGATAAAGTCCATCAACAGATGTGACCATGGTGTGGCTGGAATTGAAAGAGGATAGAGCAGTCCAGCAGGAGATTATTGAGAATTTTTATGTTGGACACATTTGGGACAGGATCGAATTAACTCTTGTAGCTCAGTTTTCATAGATGGCCACCAATATTTTCATTGAAGAAAAGAATACATCTTGCGAACTCCAGAGTGACCAAAAAAGAGGTAGTCATGAGCCCAGGACTTGTTCTGTAATTCTGGAGCAATGAAGGTTTTTCCCCGAGGAGGAGTGGAAGAAACTTTGGTGGTTGCAAAAGCCAGAGGGTTGACAATAGGATATTCTTGCATAGAGGTTTGCTCTTCTTCCTCCAACATGGACCTGGACAGGGCATCAGCTTTAATATTCAAACATCCTGGGTGATATTTCAAGACAAAGTCGAAATGGGAAAAAAAAGAGTGCCCAGCGAGCCTGGCGAGGATTCAAGCAGTGAGCTGACTTCAAGTATAGGAGACTTTTGCGATTCATGTAAATGGTTATTGTGTGTTTTGCTCCTTCTAACAGGTATCTCCATTCTTCTAGAGCCAACTTAATGGCTAACAGTTCTTGGTCCCTGACAAAGTAGTACCTCTCGGCAAGTGCGAATCTGCATTAAAAGAACCCACAGGATACAAGCTTCCCACCTGGAGATGTCTGAGACAAGACTCCTACCACTCCGTACACAGATGCATTCACCTCTAGGACAAAGGGTTTTTCAATGTCAGGTTGTAGAAGAATTGGTGCATAGGAGAAGGCATGCTTGAGAGTATAAAAGGCCATGAGGGCTTCTGGAGACCAATCAGTCGGATTGGCTCTCTTTTGGGTCATAGCAGTGATAGGCACTACAATGGTGGAGAAAGACCTTATAAATTTCCTGTAATAGTTTGAGAAGCCTAGAAAACTCTGAAAAGCCTTCAACAAAGGGGGCAAGACCCAATCCTGGATAGCCTTGAGTTTGTAAGTGTCCATCTGCAATTCTGAACCAGAGATCATGTATCCAAGAAATGCGATGTAGGAACCTCGAAAACACACTTTGATAATATCCCAAATAGATGGTTGGCATGCAACCAGAGCAACACTTCCCTCACATGTTGTCAGTGGGTGCTGAGGTCACTAGAAAAGATAAGAATATCATCCAGGTAGACAATTACGAACTGTTATAGAACATCCTGGTAGATCTCGTTGCCAAATTCTTGAAACACTGCGGGGGAATTGCAGAGACCAAAGGGCATCACTAAATATTCATAATGCCTGTCCCGGGTGTTGAATGCGGTTTTCCATTCAACCCCTTTACAAATCCTTATCAGATTATATCCTCCTCTGAGGTCTAGTTTAGATAAGATATAGGTGCCATTAACCCGGTCGAAGAGTTCTGTGATGAGAGGCAATGGATATTTGTTCTTAATGGTGATTTTGTTTAGGCCTCGCTAATCGATGCATGGTCGTAACCCACCATCTTTTTTTCTTGACAAAAAAGAACCCAGCACCTGTGGGAGAAGAGGAAGGCCAGATAAATCCCTTCTGTAGATTCTCTGGACTATATTCTGACATTGATTTGGTCTCAGGAATTGACAGGGGGTATGTATGACCACTGGGAGGCACTTTTCCGGGCATCAGAAGTATGGGGCAATCCCAAGACCGATGAGGTGGCAGTTTATTGGCCGCTTGTTCAGAAAATACATTGGCAAAGACCTGATACTGAAGGGAAAGTTCATTAGCAAGAAGAGCCTTAGTGTCCACAACTCGAACCACTTGATCCAGGCATTGATGATGATACTGGGAGCTCCAGGATAGAATCTGAGCAGTAGACCAATTAATATGAGGATTGTGCTGATGTAGCCAAGGCAATCCTAGAACTACTTCATGAGTGGTGGCTGGGATGACTTGGAACTCTCTCTGCTCCATGTATAGGGCTCCGATCTTTATTTTGAGGGCCTTGGTTGTATAGGTGACTATGCCGTTATCGATCTTTGTCCTGTTGACTGCAGTGAGAGTAATCAGATGAGACAAAAGGTAAACAGGGACAGCTAGTTGCTTAGCAACAGACTAAGAAATTAAATTTCTGGCCACGCTGGAATCAATTAGAGTGGTAAACTCTTGAAAGTGGGACTTGATATCCTCAACGTAGACAGGAATGGACCAATCTTGATTTGGGAAGGTTGCAGCGAGAAACCCTAGTCTGACCTCTCCCTTGCAGACTAGGTTCGTTCATTTCCCAGCCATAAAGGTCACTTATTCAGGAAATGGTCTGGGGCGGCACAATAATGGCATAAATTCTGTCGACGCCTGCGCAATTTTTCTCCCTCTGTTAATTTAGCCCAATTGACCTGCATTGGTTCTTCATTGATGGAAGTTGAGGTGTGCGACTGAGGTAGTGGATGAGCCCTGAAATGGTCACTTCAACTTTTTTTGACACCCCATTCACATATACATAGGTCAATCTTGACACTGAGGGATATCAGGTCTTCCAGGTTGTCCAGCAGATCCCGTGTGACCAGCTCATCCTTGAGCCTGTCAGAGAGACCATTCCAGTAGGCGGCCTTCAAAGCTTCGTTATTCCACTATAGCTTGGCTGCTACTGTCTGAAACTGGATGACATATTGTCCAACAGGATGAGACCCTTGTTTTAATTGGAGAATGTCAACGAAGGCTGTGAACGACCTGCCCGGCTCATCAAATATCCTCTTGAAGGAATTAATAAATTCTTGGTAATTCGAAACTAGTGGGTCATTTCTCTCCCATAGTGGGGACACCCAATCCAATGCTGTCTCAGTTAAGAGAGAGATAATATACGCAACTTTAGCTCTAGGAGAGGGAAAATTCTGTGGGAGAAGTTCAAAGTGCACCTCACACTGGTTAAGAAACCCATGGCAATTCTTGGGGCTGCCATCAAAATGATTTGGGGTCGGGAGACGTAATTGAGATTCAGTGGTCCATGAAGTCGGCACCGGAGAGGCTGAAGAAATGGCCGCAGTAGGCAGGGGAGCAACTTGGAGCTGGTCCAAATTCACTGACAGTTCCTGTAAGCATTGGAGTACTTGTGCTTGTGTATTCTCCTGAGCCTCTAGTCGAGCTGCTAGATTATGCAAGGCGTGAGCCCCTGAAGCCTGATCCTGTTCGGCATTCATCTGGCCTGTACAAACTGTCATGACTCTAGGAAAGTTGGCCTCCTGAGATGAATCAGACTCTGTGGGCTGAGATCATGGTAGCAAGAACTGAGGATGTTTTAGATAGCTGTTTCTCATAGCAGAATTAAGACATGAATCTTAGTAGCCTTTGAAAGAACACAAGGTTTTTTTGAACAAACAGCGGAGAATTGGGAATGATGGGTATAATCAGAACAAAAGTCCAGAATGATAAGAACATGAACCTGTGACAAGAATGCAGCAGAGATGTAGGAGTGGGATGAATGGTATTAGTGCATGAACTCCACAAGCAGGACACTAGTCAAATGATGCTAAGTTATCTTCAATAGATGAAGGCAGGAATCCTGAGTCAGATTCACCGGGGTTCACCCAGTAAGACAGGCCGGGAATCCTGGGTGGTGTAGAGGTAAATCAGCTAGACTGTGATGTTTTAGGATTATGTCACGGTGATATGGACAAAGTACACAGATGTGCATCAATGGGTGCAATTGGTTTTGTACCCAAAGTGGCATCTTTAGTTACTGCGGGTTTTGTATCCAAAGTGGCATCTTAGGTGCTGTGAGCTTTGTCTCCAAAGTGGTATCTTATGACTCGGAGCAGGACAAGAGGTTAACAGGAAGTCCAAGATCAAATGATATCAGAAGCCAAATACAAGGACTTGAGAAGACATTGTACAGGCACTGAATGATCATCCAGGAAGTGTTTTTGTATGCAGTGCCTGTTGCTGATTGGTGATTGAGTCCCAGCTGACTTGAGAACCAGGAAACACAGGTGGCTCTGGCTACAACAAGATGGCCATGCCCATGAATTGGAGACTCTGTGGGCAATTTTGGAGGAAGACATCATACAGCTCTAAGGGCGCTAGTCAGTGTGAAGGAGAAGGCCTGTGAGCTGCTGCTGGAGTGCTGTCATGAAGACGAAGGGCAGCTGACCAGACCCATGAACCAGAGACCGCAGGTAAGTAACACTGCTGGCTGGGCTCTGCGTTGGGACCTGGTAACGGAGTTCGCAACACCTAGTCTCGTACCCCAGGAGGGGGTTTCAAGTTTAACACCTAAAGAGGGGATTACAAGCTTTGCATCGAAGGAGAGGGATTTGAGTTCCACACCCCAGGAGGGGTTTTTAAGTCTCGTACTCCAGGAGCAGGTTTCAGGTTCCAGTTCCCAGGGAGGAGTGCTTGTACTACTAATTCTAATCATGGTACCTGTTCAGCATCACCTGTGAATATCGTTCCAGTGGACGACAATCTCTGTAGTCTGTTCTTGGCTTTGATTGTTGATGCTACTGTCTCTAGCTCCTCTGGACCCTTTCCAGTTGCATCAATTGGTCCATATACTGAACATCTATCAGCTTCAGTTATTTAGGTTCCCCATCAATTGGAGCATCCTCAAGTTTCCTCCAGCCCTGCACCTGAATGTGCTACACAATTCTCAAACACACAGGATTCGTTGGATACTCCAGCATGCATTTTGATGGGGACTTATCGCAATACTATGCATTAATGAAGCAATACTCTGCCATCATGGAAACAGATACAACTTGTGGTATCACCCCCTACCAACATTGTTAAGTTCCTTTTCCTTTCCTTTAAAGGTAAGGTGTTGGACTAGGCAAATCCTATCATTGAATCCAATGCTTCTAAATATAAACAATTTCAGTGAAGCTGTTATTAAAGATTTTGGTCCTAAACCTGTAAAACAAGATTCTATTGACTATCTTCCTTCTAGCAAAGTTCCCAGTTCCAAAATTTTGTCCAAACAGTCTGTTTGTCCTACCAAGAATCCATCCTTTGCTCAGTCCCTCACTCCCAACAAGACCAAGTTTTCGAGGGTCAGCATGTTGAATTCCAACCATCCAAGGAAAGCAGCTCTATTGAATCGGCATTCCTGAATATGAGCTGTGCGCATACTTCCTTGTCCCCTTCATACAACTATTCCTCCCAGGAGTCTTCTCAGTTTTCAAGTCATACTAATTCTTCCATTCTACCTTTAGATTCTGACTCGGAATCTGAGTTCGATCATGAACATGATAATTCTCCATTTCCTAAAGACCATCTGTTGTTTGACTCTGTCCTTACAAAGTCACGTATTTCCACAGGAGTTACCAGTATCTACTACATCTGAGGTACCTACATTTCAGACAGTTAAAGGTTCCAATTTAAAGATCAAGTAATTTTTATGTTCACAATCAGATCTTTAACCTTCTATAGATAAGACCAGTTCTTCAGCTAAAGTTCTTTGCACTAAGCAAAGCTTCCTGGGAACAGATAAATGCTTGAAGGATTTAACCTTTGTAATCTCTGGATTCTTGGAGTCCATTGAAAATGAAGAAGCCGAGTTGTTAATTGAGAGTTATGGAGGCAAAGTTTCTGGCAAGATTTGTAGTAGAATCAATTATTTTAATATGGGCTGTTACGGTGGAAAATCCAAGCGAGTGAAAGCAAAGAGTTTTGGGGTCAAAATTATTAATGAGAATGGCTTGTTTGAACTGATTGACATTTTGTTCACCAGGGAATTATTTTTGAGCAAATCACCTCAGAAAGCAATATTCCAGCACCTTCCAGAGTTATCAAAGTTTCAAGTTCTTGTGGAGATCTGACAGGCTCAGTCAAGATTTAGGAAACTTTATCAGTTTTTCTGGCATCTCATGTTTCATGTTCTCCTATGTATTTATTTAGGTGTCCGAAGTCCACCCATAAAGAGGGGGGTACTGTCACGACCCTAGCTAGTTTTTCACCTTTTTGTCTTGAGACTTACCCCTGCCAACTGTCCCGTGGATCTGTATGTGTAATTTGCCTGGGAGATCTGCTCTGATCATGCTGGCTGCAACACTTCAGTGTATACATTTGGATTATGCTCTCTTTTCCACAGTGATTATTCACCTGGGCCCTTTTCTATCCTTGAACACTGCTAGCCTTGATTGAAACCGCAGGTGTAGTTCTGACTCTCAGTATTGCTGATATGATTGCTTCCTTTGCATGTTGTGCGCCCCACCACTCAGAGTACTTCTGCCAGACCACCTGACTGAGTCCACCAATTCCTACCAGACCCAGTGTATAACAATCCTCCGCTGATAGCATTCAGGGCTTCAGTATCTCATTACTTCCCATGGTGTACAGATTGTGCTACTTCTGTCTCCCTGTGTACAAGTGTATCCAAGGCTCCTGCTGGTTCCCAGACCAGTTCATCCAGTAATCCTGCTGGTAGCTCTACCTGGCCCATCCAGAAATCCTGCTGGTTCCCAGACCAGTTCATTCAGTAATCCTGCTGATAAGTATACCTGGCACATCCAGAAATCCTGCTGATTCCCATACCAGTTCATCCAGCAATCCTGCTGATAGTTATATATGCCACATCCGGAAATCCTGCTGGTTCCCAGGCCAGTTCATCCAGTAATCCTGCTGGCAGCTTTACCTGGCACAGCCATAAATACTGCTGGTTCCCAGACCAGTTCATCCAGTAATCCTGCTGGCAGCTGTACCTGGCACATCTGGAAATCCTGCTGTTTCCCAGACTAGTTTATCCAGTAATCCTGCTGGCAGCTATACCTGGCACATCCAGAAATCCTGCTGGTTCCCAGATCAGTTCATTCAGTAATCCTGCTGATAGCTATACCTGGCACATCCAGAAATCCGACTGGTTCCCAGACCAGTTCATCCTGTAATCCTGCTAGCAGCTATACCTAGTGCATCCAGAAATCTTACTGGTTCTCAGTCCAATTCAGCAAGCCTATCTATTGGTTCTTAGTCCAATTCTGCAAGCCCACCTACTGTTACCCTGTCCAGCTCAGCAAGCCTTCCTGCCAGTCCCAGTCCGGTTCCTCCAAGTTATCTACTGGTTCACAGTTCAATTCTGCAAGCCTACCTACTGGCACCCCATCCAGCTCAGTAAGCCTTCCTGCCGGTCCCAGTCCAGTTCCTCCAACATTACAAATTTCCTGTTCTTGTCATTTATCATCAAAGGCATTTCTCACTGCCATACAATTCATATGTAAATAGAGCTATTTAAATCATCCATGGTCACACAACTGAGTCAGGTAACTCACAAACACCAATCATGACAGTTATCCTTGAATCCTCCCTCTCCTTAAAACCACACATTCAGTACAGTACCTCACACAGTCCTGCCATTTCCAGGATCTGAGGCTGTCTTACCCTACAGTAGATGCTAGAAAGATGATCATCCACTTACTAGTCATCACCAGATTGGACTACTGTACCTTACTACCACCTCTCTCCACTCCATTCTCTCCTCAATGCTGCTGTCCAGCTTATTGTATCTTCCTCCCCTCTTACAAGCAGTACACCTTCACAAACCAAATCAAGCTTCTCACACTAACTTATAAAGCACTGACCCATTACAATCCCATTTACATATCTGACCCCTTTACACTCCCGCCTTTTTTTGCTCCACAAATCCATGCCCCCTATACTGTCTACTGACTACTTCCTCACTCCCACCTCCAAGATTTTGCATATGCTGCTCCCCCTGGAATTCTCCACCTCTACTGCACTCACAATGAGCTCTGAAGACCCACTTACTCAAACCCAGCCATCTCTCATCCTAACCCTCTGTTTAATGCTCACTTTCTGCCCACAACCTTTAAAATGCAATGTAAGCTCTCACGAGCAGTGTCCTGTCCCTTCTTGTGCTTTTCCTTCTCTTACTTAGACTATCTGCTCCAAGCTCCCTAGAACAGCACTTACAGTAACCTTCAGTGTCTGCCACCCTGATGCTTAATTCAGTGTTATGACCATTAGTGCACCAATGTTTAGACTGCATACCATGTGCTGTACTTGTCCTGTATTGTCTTTTACTGTAAGTAGCTGTTTTATTGTTTTGCTCATTTGTTTATGTAATTTGTTAAGAGCTACTCAAACCTTGTAGCACCATACAGTATAAATAATACAGGGCCTGATTCAGAGCCGCTCGTAAGCGGCACTCGCTCTCTCGCGCATGCGTATGGGTCGTAATGCGCATGCGCCAACCAGTCAGTGCGGTCGGAAATCGTGTGCTCGCAAAATAGCGAGTGCCTACTAATTTGAGTGACAGGATGAGGCATTTGTGGGTGGTAACAGGGGAAGGTGCTTGAAAATGGGGAATGGGGATCCAAACGCAGGCGTGCCAAACGGTCAAAATGGGCATTTTAAGGGTGTGCATAATTAACAAAGCAGCATCATCGACCACATCACTTGGTTGTCTTTTAGCCTGAACTGCTCGCATGATTGCGGTAGGAAAATGCTACCACAAGAATAGCGAGCAGTTCATACGCCTTTCGATGTACTCTAATCTAATAATCTAAACTTTAATCTAATAAATAGCGGAGATGACGTATGATGCGAACGGCCAAGGGGCGTCTTTACAAAATAGCGAGTGCATGTTTCAGACGCTCGCTCAGACATAGAGGCGTCAACAGACTGCAAAGAGCGAGCGCTCAATTTAAATGGCCAGCCCCTTTTTCTGAATGAGCGAGCGCAAATAGCGTCCGGCTCTGAATGAGGTCCACAGTACCATACTATAATGTGAATAATGTATTTATTTTCCCAATACAGTCATCCAGGGTGGACCAAGACCGGGCCATGACCAGGCCCAAGAACCACAACAACGGGGCAGGCACATGACTCATGGTAAAGTACAGTATTTACAGTAGTTACATTCTGTAGTGGTTGTCAAGATTTTAAAATATACTGTACAGTATTGTACATTAGTGTTGTGATACTGTACCTTTTTTTTCTCCCCACAGAACAACTTCAGCAGGTCATAGCCCTGTATAGGATGACCAAGCATAAACTCACTGATAATTTTTGTGATTTTTTTCGTTAGGTTTCATTTTATTTTTTCATTTTTGTTTTATTAGCATTTTAATTTGTATACAACCTGTTTTGTCTTTGTATGGGATCCAATTGATAGATAGACAGTATCCACCAGATAGACAGTATAGACAGCTCCACCATTATACACAGCACCTTTCTATATTGTCAGTCCTGGGCACCACAATTCATTAGGGCAGCCCTGCAAAAGGTACAGTACCATTGCTATGGTGCACAGAAAATTAGGGGGGCCAGGACACAATATATAATTTGCATAAAGTACCAAATTGGCATACGGTATAGTACTGTACAGTATTAATGGATAAAGAGTTTGATCATCGAAATATGAAACACCAATTTTTTTTAGGATACTGTATTTATTGCCAATGGTAAATATTCATGATACAGCAAATCACAGATAATAAAGACAGTATACACACTAAACAATACAGTATATTAAATTTATTTTTAACCTCTCCTATGAAAACATCTGTCTACAGTACAATAAGTCTGTAAACATACTGTACTGTAGCCACAGTACAGTTGGTTTGCAAGAGTTTTTTAAACATTACAATATACAGTGCTGAATGTTTTTTAAACATTACAATATACAGTGCAGTTTAGTATTATTTAACTGAATATAGCCCTTGTCACATATTAATACTAATTTTATTATTTTAAATATTTTTAACTAATTATTGGTGCTTACAGTTTTTTTGTTTTAGTATTACAAACTGTTATTGCACAGTACTGTACGTTTGACTGATTTTTTTTCTATATTTCAATATACAGTACTGTACACTATTTTGTAGACTGCTACAGTAGTACAGTATACAGTATTACTGAATATACCATACAGTACTGTAGCCCCTGGTACATACTGTATTAATACTAAATTATGTAACAAATGTTAGCTGTTTATTAATGCCTTTTTTGTTTCACTATTACAAAACTTTATTGTATTTTTGGATTTTTCTTTGTCTTCCTACAGTACAGTACTTTACAATATGCAGTATTTTGTAGCCGTATTTTGTAGCCTCCTAGTATACAGAACCCGTAACCTGACTAATGCTGTAATTTACCTCCTTTCTGCTGGATCATATACCCTGGACATTCTCCCTCCCTCTGTATGCTGTGCTGCTCCACTGTGCCCCAGCACTACCCAAACAACTGGAACACGCTAGCATGTTACCTCCAATGAGGACAGTTTCTTCCCTCTTCACTAGCACGGAGCCAGTTGCCTGGAACAATGGAGCCATAAGAGTGGGGCTGCGGCAACACGGGGGGTGTTCCCCCAACAGTAGAGTGGGACACTTCTGGGACATTTACATCAATATTTTTTACCAGCAAAAGTACCAAAGACACTGTCAATTTCATTATAGTTCTGGATCCTATTGCTAACAGTATCTCTGGCAACCTTGGATATACTTTGTATCAAGTACTATCACTTACAGATGCATCTGAATTTTTATGTGTAAATATTGTTATAGCAATTGCATTATTGCATCAAAATATTTAAACAGTTCTTTGCATATTGTACTTGTACTAGTATATTTATGTATTTATCTTTTTTGCTTTGTTTTATAATAATTATTAAATGTTATCCTAATCTGTTGTGCTCTTTGCGAATTATAATTCTTATTACCTATTGTATGTTTGAGTAGTGGTCAGAGGTACTACTTAGGAGCGGCAATTAATGTTATGAGAGAGGACACAATTTAAAATTGTATAATTGTTTATATTAGCACCTGATATTTGAAATTATGTTTCCTAGTATGCAGTATTAATGATTATAGCTCCTGGCACAGATACATTGTACTGTGGCAGCAGTTTTATATTGTGCTGAGACCAGGAAGAGCTTGCTGTCCTTGTAAGACAAGGATCCTTCATGGCAGTCTGCTTTGAATCCATAGGAGGCCATTAAACTTTATAACAATACAGTACTCTACTCTGCAAAAATACTGGAAACAGACACAGAAGGTTCCTGAATTTATTGATACCAACAATACAGTAAGAAAATAAATGACTCAAAGCATACAGTACATGAAACTTTGTTACAATACAGTACTCTACTTTGCAAAAATAACCAAACACAAAAATGCCACTATTTATTGATACTGTAGCATAAATATAGTAAGAAAAAACAGTACTTAATTAAAACATATAGTACATTACAGTATGCAGCTTTAATTAATAATGCACATACTAATTATATAAAATATACAGTACTGTACAGGCTACATATCATTTGCTTGACCATTTCCTTTGATTACAACAGGTAATACTTTATACAGATGATTAATATAATTGTTATACTGGGCAGTTGTCAGTACTGTTTCCCAAAACTTTAGTATCCCATCCAACAGTTCCTTTTTAGTTTTTGGTTTCACATGAGATCTGATGAACCTCTTCAACTGGGCCTAGACCAATTCAATGGGATTCATGTCTGGTGACCTACAGGACAGTAAAAAAATGAATCATACAGTCATCATAGTACAATACTTTAATAAAAAGTTTACTGGGTATAATTACTGTACATACTTTATTGTACAATAAAGAGTGAATACAGTAGGACAATACTCACTCTGGTGGTGTGTGTGTTGCCAAAATATACCTCTCTCGTTCATGAATTTTGCTGAGGCAGATTGTTTAGGATCATTGTCCTGGAATAATCGGTATCCCGATGGATAGCAATTTCTCATATATGGCACCATACAGCCATATACTATTTCTTCTTGGAAGAAAGTCTTATTCATGTTGCCTAAAGAGATGAGAAATTTTGGTCAGTAACAAGAACACACTGTACTACTGTACAGGACTGTAAATATTGTGGTATGCATTTTTTACAAAAAACATTACTGTACCTTCAAAAATTAAGATGAGATATAGCTCCTCATACATGAAGCTTTAATGGATGCTTGGGATGTGGTTTAATTGAGAAATATGCACGGTTCCAGAAGGACAGTCTTGAGAACCTCTCCAGAGAAACCGAAGTTTCATCTGTGAAAATAATATCGTTAAAATTCTTACCACACTCTATCCACCATTGTGCTTGTTCAACTCTCTTTTCTTTATTAACATCCCTAATCATGGGATGTATCCTGTGGAATAAAAAACATTATGATTAGTTTACAGTCATGCAATTCAGTGCATTATTAAGGACAGTTTGCTGAAAAAAAGAGTGCATTGTAGAGTGCATTTGTGGGTTATTGTACCCTATATTACCTTATAGGGCCAAAAATCCATCCTAGTTCCTTACAAATCCAATTGATGCTGGAACAGGAGATGTCCAGGTCACATTCTGATTTTAAAATAGGTTTTATTTGTAAAGCTGTACGTTCATCATCCTCACAAGTTAATTGGTGAACAATCTTTTTGACGCTCCTATGGTATAACACATACAGTACATATAGAAATTATTGCACAGTTACAGTCTGTTGAAATTGGAACACAGTACAGTAGCAATCTAGTAACATTTAAAAAAAGGTTGATGTAAAGTATCTACCATGTGCACTTAGAAGAAGTTCTATATCTGCACCGCGTCCTCTTGAATGCATGATAGCACACAGTCTGTAAACTGACTACAACACCACTCTATTTCAGCCAGGGCCTGGATCTGTCATGTTGTTTTGTGTTCTTTTTTCCTGTTTGCAATTACCTTGCTCATGGATTTGCTGATTTTTGTTGGCATGTTTGACAACAGGGACTGTGGAGAGAACAAGAGAAATTATGTTACTCAGTACTGTATACTTAATGTACAGTATCTCAAAACAATAAATATTTTATAACATATTTTATAACACACAGGGGGACATTTAATTTGTACAACAGCCGTGACATATACGATAATTAATGTGCACCCTCAGAGCAATTCAAATGTTCTGGACAGACAAAAATGTAGATATCTTTTTACTACCAAATATATGTTGTAAAGTACACTGTATGCAACTGAGTACATACATATGCATCTAGGGACATGGACATTGCACAAAAAAGTAAATAAAATATACATGGCTAGCATGTGACTTGATACAGTGATGTGTCTAGGGTCAAAGACATTGCAACAGCACATAAAACCGAGATACAGGGCTAGTATGGGACACAGCAATATAGGCCTATGCACAAGAGGGACAAAATGGCTGCTGACTGCTGAGCCCGGCCACAAGGTAGCCGGACGTTATGGAGCGATCGGTGGTGTGCAGGGCATGTAAAGTGAGGCTGCTGCTTTGTGAGACTCGTTACAGTCAGTAACATGCATCTAGGGGCACGGACGTTGCAGCAGCACATAAAACCGAAATACAGGGCTAGTATGGGACACAGCACTATAGTCCTATGACGAGAGGGACAAAATTCTACTGAATCTTTGTGCACTCCACCCACCCACTGCCATTAGGGAAGGCACAGTGAGGGAAGCATAATTCTAATGATATTAATAATAAAAATGTGTCTTCCTTTCAAAAACGTACATGTAAACAGAGTACCCCACCATTAGTGGATAATAATTCATCCTATCTCATTGAAAGCTGTGGGTGCATCTCGTTAATGTATCGGTTATACCGTCATAACAGCATGGCAATTACACTACTGTACAGTACTGTATGTATACTCATTTGCATCATGTTCAATGAGCTTCTGCAATATTATTAAAAAGATTGGTTGTGCGAACATGATTGGGCCGCTCATCAGGGATATTCATCCACTTCTACAGTATGGATCAATGGGTACAAATGGCCCACATGGTCAAAAGGTCGACACTTAAATGGTCGCAACATGATTTTTATTTTTTTTTATTATAATTTTTTTTAAGGGTTAGGGTTTGGTCAAATGGTCAACACTAGAATGGTCAACGCTTTTTAAAAATATATATTTTTATTTGGTTAGGAGTTGGTCAAAATGTTGAAACAAAAAATGGTTGATGCAAAAAATGGTCGACACAAAAATGGTCGAGACATGATACATTTTTTACATATTTTATTCAGTTAAGGATGGGTCAAAATGTTCACACGAAATGGCCAATATTTTTTTTATTGTTATTTTTAAGGTTAGGGTCTGTACAAAAGGTTGACACAAAAATGGTTGACACATTTTTATATATATACACTGTTAATAACAGCGCTCCAGAGGAAAATGACTGTATGTTTCAATGGTAGCAGCTTGGCAAGCGGGCAGTCCTACCCACATATTTTTATCTGAATCAAACAGGGAGTTTGTCAAGCGCTAACCTCTGAAGATAAATGTTGGTAGATGTTTATGTAATATACTCTAAATGTGATGTGTAACCTCCTACTTATAATCCCCTTCTAATGCAGCAGATGCTACAAACATAAAAAAACGTGGATAAGATATTGATCTATTTATTAGTAAAGCATACAGAAATGGTGTAAGTATCTGTATGAACAGCAATAAGTGGCAGCTGTAAGTAGAAAATTGGTTGCAAGATGCATATTGGTGTGATGGATCAATGCTACAGTGCTACATGGTGTAAGGAGCAACAAACTAGATGGGCCCATCTGTATGTAATGCATAGTACTTTTAACAACAGAAGTAGGCAAGTGTTTCAATGGACTTGTTAGACAAACCTTATTGACTGTTATTTTTTAGGTATATTAAATTTTGCACCATAATGGCTTAAAACTATGACAAAATATACCTTTAGCTTAAGTAGATCATGTGGATCAATGGGCTAGTACACACATTCTTTTGTTATGGAGTGGGACAGTCATAGGTTCTATTCTTATGATGGATATATTTTTTCATATTGCTTTGTGTCTCTACAATTATATAATGCATAGTAGTCAAGTGTTTCAATGGACTTAATAGTGAAACCCTATCAATTGTTTTTTTAAATATATTCAATTTTGCAGCATAATGTCTTAAAACTATGACAAAATGGTTGGTTATTTTAAGATCCTGTGGCTCAATGGGCTAGTGCATGTGTAATACACCTTTGGGGTGGGATAGTCATAGGTTATATACTTATGATGGATATGTTTTTTGCAAATTGCTTTGTGTCTCTTTGCTTATGTAATTCCTAGTAGTTTTAACACAGTAGTAGTCAAGTGTTTCAATGGACTAGATAGTGAAACCCCATATTGATTGTTTTTTTAAAGTATATTAAAGTTTTCTGCATAATAGCTTAAAACAATGACAAAATATATAATTTGAGTCAGAAGACCAAGTGGCTTAATATTCCACAGCATTGGAATTGGACAGTTACAGGTTCCATTCTTATGACAGATATGTTTTTAGCATATTGCTTTGTATCTCTTCACTTATGTAATGCATAGTACCCCTTAAGAGCGTGAGTAGTCAAGTGTTTCAATGGACTTGATAGTGAAACCCTATAAATTTTTCTTTTTTTAAGTATATTACAATTTGCAGCAAAATGACATAAAACTGTGACAAAATACCTCCTTGTCTTAAGAAAATCATGTGGTTCGATGAGCTAGTACACATGTACTACAGATTTTTTTAAATGGGAAAGTCACAAGTTCTATTCCTATCACAAACATAGCTTTTGCATTGTACCCTTTTAAAGCAGTACTAGTCATGGCTAATGCACGTTATCTATTGGTCTAGAGTGGAACAGTCACAGATTGTATTCTAATGATGGATATGTTTATTACATATTGCTTTATGTCTTTTCACTTAGGTAATGCATAGTACCATTTAAGAGCAATAGTAGTCAACTGTTTCAATGGATTGATAGTGAAACACTACAGATTGTTTTCTTTTAAGTATATTACATTTTGTAGTATAATGGGTCAAAACTATGTGAAAATTTCCTGTTATCCAATGAAGATCATGTGGCTCAATGGGCTAGTGCACATATGCTTCAGTTTTGAAATGGGACAGTCACCGGTTCTAATCCTATGACAGATATATTTTTTGCATAGTACCTTTTTATAGCAATAGTTACCCAGTGTTTCCATGGACTTGATAGTGAAACCCTATCTATTGTTTTTTTAAGTATATTAAATTTTGTAGCATAATGGCTTAAAATTATGACAAAATGTTTCATTATCCAATGGTAAACAAGTGGCTCAATTGGTTAATGCACATGTACTACATTTTTGGAGTGGCACAGTCATAGGTTATATTCCTATGATAGATATGTTTTTTGCATAGTACCCTTTAACAGCATTAGTAGTCAAGTGTTTCCATGGACGATAGTGAAACCCTATTGATTGTTTTTTAAGTATAATAAATGTTGTAACAGAATGTCTTAAATGTCTTAAAACTGTGACAAAAAGGAGATCATGTGGCTCAATGGGCTAGAGCATATGTACTACAGATTTGGAATGGGAGAGTCACAGGTTTTATTCCTATTACAGATATGTTTTTTGCATAGTACCCTTTAACAGCAGTAGTAGTCAAGTGTTTCCATGGACTTGATAGTGAAACCCTATCAATTATTTTTTTAAGTATATTAAATTTTGCAGCATAATTGCTTAAAACTACAACAAAATTGAGAAGATCATATGGCTCAATGTGCTAGTGTGCATGTACTGCAGCTTTGGATTGGAAGGGTCACAGGTTCTATTCCTATGACAGATGTTTTTTGCATATTGCTTTGTTTCTATTCACTTATATAATGCATAGTACCCCTTAACAGCAGTAGTAGTCAAGTGTTTCCATGGACTTGATTGTGAAACCCTGATTGTTTTTTTTAAGTATATTAAATTTTTTAGCATAAAAGTTTAAACTATGACAAAATTTTCCATTATTCTAAGACAATCAAGTGGTTCAATAGGCCAGTACCGATTTACTACACCTTTACTGGGGGACAGTCAAACATTCTATTTCTATGATAGATATGTTTTTTGCAAATTGATTTGTTTCTCTTCACTTATGTAATGCATATTACCCCTTAACAGCAGTAGTAGTCAAGTGTTTCCAAAAATATATAAATATATTGACCTAATGTAAGAAGAGCATGTGGATCAATGGGCTAATGCACATGTTTTATTGGTCTAGAGTGGGACAGTCACAGGTTCTCTTCTTATGATGGGTATGTTTTTTACATATTGCTTTATGTCTCTTCACTTATGTCATTCATAGTACCATTTAAGAGCAGTAGTAAACTGTTTCAATGGTGAAACCCTATAGATTATTTTATTTTAAGTATATTACATTTTGTAGCATAACAGGTTAAAACTATGCAAACATTTCCTGACATCAAATGAAGATAATGTGGCTCAATGGGCTAGTGCACATGTGCTGCAGTTTTGAAATGGGACAGTCACAGGTTCTATTCCTATATCAGATATATTGTTGCAAAGTACCCTTTTATAGCAGTAGTAGTCAAGTATTCCAATGGACTTGATAGTAATACCATATCAATTTTTTTTTAAGTATATTACATTTTGTAGCATAATGGCTTAAAATGATGACAAAATGTCTCATTATCCAATGGTGAGCATGTGGCTCAATTGGTTAGTGTACATGTATTACAGATTTGGAATAAGAGAGTCACAGGTTTAATTCCTATGACAGATATATTTTTTGCATAGTACCCTTTTACACCAGTATTGGTCAAGTGTTTCCATGGATATATCAAATGTTTTTTTTTAAGTATATAAAAATTTTTAGCTGATAGTTTAAAACTATGATGAGATGTGATAGTGCAAATTTACTATAGCTTTGGAATGGGACAGTCACATGTTTAATTCTATGACAGATATGTCTGTTGGCATAGTACCCTTTAATAGCAGTAGTGTCACAAGCCGCCGTGCTGCCAATGCTGTGCGGGGTGAACGCAGGGCTAGCATTTGCTGAAGTCTCCTCCTTCCTCCTGTTAGGATCTGTGGTAGCAGCATATTGTTTGCAGTTCCAGTCTTGGTTGCTGCTAAGGCTCTGCACTAATTACTGCCTGTCTGTGTGCAGTATCAGGTGTGCACTAATTGATTCTCCTGTCTGTGCAAAGCCCAGGTGCTCAATAGTCTCTCATTAGGGAGCTTGCTTGGTTGGGTCCTGTTTTTGTTAAATTCCAGCCAGACCTTCTCTCCATGCCGGTGATAGAGGTTCACGTGTTTCTGATTTCTGTTGGTCTCCTGTTCACAGTCGAGTTTCAGTTGTTCGTGCCATTTGTGTCATCTAGGAAGCACGGTCCGCATCTGCACTACCTGCCATCTGTGTCTGTGTCATCCAGGATGTGCAGGCTGCACTCAGAGTCCAGAGTGCACAACCTAATGTCCTGAGTACACCATTCTGTGTACAAACCGCTTGTGTCATCCTGGCAGCATTAAGCACACTTGGGCATCCTGAGTACGCAATCCTGTGTATGACTGCTTGTGTCATCCCGTCGGCATTAAATTCACCTAGGTGTCCTTAATACTCAATTCAGTGTACAACCGCTTGTGTCATCCTGGCAACACTGGCGCACCACAGCATCTCCTAGCCAAGTCCTTCAGCCCGGAGGCTGCAGCTTTACTCAGTGACTGTGTTTAGCCCAGCGGCTGCTATCAGCCCAAAGGCTGCATCTCAACTTATAGGCCTACAGGCCTCATCCAGCCCAGAGGCTGCTACAGGCCCAAAGGCCGCA
Organism: Taudactylus pleione; assembly: GCA_031769625.1. Taxonomy (NCBI): domain Eukaryota; kingdom Metazoa; phylum Chordata; class Amphibia; order Anura; family Myobatrachidae; genus Taudactylus; species Taudactylus pleione. The sequence continues at coordinate 7,471,985 of JAUIMM010000472.1, forward strand.
TCTCAACTTATAGGCCCACAGGCCTCATCCAGCCCAAAGTCTGTTACCAGCCCAAAGGCCGCATCTCATCTAATAGGCCCACAGGCCTCATCCAGCCCAGAGGCTGCTACCAGCCCAAAGGCCGCATCTCAACTTATAGGCCCACAGGCCTCATCCAGCCCAAAGGCTGCTATTGGCCCAATGGCCGCATCTCATCTAATAGGCCCAGAGGCCTCATCCAGCTCAAAGGCTGCTACCAGCTAAAAGGCCGCATCACCACTTACTGCCCACAGGCCCATCTAGCCCAGGGGCTGCTACTGGCCCAAAGGCTGCACCACAACTAATTGGCTCTTAAGCCACATTTGGAGCCAGCTCCTTCAGCCCTTCAGGCAACCACCCGGCCGCATTCGGCCAAGGAATTCCAGCCCTCAAGGCTGAGCAGGACTTTTCCTCTTGGCTACCACTGAGCCATAACATTATCACCAGCCATAAAATTATATACCCTCAGGGGTTGAAATCTCATCATGGACCCCATTCAAAACCCAGCTCAGATTCTGGCTGGCCGAATTCAGTTGTTGACACAGAAAGTGCAGGAGCTGTCACTCCGTGTTGAGGAAATTCGAGGTGCCACTGCTTCTACTATATTGGAACCCAAATTGAACTTACCTGACCAGTTCTCCGAAAACCGCAAAGATTTTTTGAACTTTAAAGAAAGCTGCAATCTCTACTTTAAGCTGCGGCCCAGGTCCTCAGGTTCTGAGAACCAGCAAGTTGGCATAATTATTTATTTCCTTCAGGGCGACCCACAAACTTGGGCCTTTGGGCTTCCCTCATCCAGTCCGGCTCTGCTGACCGTGGATGCATTCTTTGCTGCTCTTGGGGTACTCTACAATTACCCTGACAAGGCAGCATTGGCAGAGGCAAGTTTCAGATCACTGAAGCAGGAGAATAGAGCTGCAGATGGCTACTGCATGGAGTTCCGCAAGTGGGCTTTTGATTCAGGTTGGAATGACCCGGCCTTGCATAGTCAGTTCCATTGGGGTCTATAGGATGAAATTAAGGATATCCTGGTCCAATATCCAGCTTCAAGTTCTCTGGACAACCTCATGAGCTTGGTCATTCATGTGGATTGTCGGCTTCGGGAGCGCAGATTGGAGAAAGAGTTACCATCTCAAGCCCCTCATTCTCCATTATGGGCAGCTCCCTCTGACTCCGATGGACCCATGCAGCTGGGAGCGTTTTGCCTTCCTCCTGAGGAGAAACGTAGGAGACAGTCATTGGGTTTATGTCTTTACTGTGGAGGTAAAGGTCATGTGGCCCAACTTTGTCCATTGCAAGTCGGGAAAAGGCAAGGTCTAGGTGAACTTGGGGAGATTCATCTAGGCATTGCATCTGTTTCCCTGGAAAATCAGTCCTTATCCAAGCAGTAATTCATCTACCCAGCACACAGGTGTCCGTTCCAGCATTTGTCGACAGTGGTGCGGTGGATAATTTTATGGACTTGTCATTCTGCCAAACCCTGGGGCTGATTCCGCTGTCATTATCCACTCCTGTGTCCGTGATTGGACTAGATGGAACCAGCCTCTATGCTTTCCAGGACTCCCCTTTTGCAGCTCTCAGTGGGAGCTCTACATCATGAAGAACTTTCATTTCTGCTCCTGCAGTGCCCTTTGGCACTGGTGGTCTTGGGGTTACCCTGGTTGAACAAGCATAACCCTGTGATCCAGTGGCAGACTGGTGAAATTCTGGAATGGGGTACATAATGATTCTCCCAATGTCTGTCTTGGCCTATCTGACAGGCTGCTGCTGCTGCCACTTCATCTGTTCTGTCTCAGTATCATGATCCTGCTTCATCACCGTTCCTACGAATGCACCATTGATTTTCTGCCTGGTGCCAGACTTCCTAGAGGCCGATTATATGCCCTATCCATAACAGAGGATAAAGCCATGCAGGACTATATTCAGGAGGCCCTGGATAAAGGCTTCATCTGTGCATCTAAATCCCTGGTGGGAGCAGGATTTTTCTTTGTGGAAAAAAAAGATGAAACTCTTAGACCCTGCATTGACTTTCATGGACTGAATAAGATCACAGTCAAAAATGCGTATCCCTTACTGCTCACTCCGTTCTTTTCGACCAACTGCAAGAGGCAACCATCTTTTCTAAAATAGACCTCAGAAGCGCATACAACCTCATTTGCATTAGAAAAGGATATGAGTGGAAGACCGTATTCTGGACATTTTGAATATCTTGTCAAGCCGTTTGGCCTCTCCAACGCCCCAGCCATCTTCCAGGATTTCATCAATTAGGTGCTAAGGGATTTCCGGGTGGTCTTTGCAGTGACCTACTTAGATGATATACTCATCTATTCAAGTATGTAGAGGAGCACCGTGGCCATGTTCGACAGATCTTGCAAAGACTCTTAGCCAACAACTTATATGCCAAATTAGAGAAGTGCAAATTTGACATGAAAGAGGTGTTATTTTTGGGATATATAAATTCTTCGCAAGACTTCTCTATGGACCCTGGCAAGGTGAAAGCCATTCTGGATTGGGAACAACCCACAATGCTAAAGGCCATCCAGTGATTCCTGGGGTTTGCTAATTATTATCGGAGGTTCGTTAAGTCCTTCTCATTGATTATGGCGCCTATTGTAGAATTAACGAAGAAAGGAGCTCAGATCGCGAAGTGGTCTTCTAAGGCTATTCAGGCCTTTAATACCTTGAAAGAGGCTTTTGTATCCACACCTGTCTTCCGGCATCCCAATCTTGAGCCCCCGTTTGTTGTTGAGGTCGATGCATCAGAAATTGGAGTTGGCGCTATCTTGTCACAGAAAGATATCAAGGATGACAAGCTTCACCCATGTGCCTTCTTTTCCCAGAAATTTGATTCAGCAGAAAGGAACTATGATGCGGGCAACCGGGAGCTTCTGGTCATCAAATGGGCCTTTAAGGACTGGAGACACTGGTTAGAGGGGGCTAACCATGTGGTAACAGTTCTCATGGACCATAAGAATCTAGCCTACACTGAGATGGCAAAAAGACAATGCGAGTCAGGCCTGCTGGGCCTTGTTCTTTATTCAGTAATTATATGATCTCGTTTAGACCGGGTTCTAAGAATGTTAAGGCAGATGCCCTGTCCTGAAGTTTTTCCATCAGCTGTCTTCCAATGGCCTCGGAGGAGTACATCATTCCAGCTTCTAGAATCCATCTTGCTATGACCAGAACCCTGGTTGATTCTCTTAGCTCTTGTCAGTCTAAAGCCCCTTGTGAAACACCATCAGGAGTGTTCTTTGTTCCTGAGAGATTGCGCAAGAAGGTGACGAAGGATTTTCATTTTTCCAAAACAGGGGGTTATCCTGGCATCGCCAGAACTCTGGAGCTGATGTCCTGTTCTGTCTGGTGGCAGTCCATGTCACAGGACACTCGAGAATTTGTTTTGGCATGTGACGTCTGCTCGAGAAATAAGACTCTGGATCACTCCTCAATGGTTGCTGTGTCCTCTTCCTATGTACTCTAAGCCATGGTCCCATATTGCTATGGACTGTTGTTGATGTACCGGTGTCTTCACAATGCTGTGTCATCTAGACTGTCATGGATCGGTTCTCCAAAATGGTGCACTTTATTCCCTTGGCCAAGTTACCATCTGCTAAGGAGTTGTCAACACTATTTCTCTGCCATCTTCAGGCTCCATGGACTTCCAGTAGACATCATCTCAGATTGTGTAATGCAGTTTGTTGCCTGGTTTTGGAGATGCTTCTGTGCCGATCTGGGTATCAATATTAGCCTGTCCTCAGGCTACCATCCACAATCCAATGGTCAGACAGAGCGGGCCAATCAGTCTTTGGTTCAGTTCCTCTGCTGCTTCATTTCCAAATGTCAAGATGATTGGGTTCCACTTCTGCCCTTGCGGAATTTGCATACAACAACTCCTGTCATTCTGCTTCCTCCGTCTCTCCATTTTATTGCACCTATGGGATACATCCTAGGAGTAATTAATTTGAGTCTTCAACTGCTGGAACTCATGTCTCATCTCCTGTGTCAAGGCTATGGTCAGTCTGGAAGAAAGTACACCATGCTCTCCTTCAAGCATCTGGGTGTTCCAAGGCATGGGCAGACAAACATAATGGCTATCTTCCAGGAACATCAATTTGCACCACAGGTCGCAGAAGTTGGGGCCTAAATTCATTGGGCCATTTCGCATCATTGCCCAGATTAATCCAATAGCCTTCAGGTTGAAGTTACCAAAGATTCTTAGGATCAACAACACATTTCATTGTTCTCTCCTTAAGCCAGTGTTCTTTTCCTCCAGGTTCACTTCTAGGTGTCCAGTCAGACCTCCACTAGTGCTCATCCAGGGGCGTCAAGAGTTTGTGGTGGAGAAGATTCTGGACTCTAGATTTTCTCATGGACATCTTCAATTTATGGTTCATCGGAAAGGGTATGGACAAGAAGAGTGTTCTTGTGTTCCAGAAAGATCTTTGCATGCTCCCACCTTGCAGAGATGATTCTTTGTTAACTTTCCAAACAAACAGGGCTCTAGGGGTCCCTTAACCCCTCATCAAGGGGTGTACTGACACAAGCCGCTGTGCTGCCAATGCTGTGCAGTGTGAACGCCAGGCAAGCATTCACTGAAGTCTCCTCCTTCCTCCAGTTAGGATCTGTGGTAGCAGCATATTGTTTGCAGTTACAGTCTTGGTTGCTGCTAAGGCTTTGCACTAAATATTGCCTGTCTGTGTGCAGTATCAGGTGTGCACTAATTGATTCTCCTGTCTGTGCACAGCCCAGGTGCTCAATAGTCTCTCATTAGGGAGGCTTGCTCTGGTTGGGTACTGTTTTTGTTAAATTCCAGTCAGCCCTTCACTCCATGCCGGTGATAGAGTTTCACATGTTTCTGGTGTCTGTTGGTCTCCAGTTCACAGTCGAGTTCCTGTATCTAGCCAGCTCCATTGTTCCTGCTGTTTGTGTCATCTAGGCAGCATGGTCTGCATCTGCACTACCTGCCGTTTGTGTCATCTAGGCGGTACAGTCTGCATCTGCACTACCTGCCGTCTGATTTATCCAGGCGGAACAGGCCACACTCATAGTCCAGAGTGTGCAACCTATCGTCCTAAGTACACCATTCTGTGTACAAACCGCTTGTGTCATCCTGGTTGCATTAAGCACACCTGGGCATCCTGAGTACACAATCCTGTGTACGATGGTTTGTGTCATCCCAGGGGCATTAAGTGCACCTGGGTGTCCTGTGTACATAATCCGATGTATGACTGCTTGTGTCATCCTGGCAACACCAGTGCACCACAGCATCTCCTAGTCAAGTCCTTCAGCCTGGAGGCTACAGCTTTACTCAGTGACTGTGTCTTGGCCAAAAGGCCACATCACCACTTACTGGCTCACAGGCCCATCCAGCGCAGGGGCTGCTATCGGCCCGAAGGCCACACCACAACTAATTTGCTCTTAAGCCACATTTGGAGCCAGCTCCTCCAGCCCTTCAGGCAACCACCTGGCCACATCCAGAGAAGGAATTCCAGCCCTCAAGGCTGAGCAGGACTTTTCCTCTTGGCTACCATGAGCCATAACAAGTAGTAGTCAAGTGTTTCAATGGACTTGATAGTTAAACCCTATTGATTGTTTTTATAAGTATATTTAATTTTGCATCATAATGGCTTAAAACTATGACATTTCCCATTGTCCTAAGAAAATCACTTGGCTCAATGGGCTAGTGCACATGTACTACACCTTTGGAGGGGGACAGTCACAGGTTATTTTCTTATGATATATATGTTTTTTGCATATTGCTTTGTTTCTCTTCACTTATGCAATGCATAGTACCCCTTAACAGCAGTAGAAGTCAAGTGTTTCAATGGACACGATAGTGAAACCCCACTGACTGTTATTTTTTAATAATATAAAATTTTGCAGCATAATGGCTTAAAACTATGACAAAATGTTTTGTTAACTAAAGAAGAAATTGAGGGTCAATAGGCTAGTGCATATATACTACATTTTGGAGTGGGACAGTCATAGGTTCTATTCCTATGACAGATATATTTTTTGCATAGTACCCTTTTACAGCAGTAGTAGTCAAGTGTTTCCATGTACTTGATAGTGAAACCCTATCGATTGTTTTTTTAAATATTTTAAATTTTGCAGCATAATGGCTTTAAAACTATGACAAAATGTCTTATTATCCTAAGAAGATCAGGTGGCTCAATGGTCTAGTGCACATGAACTATACCTATACAGTGGGACTGTGACAGGTTCTGTTCCTATGACAGATATGTTTTTTGCATATGGCTTTGTGTCTCTTCACTTATGTAATGCATATTACCCCTTAGCAGAAGAAGTAGTCAAGTGTTTCAATGGACTTGATAGTGAAACCTTATTGACTGTTATTTTTTAAGTATATTACATTTTGCAGCATAATGGCTTAAAACTATGACAAAATATCACTCCCATTTAGAAGATCATATGGCTCAATGGGCTGGTACACAAGCTCTTTTGGTCTGGAGTGGGAAAGTCACAGGTTCTATTCTTATGAAGGATATTTTTTTACATATTGCTTTGTGTCTCTACACTTATGTAATGTATAGTACACTTTAAAATTAGTAATAGCCAAGTGTTTCAAAGGACTTGATAGTGAAACCATATAGATTGTTTTTTAAAATATATTACATTTTGTGGCATAATTGCTTAAAACTATGACATAATATCTTGTTAGCCAATGAATATCATGTGACTCAATAGGCTAGTGCATATGTACTACAACTTTGAAGTGAGACAATTATAGGTTCTGTTTCTAAGACAGATAGGCATATTGCTTTTAACTTGCTATAACTTGTAATGCATAGCAGGGCCGAAAGTAGGATTTTTGTCACCCGGGGCAATACATTAATTTGGTGCCCCCCTGGTGATTCCCCCATAGTAATGCCCCCTGCAGCAGTGCCCCTATAGTAATGCCCCCTGAGGTAATACCCATATAGTAATGCCCCTGTAGTAGTGCCCCTATAGTAATGCCCCTGTAGTAGTGCCTCTATAGTAATGAACCTATAGCAGTGCCCATATGGTAATGCCCTCATAGCAATGTCCTTGTAGTAGTGCCCATATAGTAATGTCCACAATACAGAAGTCACATATAATAATACAGCATAGCAATGACTTATTTCTACAAAGAGGCCACCAGCTCCGAGGGGAAGAGCTCCCGCAGGAATCCCTCCAGCAACGTCCGGCTCTCCGCCCGATCCCACAGTTCCCCGACCAGCAGGACCCGCTGTGGACATCCGAACTGCTCCAGCACCTTCCAGAAGCGGCTCTTCGTGCAATCCCGAGCCATAGCACTCACCGCGGGAACATGCCAGCAGCAGCGCTCCTATATAGCTGTCCAGCACAGGCTCACAGAGCCGCATGCATACCCAGCGCCCATACATTGCGGCTGGGGGCAGCAATAAGCAGGAAGCGGCACCAACTACTGAGGCCGGTTCCTGTACTAATCACGTCCCCGGACTGCCGGCCGCCACATCCCATAGGACACCTGTGAACACACCCACACCTCAGTCACCGTTACACCCCAGGCGTACACACATCCGTCAGTCACCTTCACCCAGGCAGTGCACACATTGCTCCCTGCATGTATTGCTATAGTAGGAGCATGGGTCCTCCATATCCTGATGTCACAGGCAGCTGGAGGACACTGGCTGTGGGTGCAACGGTGCACCCGGTGCACGTGCACCTCCAGCCCCCCCCATAGTTGCGGCCCTGTGCATAGTACCCTTTAAGAGCATGAGTAGTCAAATGTTTCAATGGACTTGATAGTGAAACCCTATAGAATCTTTTCTCTTAAGTATATTACATTTTGCAGCATAATGGTTTAAAATTATGACAAAATGTCTTATTATCAAATGAAGATCACGTGGCTCAATGGGCTAGTACACACATAGAACAACTTTGGAATGGGACAGTCGATTCCTATGATATGTTTTTTGCATCGTACCCTTTAACAACAGTAGTAGTCAAGTGTTTCCATGGACTTGATTGTGAAACCCTATCAATTGTTTATTACAGTATACAGAATATTACAGTATACAGAATATTACATTTTACAGCATAATGGCTTAAAACCATGACAACAGTTCTCATTATCCTAAGAAAGTCATGTGGCTCAATGTGCTAGGCCACTTGATAGGGAAACCCTATGGACTGGAAGGGGTTTAACTATACTGTATTACATTTTGCAGCATAGCAGTTTAAAACAGTGACTAAATTTCCTATTTTCCAATGAAGGTCACATGGCTAAATTGGCTAGTGCACATGTACTACAGCTTTCGACTGGGACAATCAAAGGTTCTATTCATAAGACAGAAGTTTGTGTATATTGTTTGGGTTTCCACTTATGTAATGCATAGTACTTTTTTTTTTTTTTATATTTTTATTGACTCTTTAGCACACAAAGAGAAGTAATATACAATTGTGCACAGTTATATAAGTAAAACACATAACATCCCCATACAGCATATAATAAAATTTTGATACCATACAAAATTCCAGCAGTAAAACATAACATAACTTTGATAGTTAATTTTTTTTTTTTTTTTTTTTAGTTTCTATACTAGCAGATTACAATTATTAAATCTTGCCACCATGCGGATAGGGGATGCATAGTACTTTTAACAACAGTATTAGTCAAGTGTTTCAATTGACTTGATTGTGAAACCCTATCGATTAATTTTTTTAAGTATATTACATTTTTTAGGATAAAAGCTTAAAACTATGACAACATTTCTCATTATCCTAGGCATTATAAGCAGCTTATCCTCAACATGTTTCACCACGACCAGCGGCTTTCTCAAAAGGCAGATTAGGCTGTCTTTGTACAGGTAGCTATAAGTATCATTCAGTGAGCATAAAACACCTATTAGTAATCAGTCAATAATGATGATTTCACCTTTTGAGAAAGCTGCTAGTCTCGCGTTAAGGATAGGATGCCTATACTTCTAATTGCTCTCACTACTTACATAGAGCATGACGGCATTTCTGGATGACCCTTTTTCAGACTGGAGACTTCCTATTAAGGACGCACTAAATTGCCGAGTTGTTGCCACACCATCCAAGTAATCGATACAGTGTATGAAAAGCTTGACTACGCCACCGGGCTGTGGCTAACACAGATCTACTAGCATGGCTACTCACAGAAGAGCTGTCGGACAGGCCATGAAACAGATACACACAGCTACTCCACAGCTGGCAGGAGCAGCGGTCCCACCTCACTGCCAGAGAAGTACCCGCTGCAGAATACCGATCTGTCATCTTACAGTTGGCGATTTGACCTGCGCATGAATAATTTTGTATATACAGTCTATACACTTTGGATTATCTCCAGCCTTCTTGTGTGGAACACCATAACACATTTCTATAAGCGCAGATATTGGTGAACTTCAGGTACATTTTTTCACTTTTCAGGCATTGACTTTCAAGACATGACTTCTAGTTCACTGGATACTATGGCGTAATTTTACTAAAGTGCCCATAGCAACCAATCAGATTCTAGATATTATCTTCTAGAAGGTGCTAGTGAAATGTTAAGTACAATCTGATTGGTTGCTATGGGCAAAATCTCCACTTCTAAAACCTCTCACAGTAGTAAATATACCCCTATGTATCTTTAATATAGCCATTAGGAGGTTTATTGTTGCTATTTAGGAATGTGCATGGTTACTAATTATTTCCTGCTGTTTTTTGCAACATTGCATGTAGTCATTGAGACTCCGAGATATATATTTACATGTTACTTTTATGTGTGACATTCGCTAAATGATGATCATGATGTATATATGTGACTGCATTTTATACTTTTATCACTGCATTTCTATTTATTTTTTATATTTTTTAGATTATATATTAAAAATTATTATCTAACTATAGTTGTTGAGTCCTATTGTACTCGCAGCATTTTTCCACCTTTTTCCCATTTTATACTTGCTTTTTCTAGAGTGTTGGCAGTACTCTCAGGTGGTGAGCAGCAGCCTTCACAGTATATACTAATTAGTGCTTCCCGGGCGTCGGGTATTTCTTTGTTGTTTGTTACTTTACTGAGCTTGAAAAATGACAGTTAGGAGCTGATTGGTTGGTACTTTATCTCTCTCCAAGGCTTAGTACATAGACCCCTTAAAGTTAATAGAGTATAAAATATAGTGCATAAGGTGTTTGTTATAGTGTGTTTAGTTAAATAAAGGTAAAGTGTTCATGTTCATGAGATAGTATGTTAAGTTAAATAAAGAGGTGTGGGATGCTTATTATGTTTATGTGTATTCTCTAATTGAAGTCCTCCCATAGAGGGGTCCAATATTATAAGAGACCTCACAAAGGAGTAACCTTCAAATTGGGAGCATTGGCTACTCATGGATTTAACAAATTCATAGATGACAGTGGGCCTGATTCAGAGATGTATGCAATGCCGATATTTACACAGATTGAGGGCATGTTTGCCATTGCACATGTGTGTAAGCTGCACTGTGCACACACAGTAATTGTTTTACGACTACGCTCACACAGAGGATTTATTTGCAAAGTAAGTGACGAGTAGTCAGCGTTTGGGGGAGGTAACGGGGTGGCTAGGCAAATGCAGGCGTGTCTGGCCATTTATATGATGTTCCATGGGCATGAATAATTTAGCCATTGTGATCTCCTATGCAGCATGAGAGCTCTCTGCGTGCCTGGAGAGACTCTGTATATGAGGAAGGTAAGACCTGCCGCTAGGGCTGCATGGCTGTCAGACATATATGAGAAGGCAGCAGTGTGTGTCCTTATGCTTGGGTAAGATTTGAAATTATTAGCATATTTTCACAGTCCTTGCAAAATCACAGCTGCGATCACAGTAGTGTGCATCGCTGAATAAGGCCCACTCTTTTTATTCTCAGGTAAACATACAAACTTCACTCATTATTAACCAAATTCAATTATGTTTATCCTATTCAACATACACCATCTCTTTTACCATACACCTGACCAACACCCATCTATTTCCCCCTTTCCCATAACACTCCTCCATTTCTCCCTCATATGGCCAGGGCCATTGAGAGCCTGGCCGAGGTCGGATAATGGAAGGGGGCATGGCCTAATCGTGGGAGGCGTGGCCACGCCCCCCTGAAAAAAAAAAAATAATTGTCAGTTTTTCAGTGCCGCGTAGCGGTGCTGCGAGCTGGGGAGGGGGCGCTGTAAGCCCCCCAGCCTGGTGCTAAGCAGGGGGGTGCGATCAGTGTGATTGCTCCCCCCCACAGCCATAGGAGACAACTCCTGCTGCAGCAGCCGCAAGCAGTCTCCCACAGCAGCCCAGCACAAGCTGTGTGCTGAGCTGTTGTGGGGGAGGGGTGCTAGCAAGCCCGGGCCCGGGTAAACTGTACCCGCTCCCCCCCTCTCAGAGCCCATGCATATGGCCACTGTATAATCACTGATTTTCAGTAATCACTTTCAGATTTTCCATACTACCATCAATTTACAGTTAGAAAAATTAAATTCAGTTACAATAGCATGCTGTGTCCTACACAACTTTTTATGTGCAAAAAATTACCTCTGGAACATGTATCTCCATCAATGAATTAATGGACATTATGGAGCATGCTGAAGAAGCAGGAAGATGGACACCATTGGACCCTGGTGTCCCAAGAAATGCCACTGAACAGGATAAATTAAATATAACACATATTTTAATGGTGTTGGGAATGTAGATTGGCAGAATGACATGCTGTAAAAGTATACAACTCTGCATTTGCATTTTATAAAAATTACCCTCACATGTTTTGGTTTTATATATATATATATATATATATACATACATATATATATATATGTATGTGTGTGTGTGTAAAGTATACAAAATAGCTAAAATCACATAGTTTGGGCCTGTTTTTGTTCCCACAGTATTATTAATCTCAATAACATTCATTTACACTAATATCCAGTCAATTGTGACCACTTCAAAGTATGTTTGTAGAAGCCTGTACAGATCAGTGTGATCTGTGCAGTGCTTATGTGTCTGTAAAAGTAAATAAAGTGTTAACAATTGGAAAACAAAATGTGTGGGGTTTCCTCCCCCATCACAGCACAACCAGCATGGGCTTTTTTGAGACAGTTCTGGTTGTGAAAATATGAACTGAAAAAAATGTAGGGGACCTTCGTATATTACTCAAACAGCACCAGGCTCCTGATCCAGTACTGGTTGAGAAAATATGGGGGGGAAATGATGTAAGTGTTCCCCATATTTTACACAACCAGCACTGGGCTCTTTCTAGTGAGGGTGTAATGCAACAGTAAGGGGACACGTTTCACTGGGTGACCCTGCCAAAGTATTCAGTGCCACCTGCTAGTTAGCTGAGTCTGGGTTTTCCTCACAAAGTGGAGACCCCTGCAATAAAGGGGTCCCTCCTCCTGGGGACAAGGCAGGCCTAGGCTTATAGTCTGGGGCTATGGTGCAAGATGGTGGGTGAGAAGTTCATGGTGTAATAGTAGGAAATGATAATATTGTCCTTTACAGGGGGATACAGGTTCCAGCATGGTGGCCCTGGCATGTTGGTATTTGGGAAACCACAAGTAAAAGCATGCCTGGGCATTAAGGGCCCGCTGGAACCTGTAGTCTTCCTGTAAAATAAATATAAAAAAACACAGACACTGAATGTGTTAGTATTTTATTACACAAAGATACACTCACACACACAGCAAGTCTTACCTTCACTCCCTGCAGCCACTCTGTCTTCTTTTCCAGTAGCATCCCCGATCACTGAAAAAAAATTACATACTCACCTACCACTTGGTTGAGGTCCTCTTCATTCCATGTAGGCATCCAATGTCTTGGCAAACTAATAAAATGGTATTCCTGAACCAGCTGGACACAGTACTGACAGTATCCTGAATGTGACATCTTCCTTGATCTCCTTCAATAGTAAATAATGGGGAGAGCATTCATTGGCTGAGAGAGGCGAGCCCTGGGCTCTCTAAGTCAAAAAATGCTTTCCCCATATGTTTCAATGGAAATGACTGTTAATAATCTAGCAGTTCCCACCATTGAAACCTATGGGGGAAGCGTTTATTGGCTGAGACAGCCATGGGCTCGCATTTCTCAGCCAATGAATGGTCTACCCATAGTTTCCTATGGAAAATATTGCAGATGTGTGGCTATTCAGGAGTACTGTCCTAAAAGGACAATAGTAATTTTATTTTTTGACCACTAATTAACCCCACACCCACCGCCACCAGGGGTATGGGGAATAGCACCAGGCTATCAGCATGGGCCTGTAGTGTCCCTGGGAGGGAGGACCCCTCAATTCCTAATGAATCCCCAGTCACAACTGACTAGTAGGGGGAGATTAATGTTTAGGCATGGGAAGCCAGTGAAACATGTTCCCCTGCTGTGGCATTACATCATTTACCCCTTATATTTTCCCAAGCAGGACTGGCTCAAGACCCCAGTGCTGGTTGTTTAAAATACAGGGGACCCCCTATGTCATTTCCTCCCCCCATATTTTCACAACCAGGACCGGCTCACAAAGCTCTGTGCTGGCTGTGCTTTGGGGGAGACCACACAGCATTTTATTATTATTATTTTTTATATTTTTTTACACCTACACAAGCCTATACTGATCTGACTGATAAGTGCAGGCTTGTGTGTCTGATCCAATCAGTGGCTGCTGCCATGGTAAGAGGATGCTAGTTGGTAGAGCATGGCTGTCCCAGACTGCAATGGGCTGCTGATTGGATCCTATACACTGGCAAGTCCAGACCAAAACCCTAAGATTCCAATGCAAGGAAGATGATGTTTTGGCTCAATCAAGGAACTGATCATGGCCGGGAGCCCCGATTCAGTGCTCGGTTAGTCACGGAAACCCTAAATACGGTAAGTATCGGTTCTCTGGGAACCAGACCCACACATATTTCTTTAATTTTCAATTGTTATTGTTTTAATGGATTTAAGTAATTTCACATCCATAGTAATTTCTAAGATTTATCACTTGCAAAATTTCAGACAGATCATCTTTTTTTTGTGTTGCCACAGTTGAACATGATGCACCCACAGTCACCCCCCTCAATGTGGAAATTCCTTGAGGTTCTGATCACTTTATGGTCCAAGAAAAACTCCATTACATTAAAGTACCACAGTTTCAGTGTGTACACCTAGGGATATATTTACTAAGGGTAAATTTTGGTCGACTTTGAGTTTTTTGTATATTTATAGGTGACATTCTGTGTGATTTGCAAATCAGGGATTTATTAAAGGCAAACTCGACTATAAAATCAACTATAAAAACCGAATCCCAACCAAAATCGACCATCAACCAAACAGTGATACTTTTACATAGACCACTACAGGATTCTCTCCTTTACTAACAATCGGATTGAAAAATCAACTTAAAATAAACTACAAAATCAACATAAAAATCCCCAAATAGATTGTCCTGTGGATCTGTGTGTGTAATTTGCCTGGAGAATCTTCTCTGATCATGCTGGCTGCAACACTTCTCTGTATGCATTACCTTCCACACTGATTGTTCACCTGGGTTCTCTGTCAGTGAGCATTGCTAGTCTTGATTGGAATCGCAGGTGTGGTTCTGATTCTCAGTGCTGTAGAGATGAATACTCCCTCTGCATGTTGTGCCTTCCACCACTCAGAATGCTACTGCCAGACCACCTGTCCATATCCACCAATTGCTGCCAGACCCTGGGTATGTATATCCTTCCCTGATGGCATTCTGGGCCTGAACATCTCGTTACTTTCCGTGGTGTATGGTTCATGCTGCTACTGTGTACTAGTGTATCCCGGGCTCCTGCTACTGCAATTCCTGGCAATCCAGAAAACCTGCTACTGCAATACCTGGCAATCCTGGAAACCTGCTACAGCAATACCTGGCAATCCAGAAATCCTACCAGTTCCCAGGCCAGTGCATTATGGGCCTGATTCAGAGCCGGATGCTCTGACCAGAGCGCTTGCTCTGAATCAGGGCGAGCCTACCTAAAATTGGAGCGGCCTCTTGGACACTCGCATAGCTGTGTGTTACCACCCACAGCTTATGCGAGCGTCCATGACCATCACGACCATCACGCTTGCAACGAGACCCATGCAGTAGGGTCTCATTGCCGCAAGCCCTGGAGTGATTTTGGCTCTATCAGAGCCAAAATCACTCCCACTGACATCACTAGTGATGTCAGTGGGGCCGGACCCAGATGGTAGGCATTCCCATGGGAATGCCTCCGTCTGGGCAGCCACGCCCCCAGCACGCCCACCAAAGGGGGCGTGCTGTCAATCACCATTGACAGCACACCCCCTTTGGTGTGAGACCCCAAGAGACGGCTTCCCCGTCACTCGCCGGGTCTCGTGCATGCACACGACAGAGCTCCCTCCATCGTGCGCATGCACACTTGGGCACCATCAACCCGCTTGCGAGCGTACAGTGCTCGTGAGCAGGCCTGAATGAGACTTTATGTCCATTGTTGTTGCATGACTTATGATCCTAAGTTCCCAGTGTGTTACCAGTACTTCCTAGCACAGCCCATGATACTCCAGCCCGGAGTGATATTCCAAGTCCATTCCACGATACTCCAATCCGAAGTGATATTCCAAGTCCATTCCACGATACTCCAGTCCGGAGTGATATTCCAAGCCCATTCCATGATACTCCAGTCCGGAGTGATATTCCAAGTCCATTCCATGATACTCCAGTCCAGAGTGATATTCCAAGTCAGTTCACACTACTCCAGTCCGAAGTCAAGTTCCAAGCTCACCAGTTCAATTCTCGTTATTCCAGTCCAGAGTCAAGTTCCAAGTTCTTCAGTTCAATCCATGTTATTCCAGTCCAGAGTCAAGTTCCAAGTTCATCAGTTCAATCCACGTTATTCCAGTCCAGAGTCAAGTTCCAAGTTCACCAGTTCAACTCAGCAAGTCTTCCTGCCGGTTCTGGTCCGGTTCCTCCAAGTCTTCTACTAGTTCCACTCCAATGTTACAAGTTTCCTGTTCTTGTCATTTATCACCAAAGGCAGTTCTCACTGCTATACAATTCTTTCGCAAATAGAGCTATTTACCTCAACCATGGTTCCAGTCAAGCCGGTCTCCACTGAATCCACTTCAACACCTGAGTCAGGTAATTCTCAAGCACCATTCGTGACACCCCTGTGTTAGCAGGGCCAGCTGGAACACTCGGGAGTGGATTTGTCTGAATTGTAGTGCCTTGAAAGCAGCTACCATCTTCCCCAAGAGATGAAGACCAAGAAGCAAGGGCCTTTTGGTCTGAGGGCTAGCTGAAAGCGCAACTGGATATCCCGGGCCTTGTCTTCCAGAAGGAAAATCATCTGTAATGCCAAATCTAGGATCATCCCCAGATCTGGAGTCCTGGGATGAACTCAGATTGAGTTTCTTGAAATTGATTATGTCAGTGAGGCATGGTCCAAGAGAAAATATTACAATGGAGCCTTGATTAACTGGTCATCATGAGAGACATATTTTTTTAGTGAAAACATGGGAAGCCGAGGAAAACCCGAACGGCAATGCCCGAAACTGATTGTGAGTTTGCAAAACCGCAAAATGCAGTAAAGCCTAATGCGGTTCCCAATTTTGGGATATGGTGATGAGCATCTTTTATATACAGAGAAATTAGAAACTCCGCCGGTTCCAAGCTCGCAATGACAGACTGAAGCGACTCCATAGTGAAACTATACAGCTTCAGATACTGGTTTGAAGACTTTAGGTTTAATAGGGGCCTGACTAACCCTGTTTAAGAAAAAACCCCATACCTGCAATGTAACTGGAAACTAGCTCTACCGATTCTTGCAGAGACTGAATTGTTTCCTGCAGAACCCTGGACTTGTCCATGGACACCGGCAGACTCGTAAAGAAGAACCAATGTGGAGGAGAAACCTCGAAATCTATTCGGAACCGCACGGAAAGCTGCTTGCGAATCCACGTATCTGAAGAGGTCTGGTTCCAAGCTTGTGAAAAGTCTGTAAGCGAGGTCCCACCCCCTGGAAATCCCATGTGGGATGGGAGACAGTCAAGTCACCTGTTGGTCGACTGATCTCTGATCCTATCAATGTGCAACTGTATGTGGGCAACCTCTACCTCTGCCACCCCTAATGTGTGAGGGGGTACCCCTGGCCCTTTAATAAAAGGGCTGTGCATGAAAGGAATTAAATGAGTGACCAGTGTGAGTCCTCCTGGGTGATGGAGCAGTCAAAGGGAGGAAAGAAGACACCCCTAGTGGCTTGGGGTATCCATTTGTCTAGTTCTGGACCAAAAAGCATATCACCTGTGAACCATAGACCCTCAACAGGCCATTTGGATTCTGCGTCTGCCTGACAAAAGCGCAATCAGAGAACTCTGTGGGCAGAAATGGTGGAAGTGGACATACGAGCACTGATCTGATATCTCTGGATAACCCTGGTTAGGTAAACTGCTGACTCACAGAGAGTTCTGCTAGTAGTCGTAACTCTGCTCTGGAAGTATCCCAGCCTGTAATCAACTGGTCCGCCCAGCAAGTTACAGCATTGTTAACCCAGATGCTAACAAGCGTAGGCCTAAGTTGGGCTCCAGCTGCAGTGTAAATGGATCGCAGTGTTGATTCCAACTTGCGAGCCAAAGAGACCTTAAGTAACGTAGCACCCAGCCCAGGAAGCCTTGTTACCTTAAAAAAAAACAAGAAACAAATGCATCTACTGGAGGAGGTGTTTCCCACTGTTCCATCATGGATGATGGAAATGAATAGCAGGAGGGGAAACTATGTGGATTTGGAACTGCTTATCCAGTTGTTTCCAGGCCACAGAAAGCTGGTCTAGAAACTGTGATGAGAAGGTGAGAAAAAAATAAATAAAATAAAAATATATAGAATTATCAAATAGTATAGCTGAGCTGCAGAAACTACTTTCTCATGTAGATTAAGGATCTGCCTGACCGCTAGAATTAAAAGGCACCACCCTGTGAGAGGTAGATTGTAAATTCTGTGGCACAGAGCTGCGAGGAGTTCTTCATCCGATTGGAGGACAGTCGGCGTAGGACGCTTAGTGCAGGCTTATGATAGGCAGTGGAGGACAATGTAGAAGAGGTACAATAATCTGTACCAGTCCAGATATTTGGTTAACCCTCCTATTAGCCATCAATTCTGATGTTAGAGCCACCATACCTCCTGCCATGTCAGCGGCCCATGGTGGAGCAGGCGTTAAAACATATCTATTACAGGATTAGAACCTGTGACTGTCTTGGTCCGAAGCCAGCAGACATGAGCATTAGCCCATTGAGACATGTGATATGCTTTTCCACAGAGAGATCATTACTAAACAAGCATCACATAGCGTGGTGCCAGCAGCATCTGGTTTAGTTAGTTTGTTGTCACATTTGGAACAAACAAAAATTTTCTGATAAGCCTTAGTGTCATTTGTATACACACACAGCCACTCACACAGAATCAGACTCTATGGTTAAACAGAGACAGAATACAGAGACAGAAGGCTAGTGGGAAACAGGGGAGGAGGTTCAAACCACTCCCTCCCTTCAGATTCACTGCACTTGTACACCCCAGTGTTACTCACAGCCCCTTTCAGAAAGGATCCTGTAGAAGGGATGTGTGCCAGAAGAATCAATCCTTCTGCCCATATTGTGTAGCTTCTGCACTCTCCTGTAATGAGGAGAGATGCAGGTAGAGTGTTAAAAACGGCAGCCACGCTGTTGTAACAGCTGCATGCCTTTGATAGATAGAGAGAGAGCCAGTGTTTCATTAGACTCCTCCCCCTTCTTCTTCCTCCTCTGACTGCCCCGCTACTGTGTAATAGCCGCTCTGCTAGTGGGGAGAGGGGAGCCTGTGTAATGCTGGCTGCAGCACCTGTCAGCCCCTCTACAGCCCACGATGTTCTAGACTAGTGGGGAGAGGGGAAACCCATTACATAGAGAGCAGTGTTCTCTCTGCTTTTGGCTACGAACTTTAGCCAAGATTAGATTTAGGAGGAAAGGATTTGTAATTAATTCCGATAATTCCTGGTTGCAATTGCGATTGCTATTCTATTGCAATAATTTTGTGCGTACGCGATTGCAATAGTGATCCATGCTGAATCAGGCCCACAGTCCTCTCCTGGTGGACCTTGCACCATACACTGACCATACCCACTGTGAGTTTTACCCAGATTTGTCTTTTTAAATGTCTCTTTTTCTAGAACATCACTTTTCAACATTGAGTTACCACAGAGGATTTCAAACGGGTAGCAGTCGGGAAGCCGACGGAAGTAATCCTGACCGCCGGCTTCCCGACTGTCTAATCCCAGCAGGGGTCTAATGACAGGTGTGGAAATCCTGACGCCTGTCATTAGACCTATGCTGGGAGCCCGACACCCAGTTTACCGAACAAAGGTAAACCGGGCACCTGGTGTGGATAGTCGCCGGGGGGTGGTAGCATTAGGGTTAGGTTTAGGGTTCCCGGGGGGATTTAGGTTTAGGCATCCCCGTGGGAGGTTAGGGTTAGGCTAGGGGAAGGGAGGGTTAGGGTTAGGCACACCCAGGGGGAGGTTAGGGTTAGGCACCCCCCGGGGGACTTAGGTTCAGGCTGCGGGGAAGAGGGGGGTTAAGTTTAGGCACTTAGAGGGGGGATTAGGATGGTAAATCATACTGATTCCTTTCAAACAGCTTTAAATTACTGCCTTGAAACACACTTACTTTACTTTAGACTACTACTGTATACTCTAACCTTGAATTGCAACTTTCTAGCTTGATGTTGAACACTTGTAGGCATCAGGCCACTTCTGGGAGCATATATCTATTTATTTCCCATATATATCTCACACAATATACACACAAACAGCTTTTGTTTTCACTGTATCACACTTTGTTTTTAAAAGTAATCTTAGCACAGCAAAACATTATACTTGACACTGCAGCTGTAGAACTACAAATACCAGCATGTATCAAAGCAACTGTGCCAGTATATGCCTATAGCAAGAGGAGATAGCGGTAGTGGGCGTCTCTATGCTGGCTGTGCAACGCCTTTGCGATTGCAATCATTAGCATATTTTCTTAGCAGACCTCCATGCGTAATTGCAGCTGTAATTGCTATAGCGATCCGTAGTGAATCAGGCTCCCAGTCTGGATCAAGTAACTGTTATCCTCCGGTTCCAATCCAGTTCAAGCTTCAGTTCCAGTCTGGTTCCATTTACAGTTCTCCTCTGGTTCCATTCCGGTCCCAGTCCGAATCAAGTTACTGCCCATATATTCCTATATTTGTCTCCATATAACCAGCTTAAAATATGCACAATGTTCAAAGTTAGTATCAGGGCCGGCGCTAGGGTTTGCAGCACCCAGCGCCGTCCTGTGTTGCCGCCACTTCCCTCCTCCACTTCCTCCCCCTTTGCGTATATCATCAACATAGGGCCTGGAGGGTGGGAGGGTATTTCCTGCGCTCTCTGGATCTCATGGCACTCCGGGTGACTGACCGACTTGCCCGTGCCTGGAGCCGCTAGTGGTTATTATCATAGTTAAGGGAGGCCCTTTCCAAATGCGCTCTAAAATCAGCTGATCAAAGGGAGGAAGGAGGCCAAACCTACATAGGCAGGTAGGGAGACAGGGACTGTCATGCAGGGGAGGGAGTGAAGGCACAGCACAGCTATCAGTGTAAGGGAGCCGCACTAGGATGCCAGACTGCACCCAAGATAGCAGCTGCAGCAACGCTCTACAACAGCATGACCGGATTCTGGAGCATGTCATGAGAGCAGGGAGCTGGGGCTTGCAGCCACACTTTGCCACAGGTATACCACATGTGACAAGGTGTCACAGGCAACCCACAGCTAAACCTCTCCTGCGCTGGTTGTATACACTTAGAGGGCAGCAGGGAGCTCATGTACAATGGAGCCATTTTCATCAGCCTGCCTACCAGAAACTCCTCTTTTGTACCTCTTAATGAGATTCTGAAGCCAAAGCCCTAAATTCTGATGTCATTTCCTGGCTCCTCACAGCTTCAAGATGCTGGGTATTGTAGTTTCTAGCACCAAGTCTGTGTTAAACTGCCACCAAATTATTGGTAACACTACCTGTCTTGTTAATCAATTTCTGGGATACGACCCTCCCCTCCTTTTGAGCACTTGGTCTGGGGACACACTTTTTAAAACAAAAACTGTGTTTCTTAAATGTGAAAAATAATATATAACAATCCAGTCATTATTATATGAATTACACATAGTTCAGTTTCAGAAAAACAATCAGTCTGCTACGATTAAATCACTACAGGCTAATCAGCACAAGAAGTGCATGTTACAGAATTTGAAAGGCATTTAAATTCCCCTTCAATAGTGGAATGTACTTTACTATATAAAGAGAGAAGCAGTAGAAGTGATTTTATTATAAGTAGCTCATCACTGAAATTGAGAACAGTATGGGCTTGATGCTTTGCGAAACTCAATTCTTTCCATTTTAAAGTATCATGGCCAGTGTGAAGTGACCATCAAAACTATTAATTAAAGTAGGCTTTTTACCTGCTTTTCACCTGCTTTTCAACTGCAAAAGGCATGAGAATAGGTTAACACTGGTCATTCTATTATTATTTCACTCAGTATAACAATCTGACATATTATCTAATCTATCAGAAAGACAGTGAAGTATTACATTCATTTTGCACCTTTTAACGTCAGTGCATCCAGGTCATTTCTCCAATTTTGTGCAACAATAAGAACTGTGAAAAGTTTCAAATGCTCACAGACATCAAGTAATGAGCTTTGCAGTGAGGCAATCCTCTTCATTTGTGCTAAGGACTTTTATTTTTCATCAAGCGTAATGAATCAGTAAAAATTGGCCAATTGTAAAACAAACTGTAATATGGTTTCTACAAGACTGTAATATTGTAGTTTTATAAAAAAAAAACATAAAATATTAATAGAAGAGAATGGGCAGTTTGTCCTCCACTATATGATGACTGGGATGTAAGCATTAAGTCTAAAATAACAATGATGATATTTATTAGGTCAACACCATAATGTCAACAGTTGACATTCTTAAAATGTCGACAGACAACTTGTCGACATTCTCAGAATGTTGACATGTGATATACCAACATTGTCAGAATGTTAACATTAGGGTCAGCTGTAGGATGGGAAGGTTAGAGTTAGCCACTAGGAAAGGCAGGGCCGTAACTAGGGTAGTGCGACCAGTGCCCTGGCACAGGGCACCGCATGGCAGGGGGCGCTGTTTGGGCCTGGCAATTTTCCTGTTTACTATCATTATCACTTGTAGCTTCCTTTTCTTTTATCCCCAGCATCTCCTGGCTTCCCCTATCTCTTCCCTGGCCCTTCCCCATGAGGCCATGGCCCTTTTTCAGGTGCATCTTATGTCCCTATTTAAAAAATGGTTGGGGGGGAGCACCAATGCGCTCTCTAGCACAGGGCACCAAGAAGTCTAGTTACGGCTTTTGGGAAAGGTTAGGGTTAGGCTATGGGGGAGGGCCATTAGGTTTAGGCACAGGTTAGGGGTAAGGATTAGGGTTAGGGATAGGGCAGGTAACCTCACCGGAAAGACGGATCCACCAAAACAGTCACATGGGACCTGGAAGGCACTGCTGAAGCTGCTGGAGATGTTGGGAGCAGGTAATTCCCCATTGGGTCACTAGGGACAATATGTCGACATTCTATCATGTCAACATTTCAACAGTGTCTACATGATAAATGTCAGCATTGACCATTTTGACATTCTTATGTCAACATTATGAATGTCATCATATCATATGACTACCGTCGACTGGATCCTTTTGTTGACATAGATGACTGCTACAGCAGACTCCTCCTGTCATCTTTGAGTTTTTATAATTGCTATACATTAAGAAGCAATCTCTCACCTACCAGGAATATGAAGTACAAATAGATATATTTCAGTGTATAATACAGACTTTGTAATGTACCATAATTGAACACTGTAGTGACTATTTCATTTTATTACACAGGGTGGAACTCCCCCCCCCCCCCTCCCCATCCAACTCTAACTTTTAATGCTCTTCCATGAGAAAAAGTTCTGTAGAAAGTCCTTTAAATTCCTATTCAACACATTACATGCGTTACTTTTGCTTGAATGTAACAAATTGTAATTATCTGAAAGTGCTCACTACACTTTGGGTGGTGAAAAGATCCAGGGACAGTGGGAATCAAGTTCAAGTGTACTTAAATCCCTTCACAATCCGTAGTCAAATGTATATTTTATTTAAAGAAAAAAATATTATTAAAGAAAATTAATAAGGAATTATGCGGGATCCTCTAAAATCTTCAGTTCTTCATAGCTAAAGCCGTGTATCCACTATAATGAATGAGTGAACGATAACAATATAGTTCAATCGTTCATCATATTGGCCAGTGGATATGCCATCAACGACCAGTGATGCGCGCATTGACGATGTCATACCATATCTCACGAAACATAGCACCTATCTGACCCTAAAGATGCCGCACCAGATTCGGCTCCTGACCACTCTAACTCAGAATTGGAGGAGGATGACCTTGCTCCTATTACCCACAGAGATTTCCTTATCTTGTTTAAAGATCTCAAAGATGTCAAAAACTCTGTCAAGGTTCTCCATGCCATACAAGTCGAAATTTCCACCATTGGTTCCAGAACAGACCAACTCGAAAGTAGAATCAAGGATGTGATCACATCCCCACAGTCTTACAATGCCGGCCTCACACAATTACGCCATGATGTTACTCAGCTCCAAGACAGCCAAGAAGACTAGAACAACAGAGCCTGTCACAATAATCTCCACATTAGAGGCATTCCTGAAGACATCGAGCTCCCCCACCTTGAGCTCTATCTCAAGTGCTTGTTCATGCAATTCTCTCCCAATACTCTGGAAGATCATCTGCTCCTGGATCGGGCCCATCATGTGCTGAAACTGCGCCCTCAGTCCTCTTCTCAACCTTGAGATGTTATTCTACGCATGCACTATTTTACAGCCAATGAGACTATAATGAGAGAGGATCGTAAGCTTCCTTCGGTCACTTTTAGGGATGCTACTCTTCAGATCTTTCAGGATGTTTCCCTTTGACTCTTGCTAAACGTAGAGACTTTAAACCTCTCACCACTCTGCTTCGCTATCACAACATCACAAGATATTGCTGGGGTTACCCCTTCTGCATTCTTATATGGCACTAAAACCAACTGCATGTGGATCAATCCCTCCTTGAAGCTCAGTCTCTTCTTCCAACACTAGGTATATCTGAAGGATTTGCCTCTGCATCTTCTGCCCCTCTTCCCCAAAGGCCTTGACAGACAACGACACCTCCCTCAGAATGGTCTACTGTTTCTGCATCTTCTAATCCTTCCACTCCATCCTCCAATACCTGAGGTCCTCTAAAGGTTTAATGTTATATTGTTCTTGTTGTTTTATGGTGGGGCCCCTAAATTTGTGAGGATACTCCCCATTATGAATACTTCATACTGTTATCTCACTACTTATTTTTGGAATTTACTTAACCCATTTTAAGTGTATCTACAGAGGTCTGTTTAGCAATGCTTCAGTGAAACTATGTTATACTGTTTATATGTATATATCTGTGTATAGCCTGGCTATTCGTTCAACAATGCCCTATTGAGACTTACAATGTTTGCGCATGTACGTACATATGCGTGCAGGTCCTGACTACTGGTTTGTAGCTAGGTCTTACTTGTCTATTGTTTTTCATATTCATATTACATTCCCTTTTTTCACTCACAAATTTCCCTCCTTATATTGTTTTCCATTTATTTACAAATTTGGTTTACCCATACCTTTTCCTGTCTTCTATGGTTTCCATTCCCCCTTATTGTTTTTCTCCTTTATACTCCACTTTTTCTTCTCGCTCCCTTTCAGTATATTTAGGGCTCGTGGGAGGGACCTTCTCCTTATGACATTATTGTGGAATTGCGCCTCACTCTTGCTGCATCCCTCCGGGGACTTGTACCAACTTGCTGACCTACAGTATGTGCTTTCTTAGTGCATAGTTCCCCTCCCCTCTGTCAGCACTCATGGCCTTGGCCTCTTGTGCTACTTGGCCGACCTACCTCCCCTTTCCCTCACTGGTTTCCCTTCCCCCTCAAACAGGACAATCCTCTCCTTTTTATATACCTGATGATGTGCTGCTTTTGTATACCTTTCCATCTTCAATTGTTTTCTTTTCCAGCTTTCCTCTCAACCATTGAGCATGGGTCTTAGAGTACTCTCCTTCAACGTGAAGGGTCTCAACAGCCCCCAGACATGCAGCAAACTCTTTACCACCCTCAATATATCTAAGGGAGACCTAGTATTCCTTCAAGAAACCCACTGTTTGCAAAACCTCTGCCCTGAACTCTGCTCGAAAGCCTATCCAAACTCTAGGCAAAATAACAAGGCATTGCTATCCTTTTTGCCTGCCACCTCACTTTTGATATGATTGACTCTTATGAAGATAAGGAGGGCCGCTTCCTTATTCTAGTAGGCACTCTATGTACTATTGATAATGTCTATGCCCCTAACCAAGCCCAGCTTGCCTTTTTCACTAGGCTGGATGTCCTTCTCTCTCGTAAACGGCAGGGCTCCCTTATTGTATCTGGGGATTTCAATGCAGTCATGAAGCCTTCATTAGATAGATTTACCCCGGGGGCCACTGACTCTAGCGGGGCAGACCTCCGCATTTCCAAAGTACTCCTTGGTCTCATGAAATCCCAGCTCCTCTATGACTCTTGGCAAGTTCAAGAACCTCTTACTCGGGACTACACCTTTTTCTTCTCTGTGCACAACTCTTACTTCCTGTATAGACATGATCTTGCTCAGCCATGACCTAGCCCTATGACTTGTGGATGTTCAGGTCCACCCTTTGATCTGGTCTGACCATGCCCCTGTCTCAGCTGATCTCTCCTGTATCACCGGCATCCTCATCCAATGACATGGCACTTAAATTACACTACTCTTCATTCCCATGATGTGGTCACCTATCTCAATACCCTTCTTATGGACTATTTTCAGTTGAATGCTCTCCCAGACACTTCTCCCTTCACCCTCTGGTTGGCTCATAAAGATGTTCTGAGGGGGCATTTGATTGGTATGGCCTCTAAGACTAAAAAAGATTTTCTAACTCATACTAATTCCCTTTCTATTCAGCTCCAACAATTAGTGTCACAACATAAACAGCTCGCTAGCCCATCTCTTCTACAGGAGTTTACCACTGTCAGGCACTCTCTTGCTCTGCTTTTCTCCCAACACACTGCTAAACGTCTTAAATGGTTATGCCAAACCTTTTATGAAAAAGGAAACAAGGCATCGTGTAGCGCGAACCCATACCAATATCCTCATGATTGAAAAAATTCCAAAAGCCACCTGCTTCATGACCCAGCAGCTATCCATTCTGAGTTTCAGAGCTTCTACAGTAACTTGTACCATCTGCATTCTGCCTCACCCCCCCATCCTGTCCCACCCACTGAGGTGGCAATCCAAGAATTTTTTTCCACTGCCAACCTTCCTCAGCTGTCCTGTGAGGTGATTGAATGTTTGGATAGGGAGATCTCAGATGAAGAAATCGAAATTTCTATTAAACAATAGAAGTCTGGCAAGTCCCCTGGGCCTGGTGGCTTTACCGCCGCATATTATAAAAAATTCATGGGACACCTAGTTTCCCACCTGCACTCCCTTTTTAATGGTGATCTGCAGGGCAGCTCCTTACCTACTGAAATGCTTGAGGCCAGTATCATCATGGTAGCTAAGGAGGGTAATGACCCACCCAATTGTGCTAGTTATAGGACTATCTCCCTCCTCAACCTAGATGTCAAGATCTATGCCAAAATTTTGGCTAACAGGCTTAACAAGGTCCTTCCCTCCTTGGTCCACTATGATCAGGTTGGTTTTGAGTCGGGGCATCAGACACGGGATAATACCCGTAATACCACAGACCTAATTCATTTCATGAACTCTAGGAGATCCCCAGCTGTTATCATTTCTCTTGATGCTGAAAAAGCATTTGATAGGATCTCATGGAACTTTATGTCACAAACTCTGCGATTATTTGGGATATTGAGAGACTTCCTTACTGGTGTCATGGCCCTATATTCTAGCCCCTCCGCTACAGTCTCCATCAATGGCGTCCCATCTGACTCTTTCCCTATCTGAAATGGCACCAGACAAGGCTGTCCTTTGATCTTTGCCCTGGTGATAGAACCTCTAGCCTCCCTCATTCAGCTGAACCCTAGCATCCAACGAGTGCAGGTTGAGAGTACCTCTTACAAAATTACCCTTTTTGCTGATGACATTTTGCTTATGCTCACTCAACCCCAGATCTTTTTGCCCAACTTTTATACTCTACTGGACCGCTATGGTGTACATTCTGGTTACAAAATCAACTATTATATATTGGAAGCCATGCTCTTAAACATCCCCCACTGGGACACTGAAGCCCTTAAATCCTCCTACAACTTTAAATGGCAACACAAAAAAATCAAATATCTTGGGATCTTCCTGACATCCCGATATGATTTATTATACCAGGAGAATTTTCCACAGCTTTTTACAAAGCTTCCAGTGGATCTGACCTCCTGGAAATGACTTATAATTTTGTGGCTGGGCAGGATCATCGCAATCAAGATCAATATTCTCCCTAAATGGCTCTACTTCTTCCAGACCCTCCCAGTAGCACTTCCTCTTAGCCTCCTCCACAATCTTCAGAAATGTATCAACCATTTTATTTGGAATGGAAAAGCCACCCGGTTATCCTCAACTATCCTTAAAAAACCTATATCCAGGGGAGGCAGAGGACTCCTGATTTTAAGCTCTACTACCAGGCCTCACACTTTCCCAAATTGTTTCCTCCTACTACCCCCATGAAACAACCTCCTGGCTTGATATTGAATCCATCTATATCAACAGCCCCAGACCTCTCTTCCCTGTGGGGCCTACAAAAGAATCACCGTCCTCCTCCCTCCAACCTCCCTCCAACCATTAAATTTATTTTATGCATATGGAATATATATACTCATTTAAATTTGCTATTACCTCCCCATATCTCCTTTTACCCCCATATGGCATAATCCCAATTTCCCCCCAGGTTTGACACGGCCAGCATGAAGTCATGGATAACAGCATCCCTTAAATTTCCTGGTGATTTTAGCTCCCAGGGGCTCTGACTTTCTCTCTCAGATATACAATTGCAGTCTCCAATCCAACCCCTAAATCCCTTTGAATACTTCCAAATACGGCACTTTTTAAGATCTTTACCACAAGCACCACTTTCCGTGACCTCACCCCCTTTGAACGACTTTGTAAATATTGCCCCATGTCTAATGGGATGATCTCTCAAATCTACAGTATTATCATCGATGCTGCTCTCCCTAATAATAATCCCCATGAATCCTCCTGGGATAGACCTCGGCCCCCCCCACCTGACTAGGAGGCTTGGGAAGACATGAGGCTGGCAATTTCTAAAACTTCCATATCTAATCGCCTTCAAGAAACTTCTTACAAATTATATACCCAATACGGCTCTCCCATATGTTCCCCTCTGCTTCACCCTTCTGTTGGAGAAACTGTGGCCTTCAGGTTACACTAGTCCATATCTGGTGGGCCTGCCCAATACTCGAACCTTTTTGGACCTTGGTTCATACTTTTTTAAATTATATATTTGAGGCCCCGATTGCAAAGGACCCATGGACCATCCTTTTAAGTTATACCCCTCCTGATCTTAGTATGCACTCTGTTAAATTGTTATCCCATATCTTAGTTGCTGCTAGAAGTTTGATTGCTCGCAACTGGAGAAACCCTCTCCCACCATCCCTCACTGCCCTAAAGTCACAAAGCTGGCATATAGTGGAGATGGAAAATATTACCTACTATCTTCATGATAGAGGCCATATGTTTTTTCAAGTCTGGGCTCTGTGGCTTTTGTACGATGGCACTTCGCCATCTGTGATCTCCACACTTACTGCCCATGATTGACTCACGTGCGGTGGATGAGCCTCCTCCCCTTGCTCTGACTCTTTCTTGACAAACCTTCCTAACTAGATACTTATTTTTAGTTGTTCTCCAAGTGGCACTTTTTTGCTCTTTCCAATGCATCCTGCCCCGCATCTGGTATTCTTTATGGTACCTTACTTAAAACTGTGTAGTCCTGTTATTCCCCCCCTACACCTTCACCCGACCCTCCTCTGCCAACCCTTTTATATGCCCTTTTTCGCTATTCAACTTCTATGTTTTGGTTTATTGCCAACTATTTTATTCACAAAATAGCACACCTGTGATATTTATTATATTTGTGTTTTTTTTCATGTTTGTTTTTGTGAGATTTCTAAATAAAGAATTTAAAAAAAATACATTTGCTTTTATTTTTAAATGATGATAGCCATCTGTCATGAATCAAATACAAAATAATATCCTGCATCGAATATAAAATGAACTTTGATAGAGTGAACTATAACAATATTTTTCTCAGCAAAACCGATACATTGCAAATCGCAAAGACAATCCTTGTGCTGGTTTCTTTTGTTTTGTCTGTAGAGTTTTTGGAAGCAACAATCAGTGCCGTAACAGGTTGGCAGTTCACCCTGTGCCTGCCCCAGCCACTAAACCGGTGACCTAATGATGTCATACATAGGAGCAGTGGTCGAAGTGGGAATTTTGAAGTGGGGATATGGAAAATTTAGAAGTGGTGGCAGCAGTAAGTAGAAAAAATGTGTCAGCAGTAATATAAGTGCATGCTAAAGACACACAGAAAAAATGGGCTTGGCAATGCATCACAAGGGGCATGAAATGCTGCCCATTTCGTGTCACTCTGGGAGCATTCCTCTCCTCTCTTCCCTGGGCAGATAGTGTCTTCAGTCAGTCTTAACTGTTCACGTAGGAGATAACATGGTCTTGTAGATGCCTGTTTGTGTAGGAATATAAGTTATAACCAATCACCATACAACAGAGGTTCAAAAAAATGTTTTAAATAATTTATTTAATAAAAGTTATATTTTATATATAATTATCCTCTATGTGCACCAACAAAGTGACAATACCCTTTTCTTCTCTTTTTTGTAAACAGAGGTTCAACCAGACTCGTGCCCCATGTCACTTCCCCCTGTATCTCCACCAGCCTCCTGTCTTTACAGCTTCCTGCCCCATAACTCCAGTCACACACATTGCCCCCACAGGAAATAAATGAAACACATAGGCTTTGTATAAAAAAAGCATACACATTGGCACCGATAGGAAACAAAGAAACATATAGGGTGAATTCAATTCTTCTGAGTGGTGTCAAAATTAATGGGTGTCTGATGCTCCATTGGGTGTCCATTAGCTGTGGGAGACACATTTTGTCTTGCAGTCTCCTCAGGAGGTGAGAAGAAATGTGCAAAAAGTCAGTGATTTGTGTGCCCAAAATGGAAGGGGTGGTGGGGCACACAGGGGTGGTGGGACATGCAGGGGTGGTGAGGTACGCAGGAGTTGTGGGGTACACAGAGATGGTGTTGCATACAGGAATAACTGATGGTATTACTCACCAGTTGCTTGCTTCTGTAATAGAACTGACATTCTCCAGATAGGCTGCTGTAAGATGGCAATGGTCTCACTGAAAGGGTTGTAGTGGTTGGGTGGAGAGGGATCCAGAGGCTTGATGATCAGGGGACCAGGGAGCAGTGTGGGAGTCAGTGGCAGCAAATGCGGAGCTAGAAAGAGAGGAGGAGGGAGGGGGGAATCCCCAGCAACTAAGAGGCCCATGCAGAAGCTCCAGGGCTCAGTCAGCCTCGGCCAGAATAAGAAGCTGATCTGTCACTAACAGGCTGACAGGCTTTCCTAACAGGCTGTCAGGATAGTGCAAACCTTCCAGCAGCGGAGATTTTTTTGTGTACAAGATACATCAAAGTTTGGGGGATTGTGCTCGATGTTAGGGTGGCAGTCAATTCAATAAACACTAGAAAAGAGAATGCTTTTTTGTATTAAGTATTTGAAAACCTCAAATCCAGCTGATTTTAAATGTATTACTGATTATTCCATGCCCTTTTTCTGTGGAAATTTGAGACAACACAACCTTGCCATCTAATCATAATGCCGACTTTTGTTAAAATTGTGCTTTTACTATGGTAAAGGGTGTCCTCCATTGGACCAAACTGTAGGTGTCCACATTAGTTACACACCGCACATCAGCATTGGGGCAGGCGGGTGGCACAGCAGTGCTCTGGAGTGTCAGAATTGCCGGGGGCAGATGGCACAGCAGGGCTCCACACATCAGCATTGCGTAGGGCGGGTGGGTGGCACAGCAGGGCTCCAGAGCAGGTGGGTACGCAGCACAGTGGTGGTACGGTGGTACAGCAGGGCTCCAGAGCATGGCAGTGTGGGTCACTCTGCATGCAGCCTGCATGCAGCGGCTTTCTCCACTCAGCGATCATGCCATGCTTCCACCCTCAGCCTCAGCTCTGCAGATTGAGGAAACTGAAACAGTAAATACAATTTTTAGTGCTTGAACGAAGTGCCGGTATGTCATACCGTTGCATACCGGCACACTTCGAGTACTGCCTAGGGGGCATCCTAAGGGCACTCTGGGCAACTCTGCAGTAGCGCCTCTGGCTGTAGAGTGCCAATCCAAGCACTCTGCAAGCCACATGCAGGAGCCATGGGGCAGCAACATTACAGCCCCAGGGGCCCTTCGCCCTGTGCACCATTTGTGCACCCTTAATTATGGCCATAGCAACAATACTTCCTTATAACAAGTGGCAAAGAAGTTGGTAACATAGGGGAATACAATAATCCATGGTAATTTACCAGGGGCTAGTTGATCCCCCGGGACTATTCAACTTGCCCCGCAGGCTGAAGTTAACAGGGTTATTTTCAGGGCTTATCAGACCCAAATAGAAATCCACGACAAATAGCCTGTTAACAGGTGCTGTGTCTAAGTTAACATGTAGGTCCAGGAACTTATCCTGGACTTTATGAGTTAATGGTCATTACCAGGGTAATTTAACAGGTGAGAAAAATGGGCTCTAATTGAATAGCTCCAGGTGTTAAAGCTCGAGGCTACCAACCTTTTTTATATCTGTTAAATTAATTGAATTCCCCCCATAGTCTTTGATTCACAAATTTTGTTTGTTTTTTATGTTTATTAAATTAACAAACGTGTATATAAATGCTTTGTCCAAGTTAAACATAAATAACTTATACTAAATACTTCTGTGTTTTAGATACAACGCCTTTTATTCATTAACTTGTGTGTCAGCATTACGGTTGGGTAATGTTAATAGAAAATTTGATTAATTAATTAATTAGTAAGTTAACTTTCATCATTATTTTTTTTAAATGAAGAAGACATTAAAACAATGTAAAAATATTCACTCTATTCAGGTAATAAATCATATATTATAATATTGTTAATCTTTTATTGAGATCCTGATCTACTCTTACCTTGATTTGCTAATTTACTATCAGTGCAGACCTTGTCCTATTTTCTGATATGTTGTTACCCTATTTCACAGGATATACTCTAGATCTATCATGTAAAACTTGAGACTCTTGGAGATATATAATAGTTACTTTTTAAGACAAGAACTTCTAATTAGTATGTGCCAACTGTGGTTCACCCATAGAATGCTCTTGGATATGGTAGTTGGAGCTCCCTCATGGCTATAGGCCACAGATAGTCAAATATTACATGCCAACTATTATGTATCCATACGATACTCTTGGGAGTAGTAGTTGAAGCTTCATCACATGAATGTGGCACAGTTTGTCAGACTTAAGATTTCACTACAAAATATATTATTGATATACTAATCATTGGCATCACTAGAGGGTGTGAACCACACCGGATGTCACCCTCAGAGGGGATGACACCAAAATGATGGCTCCCTCTCAGTGACAGGGAGACTGGGGCTGCTCTGTGATGTTATTGTGCAGCACCCGGCTCCCAATCACTGTGGAGCTGGCAGTGTGAGAAGAGTCTCTGGGGCAGCCCGACATCTCCAGGAGTGCTGGGCATGCCCCCAGAATGATGAAACGGGGGTGTCCAGTGAGGCCACGATCATTGCGCACAAGATCACTCACCCATTTAGTGGTGAGCATGGCTCCGGTATGTGCGTAAGGGGTTTATTGGCCGCACTGGATGTCACCGAACCCAGTAACGCCACTTATACTAATTTTACCTGACTGTTTAAGACATTTTACATCTGATTTTATGACCCAAAATACTTACTTCCATATTGTATTACGTTCACAATAAAAAATTATAAAGGATGTCCTCTAGGCACTTATACTCCATATGCTAGCCTTGCCAAAATATCCTCAACATAATAATTTTGTTATAAAAAGAAGCATAATGATAGTTTCAAATATTTAAATGTAGAATTGCTCTTTTAAAAATATAATTATTAAAAGTTAGGGGACTCTGGGAATAGGTAGGGATTATTTGTTGTTGGTACCAGATCATGCACTGGAGCCTATAAATATATATATTTTTCCTATCACACACAGCAGATTGCTGCTGAATAAACCAAAACTTAATTCAGGGCACATAGAAATATTGTGCTTTAATACAATTATTAACCATAATTACTGCAGTTGACAAAAAATCTTTATCAAAAGCAGTAACATTACTCTTCCTGTTAGTAATAAATCAAAGCAAGTAGCTAATATAAAATTAAACAAGAGCAGCATCTAGAGGATAAACACTCTAGCTGCATTTTCAAAGATCCAAATGTAACTAATAAAATCTCCTATCTGCTTTTCCAGTGAATTATATATTTTGTATCAACACTCAATTGCTACACCAAACAAAAGAGATAGCACTCAATCAAATAGAAAATGTGGTGGTGTAGGGTCCTGAATTTCACATATGCACACTACTTAATTCAGGGTAGAAAAAAGCAAAGAGACCAGCACTGATGTTTAGTTGAAGGGTTTATTCACATAAAGAGCAAAGGTCAGTCATGCTGTAATCGGATAGCGGATGCAGGGACAAAGATTGTGGGTGTCTTTGCTTTTTTCTACTCTGTTTTAAGTAAGTGTGCATATAAAATGAAAGAAAGTTGTACTGCACACATTTATGTGACAGCACAAAACATGTTGTGAAAAATTACCTCTCACAACCTCCTGTACTAGTAATTTGGACTTTCAACTTCATTGAGTTTCCTTTGGACTACAAACCTCACATAAGACACTCCTCACCTTGTGCAGCCTGTGCACTGAGGGACAGGGGTTAGGTTTGGTTCCTGACAGTCAGGATGCCGACGGTTAGAATACAGACAGTGGCATCCCGATAGAGTTCAATTCTCGTTTGATGTGCCTGTGTCTTTAAATCTTCTTGCAGGTCTGCGTGCGCACCACTAGGTGAGCCGCGCCCACCTGCACTTGCAGCCACTGTAGGAGGCGGAGAAGGGGAGGCAGAACACCGGGACCCCAGAGCTGCCAAACTGTTATGCCACGGGGTTGATTCAGAGGGTAAGTTCGATGACCGCCTTGAGGGCAGGTAATTATTGGCTAGATGCAGCCGTGCTTCAGCTTTGAGAGCTGGGTAATCTGGCTGGTTGTTGCCAGTGGGCGTAGATGAGATGCAGCCTTTGGGCTGTGGAAGCAGCCTTGAGGGCTGGTATGCCTTGGCTAGTTTCGGCCTAAGGGCCGAGGGTGAGATGCAGCCTTTGGTCTGAGGAAGCAGCCTTAAGGGCTGGTTGGCCTTGGTGAGTTGCAGCCTGAGGGCCGAAGATGAGGTGCAGCCTTTGGGCTGTGGAAGCAGCCTTGAGGGCTGGTCAGCCTTGGCGAGGTGCGGCCTGAGGGCCGAGCTGAGGTGCAGTCTTTGGGGTGATGAGACTCTGACAGGATGTGCACAAAGATGTGGAGGTGTGACCAGTGTTGCCGGGTTGACACTGGTGGAAGTATACTGGGTTGCGCACGTAAGTTACTGGATTGCGGCCTATGTCGCTGGGTTGACACTGGCGTGGATATACTGGATTGGCACCCTTTGGATGCTAAAGTGTGGCCAATGTTGCCAGGTTGACACTGGCATTGGTATGCTGAGTTGGCACACTTTGGACTTTAAAGTGCGGCCAATGTCGCCGGGTTAATACTGGCATTGGTATGCTGAGTAGCACACTTGAGGACGTTATAGTGCGGCTAATGTTGCCGGGTTGACACAAGCCGCCAGATGCTAGCATGTGCCCAGGAGTGCACTCTGAACCGCTGGGATGATACATGCGGTTGAGGGCAGAGGTGTACGCCATGCTGCCTGGATGACTTGAGCAGCACACAACAGGTGGAATGTGGATCATGCCGCCTGGATGGAACAAAATGGTACAGGTAATATATCACTACTGGAACAATAGGAGAGGCAGGAACACTGGAGCTCAACTGACAGACAGGAGACACAGCCAAAACTGGAAACACAAAACTTCTATCACTGGCAATGTGTGCACCTGATACTGCACACAGCAGGTAGTAATTAGTGCAAAGCCTCAGCAGCAGTCAAGACTGGAACTGCAAGCAATATGCTGCTACCACAGATTCTAATAGGAGGGAGGAGGAGACTTCAGTGAATGCTTGTCTGGCGTTCACTCCACACAGCATTAGCAGTGTGGCGGCTTGTGACAGTACCCCCCTTTTATGAGGGGTTAAGGGACCCCTAGAGCCCTGTTTGTTTGGAAAGTTCTCAAAGAATCCTCTACTAGGGGTCATGGAAAAAGAGAAAACACCTTTAATATATATATATAAATATATATATATATATATATACAAAATGAACCCTTATATTGCGCACACACTGGTTCAGCTGCACCAATGGTACCTTTGGTGCGCTACAACTTTGAGTATTAATTGAATAGAAGAAATTTCCACCACTTAGGGGGATTTATTGCAATATTAGCTGTTGGTCAAACACAACCTTCTAGTTAGTCTTCAAATCACCATAAGTTTATGTTTTGGATATTATTCATAAAATAAAATCCCTATGGTAGCCCATAATTCTTATACCTGAATATTTTATTCTAGGTATATCAACAGAGGTATAAATATAAACAATTTACAATACAAATCAATACATAAATAGCATAAAACAACTTTTAGTAAACCTGCCCCAGTATAGAAGGATAGATGTTATCTGCCACCTACACCTTTACAGGTGTAAGCTCTTATGTGGTAGGTGCAGGTTTTTCAAAGCGATGATCCTACACGTTTTGTCCACCTACGGGACTTCATCAGGGGTAAACACAAAAATGGGACTGGTCTGAATAAACACTTGATGATATGGAGCTGGTTAGAACACTCAGTTGTATAAGCTTATTTTCTGTCCCTTGATAGTGAGAAATTCCTAGAAAGGCTCTTAAAAGCCAGATGCTTTAATATGAAGATGCATCATATACTCCCAATGTGTAAAAATGATGAGACCCAGTGCCAAGCAAGTGGTAAAACTCTATTCAGTCCAATGTTTAAGTTACCTTTAACCAGGTGTTGTTCCATAATAATTAATATACTCTAATTCAGTATACTTAAGAATTTGTCATTTTATTAATTAATTAAATAATTAGATCAAGCCCTTAACTGGGAGAAAATAATGTATTCCCCAGGGGTAATGCAGCAGTCAACAACAATTGACATTGTCACACA
The DNA here is from genome assembly GCA_031769625.1 of Taudactylus pleione. NCBI lineage: Eukaryota > Metazoa > Chordata > Amphibia > Anura > Myobatrachidae > Taudactylus > Taudactylus pleione. The sequence goes on from JAUIMM010000472.1 coordinate 7,508,503, forward strand.
GTACTTATACATTATTACAATATTCAGATTACACGCCCCTTATACACCCACTAACATTATCAGATAGACAAAGCTTGTTCTTGCTAACTCCTCCTTGGCAATCAGAATCGAAACTGAATTCCTTTAAGAGATACTCATTGCTTGCTGTATCCCCATATTTAGTCTGAATATTTTTCTCAATACAAGGACACATATATGGGCATGCTCTCATTCACTGTGTTAGATAAACAGTTTTCCTTGGGAGCGGCCTTAAAGACACACACTAATTTCCATTTAAATCTGAGTTTGGACAGAGAAACAAAATGGACGTACCAATGTCATATTATATCTCATGTACTGCTTCATTATACAGCATAAAGCATATCTAAATATGGAATTATGTAAATTAGTCTTCGACAGCTCCACCCTTAGATAAGCACATTAATTACATGTGCTATATCTCATCTCCATTTCTTGCATATTTTAATTTTTTTAAGTAGCCATCTGAATACAGCATAGGCAAACTACAAAAAAAATCAGGATTAAGATTTCAAGAATAAACTTTGTCTGTACATAAAATATGTTGAAAAACATTTCTAAACCTGAAAATCAAAACTAGTATCTAATCATGATCATCATAAATCACTTTAGAGTCTTTATCATAATGTATTCATAGAAATTCTTCTTTTATAGAATAATCCTCATTTAAGCAATTGATAATAATGGCTTCTTCATCTGTAGTATCATTGGTCAAATAACTTCAACATTGAATTCCAAGATTTGTATAAAAGTTCGAAAATATCCTCCAGTCTGTACAATTAAGCAATCAATTATGGTGGTGTTGTAGTAATAGTTCATTCCGGAATATTTTAATAAATGTCCAACATATATGAATGTCTTATCATATAAAGTCCAGTATCATTGTCAATAAATTTGTCCAGTTCAATAATTTCATGTTGATTATACAAATATCCCCAATTATCATACGTAAGGATGTTAGCAAAGTTGTTTCCAACATGATGTCTCACTGAAGTATCAATCAGAGAAATTTATTTTTATTCACTGGATCAATATCTCTTGTACAACATCTGGAATCCTGCAAAAGAACTTATCACAAATTATTATGAGTTATAACATAAAACTGTAGTATCAGTTTGCCTAAAAAGGAAATATCTTCTGAATTAATTGGCAATAATTTGTAAGCATACTTTCCTTATAGGTAATAAAGATTTTTTGGTAACAAGAAAATAACATCAAACCCAAATATCATGGTAGTAACTAACATTCCTAATATGTCTGAACTATATAATCTGTATCACTATTTGGAACACTCAATATTAGAACTAATCCCTAGCAGTGTATAATCAAATGCCTCATTGTAAAAATACATTGTACATAATAAGCATTTAGGGCCTGATTCAGACCCACTCGCAAGCGGCTGTCCACTCGCAAGTGGGTCGATGGTGTGCACTGCACATGCGCACGATGGAGGGAGCTCCGTCATGCACATGCGCCAGACGCGACGAGCGAAGGACTTTCCTTCGCTCGTTGTGTCTGATCAAAGGGGGCGTGCTGTCGATGTTGATTGACAGCACGCCCCCTTTGGTGGGCGTGCCGGGGGCGTGCCTCCCAGACGGGGGCGTTCCCAAGGGAACGCCTACCGTCACAAGCTCTGGCTCGCAGTGGCGATGGTCGCGATGGTCAAGACCATCGCGGCCATCAACCTGCACGCTTGTATAGGCTGTGGGTGGTGACCCACAGCTATACGAGCGTCTAGGAGGACGCTCCATAATTATGGAGGACGGCCCTCATTCAGAGCGTGCGCTCTGCTCAGAGCGTCCGGCTCTGAATGAGGGCCTTAGTCCTTTTAAAATCTTCCTTACATTGTTCATTATAGCAAGGAATTTAAGGTTTGTACACAGTAAAGATTTTATTACAATATTCTGTCTCAACATTTTCCACTTGTATTGGACTAGTAAACATTCCTACAGTTATTCAAATCTGAAGTGTAGTCTGCTTCATTTCATATACTTTCTTATTAAAACAAAATGGAATACGTTCACTTACATATGAAAATAACATAATTAAGTGGTTTTGTCATGTTATAGTTATCAGTAACCCATTTTCTTCTTTACAACTTTTAATTACATAATTTTCACATAGTTTTATGTTAGTTATCTTAGTATTTTCAGTATATTTCAACTCAAGAATGGTTCTGGCACAAATTCAACAATTAGTAGCATTTAATACTTTACCCATCAATGAATATTTTTGTAGAATCAGATATTCTTTTGAATAATATCCATACACCATAATATACACCTTTCTTCTGGTTTAGTACAGTAAATGCAAATGCACTTTTCAATAGATGATAAATCAGATTTCTGATACTGATCATTTTCCCTGCTTAGAAAAGAGGAAGGAAAGGACTTATTAGAATAACCCCATCATCCACACTACTGGATGTGTAGTCATACCAGACCATGAACCCTTGCTAGCCCTCTCTCCAAAAAAAAAATAAGTCTCAATGTTCCAATAAACATGATTGTTTCCTTCACACAGCTAGGAAAAATTATGGTTCCTTTGTCATCAGTCTATATCATAGTCTATTGTGAGTAGTAATCTCGATCTTGATTGAAGAGTTCTCATAGTCTTATATCACAGTCTTTATATCAACACTTGAGTCTGAGAATAAGTCCCCTTTAAGCTCGATCTCTCTCTGACCTTTTTCAATGTGAGCCATGGATCCAGATGTCCTTCTCAGCAACCTTTATAGCTGTACCTGTTGTCAGCATCACTTTGCCATGTCAAGGACCATTCCATTGATCTGTAAGGGAACCAGAATGTAATAAACTTCTCATCATGCCATCATAGTCTCTAGACTGTATTTCATCTTCTTCATCAAATGCTGATGTTAGTTGAATATCCTGTTGAGCTTTCCCAAAAGTATTCTTGTTGTAGCTGCTTAGACAATTGTATAAAATATTGAACAGTCAAATCATGTTGTAATCTCAAATCAGTCTTTCGTTTAATAACACATCTTGATTGTAGTTAAAAAAAACAATTAATAAGGAGAGATTGAGATAAGGCTCAGGTGTGATTCTATTACTATGAAGCACCAAATGTAGGCCTTCAAACAATGCCATTCCTGTCTCTTTTGTAAGTTTAAATCATTTATTTTCTATAACACCATTGTGTGTAACTTTTATTTTATTCCCATCATTTCACTTATTTAAAAAACTTCCCCTGTAACTTTCAATAACACTTACAGTAAGCAACCTATACCTTACATACAAATTCCTCCAAAATCTCTTCTCTTAGCATTACGGAGCTATAAATTCAGTAAACTCCAAAAACATGCTAACACTATATTTTAAAACATCCTGAAACCTTAACAAGAACATACTTTAATCCTCTTTAATCGACATAGTTCAATTCTTCTTTAATCAACATACTTCAAATCTTCTTTTTTCTTCATTGGTAACTGAATAAAATCAATTATCAATAGTACTTTGAAAATGTTTTAGTAGGTATCATATTCTCTACATTATTTATCAACCAAATTACATAAACATTCACATTTTCACTTTATATGGGAAAGATTTCTGGACTGCACACCCTGAATATATATATAATGGGAGGTGCTACCTGATGAGACAAATTGCAGGCACAAAAACAGACAAATCTCAGGTGCACAACTCCAAATTATTAATAATATATAAATGCAATACAATTTTGCAATCAATAGAGGTTTTTAGCATAATCTTGGCCAAGGTTATGGGCCTACCCACCATATCCAGGTAACCTCTGTAGGGTAGGTCCCTAACATACTACGATTCAAATCCAGAGCGCAGGACACCCCCAAACTAGCCCAGCTAAGCCACCCCAGGGCACCGCCATAGTAAGAAAAGTGCAGTGTGAAAGAGATAGTTAGGAGCAGCTACTGCTGCATATAAAGAATGAAAATAAAAAGTGAGGTACATATATAATAAACAAACAGTGAAGGGTTAAAATGTGTTATAAAAGAAAAATGTGTTATAATTTTCACTTGCTCACTGGCTCGAGCATACCAGTAAGATTGTACAATGTGATTCATATTATCTGCTCTTAAATGTACTAACCCATGAACAACCTCTATATGGCTTGTAATAATTTCAATTCTACTCAAATACCCATTATCATCTTCTCTTGTAACAATGCTTTAATTTTCAGACATTGACCTCATTGTGAGAATTATTTTCCTGATATTGCCTTAATTGGTCAAATGTGATATCCTTAAACAACATCAACTGAGTTTCTATAACTGGTTCATCATATGTACTTAAAATTACCTTTCATACTACCCTGTCAGCTAATATGTTACCCATGAAAATAATATCAATCTCTTTAGTTTGTACCCAACACTTAATTACTGCAAGTTCTTTTTAGTAAACATATTGCTTCTTTCAGTTCTTTAACTGTTTGTACATGTAAAATTGTAGTTCCCAGAAGCTATGCGGTAACCCCTATGCTATAATCAATACTGTACATTACATTCAGCTAACTACGTTGAATGTGGTAGTTACTGTAATGCATACCCTGCCACCAAAAAAACATTATGTATCTGTCTGTAACATCTATCATCAGTAAATAGAACTAAGTCATGATTATCTAATGAAACTTCCCATTACTGAAAAATATTTTTATATGTCATTATTGCAAACATATTCATTGTCTTCCTTTTTCCTCATTTACTATAATCAACCATATTCCCCCCTGTTGAGGATAAAGAAGATCAATGTAGCATAATTGAAATTATGACATATGTAAGATTGATATGAGTCTAACATATTATCCCCATCGAAAAATTCTGACTGTAGGAACATGTTTAAGTTGAGCATTATTAAATATCTGAATAACAGTATGTAAAACAAATAGATGCAATTCAATTTAACAATTAATGCCACCCTTTAAGGATATAATTGTCTTCGAGCTGGTGGAAAACAACATCCTGTATATTTAAAATTATCAGTATACAGTTGGATTTTGTCCCATTAAACGTATAACTTGCTTCTGAAAAAGAAACACAATTGTTTGTTATTATCTCTTATTGAAGTTTAAAATAACTGTGAATATAACCACAGATCACTGTTAGATAAGGAACGAGTCATCTGTAAGAACAAAAAAATTGCAGATTATTCATCAAATATTGTAAACTGTTTGTAAACTTTTTTCAGAATATATCCTTTTGCTTTATTAAAACATTATATAAATACTGCATATTTACTAAAAAGTATATCTCATAACCTTCTTTTATTAGTACCCTGAATGAGGTACAAAGTAAACCTATGATGTAAGAATACAGACGCAGTCTCATGCTCTGAGATAGTTAAAGCATTTCTCTGAAACAAAACTTTTTTTTTTCTTCTCCTCGGTGCAGCTTCTCGATCTGGGAGGGGTACACAGAGAGAGTGAAACTCACACTGACGCACAAAGTACACAGACAGACAGTTTCTTACACTGAAAATATTGAAAAAACAAGTTAAACAGTTATCATTACAAAAGTTTACAATCCTGCTCTGAACATAGGAAGTATATAGGATGATTAGACCCTCTAATATAGATGAAGTATCTACACTCTTCTCATCTCATTCCTAATACTCCACAGAAACAGCATTCTCTTCCTATATAAACACTATAATCCCTAGGTTTTCAAGACACATCCCTTCTTGATTGACATCCTACTTATATAATCGCTCTTATACTGTGCACTTTTCTGATTCTACCTCCATTCTTAGCTAACTAATCTGCTCCTTTGGTTTTCAGTATCATTTGTATGCAGGGGATACTCAAATTCTCCCTATACTCCCCAGATTTGTCACTAACTGCGCTCTTTTGTGTCACTGTATATCTCTCCACCATTACATCTTGGAATGTCATCTTGCCACCTCAAAATTAATATATCCAAAGCAGAATTAATTATATATCCAACAGCCAATAATAGTTACATCTTGATATTTCTATAAATATTGACAAATCGACAAACAAGCCCACTTTACAACCTCGCTGCCTTGGTGTCATCATTGACTATAAACTGTCGTTTGTTCCTCACATTCAATCTGTCTCTAAATCCTGTTACATACATCTAAAAAAAACAGCCAAAATTCGACCATATCTTACGCAAGACAATGCAACACATCCAACACATGGAGTCATTATTTCCTCATTGACAATTGTAATAGTCTTATTATTGGTTTTCCCCACTATACGGCATTTTGAATATAGCTGCGAGGTTGAACTTTCTCACCAAATGTTTAGTGTCTGCTAATCTACTCTGTCAGTCTCTCTATTGGCTGCCGGTCTTCTACCGTATTCAATTTAAAATACTTACACTCACAAATGACGCTATTAACCAAACCAAACCAACAAACATATTTAGTCTGGTATAACGTAGCATTATGCATTTGGCTTATGGTCATTAATAACATCAACACTATTTATCTCAAAAATCACATTTCTCATTAGATGTTTCCAAACTTTCTCTATTGGTTTATGTAACAATGATAATGTAATAAATCTATAAGCCTAAGCCTTTATAGTTCTCTTGCTTTTGTAAACTCTGTCTTTTGTCTGGGACATTGTGAACTTCTAAGAAATATTTCTTGGCAAACAATAAAGTAAAATAGCCTGTACTGTTTTTCAGATACTATGACAGCATTTTGTTTCACGGATACTAAACACTATTTTAAAGATTTTAAGAATATTTTTAAACATTACTGACACAATGATAGAAATAGCAATAGGAGCTGCAGCCTGCCATTGTGTTCCCAACAACATACATTTGTTTAAGAAGGTGTAGAGTTTAAAGACATGAATTACGCAAGCGCGCGGGCTGATCTCTGCATTTAATTTAGAATTACTTATAGCAATTATGTAAACATTACAAATTCACACGTTAAGCTACGCTTTTTATTTCCATCCACTGGAATACACATTTTATCATCTCTTGTCATTTTAACACTCACCATAGAAACGCACATAGTCAGAATAAGCTTTCTATGATCACCTGTTTTTCTTCAAGCAAATACCAGCACTGATTTGTATTACCTCTTGCGACATGTCTGTCTGTAGAAAAACAGGTACATCTCCACATTTCATACATTCATAATTCATACATTCTTCACTACACAAATATTAAATAAACCTTGACCAGTGAGTGATCAGTTCACAGTCTAAAATTATTAAAGCATCTTAATACAGTTAACTCTATTTTTAGCAATATTACTTAAATGCAACAACACACAATATAAAATAATCTCTGAGTTCAACTTTAGCTACACCCCATCGTCACCTGGTCACCCATTTCCTCTCATTCTTACATAACATCTCGGAGCACAGAAACATACATATATATACACATGATGTATATATATAGTTAATTCTGATAATCATGAAGATTTTTGGAGATTGGATGTCCCAGCTGCTGGCCAGACAGCAGGTACAGCCACTCCTCTCCCATTGTTGAGGTAGTGAGGAAACCTGACAGGTGCCCAGGTAGATGATGGATGTCGTAAAGCCATAAGCAAGTGCCTCCATCTGTTTAAGTTACCTTTAACCAGGTGTTGTTCCTTAATAAGTAATATACTGCAATTCAGTATACTTAAGAATTTGTCATGTTATGAATGAATTAAATAATTAGATCAAGCTCTTAACTGGGAGAAAATAATGTATTCCCCAGGGGTAATGCAGCAGTCAACAACCATTGACATTGTCACACAGTCAGTGTCGGACTGGGACATGAAGGGCCCACCAGGGGAATGCAGGGATAAGGGCCCATACTTAAAGGGTATGGCCATCCACCAGAAGGGTTGTGGCCAACCATCACGTATGTTTGGCTAACAATTAGGCAAATCTAGTTAGTTTCTATAAAAGGGAACAAAGCACCATGTTGATCAATGGTCCAGCTCCACTATGTAACTGACTACCTAATAGAATAACAATGGGCTCGATTCACTTGCCCGCGATGTAAATAGCACCTGGAGATAGCTCCCGGAGCTATTCAATTCTGTGCGGTGTTTAGTCGGAGAATGCCCGTTCTCGCGACGAAACTCCCTGCTTAAGGCGAGAGAACGGCCATTCCCCGACCTAACTTCCCGGAGCGATGCTGTTTTACAGGCGCGAAGAGCAGAAAACAGCCTCGTGCCTGGACTATTGTCGGATTTCTGCTCACATCCTCGGAGGGATGCGAGAAGAAATCCTTAGTCGGGCTTAGCAGCGCGCTGAATTGAATAGCTCCGGGAAACGATTCCTGGCGCTATTCACTTTGTGCAGAATAGAATCGAGCCCAATGTATAATTCAAGGAGGGGGGGGGGTCAGCCCTCAGGCACATGTATAAAATTTCATGTTATACATGAGGGTACAATGTATGGTGTTGTGTTCATTTGGATATCAAATAATTTGTTTCTTCAGAAAATCAATCACAAATTACTCACTACATGCTGCCATATTTTTGTAACATTCCACCCCATGTTCTCAGTATATACAGCACTCTCTCCCCATCCCTTCCATGAATTTGGGGAATAAGTGCTCTAATCTATTTATACTCTGAGAATTGTATTCACAAAGTGACCAAAGGGGCTATTGATCTGACTTCAAATAAACCCTGACATTGTACATTACATTATCCCAGCAATGAGATCAGGAATGTCATAGTCACTCTTTCATTATATGTTAGTGGATAATATTAAATATTACCATCACTGAGTTACATAGTGTATTTATAAAAATGTCCAGTAGTAAATGTGAGGTGGAACCAACTATTCACTATTGATTAATTAATGAATTGCCCAATAAATCATTCAAAACTGGACTTATTAATTTTACCATATGGATCCATAAACTCCAACCGTCTGAATTCTTCACAGTCATCTTCTGAGTCCGCTATACAAATAATTAGCAGATTATGGGTTTATCTATCTTCCTCTCTCTTTTAAGAGAGATCTGCAAAACATTATATATAACATAACAGGGAGCTCTGTTCCTGTACAAAATTCCATTCCCCCCTTGTCACTGTGACTTGTACCTCTATACAGGGGCGTAACTAGGTATTTCAAGGCCCCATAGCAAAAGTGTGTAAGAGCCCCTATGTACCACCCAATGGTGAAATATGTATAGAACACATGGAAGTTTGACAAGAAGATGGGCCCCCAAGGCTTTGGGCCCCATTGCAGCTGCACCCCTTGCACCTATGGTAGATATGCCCATGCCTCTGTAGATGATGGTTGCTATGCCTTATTTGACCTTTGGGTAGATCTGATACAGACAGTGGCATCACAAGGGAGGGGTGCAAGCTGCATCCGGGTGTCACCCGCCGAGGGGTGACACCAAAGTGCAGACTCCCCCTCACTGACAGGAGCCTGGTGCTGCACTGTAGTATTACGTGCAGCACTCGGCTCATGTCACAGTGAGGGAGCCGGCACTACAAGTACACTGGTCCAGAGCCGTAGCTAGACTTTTTGGTGCCCTGTGCCAGAAAGAGCATTGGCGCCCCCCTCATTTTTCAAAGGGAAATAATGCACCCAAAAAAGGGCCATTGCCTCATGGGGAAGAGCCAGGGAAGAGATAGGAGAGGCCAGGAGATGCTGGGGATAAATAGGGACATAATATAGTGCACTTGAGAGAGGACCATGGCCTCATGGGGAAGGGCCAGGGAAGAAATAGGGAAGGCCAGGAGATGCTGGAGATGCAATAATAGGAAACTACAAGTGAGAATGATAATAAACAGAAGTTTGACAGGCCCAAACAGTGCCCCCTGACCTGTGGTGCCCTGTGCGATGGCACCGGCCGCACTACCCTAGCTACGGCCCTGCACTGGTCCCCAGGGGTGGCCCGCACCTCCGGGAACCACCGGAGAGACTAAAACTGGGGTTCGGGTGCGTGGCCCTGCCCCCACCCATGAGGCTATGCCCATTGTCACGTGGCCATGCCCCGTTTTCCTGGCACGCAGCGATTCTGCGTGCACTGCTAAGCTACCCACCCCTACCCGCACAGGGTGCATCAACAGGTAGGGATGCCACTGTATACAGACATATTGCATTATCCTCACTCAGGGGTGTATATACCCCTTGTCCAGGATGGCACTCGCCCGGGCCGCAGGCCAAGGGGGGGCACCGTCTGGCGGTGCTGCCCGCAGCCAGGGGGTAGAATCAAGATGGGACTGCCAGGACTGGAGTCCCGGGTATGCCTCTGGCTCCTAGCTGTCCAGGGCCAGGCAGCCAGATTCATAGAATGAAAAAAGTTTTGCAGTTTTTTGAGACAAAGTGCGCATTACATCATGACGTCAAATTCGCTGCATGAGGAGCCAGTCGCAGACGCAGCCGGAAGATACAGAAGATGGTAAGTATCTGTTGGCTGCGGGGGCCAGGGGCTCGAGCTGGGGAGACAGAGGGAGGATGGCTGGGGAGACAGAAGGGGTGCAGTCTGATGAAACAGAAGAAGGGAGCAGCAGGACCCCATTGGCTGGTACCAGAGAGAAACATGGTCAGAACTTGCATGTTTTACTTTATTTTATTGCTTATGCAATGAAATTGTAATTAATGTTCATGGGCTGGGTGGGAATAGGAGGACTGTTTATCATAGACAAATAATTTTCCAGCGCTAAGCCAACATAAAAAAGCAAACTTCCATAATTTATTTAATATGTTTAAGCTTTGAATAAGAGACAGAGAGCAGGCTGTGGAAGGCTCAGTGGTGGGACTCAGGCTACAGATTCCCTCTTCTCATCTGCTGCCAAAGCTTCCAGGATGAGCTGCATCTACAGCAACAGCATAAACTTACCTCAGAGGCCAGACAGAGAAGCTTCCTACAAGAGATCAGTCATTGGTGGGCGGCAGGGTCCTAACTGCAGGAAGGACCATGCTGGTGACTTGTTCTCCTTAGAGGAGGAAGGTGGCTCTGCACCGTGAATCCCCGCTGATGGCGCGTGATGTCACCGGCACCACTGATTCCAGAATATGGAATAAGTGGTGCTGGTGCAGACAGTGCAGAGAGACTGCCAACTGCCGTACACACTAACCCGCTGATCGCTGTGCACACTAACCCGCCGACCGCCGCATGCACCCACTGTAAAACAAGTTGCCAGTGAACAAAGTGCTAAGCCACGCCCTCCCATGATAGAGGGCATGGCTATGGAGCAGCGGGGCCCACCGGGGAATCCCCCGAATTCCCGGTGGCCCAGTCCAAGCCTGCACACAGTACTTATACATTATTACAATATTCAGATTATACGCCCCTTATACACCCACTAACATTGTCAGATAGACAAAGCTTGTTCTTGCTAACTCCTCCTTGGCAATCAGAATCAAAACTGAATTCCTTTAAGAGATACTCATTGCTTGCTGTATCCCCATATTTAGTCTGAATATTTTTCTCAACACAAGGACACATATATGGGCATGCTCTCATTCACTGTGTTAGATAAACAGTTCTCCTTGGGAGCGGCCTCAAAGACATACACTAATTTCCATTTAAATCTGAGTTTGGACAAAATGGACGTACCAATGCCCTATTATATCTCATGTACTGCTTCATTATACAGCATAAAGCATATGTAAATATGGAATTATGTAAATTAGTCTTCGACACCAATGAAGTGTTTGTCTCTCTCTGTTAGCTCTGTTGGATGTCCCTAGCCTCTCTATCAACTCATCCACATGTGGCATGGGATATGCATCAAATTTGGAAACTGCATTTAACTTACAAAAATCATTACATAGCGTAGGCTGCCATCAGGCTTCGGAATCAGAACTATGGGACTGGACCACTCACTATTAGACTCCTCGATGACTCCAAGTTCTAGCACATTTTTAACCTCTTTAGAGACAGCCTCACGCTGTGCTTCAGGAATTCTATTTATACTTTAGATTAACCTTAACTCCTGGCTCTGTAATGATATCGTATTTTATTATGGCCGTGCGGCCGGGCAGTGCTGAAAACAAATCTCTGTTCCTAATAAGCAACTCCATAGCCTCATTCTTTTGAGCGGCTGACAGGTTTTGGACACTTTTACTTTTGGAACCAAAAGGACTTGTGCTACTGGTGGGATTGGTTCAGCTACCAGAGCTAACCTATCTTTCCAGGGTTTGATAAGGTTAACATGGTAAATTTGTTCAGGCTCCCTCTTGCCTGGTAGGTATACTTTATAGTTAACCTCACCAACTTTCTCCATGATTTCATATGGACCTTGCCATTTAGCCAAAAACTTGCTTTCCACTGTGGGTATCAAAACAAGCACTCTGTCCCCAGGGGAAAATGTATGTACCTGGGCATTCTGGTTATACACTCTCTGTTGGGCTTGTTGGGCCTTCTCCCTATGTTCTTTGATAATGGGCACCACAGCCGCAATCCTATCTTGCATCTGAGACATGTGTTCAATTACACTTTTATAGGGTGTGGGTTGTCCTTTCCATGTCTCCTTAGCAAAATCTAGCAACCCTCTGGGATGTCTTCCATACAACAGATCAAAAGGAGAGAATCCTGTGGAAGACTGTGGTACTTATCTAATAGACATCATCAAATATGGCAACAAATAATCCCAGTTTTTCCCATACTTGTCAACAACCTTTTTTAGCATACTTTTAAAGTTTTGTTGAATCTTTCGACCAATCCATCCATTTGAGGATGGTAAACGGAGGTTCTCAAGTGAGTAACTCTAAACAATTTGCACAATTCCTTCATAATTCTACACATAAAGGGGGTATCTTGGTCAGTTAAAATTTCTTATGGTATTCCCACCCTGCTGAAAACATACACCAGCTCTCTAGCTATACCCTTGGTTGACATATTACGCAAAGGGATTGCCTCAGGATATTGAGTAGCATAATCCACTATTACGAGGATACACTGATGTCCCTGAGTAGACTTTAACAAGGGCCCAACCAAATCCATGGCTATCCATTCAAATGAGACCTCTATAACAGTCACGGACACTAGAGGACTTTTGAAACTGGGTCTAGGTGCATGATACTGGCACTCAGGGCAGGAAGAACAGAATTCAGACTGGTCTTTATACAACCCTGGCCCAAAGAAGTGCTGCAAAATCCTTTCAAGGGTCTTTTCAGCCCCTAGGTGTCCTGCGGTGATATGACCATGAGCTAGGTCCAATACAGTTCTTCTATATGTCTGGGGAACAACAAGCTGTTCTACCACATCCCCATCCCTTTTTATCACTTGATATAAGAGCTCATTGTTAAGGGCCATGTGTCGAAACATAAGCCTGCTATCTGAGTCAAACGGGTTCCCATTAACAGCTTTCACATTTTCTCTGGCTCTTATCAAGGTCGAGTTCTTTAACTGTTCAGATGCAAACAAAGCCTTTCTCACTTCAAGGGGAGGTATGCTTTCAGGCCTGTCTATCACCTCTGCCTCCTCTGGAGTATGTACCTCACTTTGTTCCTCATCATCTACCACTTCCCTAGCCATACTAGCAACAGGGCAAGGGTTTGAGAGTTCCGGGGTCACACCTGCAGCCAGCATATCACCAGTCTGGTCTACTGGCTCTACACTGTTCAGTTCTGCATCCACATGGGACTTCCACAATTTCCAAAAATGGGGAAAGTCTGTCCCTATTATAACAAAACAAGAAAAAGGGCAGTTTCTCAGTAGACACTGGAAACTGGTATCCTGGTACTAATTGGGTAGAAACTGAAATATCAATATATACCGTTAAATTGGACACTGCTGCTAGTTCATATAGCCAGTTACTCTTCTGGCATAAATGTCTACATATGAAAAAAACCCTCCTAGTGAACTGCGCAAATGTCAAATTACATAAATAAATAAATAGACAATAGTATTAGATTTGATTGACACAAAGGCTTCCTTTAAAATTTTATGAATTTATTCACAATGTTCTAATTAATACATAAAATAGTTGAAATTTTCTACAATGCTTAATTCCAAATGCTGTAATGTCTAGGTATCTAGAAAAGTTCAACATCTAACCAGTATTCATCTGGATTGTATAAGATAAAGATAGAGTTGATACTTATAAGCTCACCAGCTAGTTGTTGCAAGTCAATTGGTATACAATGTCTTTTTTAAATAATGATCCTCCAATGGTGCTGAGGTGGATAAAATCTTAATATTTAATGTTCACTGGCTGGATCTTTTTAATTGTACGGAGTTCCCAATAGCACACTGTTTAACTTGTAATGGTGGCAAGTGTGCTGTTAAACTTTATGTGCCGCTGTTTAGGAGGCCTGCAGTGCCTCTCACCTCTCTGTATCAATCAACAGTAGTGGAAGAAGTGGCACAATAAACCAACATAAATGTCCGGTACTCACAGTGTTTGTTTCCCTTCTGTCTTAGGTCACTTTGAGTGGGGAGAGTACACCACATCTGAGTCTCTGACCCTTGCTCCAGCTGACTTTGTGTCTGGCCTCTCTACTCACTTCTGAGCACTGAGGAAAGCAAGGAGATGTGTGCAGCATAATCACTCTGGCTGTTCTGCCCGCACACTGAAATGGTCTCCTGATGTGCAACAGGGAAGCATGATGGTTGGGAAAGTCCGTCTCTAGGCATAGCAAAAAATGAGTGGGTGATATCCCTCATCGACGCGTTTCACTCTTATCCAAGAGCGATTTCAAGATGAAGGATACCCCTTCCTAGTCTTCTTTTAAAGCTATACCATCATTGTTTAATGAGTTAATATTCTACAGTTGTTCACAGATGTTTTTTCTTACAAAAGGAAGCCTTTTAAATGGACTCAATATAGCATTTTAAATCAATCTAGATGTTCCTACAGTGTTTCAGAGAACTGATTATATCTATATATATATATATATATATATATATAGATATAATGTATGTATATATATATAAAACATCAGATAATTTCTAGGGTTCTTATACATTCTTAATACATAATAGCAATAACTTAGATAATAATTAAAAAAAACAATATTATATACAAATAATAGAAAAATATATAGATCGGTAATACAACACTATGTGGGAAGAAATAGACTAAGATCAACCAACTATGAAAGAGAACTACCTGTTCACAAGAATTTAAGATCCGTGAGCAGACCATCCCCTAATCAGAGTAAAAAGGAATTTTTATCCAGACAAGAGGGACTAAAACAACACTACTACACCAATCCATTTGGTCCCCTAAACTCATACACTCCATAAAGACATGAGAGATCCAGAAAAAAGGAAAGGGGAAAACAAAGAGAAAGGAAAAAGAGGATGTGAAAGACACCTAAGTAGGCATTTTCAACCTCTGATAGGAAACTGACTGAGAAAGAGATGGAAGTTCTACAAAAAGGAATTAGTCATGCACCAAGTCATGAACCTAATATTTTTAAACTTTTTTTGGATTTAAACAAATACATTAGAACACTATGCAGAAAGCTATACTTTGCTAGCAAATCTTTAAAGCATACTGAAAATAAGTTTCCTACCTTATTAGATGGACATGACCTAGAAATCTTGTCAATTTTAGAACAGTTGCAATATGAGACAGTAGGGAATATACCAAGTGAAAAACTAATTTATGATATCCAAACCAATCAAGGAGAAAAGAGAGGAAGATATGCATTTAAAAATAAATCAAAATTTTTCCCACTGGAGCGCAAGAGTGCTGCCATCACTGTGTTTTGCAATAAAACTTTGGAGGATTTAAAAAGCTTGTGTCATAAAAATGATGAAAAACAAAAACCCAACAGAGGTAATTTGAATAAATGGGAGCACAAGGCTTTGATGGATTTAAAGGATGACCTGTCGGTGGTCATCAAGCCTGCAGATAAGGGGGGTGGGATTGTCATTCAGAACAGGGTGGATTATATTAAAGAGGCTCATAGACAGCTTAATAATGAGGATTTCTATATTGTTCTGGACAGCAATCCCATCCCTACATACCAACTACAACTCAAAAGAATGTTGGAGACCTGTTATTTTGGGTATAAGGTCACTCACATCTAATTTATCACATTTTGTAGACATTCACTTGCAAGATCACGTTATTAATTTGAAAAAAAATATTAGAGACACAACATATTTTACAAAGGATGTTGGGGATGCAATGGACTCCAGGGTGGGGGTTCCTCACCCTGTATGTCCAAGCCCTATACACGAATATCTCATACTCTGAAGGTGTGGAGGCAATACATTTCTACTTAAATCAAGATGTTAATTTACCAGTGAAAAGATGTGATGTTGTACTGAATGCTATATTATTTATTCTAATGCACAATTATTTTCTTTTTGAATCCACTTATTATTTGCAGACACTCGGGATGGCCATGGGGACCAGGTTTGCCCCTAGTTATTCTAATCTCTATATGGGCCGCTTCAAAGATGAATATATTTGGGGTGGCCCACATGAAGACAACCTGGTCCTCTATGGCTGTTTTATGATTATTTATTTATTATTTGGGATGGGGGCCCTGATTTAGCACTTAAATTTGTGGAATGTTTTAATGAAAACACATATAATTTAAAATTCACTTACACTTTTAGTTTTGAACACATTGACTTTTTGGACGTCTCCTTCTTTATCGACAAAAACAGCACAGTGAGGGCAGCTAATTTTGCGAAACCAGTGGGAGTAGAAAATTATTTACATTTCCAAAGTGGACATTATTGCCCCTGGGTAACTAATATACCCAAAAATCAACTCCTCCGTCTAAGACGAAATTGTGATTTGGATGATGAATTTTATAGACAAATGGAGTTGATGTTGAAGGATTTCGGAAGACGTGAATATCCTCAAACCCTATTAGAAGAAGCAAAAACATATGCTCTATCATTGTCTAGATTAAAATTACTAAAGGTACAAGGTCCAGATTTAAGAGACGATGTGAACCTACATTAAAAAAAAGATACACATTAAAGATAAGGGGGAATTTATCCCCTTTATATCAAAATTTAATACAAAGCCAGGATAAATTAAAAAGATAATTAAATCTAATTATGATATATTAAAACAGGAGCCTATCTTGTCGAGGTGTCTTCAAGATAACCCTAATATTGTAATTAAGAAAAATTTGAATATTAAAAATATATTAGCCCCAAGTGAATTAAAACAATATAAAGATAACAAAAACAGAGCTCCAAATATGTGGCTGATATCAAGACTACCAGGGTGCTTTAAGCGTTACAAAAAAAGTATGTCTTACATGTGGGTACATTCAAAATAGACATCTGAATGTTATCTCATCTTCTACTGGTCTTACTGTACATTCCACATCAAACAATTTGTAAACTGTGACTCCAGTTATTGTGTGTACATATTGGAATGTTCACTACAATACATGGAACGAACGATCAGATTGGTGAAGAAGAGATTTAGAGAGCATAGAACAAACATCTTGAAGAAGTTACACAGCCATAGTGTCTCAAGTTATTTCTCTCTGTTCCATTATGGGGACCCTAAATGACTATCTCTAACAATAGCAGAACAACTTGAGGGAACAAAAAGAGTTGGCAATAGGTTCCGAAGATTATGTATAGGAGAGTCATCGTGGATTTTTAAATTAGACACACTGCACCCAAAAGGCCTAAATATAGCATTGGATTACACATATATGGACTAAACAAGTTGAGGTTACATTAGTTACCAATACCTTTATCTGTGAGAAAGTCAAATATGAATTAGAGAATATAAAAGCAATGGAATCATATAAACACACAGGGGACATCATAAGAACTGATGATACACTAGGTAGATTAGGAATAGGTTGAGGAAGTTTATGTCCATCGCTACTACTACCAAAACAGTCACGTGGTGTAAGAAAAAAACTACATTGTATATAGTTAGAGCTTTTGTCTCTAAACTTACCCCTGCCCTATTAATATTTTTTTTTTTTTTGTTTATCTTCTATCCAATTTTTCATTTTTAGCTTATGGTATTTTTTCAACTGAGTTATATTATAGGTTTGTTAATCATTTTACACCTCCTTGGATTCTCTCCTTCCTTCTCTGTTTTTGTTTTTGTTTGTGTCCTAAATCTACCATTGATGTCTTTCCCCAATCCCCTTGGTATATCCCTATAAGGCATTGGGGATCATGGGATTGGGGAATATAGTTACTAGTAAATGGTATAATATAATGTTGATGTCATAAGGTATACTATAGGATTCGTAGGTATTTGGTTATATAATTAAATGAGATTGATCTAAATATTAATCAGGGACCAATGATTACATGTACACATAATCTTGGGTGAACAGGTAGCATATGGGAATTGGGCCTCCCTATTCCCATAATGCGAATCTCTCTGCGCAACACTATAGAATAAGATAAGAAAATATGAAATTAGATAAATAACTAATAAAGGTGAAATTAAGTATTGAGAACAATGTAAGTGGTTAACTAGAATGATATGTGGAACCACTATGGATTAGGTAATTAATACTAGTAATATACATATATGTGCTTGTGAGATATAGCAATTGAGATATAAACAACAAAATTAAGACATATACTAAGCTAAGTAATAATGTTAGGATTTATATTGGTTTCTATTGAGACATTCATATTTTTATCTTTATTATTTTTAATATTTAATATTTATAATATAATATTTAGTGTTTTATTGTGATTGCTGTACACTGTGCTTGTTTTCAATGGAGATATATATGTATATATATGTATGTATAGATGTCGGAACATCTAGATTGATTTCAAATGCTATATTGAGTCCATTTAAAAGGCTTCATTTTGTAAGAAAAATGTCTGTGAACAACTGCTGAATATTAACTCATTAATTAATCAATTAAACAATAATGGTATAGCTTTAAAAGAAGACTGGGAAGGGGTATCCTCCATCTTGAAAAAGCTCTTGGATAAGAGCGAAACTCGTCGATCAGGGACATCACACATTAATTCCTTGCTATGCCTAGAGACAGACTTTCCCAACCATCGTGCTCCCCTGTTACAAATTGGGAGACCATTTCAGTGTGCAGGCGGAACAGTCAGAGTGATCACTGTGGTCCCCAGCCAGCACAGCGTGCTGCACACATCTCCTCGCTCAGTGCTCAGAAGTGAGGAGACAGGCCACACGCACAGCACAGTCAGCTGGAGCAAGGGCCAGGGACACTAGCCGACTCAGACATGGTGCACTCTCCCCACTCACAGTGACCCGAGACAGAAGGGAAACAAACACTGTAAGTACCGGACATTTATGTTGGTTTATTGTGCCGCTTCTCCTGCTACTGTCGATTGATAAAGAGAGGTGAGAGGCAATGCAGGCCTCCTAAACAGTGGCACATAAAGTTTAACAGCACACTTGCCACCATTACAAGTTAAACAGTGTGCTATTGGGAATTCCATACAATTAAAAAGATCCAGCCGGAACATTAAATATTAAGATCTTATCCACCTCAGCACCATTGGAGGATCATTATTTAAAAGAGACATTGTACAGGTTGAGTCTCCCATATCCAAAATACTTGGGACCAGGGGTATTTTGGATAACGGAAAATTCCGTATTTTGGAATATTTGCATATCATAAAGAAATATCTTGGGAATGGGACCCAAATCTAAATGCAGAATGCATTTATTTGTTATATATATCTTATACACACAGCCTGCAGGTAATTCTATACAATATTTTCAATAACTTTGTGGATCAAGTAAAGTTTGTGTACATACATGAAATTCATTTATGTTTCATATACACTTTATGCACACAGCCTGAAGGTAATTTTATACAATATTTTTAATAATTTGTGCCTTAGACAAAGTTTGTGTACATTGAACCATCAAAAATCAAAGGTTTCATTATCTCAGTCATGCCAAAATAATTCCGTATTTCGGAATTTTTGGATATGGGAGTCTCAACCTGTATACCAATTGAATTGCAACAAACAGTTGGTGAGCTTATAAGTATCAACTCTGTCTTTATCTTATACAATCCAGATGAATACTGGTTAGATGTTGAACTTTTCTAGATACCTAGACATAACAGCATTTGGAATTAAGCATTGTAGAGAATTTCAACTATTTTATGTATTAATTAGAACATTGTGAATAAATTCATGAAATTTTAAAGGAAGCCTTTTGTCACGACCAGAGTTTCTCGGCATGGTGGTATTTAGGGAGGTTCAGAGTCTCACTTTATTGCCAGTGCAACGTGTTTCTCAGCATAGATGAGAGAGAATTCCCTGTGCTCACCATCTGTTCCTGTGTAACACTACCTGCCTGCCTGCTTGTCTTCTCCTACCCCGCTGGACTACCCTGCATCCTCCATTACCTTCCCCTTGCCTGAGAACCTGAATCTTCTGTTCATCCTGCACCTTGCCTCCACTGACATTCTGCTGGATAATTTTCCCTCAGCCTGCATTTTTCAATTCAACCACTACACCTGATTTCCCCTGCCTGTCATTAACTGGACATTTCACTATTAACCAGAAGCTCACACTGCAGGACAAGTCTTTTTTCACCACCCTCACAAGACCCGGAGACTGGACTGCTCCTATCTGCCACTACCTGGACTTTTACTGATTGCATTCACCTCAGTTCCCATTTGCACTTTAGTGCCATCCCTGGACTTATTTTCTCCCATTGTTCATGTCTGCCAAACCACTTATTAAAAGTTCCACATTTTGTTTTAAATCTGCTTCTGTGTCTGCACCTATCACCACCCCGGGCCCACAACAAAACCAGGACATCACAGTTTGCACTGGCCCCATGGACCCAACCACAAAACAAGAGTCTGGAGTACATTTATTTTGGTGCATTGCTGGCCGTTTTGGAAAACCTGGAAACCTTGCAGCATAAAATAGCTTAGTTTTTACAGGAGATGTCTAAAAGACAGGATAATCTGCAAACCTCCTTGTCCTCCCCTGGGGTAACAGTCCCTACACTCTCTCCTGCATCTGGAAAAACTGGTAACAGGACATCGCCTCGCTTACACCTTCCTATGCCCAGCAAATTTGACGGCAACCCTAAACTCTGCCGGGGGTTTCTGAATCAGTGTGAAATACATTTCACCTTACAGCCTGATAACTTTCCCACTGCAAAAACTAAAGTGGCTTACATAGTGTCTCTGTTGCCTGGCTCAGCCTTGGATTGGGCTTCCCCACTCTGGAAGTGTTCAGATTCTCTGCTGGATAACTGTACAGCCTTTGTGTCATCATTCAGGAGGATCTTTGATGAGCCCGGACGTAATGTACCACCTTCTTCTTGTATTATGACTCTGAAACAATCAAATGTTTACTGATGTTTTTCTGAACTAGTGAATATCTTACCTCCTCACAGGGAATGGGATTGTCCAATCGATTTATTGGCTGACAAGATGCCTCCTCGTGGCTGCACCTATCCTCTATCCTTGTCAGAGACCAAAGCAATATCTGAATACATCAGAGATAATTTGGAGAAAGGATTAATTCGTCCTTCTACCTCTCCTGTAGGAGCTGAGTTTTTTTTCGTTGGCAAAAAGGATGGTGGATTAAGACCTTGTATAGACTACAGAGGCCTGAAAGATATAACGGTCAAAAATCGATATCTGCTTCCACTAATAACGGAGTTATTTGACAGGGTCAAGGGGTCCATCATATTCTCCAAGATAGATCTGAGAGGGCCTATAATCTCATTCGTATTCGCTCAGGTGACGAGTGGAAGACTGCTAGGGATGGACATTTTGAATACCTTGTGATGCCTTTCGGCTTGTGCAATGCCCCCGCTGTCTTTCAGGGCTTTGTTAACAAAATTTTCCGGGATCTATTATATATGTCAGTCGTTGTCTATCTGGACGACAAAATGATTTTCTCATCTTCTCTAGAGGAACATAATCACCATGTGAAGGAAGTGCTGTCTCGTCTGAGGAAGAACCACCTATACTGTAAACTGGAAAAGTGTGTCTTTAGTGTACCCAGTGTGCCATTTCTTGGTTACATAATTTCTGCCTCCAGTCTAGAAATGGATCCCAAAAAAGGGCAAACAATCCTGGATTGGTTCCGACCTCAAACCTTGAAAGCCATCCAGAGACTACTCGAATTTGCCAACTATTATAGACGCTTTATCAAGGGATTTTCATCACTGATGGCTCCCATTATGGCCCTGACCCGTAAAGGCGCTAATCCTGCCATATGGTCACCCGAGGCAGAGACAGCCTTCCAGCTTTTGAAGCAAGCCTTTATCTCAGCTCCAGTCTTAAGACAACCAGACCTGATTAACCTTTTTTGTTAGCGGTTGATGCCTCATCTGAAGCAGTAGGAGCGGTCCTATCCCAGCAATATGAAGACAACCGAGTTCATCCCTGTGGGTTTTTCTCCAAGAAGTTCTCTCATGCCGAAAGGAACTATGCTATAGGTGAACAAGAACTCTTGGCAGTGAAGTTAGCACTGAAGGAGTGGAGATACCTACTGGAAGTGGCTAAATTTCCCTTCACTGTCTTCACTGTTCATCGGAACCTCCTCTTCCTCAAAAACATCCAGTGTGTGAGCCCTCATCTGGCCCAATGGGCGAAATAGTTTCTGATCGTGGCACTCAATTTGTGGCAAAGTTCTGGAGAGCCTTATGCTCTGTTCTACAAGTAAATTAAACTTCTCCACGGCCTATCACCCTCAAAGCAATGGATCCACAGAGAGGGTCAATCAAGATCTTGAGACCTTCCTAAGGATCTTCATGACATCATCCCAAGACAATTGGTCTGAATTGCTACCATGGGCGGAATTTGCACATAATGCCTCGTATCATTCCTCAACAAATCAAACCCAATTTCAAATCATCTATGGTCTTCACCCTCGTATTCCTGAGTTTCGAAGCCTGCCAGCCTTTGATGTGCCAGCTGTGGAGGATACAATACAGAGATTTGCATCTAATTGGGCTCAAGTATGTTCTGATTTGGAGAAGGCATCCTCCCATTAGAAACTTCAGGCAGATAGGAGACGTAGGAAGGTACCTTGCAGGCAAGTTGGAGACCAAGTCTGGTTGTCCACCCGGAACATCTGTCTCAGAGTACCTTAGATGAAGTTTGATCCCCGGTTCATTGGACCCTTTTCCATCACAGAAATAATCAACCCTGTGGCTTATCGCCTTCAGCTAAAAATTCCAAACTCATTCCATATCTCCCTCCTAAAACCCTAATATTGAACAAATTCTGCAAGGTCCTTCCTGTTCTCCCTCGCATCCAGACTGAAAGAGTCATGGGGTTCAAGGTCTATCAGGTCCTGGATTCTCGAATCCACAGAGGACGATTGCAGTATCTCCTGGATTGGAAGGGTTACGGTCCAGAGGAACGCTGTTAGACCGATGCTGGAGATATCCATGCCCCCGCCCTGGTCAGGAGATTCCATACTGCACATCCAGAAAAGCCTGGTGAGTGTCCTGATGCCACCCATAAGGGGGGGTACTGTCATGACCAGAGTTTCTCGGCATGGTGGTCGATGGGTATTACCTGTGAGGTCACTATGGCGGGGGGCATCTGGCAGTGGCGCTGGTGTATGGTGAAGGGCGTTGGCTATGCGTGGTTCTGTGCAGGCATGTTGTCACTTTGGGCTGGTGAGGCCTGGTGGTGCTTCCGTTCTGCTCTGGCATGGGTGCCGCCATCTTGCCTCCAGTCAAGTGACCTAATCGCCCAATCCTGGTTTGTCACATGCTCTCTCTGGCCAGTCACGGCACAGAACTTGATATTTAGGGAGGTTCAGAGCCTCACTTCATTGCCAGTGCAACATGTTTCTTAGCATAGCTGAGAGAGAGTTCCCTGTGCTCACCATCTGTTCCTGTGTAACACTACCTGCCTGCTTGTCTTCTCCTACCCCACTGGACTACCCTGCATCCTCCATTACCTTCCCCTTGCCTGAGAACCTGAATCTGCTGTTCACCCTGCACCTTGCCTCCACTGACATTCTGCTGGATAATTTTCCCTCAGCCTGCATTTTTCAATTCAACCACTACACCTGATTTCTCCTGCCTATCATTAACTGGACAGTTCACTATTAACCAGAAGCTCACACTGCAGGACAAGTCTTTTTTCACCACCCTCACAAGACCCAGAGACTGGACTGCTCCTATCTGCCACTACCTGGACTTTTACTGATTGCATTCACCTCAGTTCCCATTTGCACTTTAGTGCCATCCCTGGACTTATTTTCTCCCATTGTTCATGTCTGCCAAACCATTTATTAAAAGTTCCACAATTTGTTTTAAATCTGCTTCTGTGTCTGCTCCTATCACCACCCCGGGCCCACAACAAAACCAGGACATCACACCTTTGTGTCAATAAAACATAATACTATTGTCTATTTATTCATTTATGTAATTTGACATTTGCACAGTTCACTAGGAGGGTTTTTTTCCTTATTATAACATCATGTACTAAGGAAGGGACCATTCCCACATTAACTACAGCTGAACCACAAGAGGTCTCAACATTCACTTCAGCAGTATTATAATAACGGGTGTCACCATATATGCAAGTTACCCCAACAGTGGTTCGCTGGCCCTTTAAAGCATTTACCTATCTATCTTTCACAAGGGTGATTACACTTCCTGATTCCAACAATGCCTTTACCCGGTTACTTCCCATAACAATCTTACACCTTCAACTGAGTCAGAAAAACTAATGTGTAACAGTAGAGGCTAACCTGGCAAGAAAGATATTCTGTAATGTTCAAAGACAGCATCACATTGCAAAGGTTCTTGAACAACTGGACAATTAGCAACATGTCCTGGCATACCACACCTAAAACATTTAATCACATAACTATCAAGTCTTTTAGGCATGTGAGACCTTTCTGGCCCCACTGACCCATCTTTAAACCAAGCACTCACAGTCTCTTCAGGTTTAAGTTCTCTTAACCACCCAGGACCCTTTTCAGATGGAACAGTTTTACCAGGTTTCACCGAATTGCATTGTCATGGATCTAGGTGCCACTGAGGTATAGCCAGCAGTTCCTCTGCCATCAGATACCTTTCCACCATCTCCACTATCTGGTCAGCTGTCTTAGGATCCCCATGGCTCACCCAGTTGCGTAAAGCCATGGGCAGGGACCTCAAGTAACAGTACATGACAACACTTTCAACCAACTGAGGTCCAGTTAGTGTCTCTGGTTGTAACCATTTTTAGTCAGGTGAATTAGGTCATGCATTTGTGAGTGGGGAGGTTTGTCCATGTAGTACACCCAGCTATGCACACTTTGCGCTCGGAGCGACAAGGTAACTCCCAGGCGAGTCAGAATTTCTGCTTTTAGCTTTTCATAGTTCAAAGCATCTGCCGTACTTAAGTCAAAGTATGCTTTTTGAGGCTCACTGGAGAGAAAGGGGGCCAGCAATCCAGCCCTCTGATCCTTAGCCCAACTCTCCCACTCGGCCATCCTCTCAAAGGCAGTCAAGTATGCCTCCACATCATCAGTCTCTGTCAATTTTTGGAGGAAATGGCTTGCTCTTATGGAGCTGTTTTGAACATTTGGGGAAGCATTTCCAGGCCATGCTGCAAGATGCTGCACCACCTCTTTTGTTGCTGTTGTCGCCGGGTTTCCTCAATCTCTAGGTGATGTTGCCACCGCGCCTCCTCAACCTCCAGTTCATGATGTCGCCATATCTCCTCAATCTCCAGTTGCTGTACCCTAGAGGCTTCTTGCTGTACTGCTGTCGCAATGGCTTCACAATATCCTCCATATTGTTGGGTTTTTCCAGCAACTTTGTAGCCTCTTTCACCCAGAACATGTATCAGTACTGGTTTCCAGCAAAAAAAAGGTATGTCTGGCCCTTTAACTGAACCAGATTCCACAACTCTATAGGCAAAGCACCACCTGGACTTGCTTCTATGTGTGAGGCACCACAGCTCCCAGCATGTCCCACTGTGCAAAAGTCTCTGCAGAGTATCACACCTGCAGTTTTACTCTGTGCCACATTTAATTTCAGTCCAGACAGACACTGACCTGCTTTCTGCAGAACTCTTAAAGCTGCTGCTGTCTCCACCTATACACAGACCACAAATGCCCGCATTCTCCACCACATGTAGCAAGGTCGGGGAACTGGTACCATCTCCTGGGGTAGATGGCATTGCGCAGCAGCTGAGAAATCACACAATGTCCACTGGTCTGGTGTAACTGGCCAGTTTTATTAGGCATACAAACAAAATAAACAGAAATAAACACCTTGCCATCTGACACTATACAGAAGTAGTCCTAGCTCACTAATAAACAAAGTATAACAAGGCTTTTTCCAGGTTTAGTTTTTACCTGATTCTCCCACAGAGACACAAAAGACTGTCCTTTCCCCAGGTAGTGTCTCCCTGTAATGATCAACCTCACAGCACTAAAAAAAACAGATAGTATGCACTCCTCTTCAGAATTCACAACTTGCGAGGTGCTCACCCTAATGTAGCCAGCATGTTACCAATCTGGCTCATTAATAGTTTCAAAATCAAGAGGGCACTCTCTTTCCAAAAAATAGAAAAAACTTTTACTAACCGTATGGACCCAGACCATTATCTTTCCACCAATGTTAATCCAGCCAAATCAGGCAACTCTTCATCACCACCTAGTAAAATTAGTCAGCATTAACCTACTAGCACAATCCAGCTTGTTATCAGCAGTCTTCAGGCTGATCCATAATCACCCATATGCATGTCATAATTACATGTGGATACTCAATTCGGTCCCTTTATATCCAGACCTTTAAAGACCAGCAACATCACATCACCTCAACATGCTACGGAGAAACACCACATTACTTACCCCCAATGACATCTCCATTTATGCAATCCCGTCTGCTCACTAATGTTCAACAGCTGTTGTTAATCACATTCTCCTCACGTGTCTGTCTGCTCTCCGTACTTACCACCCTTCTGGTTATCCAATCATGCGCTCCACTCAGGTGTTCCACTGTAGTGATGCATTTCCTGATCAACAGAGTCTGCTAGTCACAGATGTTCCATCATCTTGCGCATGCTCATATACCACAATATGTGTTCCTAAACAGGACACATGCATGGTCAGCGTCTACACTGCGGGCAGCAGACAACTACTGTGTAAAGGGCCACTAACATTAAATGCTCCTTCTCAATTAAACGATATATATATTTTTTTTTTCTCTTTAGCCTAATTGCATGTAGGTACTGTCACTAGAGGTAAGTAACAACCTAAGATCATCAATTACATCATTAATACAACCATTACCCAACCAACAAT
Source organism: Taudactylus pleione (assembly GCA_031769625.1). Taxonomy (NCBI): domain Eukaryota; kingdom Metazoa; phylum Chordata; class Amphibia; order Anura; family Myobatrachidae; genus Taudactylus; species Taudactylus pleione. The sequence goes on from JAUIMM010000472.1 coordinate 7,535,606, forward strand.
ATTAATAAATACAATAATGCAAAACAAAAAAAAAAATATGACACACGCAGAACACATTTTCTCACTAGCCTATTAACCTTATTTTTGCATTGAGTTATAAAAAACATTTATAATTAATGTTTTTGTTGAGACCCCTTGGCACAATATTGTCCAACCGATAAATCAATCAGGCATCCTTTTGTAACAGCAGTTTGTCCCTGTCACCACCTCTTTCCATTTTGGACACATGGTCAATCAACATAGATCTTAACATGGCCACCTGATGGCTTCTCTCCAGAAAAAGTCAGCCACCAGCTTGTCACTCCTTCCATCATGAAACGCTTGTCTAATTGTACTCTTGTGATTCACCATTCATTCTCGAAAGCACCTCAGCATTTTCCCAATGTAATATAGCCTGCAAGGGCACATCAGGACATAGATTACAAAAGATGATGTGCAGCTCAGCCAGTGCTTGATCGTGATTTTCACACCAGTGTGTGGGTGTGCGAATTCCTTTCCCGCTATCATCCTAGCACATGTGGTGCAACCCAAGCAATGAAAGCAACCTACTTTCTTATGGCTCAGCCACGTAGGACCCTCTTTCTTTCTGAAATTTTTAGTGGGTTTCATCAACAGTCGCCTCAAATTCGGCCCTCTTTTAAACACTACCAGAGGTGGTCTCTTAAGACATTTCAAATTGGGATCACTCCCTATAATCTGCCAGTTCTTTCTAACCGATTTGGCCAAAATAGGTGCTTTGGTGTTATACTGGGTAGTGACAACAAGACGTTCAGCCTTATCTTTATCATCAATTATTTCCACTCTCATACAAATTCTTCTCACTTTTTTTAAGGCTCAGTTAACCACTCTACTGGAGTATCCCCTGTCCAAAAATCTGGATGCCATCTCATCAAGCTGAAGCTCTGTCATCTGTTTTACTGTATTATTCCGTATCACACGGACAAATTGAGAGACTGGCAGTCCCTCCTTCAGTGCCTTGGGGTGGTGACTAGTCACATAGAGGAGCGTATTCCTATCTGTAACTTTTTGGAATAATGTTGTTCCAAGGATTCTCTCTACCTTAAATATGAACACATCCAAGAACTCAATTTTCTCAGTCTCTATTCTACTGGTAAATCTGATTGGAGTCTCAAGGGAGTTCAACTCATCAACCATATTACCAAATGTATCAGCAGTGTCACGCCACACAACCAAGACATCATCTATATATCTCAAATAGTGCATAATGTACTTTCGCTCATACCCTGTCATGTACAGATTAGCATACACCGTCACCAGATTCGAACCCATTGCGGTCCCAGCATTCTGCACAAAATACGAGTCTGTATTGAAAATGTTTATTTTCCAAAATGCACCTTATTATGTCACGTACATATTCAACAGGTGGGCCAACAAAATCAGTCAATGATATGATCTCTCTAACTGCCTCAATACCTTCTGCATGAGGAATTGCCATATACAATGACACCACATCCATTGTTGCCAAGATGATCTCACCAGGCAATTCCCCTATCAAACTCAATTTATGCAGCAAGTCAGGGGTGTCCTTGATGTAACTCTCACTATTGACAACCACCGGCTGCAATAATAGATCACAAATTGTGCCAACGGTTGCAACAGTGAATTGCGTGCTTACACTATAGGGCGGCCCAGAGGGGTGGTGGTGGACTTGTGTAACTTCAGAATGCTAGAATATAGGACATACTGGATGTTCTACTGTATGCAGTTTGGCCAGATTTTCATCCAACCAACCCTGAGTTAATCCGTAGTTCATATTTATATATATGTAGCAGTGGAGCTCGTCTTCCACTGATTCCTTGCCACACATTTGCTACCACAGCATCCTGCCCGTACACTTTCACCAACAGTTTGTGTTTCTCCATCGCCGATTTACAAAATTTGAAGCAGAACTTAATGTTGTGTCATTGTTCCATTGCTGTTCGACGCACACTGCTTGGGACACTCTGTTAATATGAATGTAATGGCAGTGTGGTGGCGGCCTTGGGAAAACCCCAACTGGGGGCAGATCCAGACATGTCCATGCATGTCAGTGCACATGAGTGACCTTGTTGCAAGCGTTGCATACAGATATATCAGACCATTCACCAAACTTTTCTGACAGACCTCCCTCGTATATCTATCTATGTAAATATATATATTTATATATATATATATATATATATATATATAGCAATAGGGATTGGCAGCACTCAGTGGACTTGCAATCAGCAGCAGAAAGGAACTGTTCGTCACAACAGTTTAAATCAATGTATTAGAATGTAATCTTTCTTCAGGATACAGATAATGAATAAAACATCCTGCCTTAAATACCATCAGTGAAGAGTGCGTGGCACACCGCGGCTCACTTCCGGGTCGGGTCCCCGTCTGATGACGTCATTGCATTGTGTCTCATGGTCCCCGCCCCAGAGTGTTGCCATGGCACCATGTAAACTATCTAAAAAAAGAAAAAATGTGTGTAAGATGTGTAAAGTGCAATCTAGTTAGATAATAGACACTGTCAAGCAAATACTTATAAATGATTTTCAATTATATATGAAACATAATAACTATAGAAAACAATTAAAGGACAATTGCTCATTAAGCCCAAATGGAACTACTGTATTTAATTTAGCAATCCATCTTTCTTCCAAATGGAGCAAAGCTCGACCTCTGTCATCGCCTCTAAAAGACCATGGAACTGTATCTATCATTTTTATCTCAAGGTTGATAAATTATGGTTACAATTTTTGAAGTGGGGAGCAACAGGCTGGTCACTTTCTTTGCCCTCCAAAGCCTGTCTTATAGATGTATGATGCATCGCCATGCATTCCTTAAATGATCTGGAGGTCTTCCCAATATAAAGATGCCCACACGGACATTTTATATAGTAAATAACAAATTTGCTGGTGCAAGTGAACACTACTTTAATTGAAAATGTTTCCCCACAATGGGGATGATGAAAGGTGTCACCGATTTCCAGGTAGCTACAGGTGACACATCCCGTGCACCTGTAGTTGCCAGATTTGCTTGTTAAGAAGTGGCTTCTATCTGCTTCCCTGTGTTGGGTTACATCTGCATGGACCACATAATCCTTTATATTATGGCCGTGGCGGTAACTATATTATGGCCGCGGCTGTAACAGGGCATTAATTTAGTTTGATTCAGAGCAGGCAAGGTTGAGTCGCTTGGAATTATATTCCAGTGATCCTTGGCTATTTTGACAGTAGAGTTGCTTGAAGTAGAAAAGGTGTTAATCATAACAATTTTTTGTCAGGTTTTTCGTTGTTTGACGGTTTTTCCAGAGTTTTAGATTTTTGTATAGCCAAAACCTTTTCTTTGGTAGCTGCTAGGAATGATGGTTTGTAGCCCCTCACAATAAACGTTTAAATCAGTAGCTGCATCTACTGGGTCACTAAAATTGTGATGTACTCTAAGCATTGTGAGAATGGTAATCCTTTCTTTAATGGTGCAGGGTGATGGCTAGAGGCCTGTAAAAGTGTATTATGATCTGTTGATCTGTGTATTATGATCTGTTGATCTGTTGACTTTTGATAGTTAGATGTTGCTAATAAATTGCCATTCTTGCGAATAACAATGTCCAAAAAATTTATTTCTTGTTCGTTGATTTTGTATGTGAACTTGATGTCTTGATCACAAGTATTGATATATTCCAAAGTTTTTTGTAGATGTTCTTTGGTGCCACTCCAAATTATGAATATGTAATCTATATATTTTAAGAATAACTTTATGTAACTGGCAATCTCTGGAGAAGAAAAAAACAGCTCTTTTTCAAAACCAAACGTGTAGGCATCCTAGGTACTATTTACCGTCATAAAAAAAAGTAATTACGACTTATGGTGAGTTCCTATAGATTAATAAAAAATTAGATATCAGGACCAGTATACTTCATGTTATTGGTTAAGATCGGGTGTCTTAAATTTTCTATGTGGTATATTTGTATATAAAATTATGACGTCAACTTTGCATAACAGTGAATTTACAGGAATAGAAGACAAAAACTGCAGTTTCAAAATCAAATTTGTAGTGTCTTTTAAGAATGTTGGTTCTGATTGAATTACCGGCTGCAAAAAATTATCCAAATACTGTGATATTGTGTATAATAAAGAACCCCGGGCAGAAATTATTGGATGGCCTGGGGGGTTTAATGGATCTTTGTGTAGTTTTGGAATCATATATAATAGCGGCACTATTGGAAATGAAAGTGTTAATGCATCAGCACACTTTTGGTTAATTACATTGTTTTCTACTGCTAATTTTAGTACAGCATCTACCTCTGTCTTGTATGCTTCTGTAGGATCAGCATTTAAACTTGAGTATACAGTAGTATCTAGTAACTGTCTGTACACCTCATTTTTGTACTTATCAGTGACTAATATTACAATATCCTTATAGGTACTAAGGTTTTTTAGAGCCGTAGAGTCCATATGTGACAAATTCATAATTTTTTTGTCCTGATTTTTGTCAAACAATGTGATGTGTTTGTTCATGAGTCTAGTAAATTACTTGATCGATGAATTGTTTGAAACTGGATAAAACATCGATTGCTTGTGTATTGGACAATCATTTTTTGTAGTCACTCTGATAGATTTTCCAAAGTTTTCCTTAAGTCTGAGTTGTCTTCCAAATTTATAAAGGTCAATTTGTCTATTAAAGGTGTTATGTCTGTTGGTTGGTACATATGATAGTCCGCGGTTGTGTACTGATACCTCAGATGTAGTTAAAGTGTGTGATGAAAGTTTGAACACTACTTCTTCTTTTTGTATGTGACTTTTTTGGATTCTCTCCCAATGTTTCCCTCTTCGGGTATAGGATCTTTTGGGGGCTCCTTGCGTGCCCTGGTAATCACCACTAAAGGGGGCTTACGTGAGGTTATTTTACGGTTAGAGTCACAGCTTTCTCGCTCACTAGCAGATGTTCCTGTCATACTTGAAGAATCAATCTCTGATTTATTCCATCGATCTAGGCCCTCCTTTATTTTGACGAAAAGATGAATTGTAGACCCACGGGTATACCCTGTGTTCAGCATTATTGCGATTTACAGTGTTCAATTTTTCCTTTTTGAATTATATTAAATAATTTTTATATTTAGACAGTTGTTCTGTTAGTTTTACTAGCCAATAGTTTGTAGAATCTGTAATAATGGTCGTAAGATTCGCTACTTTAAATTTTTCAATATTATTTTTTGCCACTGCCAATTCTCTTGAGGACTCCTCGATAATGAGGAGCATGAAGTCAAAAGATGCCTTGTTTAAAATCCCTGCCATCTTACGGCAGAATTCCACATTTTGCCTCCCTATAGTGGGGATGTTTTTTATCCGAAAACCACGCAGGATTTTTTTGTCTCTGAAATACTCAATGTGACTCCATGGAGGAAATACTACACTTACCTTTTTTTTAGTTTTAATACCGGCAGTAATATCCCAATTTTCTTTAAAGAGAATACTCTGCATCTGAGTCAGAGAATATATGAATGTCACCTGGCAATAAAGTAATTGTAGGTATGCCAATGTTCTCCGTGCCTGTAGAACTAGCAGTCATATCCATATATGAAGTGCTACTTGTGCCTTTTAAGTGCAAGTGCTGTGCATAATAATGTGCAAAAGTATTGTGCAAAAAAGACTCTCCCAAGTTAGAGCAATGAAAATACATAAAAAAATTCCTAAGTGCGCTATGTAAAATCAAAATAAGACAGTTTGAGTTAACAGATTGCTTGAATGTGAAAGACCATTCTCTAAACATTTAAATAAGGTGTTCTCTTTTTGAACTGTTTGACATTAGACCATGAGGGATCCTGTGGGTATACCCTCCACCAGAAGATCACCCAATAGAAGGCCAATTAAGAAAGATTCCAAATGTTTATTTTTGATAAAAACATAGGTTCAACATTTAAAAGTTCTGATTCACATAAACAAAGTAAGAAACATAGCATAGATCCAATAAATCAGTGAGCCAAGCCCAGTGTAGAGATGTTTTTTTTGAGACCCACCCTCACCTTTAAACAGGTGTGAGCATACCTAATCTGCTATTTGTCATGGCTACAGACACCTGGGAAGAGTCAAGCTTACTAGGTAGTATGAAATGAGGTGGTTTTAGGAATTACCTTTTCATGAAATATCACTAGCACAAAATAAATGTAAATAGACTTTATTCAAGAACAAAAACTGTATGGCAAAGTTCCACATTACATCTCAATAACACAAAGTTCATGACATGCACTAACAGGTGCAGGGGTATGCCCCTGTGAGAAACAAAATTCAAAGTACACACTGAACTGGTGTGGGGTGAAACCCTGAGTCCGACACGAGGCTAGGGCCTCAGGATAGAATGGAGGTCAATAACAGGGTTGATCCCTGTATCGTGACGGAGGTCCGGAACAGGGTTGAGCCTTGAGATGTGACAAGATCCAGAATGAGGATAAGCCCTGAGACGTAATGAAGATCCGGAACAGGGTTGAGCCCTGAGATGTGAAGAGAGTCCAGAACTGGGTTGATCCCTGAGACATGATGAAGGTCCGGAACACGATTGAGCCCTGTCATGTAATGAAGGTCCGGAGCAGGGTTGAGCCCTGCAGCATAATGAAGGTCCGAAGCAGGGTTGGGCCCTGCAATGTAATGAAGATCCGGAGCAGGGTTGAGTCCTGCAGCAGGATGAAGGTCCGGAGCAGGGTTGAGCCCTGTGGCAGGATGAAGGTCCGAAGCAGGGTTGAGCCCTGTGGCAGGATGAAGATCCAGAGCAGGGTTGAGCCCTGCAATGTGTTGGGGTTCCGATGAGGATAGATTGTAACGGTGCAGTTGACAACTGTAGAAGAAGTAACCCCAGTGTCCGTATGAGTCAATTATAACAAGTATACCAAATAGTGTAGCATAGAATGGAATAGCAGTAATAGAGAAGGATAACAACGGAAAGACAATGGCAATGCTGAGCGCTGTAGAGCAGCTGATAACCTGTATCAGAACTTGAACCGGAAAACGAGCAGGAATGTAGTGAGGTCCACAGCATACACCAGGCACAGTGGGGATCTGGCAGGAGTCCAAGGATGACCAGAAGTAACGTTGCACAGACAATGAGGCATAGTTAGTAACAGGCTTTATACTAGAGGTCTGTGATCCATAGGAAGTTCAGAACATGTGACCCAAATCAGGTTTGGAATAATAAGCAATCAAGGAATCCAACAACCTGACGACATCTAAGAAACAGATGATTACTTTAACTCTCTGCCCACTGCATGTGATGAACGCCAGTAACCAGGATAGATCCTCCAATTACCACAAAGGAACTTCGGCAAGTTTAGTTTATCTTTATATACTGAAATAGTCAAAGTCCTGACACTATTGTTGTCATCATAGTTAGAGGGGCGTCTGTTGTGGTCTACCATTCTTGATAGTAAGTGGTTTTACCATATCTATGGGTTTGAGGCATATCTTCTGCTCATCATTCAGAGTTGGACCACTTGTGGATCTTATCATTGAGGTAGTCATTTTTATCCCTAGAAAACTTTTTTTGTTTCCTAGTTATAATTTAGTTTTCAACTGTATCCAACTTGTATTGTAAATCAATTGGCATCACGTTTAAAATCATCATTATTTTCTAATCTAATGACTAATGTCTCCAATTTACTCAACTCCTCCTCTAATCTAGTAAATTCCTTTTTACGCTCTAATATCAATAACCCCATTAACTTTGTAGAGCATTCTTAAAGAATATTGTTCCAATTTTTCAAGAACATTTCAAATTCAGCACTCACATTTCAAACTGTAATTCCTTTAAATTCTGGGAATGTCAGTTCCAAAATATTGCAATAATTTGTCCAGCTGACCAGCCACATCACAATCTTCCCATCTGGTCAGTCCCTACACTGACTCTCAAAAATATGAGCACTGCTCTGCCACATTTAGTTCCAGCTATCACACAAATTGTAAATACAAATTATGCTTCTTCCATGAGTATGGGTCCTGGCTTAAAGAGACAGAACCACACCCAGGTATATCAGTTAACAAGCACCTGGGAATAAACTGATAAAGTTTTACTTACATTTGGAAAACAACGGTGCCCTAGAAAGTGTGACCACAAAAAATGTATATAAATAATAGGCTCAATCCATGGCACTTAACCATCCATGGTGCCCTTGGTATGTGACCACACAATTGACATTAAAAAATCATAGAAACTCGGCTCTTACTTTCATTTCAAATTATAATTCCTTTAAATTTACATCCAAAATATTGCAATAATTTGTCCAGCTGACCAACCACATCATGGTCTCAGGGCCAGCCCGACCTATGTGCCAGGTACACTGCCGCATAGAGCACCAGACAGAGGAGGGCGCTGGTGCAGTCACGTGGCCAGAGGCTCGAGTCCCTGCTGGAGGGGAAGGAGGGATCGCTTTCCCCCCCTCATCTATAGAGCAATGAAGCGATCGGATTACCAAAGTGATTATCTGTAGCCAGCAGCTGGCCACGGATCATCACTTTGGTAATCAGATCCAAGCAGTGCTGGCTACACTGAGACCTATGAGGGAGGGGGTGCAGCTGGGTTATGGGTCATGTGCCTCCAGGCAGACTGTGTCACTGTGACACAGCTGCCTGTGCAGGCACACCGCAGTGCTCAGGAGGGCGCCCATCGATGTCACTGCCAGCCAGACCTGTTCCCCACCTTCAGTACTCTGCTGCCACTGTTGGAGCCAGCAGGTAAGTCTGAGTAAGGGGCTGTGATGGAGGTGCTGTAATGGAGGGGCTATAATGGAGGGGGACTGTAATGGAGGGGCTGTGATGGAGGGGTGCTGTAATGGAGGGGCTGTGATGGAGGTGACTGTGATGGAGGTGACTGTGATGAGGAGGAGTAAGAGGGGCTATGTTGAGGGGCTGAGAAGAGGGAAAATGAGGGGCTGTGATGGGAGTGGCTTTGATGAGGGTGATATGAGGGGCTGTGATGGAGTGGCTGTGATGAGGGTGAAAAAATGGCTGTGAAGAGGGAATATGAGGAGCTGTGATGGAGTGGCTGTGAAGAGGGAATATGAGGGTCTGTGATGGAGTGGCTGTGATGAGGGTGATATGATTGGTTGTGAAGAGGGGATATGAATGGCTGTGATGGTGGGGGGCTGTAATGGAGGTGCTGTAATGGAGTCACTGTGATGGAGGTGACTGTGATGAGGGGGAGTGAGAGGGGTTATGTTGAGGGGCTGTGAAGAGGAGATATGAGGGGCCTGTGATGGAGGGGCTGTGATGAGGGGGATTTGGGGGCTGTGATGAGGGGATATGAAGGGAGTGAGAAGGACTGTGATGAGGAGTGTTGTTATGACAGGGGCTGTGGTTAGGGGTGCTGTGAGGGGCTGTGATGAGGAATACTGGGCTGTGAGGGGCTCCATGGGAGGAGATGAGTGAGTTAGGATGAATGTCCACTGAGGGGCACCAAAATCTATTCCCGCTTACCAAAAACTTTGGCTTTGGCCAGTCCTGCATGGTCTATGTATATAAAGTGTGGCAAAGAGGGTACTTTGCCACATTCTGATATCCAGAACAGGATTTGTTCCCTAAGACAAGGGGCTGACAGGGTTAAGGATTCTGCTGTGAGTGAGTAAGTGAGTGCATGTGAAAAAAAATAATAAAACCTTTGGGGCCAAATGTAATAGGGTGAGAGTTTAGAAAATGTGAGAGTTTAGCAGTAAACTCTTATACTGAAAGAAGGGTGGGTCAGGTGTGCTCTTTAGATATGTGAGAGAAGAAGGTTGTGTGTGCATGTTATGTAGTGATTGCATGGAAATAAGAAATGGACAAGGAGGTGCAGGGCCAAATCTGCTTAATGAGTAGGCACAGTGCTGCTCCGGAATGGTCATAGGGGGGGTATGGGGGGGAGGGGGGTGTGAGGTGGTCTCGAGATGTGACTGGCTCGGGGGGGAAGGTCGGTGGACCCTTTCAGGGGGCTCCTTACCATGCGGTTTTTGATTGGCATGTCTTCCCTGCTGGACTTATGGTCTACAGTCTTGCGAGCAGTCAGATGGATGGTGGAAGTCAATATGTCCATATAAGTTGCTGTGGCGGCATCCCGCATGGTTGAGCAGGCACATAACTTACCTACCAGTAGGGTGCCTTGGAGGTGGCATGGCAGATGGGGTGTTGTGCGCAGTGGCGATGCCTGTATTGTCCTGGCTTGGACGAGTGGTGCCGGCACCATGGAGGCAATGCTGCAGCCTGTGTCTCACCTGGGGGTTTTTGCTTCCCCTTGATGCAGGTGCTGGTAAGATCAGTCTGTGGATGGACACTGCCGGTGGCTCGTGGCCAGTTTCCCTGTGTGCGGAAATGCAGTCTGCCGGCCCAGACCCTGAGAGCCGCCATATGCTAGGCAGGTTGTCCTTATGCAGTGGTTAGGTGTGCAGATCAGTGTGGCCAGGGGAATGGGAGAGTGCCTCGGTACAGGACAGGATGCCATTTGCTGGTGGTGCTAGCAGCTACCTGGACCAGTGGTTCTTCTGTGTGCAGAGGCGATGGGGGGGAAGTCATGCTTCATTCTGCAGCTGAGAACGTCCATGAGAGCATGAGAGGGGGTGACTCCAGTCATAGCATTGATGGGGGTAGCTGGAATGGCTGGGTCCTTGGTGGGACATGGAGGGGTAGCTCAGGTGTAGTAGGTCTCCAATGTGTTTCGGCTCATGGACTTCTTCAAGGAGGTTACTGAGGTGTTGTGCAGGCTGGTGTTTTTATGCTGTACTTCCTGGTCTGCAAGTGGTCATGTGATGTAGGTTGGCCAATGAGGGGCTCTGCTGTTGTGGTCATGTGATGTGGGAGATATGTGTGTGGGGGTGTGCCTGGTGGGGATTCCAGACCGATGTGTGGGGATGATGTGTAAGTGGCTGGCCAATTAGGAGGCGGGATGCGTGGTGTAAACAGTAGTGATGGGGAGATTTGGCTGGGATGGAGACGCATGACGATGACCAGGGAGGGAGACAGGGGTGTGAAGATAGACTAGGAATGGGGTGTGTGAGTGAGGCAGTGTTCTGGTGATTAAGGAATATCCACATGTGTACATAGTAGTGTGTGGGTGAGCCGTGTGATGTGCAGGTAGATGGGGGTGGGTGTTGGTGCTGAAGGAATATCTGTCCGTGTGAATTGAAAGGGGAATGTGAAGTAGATTGGGATGTGGTGTAAAATGGAACTGTGTGTGGGTTGGAGGTGCTATGAAATAGTGGGGTGAACGGGATGATGAATGGTGTGGGGAGAGGGGGACGGGAGATCGTATGGGTGGGGTGGAGGGCAGTGATGGGCAGGAATTGGGGTGACAGGGGGGAGGTAGGACGGTATGGGAGATGGGTGTGGGGGGAGTGTAGTGACTATCCTCCAGGACATGCTGGTGGAGCATGTCCTGGGGGATAGTCAGGTAAGGGGGTCAAGTGAGCAGGGGGGAGAGGATAGGGAGTGCAAGCCAAGTGGGTGTGGGGTGATGGAATATGTCCAGGTGGTGGTGGGGGGATCTGAGTGATGTGTGTGGTCAGTGGTGGAACAGGAGTGGTGTGGTGGGTTAAGGGGCAGGGGTGTGTAAGTTGTTAATGGGTAGGAGTGGGTGTAGCTGGTTGGGGACATCCCTGGTGGGTGGTTACTTGGCGATGACTGACTTAATTTTGTTGTCTATATTCAGGCCCTTAGGAGTGAGGGACCACAGTGTGATTGTCCATTCAAGATTTTTGTGTGATCTCCCCCCTCCAGTTCTTTGTCATGTGTTTGATCCCTATAAAACTCAAACCATCTGTGTTGCTCTGGTGGTGTTCAAGGAAATGTAGTGGGATGCTGTGGTTATCTGCCTTGTTTGTGATGTTTCTTAAGTGTTCGATGATTCTACTTTTTAGTGGTCTGGTTGTTCTACCTACATTTTGTTTGTTGCAAGGGCACTGTATGAGGTAGATGCCATCTTTGGTATGGCAGGATATGTGTGATTTTGTAGGTTATTTCTGTCTGTGTGGATCTGAAAATAGTGCTGGGTCTGGTGCTTCTGCAGTTGGAGCATGTCTGGCAATGGAAAAAGCCCCCTCTGATGGCGCTGTTATCTAGTGTGGTTTGTATGAGTCTCAGGGGAGAGATGTGGTTCTGAACTAATTTGTTGTGGATAGTCAGGGCCTTCCTGTAGAAAACTTTGGGTTTGGCTGGTAATACATCTGAGAGTTGTTTGTCCTTCAGTAGTAGGTGCCAATGTTTGTTGATGATCCTTCTAATGGTGTTTGTGTGGGTGTTGTATTGTGTGATTAAGGAGATGTGGTCCTGTGTGTGTTTGGTTTTAGGCCCTTTGTATTCTAGGAGTGGCAATCTGTCTTCTTCCCCTATTTTAGTGAAGGTCTCCTGTAGTGCGTCCGTGTTGTATGCCTTTTCTATGAATTGCTGTTTCAGTGCCTCCCCAAATTCCATTTAGTCTGTGAGTTTGGTGGAGTTCCTTCTTATACTTTTGAACTCTCCTGTGGGGATGTTGTGAAGCCAACTGAGATGATGACCACTGCTCGACAGGATATAACTATTGACATCCACAGGTTTTTGGAAGGTTTTGGTGTGAATATATTTGTTGTCAATGAATATTTGTAGGTCGAGGAAGTTAACAGAGGTCTGGCTGTATTGTGTGGTGAATTGGAGGTTCCTGTCATTGCTACTGATGTGTTGGATGAAGTCTAGAAGTGTTGATGGGGGTCCTTTCCATATGCAAAATACGTTGTCTATGTATCTGGTCCAAAGGACCAAGTTCACCTGCCAGTTATGACCCATCCATATGTGGAAGTCCTCCTACCTGCTCATGAACAGGTTAGCATAACTGGAGGCAAACTTGGTCCCCATTGCGGTCCCGGTCTTCTGCAGGAGGAAGTCACCGTTGAACCAGAAGTAGTTGTGCGTGAGGATATAGTCTATTCCTTTAAGGATGAAGGTTGTTTGTTGGGGGTCTTGGGTCGTGTCTTGGTAAAGGTAGTGTTGGATGCTGTCAAGTCTGTGTTCATGATTGATGATGGTGTAAAGGGACGTGATGTCATTGGTGACGAGCCAGTGGTCATCATCCCGACCGGTTTCTTCAAGTATTTTGGGAATGTGGGTTGTGTCTTGTAGGTGTGAGTGCTGTTGTTTGACATATGGTTAAAGGAAGTGGTCGATGTATTCTCAGAGGTTGGAAGAGATGGAGTTGATGCCAGAGATTAAGGGCCTACCGGGTGGGTTTGTTGTATGAATTTTAGGGAGATAGTAGAACACTGGGATTACTGGGTATGGGTTATGTATGTAGTTATGTTGTTGTTTGGTGAGGATCACTTCATTGAGTCCCGCTTTGAGGATGTGTGTGAGTTCATGGTTGAAGTTCTGTGTGGGGTCAGTGTGTAGGACTTCGTATGTCAGGGTGTCTTGCAGAATGCATTGTGGTTATTTGTTGAAGTAGTCTGATTTGTCTAGGAGTACCACTCCTCCTTTGTCTGCTGGTTTAATGGTTCATGGTTAAATTTCAGGTTGTTTAGTGATGTTCGTTCTTTGGAGCCGAGGTTGTGATTGTGGTGTGTGATAGGGGATGTGATTTTGTTGATATCTTCCATGACCAGATGTTTGAATGTGTGTATGAGTTGTCCCTTGAGATGGCTTGGGAAAAATGTGGATGGTGGTTTCAGTGTGTTGTGTTTATATTGGTCTCTAGTAGGTTCTTTAGTGAGGAGGTTGGACATGAAGAATTTCTTCAATGTTAGTTTGCAGACAAACCTGTTGAGGTCTAGGTAGGACTTGAACTTGTTAAGCCAATTATGGGAGGAAAATTTGAGGCCTATGTTAAGTAGGAAAATGTCACTATCTGTGAGTGTGTGGCTGCTTAAATTAAAGATGCCTTTGGTACTATTGGGAATGGTGTGAGTGGGTGGTTTGGTTGTATGTCCTCCTCTGTATTCTCATCTCTTTTTGTCCTGATGATAGTGTTTTGTGTTGATTGTGGGCAGGTGTGGCTGCCTGCCTCCAAGTGTAAAACATGGAGCACCCATTTATCCTCTGTGTTGATGGTTGCATTGGTGTGGGTGGAGTTGCAAAGTTTGTGTGTTGGCATTGTGGTAGGATCAGGGGCATTTAAGAGGGGGTCAGTGGGGGGATGAGTTTTCCCTCTGATCATGTTGACCCAACCTTGTTCTAATGAGTGTCTAGCGAGGTTTTTTGTAGTGTTCTGTGTCTGATAGGTCTTCGATTTCATGGATGCTGAAGGAGGTGTCTGTGTCAGAGTCTGGATGCTTAGGTGGGTGGTCTATGTTTGTTGGGGTGTCGGCGTCTGGTTGTTGTGATTTGTGGATTTTGGACATGTATTGTTAGTATGTGAGTTGCTGAGTTGTAGTTTTTCATATATGGGTATACTGGTGGTATTAATCTTGTTGGACCTTGTGGAGTTTTGATTGGGTTCTGTAGTTGTTCCCTTCTGTGTTTTGATCTTGTAAGAGTTGTTCTTATTGGTGCAGATGGGGTCCCTTTGCTTTGGATTGCCGAATTTGTCTCTTATGATTTGGGCTTTTTTCTTCTCTATAATCAGTTCCTCACTCTTATGCAGTTTTTGTCTCATGAGGGTTAACAGGTTCTTAAATTCATCCTCACATTTGTAGGGTTCTAAAATGGTGTCCAATGAAACTATTTTCTTCTGTAGGTTGAGTAACCTTTTTTGGTGAGTGTCTATGATCAGTTGGATTAGGCGTTTGGAACAATCATGTAATGTGTTGTTCCATTCTAACATGAACTCAGGATTGTCATTACTGTGTGTGGGTGTTTTTAGAATGTTAAGACCCTTAGGTATGATTTTCCTGTTTGAGATGCCATTGCAGGATGTGTGATTCCCACCTTTTGGATTCTCTTGTGATGAGTTTCTCTAGTTGTAAATAGGTGTGGCAAAAAGAGGAGCTGTTAGTGTGTGGGTGACTCTCTGTTCTAGCACTGCGAGTAGGTGATTTGCCCTATCCAATCTAGTCTCTCTAAAGTAAAAAATGCCCATGTAGGAGAGTGTTGTTGTGAGGGTCATTATCTCTGTTTTGTGTTGCTGCAGGAGTGATGTGCAGCGATTCTAGGTACTAGATATAGTGGTTACATGCAATGTTTGTGAACCGCGCTTATTCAATGTTTGTGTAGACAGTGGGTGAGTGGGGTGGGGGTAGTGCTGGTGGGGGGACAGTGGTAGGGTGGTGGAGGTGGTGACGGGAGGTGGTCTAGTCGTATCTTCAAAATGGGAAAACATCTGGATGAGAGTTTAAATCAAGAGATGTTTTTGAGTCTGTAAAACATGCAAGTTTGAATGTATTACATTTGCATGGTTTAAAAAGTGTGAGAAAACTCTCACATTTTCTAAACTCTCATCGTATTACATTTGGCCCTTGGTGTCCATGTCCTGTATTTCTTTAATATTTATTTTGCAACAGGCACTTAATGCCACACATTTTGGTACTTGTGGTTCTCTAAGTACCAGCATGTGGGGGAGGCTTGCTGGGACCTCTACTTCTACTGTAAAGACAATATTATTTAATGTATTTTTTACACAATCAACCCAGCACCCAATGCTCAAGTGTTCTGGGGATAGCCCTGGACTATCAGCCCAAGCCTGGGGTGCCTTGGAGAGGGGTAACCACTTTTTTGGAGGGTTCCCACCTCCCCAGGAATCCCCGGCCTGGGCTGACCAGCGGTCAGGTGATGAATGCTTTGGCTGTGAAATTACACCCCCACTAGAAAGAGTCCTGTGCTGGTTGTGGAAAATACAGGAGAGCCCTACTCATTTTTTAACCTGTATTTCCACAACCACGATGGGCTCACTAAGCCCGGTGTTGATTGATGAACATACAGGGGAACCCTACCTTTATTTACCCCTAAATTTTCACAGCCAGGACTGGCTCAGAAAAGCCTGGTGCTGGTTGTGCTTTTATAGGGGCCCCACATCATTTTTTTACATTATAATAGGTTTTTTAACACAGAAGCCTTCACAGATCTGTAAATGCTTCTGTGTAACTTGCACCTTGTAATAAAAGTTGCATTATAGGGTTAGTTGCATTAGAGGGTGCCAGTTTACCTGCAGTTTAACTTGCATGTGAGTCAAACTGTGACACTACAACTCGCAATCTATTACATTTGTGAATTTTGGGACAAGCTCTCACCTTCCAAATGTGCAAAAAGGTCAGAGTTTGTTGCACACAAAAAACTTGCATCCTATTACATTTGGCCCTGTGTTTCAGTTTTTTTCTTTTCCCTCTCCTCTTTTCCCTGCCTTGTTAAACTGGCTGTGGTGTAGTTATCTGTGCACAGCTAAGGGGAATTAATTCCTATGTGTAGGCTGTGTAAACCTAGGTAAAGGAGGTAATATGCAGCTAAAATTATATGAGTGTCAGAAACATTGGCTTGTCATTGTATGTTAAGGGAGGCTCAATTTCGCTACTCCATTGGTTCAGACAGTAAGATGGAGGAAATCCTCTTGGCCTTATCTAATGTGGCCACAGTGCAACAGGCTCAGCAGGGCCAAATGCTAGCCATTGCTGAGGCCCAGGTGGAGTGCAATAAAATGTTCAGCTCTGACTGAGTGAACATGGGCCTACCATGATGCAGAAAATGACACCATCAGATGAAGTTGTCATTTGAAAGATAGAGGAGTCGTTGGCAAAATTGGCCATAGCAGGCCTATGTGGGTATGCCTAAAGCCCAGGTGGTGAATTATCGGCAGCTAAACGCCACCATTTTGGCACAGATAGGGGTGAAAGGGCCCGGGAGTGCACAATGTTTTTATAACTGTCGATTTAAGCCAGGGTCTGCAACGTGTGCCCAGCTAGTCGATGTGGTGAAGTTAACAATAATCTGGTTAGAGACCGACAAAAATCCGCAAATCATAATCTTGGAAGTTCTTGCAATCAACCATTGCATGCGGAACCTAAACTGGGCGCTGCAAAGATGGGTTTTGCAGAGTGATCCACAGTCTTTTGAAGAGCTTCCGATAGCCATTGACTGAAATTACGTCCTGGGAAATATGTCCCAGACATCGGAGAAGGTTGTCAGACCAATCTTCAGGCCAAAACCAGCACAAGATGTGGGCACAAAGTGCAGGGTGACCCCAGAAGGGTGCTTTGAGTGTGCCAAACCGGGGCACTTTCAGAGGAATTGTCCAAATATCAGGAACCGATGGATTGTTTGGTGGGGAAACTATGGCAATGCATTCCCTATCTGTTTGACCATGTCCTCATCCATGGGCAGGCCACTGCTGTTCCGGGTGCCAGTCCTGATATAGCAATAGGCAGTGTTGGTGTTAATGGATTCGGTCAGTGAAGTCACCTTGGTGTCCAACATTCTAGTTTCAGAAGGCCTGATGGTCCTGCTACCACCAGTAAATGTCCTATACATCTATGGGGCCACCAAGGAATATGACTGTGTCTGTATTCATGTTACCATGATGGGACAAACTGCAAGTTATATCAGCAATAGCACCAAGGTTGCCATACCCCCCTATTCTGCGAGACTTTCCGCTGCTCCGAGAAATTATACTCAACCGCATCAGTCCAGACATGCCAGTAACTGAATTGCCGGCCACAAGTCTGACACTACATGATCCTATTACTTACACCCTGGAACCTGAGGGAGAAATCAGGAAGCAGCAATATCTTGAGCCTGAGTACCAGGCTTTGGCTTCAATCAGATCAGTGTCACATTCCAGAAGGCATGGTCAGAGAAGGATGGGAGAAAACAGAAACCTGGCCAGCTGGTGGAGAAGATAGGTCCAGGACTATGTCACTCCAAGACTTTGCTCAAGACCAATTAAATGATTGTGTATTGGAGAATGCCTATTACTGTTGTGAAAATGAAGTATGGAATGCTGAGAGACCAGCTGAAAGAACAATAATTTATAATAGAAAGAGACCTGCTATATAGGGTAACGGTGGTACAAGAGAAAATAGTTAATCATCTCTTGGTGCCATGGGTAACTGTTCCTTTGGTATTGGCATCAGCCCATATACACCCTAAGGGAGGGAATTTGAGAGAGGAGATAATTCTCAATTAGGTGCTCCAGAAGTTTTACTGGCCGGGCATCCACATGGCGGTCAAGAGATACTGCCAAGCTTGCACAGTCTGCCAATGGACTGCCCCTAAACCCATTTACCAAGCTCCCAGGGTAACTCTTCCTATAATCCCAGTTCTGTTAGTAGAAAAACACTTAAAGTAAGTATAGGGGCGGCAAAGAGGGGTTACGATATCCAAGCCACCATACGCACCTTTAATCCAGGTGACAAGATGCTTGCCTTGGTAGCCACCCAAGAGGGCAAATTGTATGCACATGGGTAAGGCCCTTATGTAGTGATAGAGGCAAATTATAGAGTACAGCAGCTGGGTAGATGGTGAATAGACCAAGTCTATCACATTGTCGAAGCCGGATGATTGGCTGAGACCAAATCTTAAATTAATATCTGGCGACGCCATTTTGTGTCGCCCCTGATGACGGCATCTTGCGTCGTCAGCAAGGAACCATTGTGTACGATGCTATATTTGATTATTAATGTCATGCGTCTGCTTTGCTACCGCTTATTGTTGAAAGTCCTATCAAAACCTATACGCACATTAAATAATGCATATAATTTATAGAAGACGCACAACGCACAGTTGTGCTGTTCATCAAAGCACAGATAGGAACAAAACACATAGATGCACAACGCATACTAGCGACTTTACACAATATCCTCACTCTCACGCATGCAATCTCTTATAAAAAGGTTCCAAAGCATTAAGCTTAATGTTAGAGGTTTTATTAGCTAATTCTTATGTTATGAAATGTAAAGTATATGATGTTTAAGGTATAGATACTAGGAGACAAGCCATGTTTGGTACCATTCTGAATCACTGTTTATTTGCAGATCACCGGTTCTATCGGCAAGGAAATCGCATCATGTGTCTGCAAGTTATGAATTATATGAAATTAGTGGTTAGAATGTAAATCTGTATGTAGTGTTTTTTACTATTTTAAACCATTTCTTTGGCGGGAAAACCACACAAAGCAACGTCTGAGGAACTGGGACATACCCTCAGTGATGCTGTTTGAACTGTCCAATGACCTGCATCGTACCAGAATGTCCAGGAGCAAGACCCAATGGAAACCTGTTAACTAATTTCTTTGTTCTGTAAGGTATAAAGGCTGCTCACTGGTTATTGTACACAGCCATTCTTCTTGGATGACCACAGGCTTCTGGAGACGACTGTATACTGGGACCAGTGTGCACGCCTATATGTATCAGCTTGTACCTTTTGTATTTACTTGCTTTTTGCACTACTTATATAGATCACAGCATGTTATACTTTTAATTGAATAATATAACTTTTTCTGCTTTGGAACCACAATTGGATTGGAAAGCAATTATTTCTTATGCGACTTGTAAATCTAAACAGCGACAATTTGGGTATATAGATTGAGGGGTATCAATTATATCAACCTGTTAAAACAGTGGGTAGAGGAAGCATTTTCTCAGCAGAGTCTTCCGCCATGAAGGTTATATCCTGAGTTCTGTGGATCCCTTCGTCGTCGACCCTCGCCTCAACAGAGGGAGATGACAGGAAAATCTAAACTATATATAATAAACAGGACCTTGTCTAAAACTTAAGAGGCAGTGTAACCGCACTTATTTCTGCATTGCAGTGGAACATAGGAGCTGGGGCTCTCCATAATAATGTGGAGACCTTGTCGCAGAAATTTTGCGCTTCCCAGGGCAGCTGATTCACCAGAGTTGGCAAAGCTAAGAAAAGGGGAGTAGGGAAAAGGAAAATCTTTTCCAGATAAAGTGTCCTCTTCACCAAGTATGGCAAAGCTAAGGGGAAGGGTATGTGGCAAAGAAGGTACTTTGCCATGTTCTGATGTCCAGAACAGTACTCGCTCTGCTCCCTAGGACAAGGGGCAGACAGAGTTAAGAATCATGTTGTGTCCTTCAGGAAAGGTTTCACACACAGCTGCACTACATGGGTGTGCTTGCTCTAGAGTGTGTAATGGTGTGGCAGAGTGGGTCTCTCCCACATTCTGAGGAAAGGGTTAACCTCCTGTAGCCAGGGAGGAACTACACCCTTTCCTGAATTAAGACCAACTAAGGTATAAAAACCTGGTTAGAGAGGGGCATGGTCTTGTAGCCATTGTGACTAGACACACATCGAGTGTGCCCTGGAGGAGAGTGGTGATATCGGGCATCCCCGGGCTTAGTAGTGACCCATCCCTTCCCTCTTTACCTGCCGGAGAGCGGGCCCAGAGGTGTAGCATGGTCCACGGAGTTGGGCAGTTCTTTCTCTGCACCATTGTGGGTTGTAGCCCACTGCCTGTGCAGAAGCCGGGACCTGGATTTAGAGTTCGCTCCAGAGAGATCGCGCCCGCATTGCGTGCACACCGGAGTGTGCACTACAATCCCGGTATATAAGTGGGACCTCTGTGTGGGTGGGGAGTGGGGCCAGCATTGCCCATCATTTATCTGATACCTGCACTAATTAAATACACCCCCTGTGAGAGATGGCCAGAAGGGCTTCCCTGTGACATTGCCCCTACTGGAAATCAGGTGCCTTCTAATATGTAGGTTGGAGAGCCCTGGGCTACAGAGAGGATTTATACAGTAGGTGAAGACATCTTGTGTGTTATGTACATTGTGTGTGATCCTACAGCAGCCCATATACTGTACTTGGCATTGAAGATCTATAGTGAGAGCAGGAGGAGATAGCAGTGCAACTATCACTGCTGATACAAGTGTTCACATTTGTCACAATCACACTCAGCTTCTTTCATTTCACTCCACATGTTCTGGTTGTGTTTGATCTGAGTATTGAGATAGTGGTGAGAGACTTATCGACTGGACTGGGATCTCCACATTATCCCTAGATCTCTGTTACAACAAAAGTGAAATTGCAGTGGGATTCAGTGCTTTTCCTTTCTATCTGGTTTAGTCCCACCATCTTTAATGCAACACTGACCTCCAGTGGTTATTCTGTGTTATTACAGCAGCCAGGGCAACAGATGTGCTCTCTACTAATTTAATTTACTAGAATTCACTCTGATCACACCTCTGATATAGGAGCCAGAATATCTGTGATTAGCAGGTCTTTCAGCCAATCTCTCCGGAGCAGTATATGTGATGCTTCTAAACCACCATTTCGATATAGCTACTCATTCGTATTAATTTTGCTATTAACCTCCATCGCCTGTCTTTGATATTGAGCTATAGCGCTGTTATTCATATCTATTACATACCTACATGTCCTCAGTCCTCACCATTAATGGCGCCTAAACGCCCAAAGCCCTCCTCAACTGTCCCACCAGTCTCCTTTTTTAAAGCATCTCCTTCATCACAAATTACTAAAGCTGGTCAGACACATAATAAAAGCGGCAAACATCTGCCAGCACTAAACAACCTGCCTGACGGATCCCCACCATCTACCTCTTGACAACTGGACATGCGGATGATGCACCCCTTACAATGGGCTCTATGAAGATGCTATTGGCCTCCTTTAAAGATGATATTACAACTGAATTCAAAGCGGCATTGCCAGCAATCGGTTGATGAACGGATCACTTAGAGAACAAATTGGAAGAAGTGGTAAAATCGCACAATGAACTGATCACGCTCCATGAAAACCTACAGTCAGAGGTCACATCTCTTAGGCTTAAGACTGCAGACCTAGAAGACAGGTCAAGGCACAACAATCTTAAAATCTGTGGGATCCCTGAGGCAATTTCTAATTCGGAGCTGGTAGATCATATAACAGAAATATTTGCAAAACTTCTTCCTACCACACAGATTTCCAATTTTCTGCTAGACTGGGTTCATAGATTACCCAAAGCTCGTAATGCTCCTACTGATGCTCCCAGAGAAGTTCTGATGCAATTGCATTATTTTCACACTAAGAATCAGCAAGGTCAGCGGATGCTGCTATATTGGGGAAAATTCAAATATTTGGTGACCTCTCAACAGCAACACTGGTGTTAAGAAGATAATTTCTCCTGGTTACCAGAGCACTACAAAAAGCATCCACCAAATATAGATGGAGCTTCCCCATTAAATTGATAATATCTAGACATGGCACTACTACAGTCATATCAGACCCAGCTGACAGCATCCAACTCCTAGTGACATTGTTAGGATTTGCGGTTAGCAAATCATCTTGGTGGCAGTTCCCAGTCATAGTTGTTACTGGGATACTGCATCATGTCCTGTCCTTGTTCTGGCTTTTTGCAGGAAGCTGGAAATCCTGTCTTGTCTATGTCCATTCATGGCCTGATTCTTGTCTTTCTGTGTGTGTTGTTTCATGTGTTCACTAACTAACTAGCTGTCTCTCTGCAGAGCAGATACACACATGCCTTTGATTAGGAATTACTTTCCTGGAATTGGTTCTTATTGGACCCTGCTTCTTTAAGTTTCAGCCAGCCTTGCTCTCCATGCCGGTTATACTGTCTGACAACCAGTGTATGCATGTCTCTCTGAAGTCTGAACTTTTGCCGGTCTCCCCAAGTTCCACAAGTCCAGTGTCCAGCACCTATCTGTCTTTTAGTATTAGCCTGTGGAATATACCCTGCTGCTGCCTGTGGCACTTTCATTCCCGAGTCCAGCCAAGCCACGTCAGTCTGCTTCCTGCCTGTGTTCCTGTCATGCCTGAGTTCACTTGTTTGCCATATTGCTCCAGACACACCTCAGCCTGCATCTCATCTCGGCTATCATAGCCACACCACTGCCCGCAAGGCCGCATTATAGCCTGCATCTCATCTCGGCTGTCATAGCCGCACCACGGCCCGCAAGGCCGCATCATAGCCTGCATCTCATCTCGGCTGTCACAGCCACACCTCAGCCCGTAGGCTGCTTCCTAGCCAAATATTACCTGGCTCTCAAAGCCGCATCACAGCCCAAAGGCTGCATTACAGCAAAGTGTCACCCGGCTCTCAAAGCCGCATATGGCTGTCTAAACTGCCCCACGGCCTCATGGTCATCTAGTACCTTGTGTCTTTTTTTTGTTGTGTCCGTCTAGATCTTGTCTGTTTTTTGTCAGTCTTGTCATAGTCTATTCTTGTCCAGTTCAGTCCAGGCTTGTCTGTAATCCTGCTACATATCAGTCTAGGTCTCTCTTGCCTTGCAGCAATTAGTATTGTTGTGCCATTCATTGCCTGACTACTCAGCTGCATCACTGTCCCTGGGCATTCCTGAGACCCATTACCTGCTGCTGCTGGTGTATCCTGTCCATTATGCCTGTTTTAATATCATTACCTGCAGCCTCACTCCAGTTATCCAGTTGTGGAAAGACTGCCACATCACCGTCCTGTCTTGTCCTAGTCAGCAGTCCTGTGGTCTCTTGCCGGTTGTGTAAGCCTCCACTGCTGGAGGCATAAATCCAGGCGGCCACCTAAGTACCGATGTGTAAATAATTTACTAAGGGAACAGCGGGTGGCTGTTATTGATGGAAGATCCTCTACCTGGCTCTAGAGTTCTTACACAACATTGCGTGAACCGTAACAGACATGGAACTTGGAAGACATCTCACAGAAAATCCCAAGCAACCTTCATGTCAACCAGGACTGGTCATAATTGACTCTTAATGCTTCGTATCCTTTTCAAAACGTTATGCACACCTATTGTAGTTGGAGATAAGTGTATATACAGTTTCAAGATGTTCCATTCATATGGAACCCCAAATTCTGGTTGACAAATATAGTTATAGTGAATTGTTAGACTAGTTACAGGATCTGCTATCCTGATTTACAGATCTGAATATCCCATTTTTTTTTTATACTCGATTTGCAATATTGTCTAACGTGTGTATTAATGTTAATATTAATATCTATATATTTTGAAATGTCTTCCTAATTAATCTCTTTAAATGACGTTCATTGTTTGCTATATTATCTTTTAGTCAATATAATGACAGCTGATTTTTTTAGGCTTATGTATCGAACCCCGGGCGACAGGGGTTATATGCCCTGTTGGCCACTCACCCCAATATACCACCTACGGAGGTGGTCCCTGATAGTCCCTTTTAGGTACTACTTTCTCTTTATTATTGTCCCTTTTTTATTCTCTTTTTCTTATTTTATTTTTACAACAATTTTTCAGGTACTTGTTTTGCATGATATGCAGGCTTTGTTATATGTGCAATATGGTTCAGAAAAGATTATTCTCAGCAACATCTATCTCTTTCCAAATGGTTAAGATACTATCCATTAATGTTAAGGATCTCAACTCTCCCAATAAAAGAAGACTTGCATTGAGACATTTCGCGAAATGTAAAGCTCATATAATAGCTGTACAAAAAAAACAGTTTTCAGCAATTCTCCCCTCCCCAATTCTCCAATCTAAAATATTCCTACTGCTATACCTTCAACGGCCCCTATAAAAAAGCAGGGGTGGCGATATTATATTCCAATGCATTCAACTTTATCTTGGAGAAACAAATAAATGATAAGGAAGGCAGATACCTAATTATAATCAGTAAGATTGATAATGTTTCAGTGACAATTGCATCAATTTATGCACCAAGGACCTGATTCAGACCCTCTCGCGAGCGCATAGCGCTCGCAAGTGGGTCGATGGTTGGCTAGTGCACATGCGCAGCATGCGTAATGCACATGCGCGAGCCCCGGAGTGAGTGAGACCTTCACTCGCTCCGGGGCTCACTACAAAATGGGGCAGCTGTCGATGTTGATCGACAGCTCGCCCCATTTTGTAGGCGGGGAGGGGGGTGGCTGGACAAATGGAGGCATTCCCGAAGGAACGCCAGCCATTTGTGGGCGGCCCTACTGACATCATTCATGATGTCAGTAGTGAACTTCCTGCTCTATTAGAGCAGGAAGTTCACTCGGGAACTGAGACCCTACCACAAGGGTCTCGTCGCAAGCCCGATGGTCACGATAATCGTGACCATCGCCAGGCCACTCACAAAAGATGTGGGTATGCGAGGGGCCTGGAGGCTGATTTTTTTTTTTTTTAAATCTGCCCTGATTCAGAGTGAGCACTCGCAAATAGCGAGCTCCCCTGAATCAGGCCCCAAATGTGAAGCAAGTGCCTTTTATCAGGAAATTTTGCACAGCTCTTCAATTGTGTAAAAAAAGGTATCTTACTACTACTACTCCAGGATTTCACTATGATCCTAGACCCCTTATTAGATAAATCCTTCTCCATACCTAAAGTGGGTTCCTATTCCACTCCAGATCACTCCCGAAGCTTTAGATGGATTCTCAGTGAATATGAGCTTTATGACATTTGGAGGGTGGGGCATCTGGGGGAGAGGGACTATACCTTCTATTCCCAGGTACACAAATCATATTCTCATATAGATCTGTCGTTATCAGACAAGTGGTCTTTACCCGATCTTCAGTCCTACTGGTTGCATGGTCAGATCACGCAGCAATAACTTTAGAATGAGATATCACCAGATTAAGAACCCCCCCGGGTCCCTGGCATTTGGGAGAATACCTCCTGGTAAACCCGGAAGCTAAACAGATAATATCTAATGCCCTGGATATGTATATAGACACCAACGAACCAGAAGATACCTCTTCGTTTACATTCTGGTGTTCTTTAAAATTGGTGAATAGAAGATCAGCGGCTCGTTTACATAGGGCAGCAGTCTTACACCAAGTAGACATAGAATGTTGTTTAGCTGACCTAGATGCTAAACATAAATTAAACCCAAATGACAATAAGGTACTTAGAGAATTGCTTAGTGTCCAAACTGAATGGAATACATTGGCACTTAAAAATGTCCACCAGACATTGTTCAAATTACTTCAAAAATGCTATATTCAAGGAGATAGTGCTGGTCATTTATTGGCATGGAAGTTGAGGGGGAAAAGAGTGAAAGAAAGTGTTGGGATAATCTCCAATACTAAAGGTGTCAAAATTACAGAACTCCATGCAATAGCAGAATCCTTTGCGCAATATTATTCCTCCCTCTATAATTTGAAGGACGACCCCGGGATTCTCCAACCTACCTCAGCACAGATAAGTGATGATCTCTGAATACTGACACTTTGAGTTCACTGGCAAACCCCTGGTCCGAGGAAGAAATCTTATCAGTAATAAAATCCCTTCCTTTAGATAAGTCTCCTGGACCAGATGGGTATATTAATACATTCTTTAAATGTTTCCAAGACACATTGTCCCCCATTTTAGCACAAATGTTCAATGACGCCTCGCAGTGGGCTCGTTCCCGGGAGACATGCTAGAAGCAAGAATAGTTGCCTTTCCCAAACCAGGAAAGAACCTGACATCCATGGCCAATTATAGACCAATTGCACTCCTAAACACAGATATAAAAATATTCACCAAACTCTTAGCGAGTAGATTTAACCTACTACCTAATTTAATACATCGAGATCGGGTAGGATTTGTGTTGGGACGTCAAGGCCTGGACAATACGAGGAAGGTGATTGATATCATCAAATAATTTTCCTGTTTCGACCAGCCCCTTCTGCTTCTACCATTAGACACAGAAAAAGCATTCGATAGATTGAATTGGAGATATCTCAGAGCCGTCTTAGAGAAATTAGGAATTAAAGGCAGACCGCTATTATCAATTTTGGCTCTTTACTCTTTCCCCTCTGCCAGAGTCTTTATCAGTGGTATATTATCTACCCCATTTTTTATTACAAATGGCACTCGACAGGTATGCCCTCTCTCCTCGTTAGTGTTCGCTCTGGTGATCGAGCCCCAAGCCTAGGCAATTAGAAAAGACCATAACATAACAGGCCCCATACTATTTGACAAAATATACAAAACAAACCTTTTCTCTGATGATATTCGTCTGACCCTTATGGACCCGACTAATTCCCTACCAGCTCTACATAGTTTATTAAAAAATGTTCGGAAATTTCATATTATAAACTAAATTGTTCCAAAACTGCAGCACTCCCTATAGTTTTCCCCAGCAGTTATTAACATCCCTTAAAGCAAAGTATATGTATGCCTGGCAGGATAATTCTATTAAATATTTGGGAATACATACTGCTTGTGTTTACACAAACCCAGTGCCAAATTTCTTCATTGATTAGTTAGCATTTGTGCTCAGCTGTAGCATATCTCAATCAGACTTTCTTTAAGTTTAGAATCAGTATAGAGGCAGCCGTGGATGACGATGGCAGTCGTGTATTATAAGCACTAAGTGTGTTATAACACAGTGTAATTTATATAACAGTTAAAAAAAAAACAGTTGAACAAACATTGAACAACATCTACGACAAGGTAATTACAATATCATTCCTTACCAGTAGTTTGTGTGTTGTACATTTTTGAATGTATAGAAAAAATGTATCAAAAACTTCTATTAATGATCTCACTCCATGGAATCATTACTAAGACTACTACATCCTTTACTCTCCCTGCAGCTCGTCCTTCTGTACATATTGCTGCCTCATTACTTTCCTCTTCTCTTACAAACACATATGAGCTTTTAACTTATCTATACACATTGACAATAACATCCACAACCTCTCGTCATAAATAACATTCAGACAAATCCCACAAATATATTTATATCTCGCTCTTGTTGCTTCTATTAGCTGGTGACATATCTCCAAATCCAGGCCCAACCCACATGCCACACCCACAACGAACTATAAATCCAGCTAACCTCATAAACATTGCGTGCCTCCCTTCACCATCCAAGTCACTAAAATGTGCTTTATGGAATGCACGCTCTGTCTGCAACAAACTAACATCCATCCATGACCTCTTTATTTCAACTAACCTCAACCTTCTGGCAATAACAGAAACATGGCTAACAAAATCAGACACTGTCTCCCTTGCTGCACTTTCACATGGTAACCTACACTTCTCACACACCTCCAGGCCTAGCAATTGTAAAGGAGGTGGGGTAGGAATATTACTCTCCCAATCTTTCACATTCACAGTTCTCCCACAGGTACCTTCACTCACATTTACATAATTTGAAGTACATTCTATCAGGACTTTCACCCCTTTCTCTCTGCAAGTTGCTGCTATCTATCGCCCGCCTGGGCCACCGCAACAATTTCTGGAACATTTTTCAGCCTGGCTCCCTCACTTCCTATCCTCAGACATCTCCACCATCATTATGGGTGATTTCAATATCCCCATTGACAGTCCACAATCTCCTCATGCCTCCAAACTACTCTCTCTAACCTCCTCTCTTGGCCTCTCCCAATGGACTGACTCCTCTACTCATAAGGAGGGCCACTGCCTTGATCTTGTATTTACCAGACTATGCTGTTTCTGATTTCACTAATGCTCCTTTCCCTCTCTCAAATCACAACGTTATCGCCTGCACACTTTCCTCCATTACATCAACCTCAATGTCAGTGAAATCAACCAAACGTCCTAAAACCCGCAGAAATATTAATGTGATTAACTTTCAACAACTATCTACCTCTCTACAACAACAACTCTCACCAATTTCTGCACTCACTTCTCCTGAGACTGCTGCATCACACCTAAACCAGATTCTAGTAAAAGCCCTCGATGAAGTAGCTCCAGCTACCCATCACACTCCGCGTAGACTTAGACATCAACCATGGCATTCTAACTTAACAAGGCATCTACAAAAACTCTCACGTAAAGTAGAACGTCAGTGGCGAAAGTCTCGCACTCCAAGTGACTTCCTCACATATAAGTCTATCTACAACTCTTATCGTACTGCTCTGGACACTGCCAAGCAAATATATTTCCAATCTCTTATCTCTGCTCAAACCTCTAACTCCAAATGACTTTTTAATACATTTAAACTGCTTCTTACCCCTCCCTCACCCAAGCCACCTGCTACTATCTGTGCAAAAGATCTTGCTTCCTATTTCAAGGACAAGATTGATAATATCCGAAATGAAATGTTATTCTCTCCCTCAGCTAGTGACCTACTCAATTCCCTACCTGAACCCTCTGGCACATTCTCTTCATTTGACCCCACAAATGAAGATGAAGTATCTACACTCTTCTCATCCTCCTACTCTATTACCTCTCCTCTAGATCCTATACCCTCACAAATTAGTAAAGCTCTGTCTCCTGTGCTCATCCCAACCCTACTAAAATCTGTAATCTCTCTCTTTCTACTGGCATCTTTTCATCACTGTTCAAGCATGCAGTGATTACTCCCATTCTGAAAAAACAAAATTCTGACCCTAACACTCTCTCTAATTACCATCCTATCTCCCAGCTCCCATGCCCCTCCAAGCTACTGGAGAGACTAGTCTACACCCGCCTCACACACTTTCTTAACACCCACAACTTATTGGACCCACTTCAGTCTGGCTTCCGTTCCCAGCACTCCACAGAGACAGCACTGACTAAGGTAGTAAACGATTTGGTCACTGCCAAGGCTAAAGGCCATTACTCACATCTAATTCTTCTAGATCTCTCTGCTGCTTTTGACACTGTTGACCACTCTCTTCTCGTACAAACATTACAATCCCTAGGTCTTAAGGACACAGCTCTTTCTTGGTTCTCTTCCTACCTATCTGATCGCTCTTTTTCTGTTTGTTTTTCTGATTCTGCCTCCTCTTCGCTACCTCTATCAGTTGGAGTACCGCAAGGCTCTGTCTTAGGTCCTTTGCTATTCTCAATCTATACCACCTCTCTTAGCAAAACTAATCCGCTCTTTTGGATTTCAGTACCATCTGTATGCGGATGATACTCAAATCTACCTATCCTCTCCAGATTTATCACCATCTGTATTGGTCCGTGTCACTGAATGTATTTCTGCCATTTCATCTTGGATGTCATCTCGCTACCTGAAACTTAATATTTCTAAAACAGAATTAATTATATTTCCACCGGCCAATAACAGTTACCAATCTGATCTCTTTATCACTGTTGATAACTCAACAATCCACCCCACCCCACAAGCTCGCTGCCTTGGTGTCATCCTTGATTCTGAACTGTCCTTTGTTCCCCACATTCAATCTGTCTCAAAATCATGTTACATACATCTAAAAAACATATCCAAAATTCGACCATATCTCACACGACACTGCAAAAACTCTAATCCATGCACTCATTATTTCCCGCATTGACTATTGCAATAGTCTCCTTACTGGTCTTCCCAAAAACAGGCTATCGCCATTACAATCCATTATGAATGCAGCTGCGAGGCTTATCTTCCTTGCCAAACGTTCGTCTGCTGCCCCGCTCTGTCAGTCTCTCCATTGGTTGCCGGTTTTCTACCATATTCAATACAAAATACTGTTACTTACACATAAGGCCATTAACTAAATTACACCAACATACATCTCTTCACTCATCTCAAAATATCTCCCAACCCGACCTCTCCGCTCAGCACAAGATCTGCATCTCTCATCCCCGCGTATTACTTGCTCCCATTTACGGTTACAGGACTTTCTTCGGGCTGCACCCACTCCATGGAATGCCTTACCACACACAATAAGACTTACCTCTAGTCTTCAATCCGTCAAGCGTTCCCTGAAAACTCACCTCTTCAGACAAGCTTATCAGATTCCAGAACTGACCACATAACCTTCATAGCTTCCATGTCTTATTACATCCCCTCTCACAGTCCACACATAACCTCACATATTGTCTTTCTTTCACATACTCCTGACATTTTGCAGACATTCCTGTGTGACTGGATCATGCAGCCCACCAAGAAACTCTGCATTCTGGCTGGACCAAATTGCAATATATAGCACCTATCCTTGTGTATCAATGCCTATTTCCCTATAGATTGTAAGCTTGCAAGCAGGGCCCTCTTACCTCTGTCTGTCTGTTATTACCCTGTTTTGTTCTATCAATGTTTCCAATTGTAAAGCGCAACGGAATATGCTGCGCTATATAAGAAACTGTTAATAAATAAATAAATAAAAAAAACATCTAACAGCTACTATTAATAGCCTAATATCAGCTAACTACCTACCCATGCTACGACAACTTTCACCATTATTAAATGATTGGATGATGCACAATGTATCATGGATGGGCAGACTTTCTGCCTTAAAAATGGTAGTATTACCCAAGGTATTGTATTTATTCCGAACAATACCCATATTAGTTCCAAATTATATTCTACTTAAAATTCAAAAACTTTTAACCAACTATATTTGGAAAGGTAAGAAACCAAGATTGGCAAAGAAACAATTATCTCTGCCAAAAGCAGATGGAGGTCAGGGACTACCAGGTTTACACTGATACCAAATAGCATCATTATTATCCCAATTACCATCTTGGTAATCAAAAGAGAAATTAATGCCCTGGGTACAGCTTGAATGTGCTATGGTCTCCCCCTTTCCGCTCACTGACTGTCTTTGGCTGCCTTCACATGTTAAAATACCATGGGTTGAGAGGTCCACGGCAGTATCTTCAACCCGAAAGGCCTGGTTGGAAATGGTAAACGTTACCTCGAATACCAGTCTGCCTTCCACCAATTTTTCCCTGGAGGGGTTGGCTGCCCTAATACCTAATTTAAGTCTTGCGACATGGGAAGCACAGGGTATAGTTTCCCTTAAAGAAATCACGATATCTGGCACCATCCTGCCTTATTCTCAAATCAACACCCAATTTAACACCTCTTTTAGAGAGTTTTATACATATTTACAAATTAGACACTGGTTGCATAGTATAACCCTGAATCCACATATCGTTCATGATCTTACAAAATTTTTACTTTAACAACTAAATAAAGCAAATAGCAAGGGGGGAATCACATGGTGGCACTCCTACCTGATCACCCCTACTGAGTATGTTAGGGACCTACCCTACAGAGGTTACCCGGATGTGGTGGGAAGGCCCATAACCTTGGCCAAGAATATGCCAAAAATCTCTATTTACTTCAAAAAATTAATTTATCTATATATAATCAGTTAATTTGGAGTTGTGCACTTGTATTTCTTCTTTTTGTGTATATTAGTAAAAGGTCACACTGTGAAAGCTATTTCTGTTACCTAAACCCCTGTTCTATTATATTTATTTGGCGAACGATGGTAAACTATCTAGAGCTGAAGAAGGAAGAGCTTGAGGTGTGATGCCGGCAAAATGTTCTGCCCAATGAGCAACAAACCAGGCAACATATTATCCAAGCCCTCATGGACGCAGACCCGCAGCAAGAAGCTGAAGGGGATCAATTGGAGGGAGAAAGCACAGCAAATGCTAGCTGTGTCCGTCCAGAGCATTTCCGTGAGTGGGAATTGGATCGAGAAAGCCCACAAAATGCTAGCTGGGGTTTGGGCAATGAAATGGCCCTGGACATTACAACAGATGTGGCAGCTAGGGAGGCTGCAGAGAGCCAATCAAATTGCAGCACCAGAGGATAAAATGGGTTGTACGTTACCAGGCCCAGAGGACCTATTTACCACCATGAGTACGGAGGAACTAACTTCAGCTGCAAGGTCTCTCCTGCAGTGACAATACCCACAGTGAGATGATCAGGCAGCTCGTGTGGGTGCAGAATGACGTGTACCATGCCTTCAGCCAGTATCGCAAGGCAATTCTAAATCTGGCTTGTAAGATGAGTTCTGCAGAACTGTTGGACCACCTGGAGGAGTGTTTCAAATTTGCTTGGGAAGAGACAGATCATTGGGGGCAGCTTGATACCCCATTCTGGCAAGATCAGTGTCACCGGGTGGATGCTGAAAGGTATCACCTGCAACAATTTCTTTCACCAGCTGAGGAAGCAGCAGCCCAGCCTACAGGGGTGCCCCTCGAGGAAAAGGTAACCCCACCAGTGACAGCCACTGTGGAATATGATACAGAGATATCACATCCCGAGGTGCAGTGTACCATGCTGGGAAAGGCTGTTGGTGTGAGCAGCATACCACCGCAGACTGCGCAGAAATGGTGACTGGAGGAGGCTGATTGTAAGGAGACTTTGTCTGTGAGAGAGGTGGGACTGTCAGAGAATATTCCCACAAATGTGTTATTTGGGACTGACCTAGGTCGTTTAAGAGCTACGTATGTGACTGAACCTGATGTATCTAATACAATGTTGCCAGTTTCTCCCACTAATGTCATTCCTCCCCAGGTGGCAAGTGAGCCCAGGAAAGTACCAATGTCAATGTGTAAGGGTGGGGCAATGATGTCATGTGATGATGAAATTGCTTGTGTTGATTTGCAGGTCCCTAAGTGGAATACACCAGGTCAGGTTAATGTGGTTATTGCTGATATTGTATTGTCTTGTGCCACTGTAGCCAGTAACTCTGCCAATGCATGCAACACTGTTGGAGGAAAATGTGCCTATGTGTGGGAGTGACCAGGGGAAGTGTCACAAACTGTAGAGAAGTCAGGGTTAGGGTGACTAGGGAACAAGAAGGTGAGTGACAGCTAGGTCTCCCTATTGCGGGGAAACCCAGGTTTGGCTAGACCTGCCCAGAGGCATGAAGTCTAACCCACTTGTGGTCTTCACCAGTGACCCCTCCTGTTGGGATTTGGGTTTTACTGTACCAAGTGGGCTGTCACGGCCCTCTGGACAGGTACCTGGTAATGGCAGAAAGACCGGAACTAGATTAAATGAATAGTCTAAGCTAATACTGGAATACTGAAGATGAGCTGGATACTTGAACATTGAAGATGAACTTAATACTTGAACACTGGAGATGCACTGAACACTTGAACACTGGAGATTAACTAAATACTTGAACACTGGTGATAAACAGAATACTTGAACACTGGTGATGTACTAAATACTTGATCACTGGTGATGAACTAAATACTTGAACACTTGTGATGAACAGAATACTTGAACTCTGGTGATGAATGGAAAACTTGAACACTGGTGATTAACTAAATACTTGAACATTGGTGATGAACAGAATACTTGAACACTGGTGATGAACTAAATACTTGATCACTGGTGATGAACTAAATACTTGATCACTGGTGATGAACTAAATACTTGAACACTGGTGAAGAAATAAATACTTGAACAATGGTGACGAACAGAATACTTGAACACTGGAAAATGAACTTGAAAATGAAGAGATCATAGTCGCAGGCTTGCTTGAGAACACAGGGAAATGTACTGGGAACTGCTACAGATTAAGGTGCTGATTTGCTCTAACTAGAAATTAGCAGAAAACCTGACACCTCAGTAACAAAGGGAAGCTGCAGTAGAGCAAGCAGCATACTACAAGACACACAGGAAAAATAACATAAAATACTGGACTTCTGAGAGAGAACTAAAGTCTCAGACTGAGAATTAGCGTGGACGCTAATACAGGTAACCCTGGAAAACTGTGAATAGGCTGAAGCAACACTCTGCAGGAAATAACACAGAGCAATACTGGTGAGTCTCGCAGTCACTGGAACAGCCAAGTTGAACAGCAGTTTCCTGTTCCTGGAGTCAGACTTAAATACCCCTGGGTAGCGGGTGATTGGATCAGAGGATCAGCTGAGTGACCACAGGACAAGCATTGGGAGAGACTAGTCAGGTGATATTGACCAACATGGCTGCACCCATGCCCAGTACCCTGGAAACCAGCATGTACACACGAAAGCCCTAGCAGGCCCCGGGTAGAATACTCAGACACCACTCACCTCCACTCCCAGCAACTGAACACCTAAGCCCAAGGACGCCAGTGTGGAGATGAGTAGCGGCCGATCCCAGGCCACATCCTGACAGGAAGACTGTATGGGTTAATGATATGTCTGCTGAGGATGGTGCCATACGTGTGTGCTGTCACTACACATTCGCAGAAAGTGCAGGCTGAGGGAGAGTTGAGACATGCTGCAGCCCCTCTGCCCCCTGACCCCCCCTGTGACAGTAATCCACACACACTGGAAGAATACCTACCCACTGAGGGTGTAATAGGGAACATAGCATTTCAAGCAGAGCAGAAGATTGACTTTGGACAATTGATGTCACACTGTGTGCCTGCTATCTCTACGTCTATTGAACTATGTGATTCATCTCAGGTATTATGTGATGGTTTTAAATCTTGCAATGACCTGACTCTGTGTAAAACACCTAAAATGCCCAGTGACCATTGTGCATATTCTAATGGAATAGGGATATGTGGAGGTGAGCGGTGGATAGGTGCCAGAGGTGACTCTCACAATTATGGGGACTTATGCAAGGAACCCGATATAGTGTGGAATGATGAAGAAACCCCTAATCGTGATATGTTTAGGGAGAGTACTGTCACACAATCTACTGGGTTAAAAGGAAAAACTGTTTTTCCCCTGGTTGGAGAGTATCTGCACCTGGAAGCAGGGCAAGGCATTAGGGAGGAGAGGCATGTGCCTTCTAATGGTTTGCTGAGGACAGATCTGGGGAAGTATTTGACTGTTCTTTTACCATGATATCTGCTAACACTACTTCCCCTCAGGTATCATTGGATGTTTGTCCAAGTATGGGTAAAGATGCTAATGGGGATGATAATAGGTCTATGTTGAGAAACGGCCTGTTAAAACCTCTATGCCATACTGAACTTTCCTCTGATCTAGCAAATAATGCTGTGAATGTCTGTGGTATCAGTGGAAATGCTTTTCCCGGGGAACATGTCTCAGAGACAGGCAGTCAGAGTGTGAGCCAAAACTCAGGTGATGTGATACTGAGGGAGGTGTTGGTGGCCTCTGGAGTTAACCAGCCAAAGGGGCATGTGGGGGAGACCTGTGTGACCCCTTCCTTGCCTCCCTTGCCATCAGCTCACTCATACACACAAAAGCAGATCTCCACCCACCTTTTGAGCCATCTGTGAAAATATTAGCTTTGCAAATGGAAAACATACAAACTGATCAGCCTCTCTGTGCAGCTGACAAGCTGTACTCCAAAGATGATTATTTGTACAAGAAGAAGGGTCTGTCAGGGTCTCAGCCTGTACTTCTGAAAACCCCATCCCTTAAGCCAGCAACCCAGAAGAGTGATGACCACATTTGTAAAAATATGGTGTCTGGGTGTGCTCTCTATCCTGATATAGGCTGCAGGGGACGAGACATGGACAATGCTTGTTCTCGTCTGCTATATATGGAAACAGTAAGCCCCAGTCCTGTGGAGATAGGACAGAGGTACAAAGGCACCAGGTTCTGGGTGGGCTACAGGAGTCTGAGTAAGCTCACAGTGTTGTTGCCTATCCCTTGCCCAGGATGGATGAACTGTTAGCTCAGCAAATCCAGGTAGGATACTGACAACTGTCAGGACACAGCATGGGAGACTGCGGCATGGGGTGCCACTGCTCCCCTGCTGAACTTAAAGGGGGAGGTGTAGCGAAAAAGCAGCATTTGCGTCCGCATGGACATAACTGCACATGATAGGGTATTGGTATAACCATGTAACTTTCCTTTTTACTTGGTATGTAATGTCGCTTATGTGTGAAAGATGACAAGCCTTTGAAGATGGACAGAAAGGTTGTAAGAGAGGTTTAGGAAGTTCTGCTTTCCTGCCTCAGCCATAATTAGGTCAAATTGTATATAGCATATAAGAAAGATGTCCGAGGAAATACATGACATCTGGCCAGACCCTTGATAACCAGTCCTTAAAAGCCCTGTGTTCTATCTAGGGTCAGTGATCAAAGAAGGGTTGCTTATACCAGAGACACTCATTCTTAGAGGTGTGGATTCTCTCACCTAATCAGTGTGTAAGTTTATTGACATAAGCCTATGAGCCCAAGCTTCACAAAAGAGCTGAAGGTATAATACAAGAACCCCTGATCGAACGAGAAACCCAGGAGCTCCAGCTGGATGGACAATACACTTTGAGCTGACAAGGGTTAAAATCACCCCAGGTGAGGGGGAATGCCTGACGAAGCAAGCATAAAAATGTGACACATGAGTTGTTCAGTGTTCCTTCTGAGAGAAGCTATCAAAAGGTACAGATGATCGGAGTTCACCATTGGGACTGCCTCATCCCACAACCACTTAAGTGAAGTGGTTTGTTCATTTCATTTTATTTCTGAACTTGCGAGTAATTGTGTGAATCCTTTTTTACCATTATTATATTCTTCTAACTTTTTGTAACTAAGCTTTGAAGATATTCTTGAATTAAAACATTAATTATAATTCTGGAACTGTGTTTTTATGACCCAAGGCCTCATATGGCTCATGTTACCTATTTTGATAATTGTGTGTGCAGGTGGGAGCAGAAGCCCAACTTATGCTTTAGCATTACAGTTTCCTTCTGCTGGTGGCAATTACCCAGTTTATTTAACCACACATGCTGAGGTGACCTGTAAAAGTCACGGGCGGCAATTCTCAGATTGGCGTATCTGGAGGGTTGGCTGGCAGGACTGTGACACAGGGGGGTAAGCCGGTATAAGATGGAACAGAGCATGGGTGAGTCAGTACTAGGGGGAAGTGCAGGAGGTAAGCGGAGATTGTATAGGAGCAGATTGTATATGGTGAGCAGGGATTAGGGGAATGGGATCTGACCTTCTTAGAGAGTATTACTTTTTTTTTTTCTACAGATCTCTCCTCCTTTCTACAGATGATCCCCATCATCAGGTAAGTGTTCAAACAATGGGCAGGATATCACTAATAAGCTGTGACAAGTTTACTACATACACATGTAGATTTTAAATATACCGTTTCCCTGTATATTAGCCATTGAAATTTCTGGTACAAGTACGGGCTTCTATTGTGTTGACCAGACTGGTACTAGTGTATAGCTGATTTCCAGTCAGGTGCTAGTGTCCACAGGTGCAGGAGAAAGGAGTAGAGATCTGTAAAAAAAAAAAAGTAATACTCCCTAAGAAGGAGAAATATTGGAGGTGTTATTGAGACATATATTTGAATGGACAAACGGGAGTGACTTGCTGCTGGGTGCTATTCATTGAACATCATTAAGGAATATATTGAAGAAATCATCCACAACAATACTCATACAAATCTTTTCCATGACGTGAGCACCTATATGAATGACACTCATCTAACTTTTATCTGTATTTATTAGAGAGCCACTGGTGAAGACTCTAGAGTGGAATTGGTGCTGGTGGCTAATTCTTTTTGCATAGTCTGGACTTTATAAATCTTATCTGTTAGGTACCTGAGGATAAGTGCAAGGGTGAAGAGGACCTGGGGATATGCGGAGAAGGTGAACAGGGAGTAGAGATATGTACAGGTGGTGAGCTGGACCTGGGGATATGTTTAGGGGGTAATCAGGACCTGGGGATAGGTGTACAGGGTGAATGACACCTGGGGATATGTGCACTGGGTGAACAGTTCCTGGGGATATGTACAGTGGGTGAATGGGGATTAGGGATATGTGCAGGGGGTAAACGGGTA
This sequence comes from Taudactylus pleione, assembly GCA_031769625.1. Classification (NCBI taxonomy): domain Eukaryota; kingdom Metazoa; phylum Chordata; class Amphibia; order Anura; family Myobatrachidae; genus Taudactylus; species Taudactylus pleione. The sequence continues at coordinate 7,573,749 of JAUIMM010000472.1, forward strand.
GAAGGGATATGTGCAGGTAATGAGCTGGACCTGGGGATATGTGCTGAGGGTAAACATAAACTGGGGATATGTGCTGGGGATGAAAGAGACCTGGGGATATGTGCAGGGGTGAATGGGGACCAAGGGATATGTGCAGAAAGTGAGCGGGCCCTGGGGATATGTGCAGAGGGTGATTGGGACCTGGGGATATGAGAAGAGGATGAGGGGGACTTGGTATATGTGTAGGGAATGAAGGGGATCTCGGTATATGTGCAGGAGCTGAACAGGATCTGAGGATATGTGCTGGGGTGAACGGGACCTGAGGATGTGTGCTGAGGGTGAACGGGACCTAGAGATGTGTGCTGAGGGTGAGCCGGACCAGGAGATTTGTGCTGAGGGTGAACGGGACCTAGGGATGTGTGCTGAGGGTGAGCTGGACCAGGGGATTTGTGCTGAGGGTGAACGGGACCTAGGGATGTGTGCCGAGGGTGATCCAGACCAGGGGATTTGTGCTGAGGGTGAATGGGACCTGGGGATGTGTGCTGAGGGTGAACGGGACCTGGGCATGTGTGCATAGACTAGAGAGATGTGCAGACAGTCAGCAGAAACAGGATGAAGCAGACGGGGACTGGAAGGAGCAGAAAAGGTGAGAGTGGGGGCTGTGGATATGCAGGGACTGGACCAAGCAGAGCTGGGGTGAGCAGGGGCTATAGAGAGGTGAAAAAGGTGAGTGAGACTGGGGATATGTGCAGGGGGTAAGGCGGTATAAGGTGGAACAGAGCATGGGTGAGTAAGGACTAGGGGGAAATGTAGGAGGTAAGCAGAGTTTGAATAGGAGCAGATCCTGGGTGAGCAGGGACTAGGAGAATGTGCAGGGGGTGTGTGGGACCAGGGTATATGTGCAGGACATGAGTGGGATCTATAGATATGTGCAGGGGGAGAGTGGGACCTGGGGATATAAATATATATATGAAAAAAAAAGAAAGGCGCACAATCATGAGTATAATATAAGAACACAGTTTACTAATAATAAAGGGCCTGATTCAGACCCGGATGCTATGCTGCGCTCGCTAGCATTGAGCATGCGCAAACCAGTCATTGAGATGGGAAAGTGCTCGCCCATAGCCCGCAGTCGGGCCGCTATTTTGAGTGACAGATAGTGCCGTTTGTGGGTGGTAACTATGAATTCCTAATGATCTTTATACCCAAAATGTCGCTATTTAGCGTAGCGTACGCATATGAAATAATCGCTTTCCAGTCTTTGAGTGTGGTTCTAAAGCACAAAAGTTATTATTCACATAAAAAGCATTTAGTTACACGCTGTGATCTAAATACAATTAGCGCAAAAGATGATACATTAACAAGGTACAAAAAAAACGATAATTACGCATGCGCACTGGCCCAGTATGCAGTATTTCAATCCTGAATTCTGCGGTCACCGTCACCCAAGGATATGGAGGAAATGACTGCCTACTGCCTCAGCTCACAAGCCTGTATTCGGTACAGGTTTCAAAGACAACAAAGGCATAGAATAACAGATGCTCATTGGTTCTTGCTTCAGGTCACTCCATTCATTGGATAGTTCATATGGTGTCATCAGCTTTCCAATTGCTTCTTTGTGTAGGTTTCCATCCTGAAGAACTAATAAAGAAAAACTACATACAGAGATACATTCTAACCTATAATTCATATCTTGCAAATGCCTGCTGCAATCTCATTGCCGATAGAACCAGAAACCAGAGTTTTAGAATGGTACCAAACATGGTCTGCTTATCATGTACTAAGCCTTAGATACCAAATATATGTTTTACACAATAGACTTGATAATGTATAAAACCTCTAATATTAACCTTTTAATGTGGAGGAACCTTTTTATAAGTTTTGGTATGTGTAAGTGTGAGAATATTGCGTAGTTTCGCTAATATGTGTGGTGCTTTGATAAACATCGCAACTATGCGCTGTGCTTCTTGTATATTTATGTGTTTTATTTAATGTGTGTATGCATGTAAGTCTATGTGTGTGTTATGTAATTTAGGGTATTTGTGATGGATTAATATATATTATCCATTTCTAACATATTTTAACATCCAAGCATTGCCTGGACCAATTCTAAGGTGTAAATGGAAGTTTTATTTCTAAACAGGGGGGGGGGGGAGAGACCCACAGCTGCCTGTAGGTGCCGCATAGTCTTGTAGCCTGGGATGGGCTATTCTTCACTTAATTAGGATGTAGATGTCAGTTCCTATGAACCAAAACAGCACCGGACAATAGGCACACAACTGCCAATGACTTGCAGGTCCATGACAGTAATTCGTAACTTTACATTTAGACCACTTCTTTTGAGCATACTAGTCTCTGTGTACATTTTAATTAATTTGTTACAGACATACTGTATCATGTGGAGTCTCTCAAAACATATGCAAACATCCACAGACATACACACCACACCTGTTTTCCACACTAAACCTTGTATCTGTGCACATCGGAAATGCGCAGACACAGAGCAGCGTCCAAGCAATTCATCATCAGACCATAGATGACTAAATCATTCAGATAATAATTTGCACGATGATAATAACCAATTATTTGATTTCGACATAACAGGGGAAGGTGCTTGTAAACGGGGGTGTGGATATGCGAATGCATGGCATGCCCGACCGTCAGAATGGTGTTTAATGGGTGTGCATAATTAGCAAAGTAGAATCAATACTCACGTGACTGGGTTGTATTTTAGCCTGAACTGCTCGCAATGTTATGGTGGGAAAAGGCTACCGATGGCTCTCGATGTTCCCGATTAATCCTACAACTGCCGGAGATGACGTGTGTTGCGAGTGGCAAAGGGGCGTCTTTATACAGGTGCGAGCGCACAGTGCGGCCACTCGCTATTATTTAGTGGGCGGCCTTTCGCGACGCAGTGCAAGCACATGATTTAAATAGTTGGCCCCTTTTAGCCAGCAAGCAGCCGCAAATAGCGTCCAGGTCTGAATCATGCTCAAAGCTCACATACTTTAAGAAAAATAGGCAATGGCTATGCTGAGCTCTGTAGTGCGGCTGGTAACTGGCATCAGAAGTTTAGCTGGAACATGAGCGGAGATATAGCAAAGTCCACAGCAACCCTCAGGCACAGCAGAGATCTGGCAGGAGTCCAAGAAAGACCTGAAAATAACATTGCACAGACACTGAGACACAGTTAGTAACAGGCTTTATACTAGAGGTCTGTGATCCGTAGGAAGTTCAGAACATGAGACCCAAATGGAATCAGGTTTGAAATAATGAGCAATCTAGGAATCCCACAACCTGACAATACCTTGGAAACAGATGATCACTTTAACTCTCTATTCCCTGTATGTGAAGAACACCTGCAAACAGGATAGCTCCTCCAACGACCACAAAGGAACTTTGGAAAAAGTAATCTATCTTTATGTACTGAAATAGTCGCTGTCCTGACAGCAGGGCATGTACCTGACCAATGATCTGAACTGGCAATGGTCTCGTGGCCCCGCTGGTGGTGTAGTTTCCGCCGCTCTCTCTCACGTCAGGATTGACAGCTGATTAGGCTCTGGGTGAGCCAACACCTCTTTGCACAATGATGAAATGAGGCAGTGGGTAGCAATAGGAGTCACTTCCAGATATTAAAAGCACTTGGTCACTGTAGATAAAACCCCTTTGATGCGTTTTGCTCCTCTCTGGGAGCTTTTTCATTTGATATTTCACTGTGGGAAGAGTCACCTCAGTGGATACAAGGAGACACACTTTTACAATTCTTACTCCAACATAAGGAGATTTGGTGTATTGAAAACATCAGCATATATGCTGCTTTCTAGATGAACTAATTGGATACTAAAAACAGGTGTCATACTGAGCGGTGAGCAATTGAATTCAATTGTATCTATTTATAGATACATACATTCCAGTTATACCAAGCTGTCACAATAATTGCAACTATTTAGTTGAATTTTATTCTCTAGAGATATTATATCTATCACTATGTCAGTTTTACTGTATGTGTAATAAATGTTTTGTGATTCAGAGAAGTTTGTTATGTGGATCAATTAAGCATTTTATGTAGCAGCAGCAGCACTACCTATTTTTCTTTCTACAGTTGTTTGTGTCAGATTAGCTACTGACACACAGGTATGCAGTGCTGTTGGTAGTAGAAGAAATCTATTGTTGGTTTGAATTGACAATCACAAGATACCAGTGGAGAAGGATAGATTGAAAAGGAGAGCAAGGTGGGAGCAGGCAGTGGGGGAGAGGAAACAAAAGAGGTGAGATGGGATGGGATCCAGGAGGAAAGTAGAGGGGGAGAGGATAAAATAAGATGTCACAAACCAAGAACCTAGCTGCTAATATCCTGTCTGGCAGTGCTTCTATAAGGTGGACCATCCTGTTCCATGGTGTTGTCATCTCCTTCCTAAGGTGCTTGGGCGCAGCCAAGATGGATCAGATCAGCTGATTGTTATCATCCAGTCACTACCCGTCTGCTGTGCTCACATGACTGCTCGCTCTTATCCCCTGCAAGAGCACCCTACATATAGCTGCACCTGTCTCTAGTACACCGTTGAAACAATGTGGAACATAGATTCCACTGTGTGCTCACTCTGGAATGTGTAACGCCTGAGCTCTTGCTACCTGTAACTGTGCAAACCACTTCTACCCTGATAACTTTGAGTCAGTTCCATCTGCAGTGTTATCACTCCTGCCAGTATCCAGAAACCTTTCAGCCTGTGATCAGAGCTGCTGTCTCCTACGGTGCTATTCCTTTCCCTGTCTCTGCTAGTCCCACTCCAGTGCAAGTAGTTTTCCAGTTCCAGTCCGGTTCAAGTCACCTTCTAATCCCTCTGATTCCAGTCCAGTTCAAAGTTTCTTCAGTGTTCTTCGGTCCCAGTCTGATCCAGCCTCCTTGGGTTCTAGTCCGTTTCAAATCACCTGCTGCCTCCTCTGGTTCCAGTCCGGTTTAACCTGCATATTCCCAGCCTGTGTCCATCATTCTGTTTTCAATCTGGTTCAGCCCTACACTCTGGTTATAGTCCGGTGCCAACCTGTGTTATTCCTGCAGTAGTCGGAAGTATCAATTTACTAACATTGACTGTAATAGAGCTTCCAAGTGCCAAGGCTTCAGTTTACTACCATTTGTGAAATTCTATGGACATTTGTAGTGTATCAGGTTTGAAAGTTTTTTCAAACCCATAGAAACATAGCATTTCATGGCAGATAAGAACCACTTGGCCATCTAGTCTGCCACTTTTTTTTTCATATTATCTTTATTAAGAAAGGAACAGTGAAATATGCCACAAAAATTTTAGGATTTCCAACATAAAATCATGGAAAAATACAGCATTGATATTTCAACAGTGTTACAAGTTGAAATATGCAATTGGAAAATAAAATATGTAGTGTTTAAAACTAGGGCCAACAAAGCACCCATTTAAAAAAAAAGAGGAGGAAAATATCCATAAATAGAGAGAAAAAGAAGAAAATTGAGTAAAAAAGAACGGAGAGGGAGAGAGTTAAATTCAATAGGCGTGGCCGGCACCCCAGACAAATTAGATCAAAGGGCCTGTCGTCTGCATGTTAATTGGTGCATCTTCAAGTAGCAGTAAAATATTCAAAGGTCTACGCTACAAAAAAATCTTTCAATTGTGAAATGGCAGAAAATATATATAGCAATCATGGCTCTGTTAATTTTAAAGGATATTATTTTATTATATTTACTCACAATTAGTTTAGCAGAACCTATAAATCTCTCACGATGTATGTAAATATACAATCAATACAAAATAATAAAATGATGTAAACATTAAAAAATTATGATAATAATCAGAAAAAGTCTCATGTGTGCACACATCACTTTGTTGCAATATTGTGTTAAATATACTGTAAATGTTTCTATAGTTGTGATATTTGATCCAGTTTAAAAGTTCCACAATGATGTCCAAATTGACTGGTTATAAATAGACAAGCTGAAATATCACAAGGAAATATATCCAAAGTACCTGCGGTTTAACTGTTTAGCAAGTGTATCTGTACACTATAGCAGCAAGTGGTAGATCTGGCTTCTCGTATCTCAAAGGCAGCCGCCAGAGCTGGGTTGATGCTGCACCAGCAATTCCTCCGTCTCCCGTGCTCACCAGCTGGGCATGACGTGATGGTCAAACCGGAGCCTAGTAATGATCCAGCAGGCTAACTGAAGTGCTCGCATAAGTGATTCCACTTGGTGAATAAATTCCCTCAGAAAGACTTGTCATGCTTGGAAGTGCTAACAACAACTTGGGGGTCCACTGACACGTTTCACCGCTATAGAATGGGGGCTTTTTCAAAGAGTATCTTGATTATCTTCAAGTAGCAGTCTAGTCCCATACCATTGCGTGGAGTGGAAACATTTATGCAATTGATTTTTTAGGTCCCCTGATAAGGAATCTATGAATCCCTCCCAAATTTGAAAAAAAATTTCAGCGCGTTCTTCTTTCTGTAGTGAGTCTTCCAACCAGTCCATGTGAAATATGGGAAACATTTTAGCTTTGAATAATTGTATAGAAGAGGGTTTTATGCAATGCATAAACATGGCATCCAGGCTATTTCATTTTGGGCAAGCCCCAGTCAGAAATCCCAATTAAAAATCTATGATGTGGGGAAAGATATCCATTGTGAAATATGTTGTAAAACATTTCCCTATACATTGAAGAAGACAGTGTTTGTATGCAGTAGTTAAAAGTTTTCAAAAGAAAATATATTGTCAACTTAGAGAAAATCTGTGTCCAAGAGAAGATTCCTGCCTTTGATTTCGTAAGATCTAAAGGGTCATGTAATATTTGGCAGTATATGGATATGGCCCTCCTACCAGATGACAGTCTAGTTAGTGTGGCGTCTAGGGAATTCGACCAATCTTGTGCAGAGAGCTGTCTAACAACTGAACTGGCATAATGCTGAGCTTGATATAAAGCTAGAGTATGTGACTGGGGTATTATATATTTATCTACCCGTGCTTGTATCTGAAGAGAGAAATGATTGGTATTGTCCACTAATTCTCTATCTGGGATATACCCTTAGAGCGCCAGGAGAGGAATGGGTGTGCTACTTGACCATGTTGGAATCGGGGTTGGCTACCAATGGAAGAAACAGCGAATGATGACTACTAAGGCCCTTCTTGTATCTGGTCGTGTTCCAGACAATCCAAGAGGACATAAGTGGATCCTGTTGGTGATTGTGTAAGAATGATAAGAGGTGTTGTTGTGGTACAAAATATTGATCTACTTCCGAAATTGTATGTAAATCCATACTATGAATCCAGTCTCGGATATATCGAAGAATTCCCGCATGATTATATAATTTAAAATTTGGAAGATTCACACCCCATTGGCTACAGGCTACTGCAATTTAAGTAAACTTATATGCGGCCCTTTATTCTGCGATACATTTTCTAAAAGTTGTATTGATTAGCTATTCATCTGCTGCAGACAGCAAAACCGGGAGCATCTGAAGTTGGTAAAGTAGCTTATGGAATGTAATCATTTTTAATAAATGGACACGTCCCAAATAAGATAACATTGGGTGTTTCCATCTCTCTAATTCCCCTAGTGCTTCCTTAATTATCTTATATATATTAAAATGGTATGTTATGGATATTTTTAAGAAGAAAAATTCTGAGGTATTTAATGGAGGTGGAAGCCCATTTAATCATATACAGTAGTTCTCTTACAACAGGGGGGCCTTGGGAGCCTAGTAGCATGCCCTGTGATTAATCATGATTAATGATAAAACCAGAGACCTTTCCATAGTCTCCCAATTTGTGTAATATGGAGGGTAATGTAGTTTCCGGATATGAGATATACAATAAAAGATCATCTGCAAAAGCCATGATCTTCAGCTCACGTGAGCCTAAAGTAATGCCCTGAAAGGTTAGCCAAGATTGCATTAGTCTTAAAAGAGTATCCAGGACAATATTGAATAGGAGTGGGGACAAACGAGAAGTCCTATCCTTGTGCAATAGGGATTTTTGTGGCCTCTTTCACCATTAATTATGAATGAAGTGGAGCATAAAGAAAAGAATTGGGAGAAATCACCTCCAAAAGCTGGATTTCAAATATCAGCAGCAGATGCATCCAAGAGACGGTGTCAAAAGCTTTCTCAGCGTCTAAACTGAGAAGCATAGTTGGGATGTAATTTTTATCATTAGCATCCGAGATCATTGCAGCCAGAGCAGTGTGAACTCCATTTACAGAATATCTATCATGAGTGAACCCTAGTTGATGTGAGGTCAAGATGTCTGGTAAAATGACCTGGAGACTGTTTGCCATAATTTTTGACAATATCTTGAAGTCTTGGTTAAGCAAGGTTATGGGGCGAAATTAAGATACTAGCTCAGGGTCCTTGTCAGGTTTCAGGAGCAGAATAGTATGAGATTCTTTGAAGTTAGGGAAGGGAATATGATCATTGTGGATCCTTTTGTAAAGTGAGGTAAGGATAGGGAATATATGTGGTTTCAAAGCTTAAAGTATTCCCCAGTAAAACAACCAGTTCTGGTGATTTGTTATTAGAGATTACCATAGACACCTCGCTCTCTTCTATATCCTCATTAAGAATCTCCTGCTGGGCAGAGGAAAGTTTGGGTAACTTTGCCTCCTCCAACAAACAATTATGGAGGAGTGGGTTAGATGGGGAAGCTGAGTACAATGTTGTATAACAGGAGAGAAATTTAGAGAGCACATCTACTGTAGAGTGAACTCTGGAGTTGGACAAGGGATCAAGAATTGTTGTAATGTGATGTTTTCCAATAGACGGAGAGCCTTGTTAGCCCAGCAGTAGTATCTATTTGTTGAGAATTTAACCTGCATTTGTGCATTAGCGAAAAGGACATTTTTGAGAAGTTTTGTCTATAATCTAGAAGGTTAGGGTCCAAGGGGTTTGATATATAGACCTGATAAGCTGATGAGACTGATAAAGCGAATCTTACTTCTGCTGATATTCCCGTCGTCTCTGGGCCTGATAGGTGATGATTGTCAGAACCTGAACTGTATCCCTGTTTAAAGATAAACTACACTTGCCAAGGTTCAGTTGTGGTAGCTGGAGTATCCTTCTGGGCTGCTGGCATGTATCGCATGGAGCATACAGAGAGTTAAAGTGATCCTCTATTCCTTGGGTGTCGTCTGCTTGCTGGGGTCAGTGATTACTTGGTTTTCTAAACCTGGTTCTGTCTGGGTCACATGCTTTAACACTTCCAATGGATTTCATGCATCTGGTATAAAAGTCTGTTACTAATTGAGCACTGTTGTCTGTGCAACGTTACCTTCAGGTTCTTCCTTGGACTCCTGCCAGATCCTCGCTGTACTTGATATATGCTGTGGACTCTCTTTGCCTGGTTCTGCTACAGATGCTTGATGACACTACAGATCCCAGTGCTGCTACTGAACTCTCTGCTGCAATACTAAACCTAACTCTGCTGGTAGTCTCCGCTGTACTACTAGCCTAGCTTTGCTGCTGTTTCATGGTCTCTTCATGTTTACCTTCAACTAACAGTTGTCAACTGCATCATAAAAGTTTCTTCACTCTGGACCTCTGCCTCATCTCAGGGCTCAACCCTGCACCTCTTCACTCCGTACCTCTGCCTCATCTGAGCTCAAGCCTACACCTCTTCACACCGGACCTCCGCCACGTCTTGGGGCTCAATCCCATACCAAATCTTCACTGCACTTCAGGGATCAACCCTGCACCTCTTCACACCGGACCTCCATCACGTTTTGGGGCTCAACCCCAGCACCTCCTCATACCGGATCTCCTTTGCACCTTGGGGCTCAACTCCATACCGGATTTTCAGTTACATCTCGGGTCTCAACCCCGCACCACTTCATACTGGATCTTTGTCACGTCTTGGGGTTCAGCCCCACACCGGATCTTCATCACTTCATGGAGTTCAACTCCGCACCTGTTAGTTGGTATGATATGAACTTTGTGCTATATGAACATTAGTTCTTGCGTGGCTATCCTGACACCTGCTTGTTGTGATAATCTGAAATTTGCTTTATGGAGACTGTGATAGGATCACTGGTAAAGTGGTCTGTGGCAGGTACATTTGTCCCAGATTCCTGTCTTTTGTGTTTTAAACCCCCAGGAGAAAGTCTGCAGTGTAGCAGGGTGGAGTTTCGGCTTTTTGAAAAGCCGGTTTGGGACCTGGGGGTTGTGAGTGAGAGGAGAGGGAGGGCTCCACGGCCACTCCAGGTTTTGGTTCTCGCAGCCTGGTAACAGGATTGTTAGTTTTCCACCTGAGAGTGGCCAATATAAGCCTAGTTTGTTTAGGGATGATTGTCTCACCTGGGAGAGCAGGCAGGGAGTTTGCTCAGAGACACTTGGAAACCTAACCGTGAGTGTTGTGCTGTGCTTTTGTTGCTGGTGAGGGCATTAGGCCCTGCCAGGTTCTGGTAGTGAGGGAACTACCTGTGAAGTTAGTGCCCCGACAGGGCTAGGATTTATATTTATGTTTTCTTTATGTTTCTGACATTGTACAATAAAGACTGGCGCCGACCAGCTTGTACTTGCATCCAGAATGGTGTGCTGCTTCCCTGCTGCTGTGTGTGTGTGTGTATGGAAGGAGTCCTCTACCCAGGAGAGGGACCCCCTAACCTAACTGTGTCACAATATGGTGGAGAATGCGGGGCAACCACACACACTAAAGTTGCAGCAAGAGGAAAACTTTCCATTTAAAAATTAAAGGGACAGACACCCAATTTGTGAGTGTGGAAATAACACTGTGTCCTTGGAGTCCCATAGAGGAGGCGTCAGCCAATGCTCAGAGAGGAAAGGTTCAGCTTCCAACCTACACCCCAGGACAAAATGGAGGACATTATTAAGGCCTTGCTCCAAGCTACAGCAGCTCAGCAGGAATCTACCAGAGCTCAGCAGGAGACGAACAAACTTCAGCAGGAATTTACCTGGGCTCAGCAGGAATCTACCAGGGCACAGCAGGAATCCACCAGGGTGCAACTGTTGGCCTTGGAGATAGCCCAGAGGCAACAACAGGTCGCCATCGAGGAAACCTGCCAGGCCATAAAAGAGGTGTTACAGCACCTGGTCGCCCGGCCCAGAGATGTTACTACTGGTCCTCCCACCACCACTCACTCCGTACGAGCCAGTCACTTCCTCCAAAAGATGACTTCGGGCGATGATGTGGAGGCCTATCTCGCCGCATTTGAAAGAACGGCCGAAAGGGAGAGTTGGCCCCAGGAGCAGTGGGCAAGTCTGGTGGCACCTTTTTTGTCTGGGGAGCCACAAAAGGCCTATTTCAACTTATGCCTGGCTGATGCCAAGAACTATAAAAAACTAAAACAGGAGATCCTAACTCGCTTGGGAGTCACCACCTTTGTTCGAGCCCAACGGGTCCACTGCTGGGAGTTCCATAAGGACAAGCCTCCACGTTCACAGATGCATGACCCCGTCCATCTGTCCTCAAAATGGCTACAGCCCGTGACGCTGACGGGACCACAGATCGTGGAAAGGGTCGTGATGGACCGGTACCTGCGATCATTACCTGTGACTCTGCGCAAGTGGGTGAGCCATGCAGACCCTAAGTCCGCGGACCAGTTGGTCGAGCTGGTGGAGAGGTACATGGCGGCTGAGGAGCTGATGAGTATGCCCCACCGAGCCCTGATGGCGCACCGGCGAACTCCCAGAGACACTGGTAAGACTGTTCCAGGGGAGAAGGGTGCTGGGCAGTGGAATGTACCTAAGACTGAGGGTGTAGAACCTGGAGACAGGCCTGCCAGGCCGGGAAGGTTCTTGCCCCGTAAACGACTAGACATTAATATGACTCAGTGTTTCCGATGTGGTGGCTTTCGGCCATATTGCCGCTAATTGTGCACTTACAACTGAACCTATGCAATGTGATACTGCTCATGTCTACCGCAGGGGGTCTTTCTTTGCACAGATAGCCTGTACGGCTGACTGGCAGGCTGAGACTGATAAGCACATGTGTGTACTCACTGTAGATGGCAACCGAGTAGAGGCACTGTTAGACTCGGGTAGCTTGGTGACACTTATAAAAGCTGAGCTGGTGAACCCCTTGAGGCATACAGGGAAAACTGTTGGTGTGACCTGCATACATGGGCATACTCGATATTATGTTACTGCCGAGGTGAACATCGAGACACCATGTGGCTCTGCTATAGTTTCTGTGGGTTTGGTGCATGGTCTGGTGTACGATGCAAAATTGGGGAGAGACTTTGCTCACTTCTGGAAGTTGTGGGAAAGCCGTTTTGTTCCAGAGGTGAACAACCCCGATCCATTTGAGAAGGTTGTCGATGTAGTGGAGGAGGGAGTTTCTTCTGAGTCAGAGTTATTCCCTTTTTCTACTATGGTTGGCGAACTAGAGAATGCGGAACGTGACGGTGGCCCGCCAACTGATGTGCCTCCCATTGAGGTGGGAAGTGTTGCTGGGCCAGGTGATCATCTGCCTGATTTAGAGGTCAGAAGAGAGGTCTTTGCCGTCGAGCAGTTGAATGACCCTACTTTGGTAAAAGCCAGGGAGAATTTAAAAGTAGTTGATGGTAAACCCGTAGACCCTGATAGTCCTTTGTCCTATCCCCACAAGGCAATGTGTCAGGATTTGTTATATCAGGTGACTAAGAAGGGGGAAGATGTTGTGGAACAACTAATAGTTCCCAAAGCCTACAGAAGAACAGTGTTGGATCTGGCCCATGGTCATATAATGGCAGGCCATCTAGGGGTAGAGAAAACCACTGAGCGAATAATGCAGAGGTTTTTCTGGCCCGGGCTTCATAAAGAGGTATCTGACTTTTGCGCATCCTGCCCTGAGTGTCAGTATCATGCTCCCAGGCCACATTTTAAGGGTCCACTAGTTCCATTGCCTATCATAGAGGTGCCGTTTGAAAGAATAGCGATGGATTTGGTTGGACCCTTAATGAAGTCTGCCAGGGGACACCAGTATATTCTGGTCATAATGGATTATGCTACCAGGTACCCGGAAGCGATCCCATTGCGCAATACATCAACCAAGACCATTGCCAGAGAGCTAGTTCATGTCTTTAGCAGGCTGGGTATACCTAAGGAGATACAAACTGACCAGGGAACACCGTTTATGTCCAAAGTCATGAAAGAGTTATGCCGCCTGTTCAAAATCGAACAGTTAAGAACTTCGGTTTATCACCCCCAAACCGATGGGCTAGTCGAGAGGTTTAACAAGACGTTAAAACACATGCTTAGGAAAGTGGTCGACAAGGATGGTAGGGATTGGGACCACTTATTGCCGTATTTATTGTTGGCCATAAGAGAAGTTCCCCAGTCCTCCACCGGGTTTTCACCCTTCGACTTGTTGTATGGGAGACACCCAAGGGGGTTACTAGACATTGCCAAAGAGACATGGGAGGGGCAGTCTAGTCCTTACAAAACGGTGATTGAGTATGTTTCTCAAATGCAGGAGAGAATTGCTGCGGTAGTGCCGATAGTGAGAGAGCACCTGGAACAGGCTCAACAGGCACAGCAGAGGGTATACAACCGCAATGCTCGGTTATGCAGCTTTGCTCCTGGGGACAGAGTATTAGTATTGGTTCCCACTGTGGAAAATAAACTTTTGGCTAAATGGCAAGGGCCCTTTGAAATCTTAGAAAGAGTGGGGCAGGTCAATTACAAAGTTTACCAGCCGGGGAAAAGAAAGCCGGAACAGATATACCATATAAATCTGTTAAAGCCCTGGAAAGATAGAATGGTACTGTCGGCCGTCCGGGACCCTCCAGTAAGTCCAGGGCCCTTAGTTCCCAAAGTGACAGTGGCAAAAACCCTGTCGGCAATTCAACAACAAGAGGTCAAGGAGTTTCTGATTAGAAATAGGGTGCTGTTCTCTGACGTACCTGGGAAAACCTCGGTCATTAAACATGACATCATCACTGACCCAGGGGTTAAAGTTAATCTAAAGCCCTATAGGTTACCAGAAGCACAAAGAGAATCGGTGTTGAAAGAAATTAAAAATATGCTAGAGTTAGGGGTTATTGAAGAATCACATAGTGAATGGTCAAGTCCCATTGTGTTGATTCCAAAGCCCGACGGGAGTGTGCGTTTCTGCAATGACTTCCGAAAGTTGAACAGTGTTTCAAAATTCGATGCCTACCCGATGCCAAGAGTGGATGAACTGATTGAGAGACTAGGGACGGCAAGGTATTTAACCACTCTTGACCTAACCAAAGGGTATTGGCAAGTACCGTTAACCGAGAGCGCCAAACAAAAGACAGCTTTTTCAGCGCCAGAGGGCTTGTTTCAGTACAAAATGTTGCCCTTTGGGCTACATGGGGCACCTGCTACCTTCCAAAGAATGATGGACAGGATTCTAAGGCCCCATAGACGGTATGCGGCTGCTTATCTGGATGACGTGGTCGTTCATAGTCCTGATTGGCAGTCTCACTTACCCAGGGTGCAAGCAGTGTTGGACTCCATCTATAAGGCAGGTTTGACAGCCAACCCAAAAAAGTGTTGTCTAGGCATGGAGGAAGTAAAATATCTGGGATACACCACTGTCAGAGGCCTGATAAAGCCTCAGCTCAATAAAGTTGATGCCATACAAAACTGGCCATGGCCTCTGAATAAGAAGCAGGTGAGAGCCTTCTTGGGAATTACAGGGTACTACAGGAGGTTTATACCCAACTTTGCCACCATGGCAGTCCCACTGACTGACCTGACCAAAGGCAAACAAAAAGTCATGGTAGAATGGAGTCCTGAGGCAGAGAAAGCTTTTCAGGAGTAGAAAGTAGCGTTGTGTTCCCAACCAGTCCTGATGACTCCTAATTTTGAAAGGGAATTCATAGTACAAACCGATGCATCAGAAGTAGGTATAGGAGCGGTCCTGTCCCAGAACAAGGAGGGTGAGGAACACCCTATTTTCTATCTTAGCAGAAAGCTGAATGTACATGAGAGAAACTATGCCACAGTGGAGAAGGAGGCGTTGGCCATAAAGTGGGTGTTAGAGGCTCTCAGGTACTACTTGGTCGGAAGAAAGTTCAAATTGATCACTGACCATGCCCCTCTGAAGTGGATGTCTGAAAATAAGGACAGTAATGCGAGATTTACAAGATGGTTCTTGGCGTTACAAACTTTTAAATTTTCAGTGGAACACAGGCCAGGAAGCCAGCTGGCCAATGCTGACGCATTGTCACGCGTTCATTGTTTGGGGGCTTCAGGTGTTCCGCCCCATATTTTGAAACAAAGGGGGGGGGATATGTGATAGGATCACTGGTAAAGTGGTCTGTGGCAGGTACATTTGTCCCAGATTCCTGTCTTTTGTGTTTTAAACCCCCAGGAGAAAGTCTGCAGTGTAGCAGGCTTGAGTTTCGGCTTTTGGAAAAGCCGGTTTGGGACCTGGGGGTTGTGGGTGAGAGGAGAGGGAGGGCTCCACGGCCACTCCAGGTTTTGGTTCTCGCAGCCTGGTAACAGGATTGTTAGTTTTCCACCTGAGAGTGGCCAATATAAGCCTAGTTTGTTTAGGGCTGATTGTCTCACCTGGGAGAGCAGGCAGGGAGTTTGCTCAGAGACACTTGGAAACCTAACCGTGAGTGTTGTGCTGTGCTTTTGTTGCTGGCGAAGGGCATTAGGCCCTGCCAGGTTCTGGTAGTGAGGGGACTACCTGTGAAGTTAGTGCCCCGACAGGGCTAGGATTTATATTTATGTTTTCTTTATGTTTCTGACATTGTACAATAAAGACTGGCGCCGACAAGCTTGTACTTGCATCCAGACTGGTGTGCTGCTTCCCTGCTGCTGTGTGTGTGTGTAAGGAAGGAGTCCTCTACCCAGGAGAGGGACCCCCTAACCTAACTGTGTCACAAGACTTTATGCTTAAGTATCTAGAACTTTTCAGCAGAGTCTTGTCTATGAATAAATCTTGTTTACTTTTAACATTTCATGCCGGTGCTATTTCATGAGAAGGTCATCCCTTAAACCCCCTCAGTTTGTACCACCTGTTAAGCCTGTTTCTCCTCAGTAGTCCATACCGGATTTTCAGTTACATCTCGGGGCTCAACCCTGCACCACTTCATACCGGATCTTTGTCACGTCTTGGGGCTCAGCCCCACACCGGATCTTCATCACCTCACGGAGTTCAACTCCGCACCTGTAACCGTGACAGTTTGCACGGACCTACAATGAACTTGGATCTGGAACAGGCTTCTAGGGTACAGATGCTTCAGGGTTTGACCACTCGTCTTGAAATACAGGAAAATACTCAAACTCAAGTTTTGCAATGTTTACAGGATCTTTCTACTCGTTTGGATAAACTCCAAATTCCTGATACAAATGCATCTGTGGTTACCCCTTTGGCTTCCGCCTCCCATCTGCGACTTCCCACTCCAACTCATTTCGATGGTAATCCCAAAGCCTGCAGAGGATTTCTAAATCAATGTGAAATCCATTTTCAGTTATTTCAACAAAACTTTTCTACACCTCGTACTAAGGTGGCTTATATTATTTCATTGTTGTCTGGTACTGCTCTTGAATGGGTCTCCCCATTGTGGAAGAGGAATGATGCCTTATTGTCTGATTATCAAGCCTTTCTTTGTGCCTTTAAAAGGATATTTGATGAACCTGGAAGATCGGTGGCCGCATCTGTGGATATCCTGCGGGTTAAACAAGGGACGTATCCAGTTGGTCAGTATGTGGTTTGCTTTCAGACTATAGCTGCAGAACCTAAGAGGAATAATGAGGCATTAAGAGCTGCGTATTGGAATGGTCTTTCTGAGAGACTTAAAGATGAGTTGGTAACTCAGGATCTTCCTGAGAAACTTGATGAGTTGATTTCTCTAACTATTAAAATTGACTTGCAGATGCGTGAACGAGGGGTGCAAAGAGGTCGTAGTGATCACTCTAAGACTGCTCTTCCACAGGTTCGCTCATCTCATGGTATAACTGATGAACCTATGCAAATTAATAAGTCCAGGTTATCTGAGGTAGAGAAACAACATAGAAGACGTTCTAATTTGTGTTTGTACTGTGCGTCTCCTGAGCACTTTCTCATTAAATGTCCAGTAAGGTGGGAAACGGTCACCCCTAGTTGATGGAGGGGAAGTCAAACTAGGGGTGCTCGCTAAAATTCCCTCCATACAAGATTGTTTAATACCTGTTATTATCGGTGATGTCTGTTCGCCGTGTCAAGTGTTTTCTGTTTTAATAGATTCTGGAGCGGCTGGTAATTTTATTTTGTCATCTTTAGTTCAACAATTGCAGATTCCTGTTACCAAGCTGCCTCTTCCTCTATCCCTCTCTGCAGTGAATGGGACTAAGATTACTAATGGAAGTGTGACACATCAAACTATCTTGGTAAAGTTGAGGATTGGAGTTCTTCATGAGGAAAATTTAGAGTTTTTGGTACTCCCTGCTTCTGCGTATGATGTAGTCCTTGGGTTACCATGGTTAACTCTTCATAACACGCATATTGATTGGAATGGTTCTCAAATTCTTTCCTGGGGTCCAAAATGTAAATTGAATTGTTTGACTCCTGTTGTCCGACTAGCTGAAGTTAAAATTTATATTCCACCTTCTCTTCCACAGCCCTATCATGAGTTTGCGGACGTTTTTCTGAGCAAGCTGCAGATGTACTCCCTCCACATCGTCCCTGGGATTGTCCTGTAGAATTGATTCCGATTAAAACACCACCCAGAGGCCGAGTATATCCTCTCTCCGTTCCGGAGACTCAAGCCATGACGGAATATGTCCAAGAGAATCTGCGTAAGGGGTTTATTAGGCCCTCGTCGTCTCCTGCTGGAGCAGGATTCTTTTTTGTAAAAAAAAAAGATTGAGGACTCCGTCCTTGTATTGACTGTCGAGGTCTAAATGAGATTACGGTAAAGAACAAATATCATTTAACCCTTATCACCGAGCTTTTTGATAGTGTCAAGGGATTACGACTGTTTACCAAGTTTGATTTAAGGGGGGCCTATAATTTGATCAGGATAAAAGAAGGTGATGAGTGGAAAACTGCGTTTAATACGCGAGATGGTCATTATGAAAACCTTGTTATTCCTTTCAGCTTTGGTAATGCCCCTGCAGTTTTCCAGGAGTTTGTGAACGAGATTTTCCGAGATATACTTTACCAGTTTGTTATTGTTTATCTTAATAAACATTTTAATTTTTTCCAGGAGTCTTTCTGACCATCGCATTCATGTCAAGAAAGTGCTAAGTCGTCTCCGGGCCAATAAACTTTATGGTAAGATCTCCAAATGTGTTTTTGAGGTCACGGTCATACCCTTTTTGGGGTATATTATCTCTGGTACCGAACTTCAGATGGACCCTGAGAAACTTAAGGCCATAGAAAGACTGGGTTTTGCCCACTTCCTTAAAGTCTATTCAGAGATTCTTAGGTTTTGCTAACTATTATAGGAAGTTTATTAGAGCATTTCCTACGATTGTGGCTCCAATTACAGCCTTGACTAAAAAAGGGGCTAATCCTGCAGTGTGGTCCCCAGAGGCTCTTGCTGCCTTTCAGACTCTTAAAGATGCATTTTCAGCAGCTCCAATTTTGGTTCAGCCGGATGTTGAGAAACCATTTATCTTGGAGGTGGATGCATCGGCTTATGGAGTAGGAGCTATATTGTCCCAAGTGGCTGCTGATGGGAAAACAGTAGCCTGTGGGTTTTTTTCATGAAAATTTTCTAGTTTAGAGAGTAATTATTCCATTGGGGATCAGGAGCTTTTAGCCATTAAATTGGCTTTAGAAGAATGGAGATATTTGCTGGAAGGTGCAACACATCCACTCACCATTTTTACGGATCATAAAAATCAGTTATACTTAAAATCAGCACGTTATTTAAACCCACGACAAGCTCATTGGGCACTTTTTTTCTCTCGTTTTGACTTTGTTCTCAGGTACCACCCTGGCTTGCTGAACAAGAAGGCTGATGCGCTTTCTCGATCGATGTTGGAGGAGAAAGAACAAATTGAAGATCAAAGGTATCCTATAATTAATCCTCTGGCCTTTTCTTCAACTTCCATTTCTCCAGATCCACCTCCCGGGAGGACATTGGTGGCGCTTGAGTTACGAGGTAAACTTCTCTCTTGGGCTCATAATTCACGGTTCTCAGGTCACCCAGGGGTCCATACAATGTACACTTTCCTTCAACGGTCATATTGATGGCCTTCTATGAAAAAATATATTCAAGAGTTTATACGTTCTTGCTCCAAATGTGTACAACATAAATCTCCTCGTCATGCTCCAGTGGGTCCTCTCCATCCATTACCCAGTCCCACTCAGCCATGGACCCATCTCTATGGATTTTATTACTGACCTCCCTGAGTCCAAGGGATGTACAGTTATCTGGGTAGTGGTGGATCGGTTTACCAAAATGGCCCATTTTTGTCCTTTAGCATGAATTCCATCAGCCACTAAGTTGGCACAAATCTTTATCAAAGAAATTTTCCGTCTTCACGGACTTCCCTCTGAAATAGTTTCTGACTGAGGTGATCAGTTTCGCTCGTTTTTGGAGGACTCTGTGTTCATCGTTACAAATTAAACTTCAATTTTCTTCTTCATATCATCCTCAGTCAAATGGACAAACCGAAAGGGTGAACCAGGATTTGGAGACTTTCTTTTTTTTTTTTTTTTTTCTTCCAACATATTTTTATTAAGATATATTAAAATGAAAATACACAAAAAGGAAGTAAGGCATTGCAGACCTCATAACAAATACAGCTTGTCAATATAGAGTGAGTTCAAAAAGAAGGAACATATAATCTAGAGGTCTTTCACAATCAGTGTATATAAATATACCAATATTTTCTAAACTTTTATATATTTAACTAATCGTTACTATAATATAGAGATTTAGAAATTTATAATTATTTCTATTGGATAATATTGAAATAAAAAAAAAATGTAAATGTAATAATTTTAACCTTAACCTGTGCTCATCTACACCCAAGGTCGTCGATCCATCCATGGGATAAAAAGAGAAAGAGAGAGAAAAAAAAAAAAGTAATATGACAGATATAGAGAGAGAGAGGGAGGAGAATACAGATGTCCGGCTGTGATATAGAGGAACAAACAATTTAAGTGGTGATAGGAGTTTGGTTATCTAATAACTGGTAAGAGTACCACGAAGTGAATTGAAAGCACCGTTGTATTGCCAGTTTAGTTGAAGAGGGTAATGTTTGAATATATTTGCCCCAGCATTGAAAAAGCGCAGGGGTTAGAGTTTCCTTATCTAAAGATGCCTCCAGCCAATCCATATTAAACAAAAAGAGTAGTCTAGAAGTGGCCATACAAACAGTTGGCGGTGTGTTATGAATCCATTGTTGTAGTATGGCCTTCCGACCCACTGCGGATAGAATTACTATAAGTTTTTTATCAGATTTGGGAATCTCGGGTTGGTCAGCTAGATAGCCAAATAGAGCCCATTAGAGTACATTTAAAAGGTATGCCTAGCACCTCAGAACCATAATGTTGTAACTCACTCCAAAACTTCCTTATGTGTCAGCATTTCCAGAGGCAATGCATGATATCTGCATCTGTAGTTGAGCATTTGGTGCATCTCGACTCGTCCGATAAACCCATCAAATGGCGTTTTTTGGGTGACAAATATGCCCTATATAGTAGTTTATATGCCATCTCTTGGTAGGAGCTGACAGGAATGAGCTTTAAGTTAGTTTGAAAAGTCTCCAAAATTAGATTTGGGGACATAGAGGGAATCTGGGAGGACCATTTACCTAATTCCAAAAGTTCGGTTTCTGGATCTATTTCTGTGCGTATACGTGTATATATTGTTGAGATGGAATATGTAGTGGTGTACGTGAGAGAGTCTAGGGGGTTTACATAATCCTGTTCATCCAATTGGGGAAGGATAGAATGTAGATAATGGATAGCTTGGTAATAATAGAATTTGTGTTGGGGTCTAAGTCCATATTTTTCCATGGCTTCATTGAAGGTGAGGGGGAGGTGTGAGTCGTTTAAGAGTGTTCGTAAATTTAAGATTCCAGAAGAGCGCCAGGCGGAAAAGGGCAATGATATCTCACCTTTCTGAAAGTCTAGATTGCCAATAAATGGTAGTGCTAGGGAGTGGAATTGTTGGAGTTTGAGTAGTTTTCTAGAGGATTGCCATGCCTGGATGGTAGATATGAGGAGAGGGTTATTAAAATTAAGTGACTGCAATCTCGACATCCGCATATGTAGCAAATAACTAAGAGATAGAGGAGCGCATAACTGAGACTCCAACTCAACATCTGTGTATATATTGTTTTCAGTGATCCAATCTATAGCGAAGCGTAGAAGACAGGCTAAATTATACTGTCTAATATTCGGTAAGTTTACTCCCCCCCTTGGTACGATTTGAGACAGTTTCTTTTGGCTAATTCTAGGCCTTTTATTATTCCAGATAAATTTTGAGACCGTGGCGTTGAGTAAAGATAGATATGATTTTGCAACTATAAGAGGAGTCATCTGCAGGATATATAGCAGTTTTGGGAAACAAGCCATTTTAAATAAATTACAGCGTCCTAACAAGTTAATAGGTAGATTTTGCCACAGGCTGAGTTCAGTTTTTATTTTGCGAATAATTGGATCAATATTTAGGGTATATAAATGGGCTAGATGAGATGGAAGTGCCACCCCTAAATAAGTAAGGTGGTTGTTTGCCCACTGAAAAGGAAATGTATTGCTCCATCCCCTCTCCACCTGTCTAAATATGGCCAAAGCTTCTGATTTTTCAAAATTGATGGAAAAGCCTGCAAATGAGGAGTACCGATTTATGGCCCCAATTAAAAGGGGGATGGATTGTCTGGGGTTGGACGTAAATATGAGGAGGTCGTCTGCAAATGCTGTAACATGTATCTCTCGTTTGCCAATTTTAATGCCAGCAAATCCAGGCAACTGTATAATATACCGAATAAAGGGTTCCAAGGCCAGGTTAAAGAGAAGGGGCAAGAGAGGGCACCCCTGTCTAGTGCCCCTCTCAAGTTGAAATGAAGGAGAGGTCACGTTATTTACCACTATTTGGGCAGTGGGTGTATCGTAGAGGGTTTTTATTAAATTACAGAAAGCTACACCAAAGCATTGATGGTGCAATACTCTATCAAGATGGGACCATGCTATTTTATCGAATGCTTTTACTGCATCTAAATTAATGAGTATGTTATCCATAGCTTTGTGCATATGAGTATATGTTATAGCGGCAATAGCGGCTCGTATGCCTTATACCGATTGCCTATTCTTAACAAAACCAAGCTGCGCAGGGGAAATTAGTTGGGGTAGATATGTCTGTAGGCGATTTGCCATCAATTTAGTAAGGATTTTAAAATCCTGATTCAACAGGGAAATGGGGCGATAGGAGCCCACCAGAGTTGGGTCTTTGCCAGGTTTTGCTAACACAACAAGTGTAGCTTCATTGAATCTAAGAGGAGTCTCTTTAGTAGTGAGAATGTGATTATAGAGTTTTGTCAACGTTGGGGTTAGTTCATCTCGAAGCATCTTATAAAACTCTGCTCCAAAGCCATTTGGGAGAGATTTAATAGTGTCAATCACCTCTTTTTCTGTGATGGGATCGTCCAGGGACTCTCTCTCTTCCTGAGATAATTCAGGAAGACGGGCCTCCCTCAAGAAGGAATGTCCCTCGCTAATGTCATCTGGACTCCTGGTGTATAGTGATTTGTAGAAATTTGCAAACTCAACGCAGATATCAGTCGGAGTGGTAAGGATGGTATTAGAGTTTTTTATGGCGTTCACCCAAGTCTTAGTGTGTGGGCCTTTAATAAGATTGGCCAATAACTTCCCTGATTTATTTCCCCATCTATGGAACTTATTTCTCTGATAGTCATGTTTAGTTTGGGCTTGTTCAGTGAGAAAGGTGTCATATATATGTCTAGCAGAGAGATATGCTTCCCTGTGTATAGGATTATCAGACCGTTTATAGGTCCAATAAGCTGCTGTGAGTGAAGAGCTTAGCTCTTGCAGACGGGTGGTGAAGTGTTTGCATTTGGAATGGATATATGAGATGATATGTCCCCTAAGGACGGCTTTGGAAGCCCCCCAGAATAGCGGCGTGTCCGCCATGTGTGGTGAATTGTCGTTAACATAGGTCAGCCATGTGTGTTTAAGAAATAGAAAAAAGTCTTGGGATTTATTAAGGTATGCAGGAAAACGCCAGCATTTGGAGAAGTGTCGGGGCAGGGTTAATTGAATAGCCATAACTATCGGGGCATGGTCTGAT
The DNA here is from genome assembly GCA_031769625.1 of Taudactylus pleione. NCBI lineage: Eukaryota > Metazoa > Chordata > Amphibia > Anura > Myobatrachidae > Taudactylus > Taudactylus pleione. The sequence continues at coordinate 7,596,908 of JAUIMM010000472.1, forward strand.
ATGATAATGTTCTTAATGGATGTATTAGTGACTTTATGAAACAGGTGTTTGGATATAAATAGTCAATACGAGAGTGGGTGGAATGTGGGTGAGAATAAAAGGAGTAGTCTCTCTGGAGTGGGTGAAGTACACGCCACGGGTCCAGTAAATCTAGTTGTGTACAAAAGGAGGAAAGAAGAGAATGGGAGTGGTCAAGGACCTGTGCACTCACCCCAGATCTGTCCAAGGATGGATCGACAACTGTATTCAGGTCACCCCCCAATATAAGATTCTGGCTGCCCCAGGAAAGAACCTTCTGCAAAAGTGCTGCAAAAAAAATATGATTAGACGTATTCGGAGCATATATATTAAGTAGGGTATAGACCACATCATCAATCTTAATATCTAATAATATATATCTCCCATCGGGATCTAAGTATTTCCTGCAGATGGAGTACTGTAGATTTTTATGGAGTAAAATGGCCACCCCTCTGGTTTTGTTGCAGTACGGAGCAGAGATACAATCCCCGATCCACACGGCCCTCAGAGAATTTCTGGGATCATCGGTCCAGTGGGTTTCCTGGAGAAAAGTTATATGTGGAGACATACGGCCAAGGTGTGTAGTCACCTTTTTTCGTTTGATGGGACTATTAAGCCCTTCCACGTTCCATGATATTATATTAAATGGAAGAAGTGGAGCATCACTCTCTACAGATGATTGAGGTGGGGTAAGGTTTGCTATGTTAACCTACCCCCACAGCTGGAATCGGCAAAAAAAAAGATTCAAGGACACAAAGGGGTCCCCTCCTGTCCCAGCACGAGAGGAAAGGAGAGCCCCTGGAAGATCCAAACCCCAGGCACAGACCACAGACAAGCGCAAAACATATCAACATTCAACAAAACAATAAACATAAAAAAATTGTGTAAAGAAAATAAAAAATGGTATTTCGTGTGCATATATGGTTAATCAATATATCCAGTGTGGCCATATTCATAAGTAAGACAAGCAAAGTGGAATGTAAGAAAACTCAAATGCAGATCAGTCAAGTATCAGGGCGCAAAAAATGAGCTCTTGCTGCATCTGGATCTTCGAAGAAGAGTGGTTTTCCTCCCTCAAATACCCGCAATCTGGCCAGGTATAGCAGAGAAAATTTGACTTTAGTGTCAAATAGATGCTTGCATATCGGGGCAAAGTCTCTGCGTTTGTTAGTGACGTGAACAGAAAAGTCCTGGAACATGAGAAGACATTTCCCTTTGTATGATAAACTGGCTGTTTTGCGGTAGTGATCCAAGAGCTTGGTTTTATCTGCGTAATTTAAGATTTTCATTATAACAGGACGCAGGCGATCGGAGGTGTTTTTGCGATCTGGACCAATTCTGTGTGCCCTCTCAATGGCCAGCGGCACCCACTTTAAGTCCATGGCTAGTTGTTCCAGAATCCAGTTAGAAAGGAGATCTAGTAATTCATGACCCTTTATTGATTCTGGGATGCCTATGACCCGCAGGTTGTTGAGCCTTGTACGGTTCTCTAGGTCATCCAGTTTGTCGGTGAGGGTAGCGATGTCCTTATGTTGAGATTCGATGGTTTGTTGGGCAGTGCTCAGGTCATCTTCTAATGTTGATACCCTCTGCTCCATTTCGTCTAAACGAGTAGAATGTTGGGTTAGTTGAGATAATGTAGACTCAATAGCTTCTTTGATTCCTGCAAGTTTTTCATCGAGCAGAGGGCCCAAGATAGCAGCAATATCAGCAGGTTTCATCTTAGATGTTTTAGAGTTGGTTGATGATTTGCGTTTGCGGTAGGTGGCGTAGCGAGTGGTAAAGCAGTCTGAGTCAGAGGAGTTTCCACCAGGGGTATCGTCTCGGGGGGCTTGAGTAGAGCCAGTAGGGGTCATCGAAGAGGAAATTAGAAATTTTTTCATAAAGGATGCAAGCTCAGGATCAGATGTGTATTTATGTTACGCAGAGGTTATTAAGGCCACACACGTGGACACATCCAAAAAAGGTCTACATGAGGAGATTTGAGTTGAAAGATGTAAACTTGAGTATTGTCGAAGGTGTCATTTCAGCATGGATCAGAAACAGGAGTTTAGTGTCACTTTCACATGAGTGTAATTACAACAGGTTACCACAGTGGGGAGTCAGATCCGTACACATGTAGCAGTATACTGAGGCAAGTGAGAAATTAGCTATGGCAGCACCCCACCCCCTCCAAACAGGCAAACAGGATGACAATGGAGAAGGAGAGTGGGAACCTCACCACCCGGTCCCAGGAGGGCTGTAGCAGCGCTGGTCCAGACACAGGGGCTCCAGAAGCGCTCATCTGATCCCCACAGTGCCACAAGATGCAGAGCGGGTGTCTCCAGCACACCGTAGGATGAGAGGTCGGGTCCCCGCCGGCCATCCAGGACACAGCCACAGTCAGCAGGAGAGTCGGGTAAGGCTCCGGAGGCGCGGGGAAGCCCAGTGGGTATAGGAGGAGCGGAGGCGCCGTGTCGGGGGCCTAATCAAAGATGGCGGCCAGGTGTATTTACCGGACTAGAGCTCTGCCGCTTGTCTCTTCTGTGGCACCCCTCTGGCTCCCCAAGGGCATCCGGAGGCGGGAGGTAGCAGCGCCGATATCTCTCGGCAAGGAGAGGGCAGCAGTGGTAGCGGCGGCCCAGCGGTATCCGCTAGATGTGGGCCCGGTCAGAGCCACTAATTGAGGCCCCGGCTTCTTGCTATGGGTAGGCCGCGCCTTGCAGCAGGTCGTTGGAGCCCCTCGGCGCTCACAGGCAGGTGCCGGCAGGGTGGGCTAACAATAGTGAACCCCTGAGCAGGGGTTGAGGGTGGGGATTCCCCAAGAAAATGCCCCAAATATGGGTATTGTGCAGGAGCCGAGGTGAAGCACGTCCACCCAGTCTGCCGGTCAGGACACGCCCCCTTGGAGACTTTCTTGAGGATGTACCTTTCTTCATCTCAAGATGACTGGATAGATCTTCTACCCTGGGTGGAGTTTGCTCATAATTTTCATTATTCTTCTGCTACAGGTATAAGTCCATTCTATGCCAACTACGGTCTGCACCCTCGGATTCCTGAACTTTGATCTGTTCCCACTGTGGATGTTCCAGCAGCCAAAGCTACTTTCTAGCACTTTTCTGAAATTTGGAAACAGGTAAATAAATCACTGAAAAAGGCGTCTCATAGATACAAAATTTTTGCTGACAGAAGACGTTCAGCCGTTCCTAAGTATTCTGTTGGTGATCATGTCTGGTTATCTACTAGAAATTTGTGACTTAAAGTACCAACCATGAAGTTTGCTTCTCAGTACATTGGACCTTTCCGTATCGAGAAAATTATCAATCCAGTGGCATGTAAGTTACAGTTACCATCTACCATGCATATGCCTATTTCCTTTCATGTTCCTCTGCTTAGACCATTATCCTTAATCGATTTCATGACAGCTTGCCTGAAATACCTCCTGTATCAACTGCTCGAGGAGTGGAATTTGAAACTGATAAGATTCTGGATTCACGTAAGCATCAAAATCAATTGCAATATCTGGTAGACTGGAAAGGTTATGGTCCAGAGGAGTGGTCATGGATAAATGATTCTAATGTCCATGCTCCTAGACTGATATATAATTTTCATTCTAAATATCCTCTTAAGCTTGGTGGGTGTTTGGAGACCATCCAAACAGGGGAGTAATGTCAGAACCCGAACTGTATCCCTGTTTAAAGATAAACTACACTTGCCACTGTTCAGTTGTGGTCGCTGGAATATCCTTCCGGGCTGCTGGCGTGTATCGCATGGAGCATACAGAGAGTTAAAGTGATCCTCCATTCCTTGGGCATCGTCTGCTTGCAGGGGTCTGTGATTACTTGGTTTTCTAAACCTGGTTCTGTCTGGGTCACATGCTTTAACACTTCCAATGGATTTCATGCATCTGGTATAAAAGTCTGTTGCTAACTGAGCATTGTTGTCTGTGCAATGTTACCTTCAGGTTCTTCCTTGGACTCCTGCCAGATCCTCGCTGTACTTGATATATGCTGTGGACTCTCTTTGCCCGGTTTTGCTACAGATGTTTGATGGCATTACAGATCCCAGCGCTGCTCCTGAACTCTCTGCTGCAATACTAAACCTAACTCTGCTGGTAGTCTCCACTGTACTACTAGCCTAGCTTTGCTGCTGTTTCATGGTCTCTTCATGTTTACCTTCAACTAACAGTTGTCAACTGCATCATAAAAGTTTCTTCACTCCGGACCTCTGCCTCATCTCAGGGCTCAACCCTGCACCTCTTCACTCCGTACCTCTGCCTCATCTGAGCTCAAGCCTACACCTCTTCACACCGGACCTCCGCCACGTCTTGGGGCTCAATCCCATACCAAATCTTCACTGCACTTCAGGGATCAACCCTGCACCTTTCCACACCGGACCTCCATCACGTTTTGGGGCTGAACCCCAGTCCCTCCTCATACCGGATCTCCTTTGCACCTTGGGGTTCAACCCCATACCAGATTTTCAGTTTCGTCTTGGGGCTCAACCCAGCACCACTTCACATCTGTCACATCTTGGGGCTCAGCCCCATACCGGATCTTCATCACCTCACGGAGTTCAACTCTGCACCTGTTAGTTGGTATGATATGAACTTTGTGCTATATGAACTTTAGTTCTTGCGTGGCTATCCTGACACCTGCTTGTTGTGATAATCTGAACTTTGCTTTATGGAGACTTTATGGTTAAGTAACTAGAACTTTTCAGCAGTCTTGTCTTTGAATAAATCTTGTTTACTTTTAACATTGCATGCTGATGCTATTTCATGAGAAGGTCATTCCTTAAACCCCCTCAGTTTGTACCACCTGTTAAGCCTGTTTCTCCTCAGGAGTCTCAAGAGTCTGTAGCCGTGACAATGATATGACCCCTGAGGGAATTGGTATGAAATACCGTCGGCCGCATGGCCGGCGGTTCGATACCCATCAGCGGCAGCCCGACAGAAGCAGAGTGCGACGCAGTGGAAGCCCAACAGCACTGGAAATTCCGATCATGGATAGGTAAGTATCCACTAACCTAACCCCCCTAACCCTCCTTAGGGGTGCCTAACCCTAACTTCCCCCCCAAGTGCCTAACCCTAATCCCCCCTCTAAGTGCCTAACCCTAACCACCCCCTTCCCCGCTGCCTAAACCTAAGTCCCCCAGGGGGGTGCCTAACTCTGTCCCCCCCAGGGGTGCCTAACCCTAACCCTCCCTCCCCCTAGCCTAACCCTAACCCTCCCGGGGGGGTGCCTAACCCTAAGTCCCCCCCCGGGAGCCCTAAACCTAACCCTCCCCCCCGCGGCTGTCCGCTCGTGGCGCCCAGCATCACGACGATCGTCGTCGTGATGCTGGGTGTCGGGGAAATGTGGGTGTCTACATCTAGACATCCGGCATTTCACCCTTGCCGGGATAAGACAGTCGGGAAGCCGGCTGCCGGTATTTAGGCAGTCAGCTTCCCGATTGCCTCCCACCCTGAGAACTGCTTTAGAGGTTGCCTAGAAAAGGGCAGGTTCCTTCCAATGTTCTAAGTTATCATTGGTAAACTCCTGGCATTTGTTTTGAAGATATATGGTCAAATGGTCAGAGCGGCCCAAAGAAGACAGGAAATGCCAGAATCTAGATGAAACTGCAGGATTCCTAGCAATGAAACGAACAGATATAGGGGCATGGCCTTCTGACTAGGTTCCCTAGTACTGATGGGATCATACATATGGGGAGGGGCCCTAGATTGCACACCCTAAGTACCATGTGAGGTGCTACTTTCTGAGACTTGTAGTGCTGCAAGCAAAAAAAAGAGATGCAAGTGCACACTCTAACTATGCTGAACCTAATAATAATACTGCTAAATTGCATCCAAGAGTTTCTTAGCATACTAATGGCCATAATTATGGGCCTGCCCACCTCGTCCAGGTGACCTCTATCAGGCAGGTCCCTAACACTCCTATGGAACAAATACAGGGCACGCAACCCCCCAGGCCAACCCAGCAGAACCGCCCCAAGGCATCACACTAGGGGTAGAATATGCAAAAGATGCTTATTATACTGCTTATTATACCCCTCAGTGTCTAGATGTTTTATTATTGAAACTGTATTATATGCCTATGTGAAGATATATTTTACGCGTATCTTATGATAAATTGTCTTTTATTATCTTATATTTTGTATTATCATTTCCAAAAGTGATTTTTTTTTTGTATTGACTCTATGCTCCAAGTGCTGCTTTATGTTCTTATATGATCCCATCTTGATATATACACCAGGACACTACCTGGTTTCCTGCAGCAGCTTTAGAACGTACAGTCACATAATTGATTAAATAATTAGTGCATTCTTTTAGTATATAAAGTAACTCACAGTAGCACTATAGTATCCTGCCTACTATTCCATAGTACTGATGCTGGTGTACACTGGAGTGTGGTAGGAAGTACAAAGAAGACGCACAAGCATAGTCAACAAGCCGGGTCAGAACCAAACAAATTATATGGTACCAGGGCTCAGATGGAAAAAGGTTGCTGGGAATAGCCAAAGTCAATCTGGAATTACCAAGCGCAGTACCAGGGAGGAGATGGAAATCACGTCAGTAGCAAAGCCAAGGTTGGGAATGAGCAGTAGGAATCACTAGTGAGAAGGAATGCTGGAGTATGGTTTGGAAGCCTAAGCTCTGGCACTAAAATAGTGTTTAGTCAACCTTATTCAAGAAGGGTTTCAACTTAGTTCCCTAGTGATGTCACACTAAGCGCTCCCTTTAAATTCAATACAGCATGGTGCGCACCTCCCTATTTGGCCCACGGCCACAGATTAATAGCCGCAGAAAGCCCTCAAACCTCCTTCTTGCTGCCACGCCACCGGCCAGCAAGAGATCCCCATGGCGGGCACTGATGGACTTCCCCCACCATGGAATCACTGACCCTGCAGGTAGCCAGTGCCCCCAGACCCGGTAAAAAGAATCAGGAAGGCTGCACACTGTGACCCCATTTCTGTGAAGTAATTTTTCCTCACATTTTCTCTGAACCTACTTCCCTCCAGTTGCAGTGCATGTCCTCACGCTCTATTACTTCTCTTCCTTTGAATAATGATTGCCTCCTGTACCTTGACCCATGAACCTGATGAAAATGGAAATCTGTACAAATTTGTTTTGGTAAATTTACCCCCAAGTGTACTAGGAATATGGATGATTCTCCATCCCACTCTCAAGTCCAACAAGTCCACTGTTTTCTCTGAACATTATTAGACTGGTAAATAAAATTTTTGCTCCTCAGAACTACTTTATTCCCTTAGATACTATTGTATCTCTCCATGAATGTAACCCAAACTTGCCTTCTCTCCTGGAATGTCCCAAATTTTGCAGAACTGTCCTATAATCCCAAAAGAGTGGACCAGCCTCTGTGGCTTGTTGATGAAATTCATAGTGAGACACATCATCATCTCCCCACCTCAAACTGCAAAATGCTGCAAAAAGAAGCATTATAGATAAAGGACAAGGCTGTGATGAAGCAAATCATGGCACATTGCTTCTCGTACCTCACACCTGGCCTCCCCCTCCAGCATCTCCCAAGACATAGAATTGAAGTGTAAACAGCTGTTTAATTTTTGCAGTAAACTGTTCTTCCATTAACTTCTTTTAGATCCTAAATTTGGATGTACAGCTGTTTTTTCTGTGTGAGACATTCAATTCTGTATTGTTAAGCACTTTAAAAATGTATACGCATATATTAAAATATAGGTTTTTTGCATATCAATGACTTGCTTCACTTCTGGAGATGAGGAACAGGGATGTGCAAGGAAAGGCTGAAAACACCATGTGTCTGATTCTGAGGCAAAGTGACTGTTTTTAATGAAGCCATGGAAGCCAAAATTACTACCTTATGCTACATGGTACACGCTTAAATAGACTACCACCTGCTTTGATGTTACATGAGGTGATCAAGCCTCAATGTGGGCGAAATGCGCGTCCTCTATAGACACTCTGCTGACATCCAAGGATAACCCAGTCAGTGCAAGGACTGGGCTCCACTTTACCCCACACTGGTAACGTATGTTGGCTGACAGATTATCATGTCTGGTCAGCCGGCAAGACTTATGAAGCCCTAGCCTGCCATATACTCAGTCTCCTATCCCTTACTTAATCTCCTATCCACTACCTGTTATCTTTGGGATCTGTTTATAGACTGCTTATGTGTTGCAGCTTATTTTCCATTTATGGCTGCAACATTTCATGTATGTCCTATGATTCTTTGGTGAGGTATGTATTAGGACATTGAGTTTCTATTAATGTTGTATCTTACTCTGCCTTGCTTTAGCTGAATATGAAGTTCTGAGCATTGCTATGCTGAAGCTTACCTATTTCCAAACATTGCTTAATCTGTTAAGAGGGGATTTATTTTTGATAGTGAGATTTGAGTATTCCTTGTAATTATTATTACATATTTTCAACCTTTATAACATTGATGTCTCATGTTTTATATGATTAACACCATATGTACATGTGTAATTTATGTGATTTGTCAGGCTAGGTTACTTTGTTTGTCACAAATGTAGAGCAATTATCTATCATGTATATTTTGAACTAATTAAAGTTTGAGATAGTCACTTATGTGATGTTTTCTAAAAGTTTAAATTTACATACGCTTATGTTATATATGTTAAATTGATTGCATCACAAGTAAGGTATGCCTATGCATCACTTGTCTTGATAGCAACTAATTATCAATTGGACTTTTCTGGTGAGAACAGTCCTATATTTTTACAATAGGCTCAGACCGTGTGCATAGAGTGAATCCCCATATACTTTCAGTAGCAATTGTCTACAGTCATACTTCACTGATTATGCCCAAACTCGTCTGATCTTGGAAGTGATCCAGTGACAGGGCTGGTTAGTAGTGGTGTGGGGGACCAGGCCTGTCACCTGGTACCAGGTTCGGTAGACATATATTGCACTGTTTAATGGGGATCATAGGACTGCATACAGTGTAGCCTATATACCAATTCCTATGGTATCTATTGCATATTTCTACGTCTAAGCATACTCATTGAAACCCATATTTTGGTGTGTGTGGGGTATTTTGCAGAAATTGTCCAAATATTTTCGCCAATTATCATTATCATCTTATGTATGTACCTGTTATCTATTTTATTAATACTATTAAAAGTTATATTTTATCTTAAATATTTAAGAATTCATATACAAGTGTGCCCCAAGTATAGCCTTACTTTTTCTCCTGTAATCACTTTGCTTCAATTAGGCTGTGGGAGCACCACCAACACTTACTGATGCAAAAATTGTTCATAGATATAGATGGTTGGTTATAATATTTTCTAGTAATGGTTCTGTGCGGAATCTTTCCTGGTTTTCTGCTAACTTGGTTTTACTGATATCCATTCAGTTTCTGATTCCAGCACGAATCATAGAGAATTTGAATTCAATTTATAGGTACTTTATTGTTTAAAAATATAAAATCTTTCTTTGTCGATACCCAAGCTATATATATCCTTATTAGGAGCTTATTCTTCCTCTGACAATATGTCTACATTTTCTCTCAAAAGTGAGCTTATTATGAAAAAGAGAACTCCAGATACTCTTGATGACATTTTTTCTGACATTTCAATATCCAATCCTACTAGAGATAATTGGGAAGAGGATTTGTTCCAACTTAAATCTAATTTACAATGCAGAACTAGGGTATCTTGGGATATCACTACCTTGGACAATTATTTGAAATATAAAATCACTCCAAGAGGTCTGCGTCCTAAAGTATTTCCAGCTTTTAAACTGGCCACTGCAAATTTAAGTAAGGATTGGGAAGCAGTTTTACTTAAGTGTTCTCAAGATTTGATGGCCATTTTGATTAAACACAATCACATTACCCTGGATGCTTGCAAAAAAGAAATCGAGACATTGGGTAAAAAGCTTGAAAACTTGGGTAAAAAGTAGTAGAAAAATATAAAAAAGAACTTGAAATGTATGAATTGGACATTATTGAGAGGAAGAAACAAAAATATAACAGGGATAAACTAGATTTTCAAATTGGTAACATCTTTAAATGGAGTAAGCAGATCAGTAACAGACATAATTATAAACCTCAGGAGTCATATACATCATCAGAGGTGGAATCATCTGGCGGTGAGGAAATCTCAGCTGCTAATAGTAGTGAACCTCAAAACCCCCATCAAAGATATGGTACTTATGATGACGAGCACATCATCAACTTTTTTAGGACCAAGCAGAGGGAGACGACCAAAATACAGCACAAGAGGAAAACAAGGCCGGGGAAGAAGAAACGTAGGGGAACCATCAGACTGGGATCACCATCCACAGTCCAGATACCCGATCAGGACTCCGAGGAGGCAAGGATGTATGATACTAAACTTAATATTATTCATCTTTCCAATAAGGTTCTAACTGATGTGGAGATCTCGATACTCAGTAAAGGCTTATCCTTTTCACCAACACAAACATTTAATCGATTCAGCTGGGAAAAAGATCTGAAACTTTTTGGACGGAAGCTCCTTCTTAAAAAATATTTTGCCAACCAGAAGAACAATAAGCTAATCACTAACACTACATCCGCAGAAGACCTAATTCTGGATGATGATGAACTGGAGGCTATTCATGCACTGGAGGAATTACAAGAAGAAAATTCTCGTACTAATACCTCATCTAATAAAACAAGAATTTCATTTTGCAAGAAAAAAAATCAAAATTTTTTCCTCCAGAATCCCTTTGTCCAGAAGTGCTAATATTTCAAGAACTAGTATCAAAAGATCTTGATCTTCTTCATTTTAAAACTAGTGGTAAGAAATACATGCAGGGTAATCTTAGTAGATCAGAAATTAAAGCACTTAAAAGATATTCAACAATGGAAGGAAGTAATCATAAAACCTTCTGACAAAGGAGGGAATATTGTTATCTGGCCTGTCAAGATGTACTATCAAGAGGCGATGCATCAACTTCAAGATACAAACTGCTATCAGATAATGCTGTTTAATCCAACGGAGAATTTTACCATACTCTATAATAGGATTATTGATAAAGCATTTCAAGAAGGCACTATCCTTAAACAGGAACATCAATATTGACAAGTACAGAGACCCAGGATACCAACATTACATTTACTCCCCAAGGTCCATAAAAACATCAATAACCCACCGTGGAGACCTATAGTGTCTGGGGTTAGAGGTCTGTCAGAGCAAGCTAGTAGGTTAATTGACCTACACTTAAGACACCATGTCCTTGAACTGACATCTTATATACAAGACACATCCGACATACTGAGGAAACTACATGATGTAAGAATGGAGGAACATCATTTTCTTGTGACATTAGATGTCGAGTCCTTATATACTTGTATTGGACATGACCTTGGGATCGAAGCAGTTGCTTATTTTCTCCAAATGGAAGAACCATGTGACTTCAATCAATTTCTATTGGACATTCTTAGATTTATTCTGACTAAAATTTATTTCACCTTTGGAGACCGCTTCTACCTGCATACGAGGGGGATGGCAATGGGGGCTCCTTGTGCCCCCACTTATGCCAACCTCTTCCTGGGCAGGTGGGAGTGGGAAACAGTCTTTGGTGACAAAATGGATCAATATACACAATTTGTAGGCAGGTGGTGGCGCTATATAGATGACATTCTTATGATCTGGGAAGGTGAGGAGAGCTTACTGTTGGAGTTCATTCAAGAGCTAAATGACAATGGCATCAATATTAAATTGACTTACCATTATAGTCGCGATTGGGTATCATTTTTAGATCTTAAAATCTATAAAACTCTTGAAGGTGTTATCCATACTGAACTTTTTCATAAAACAACAGCGACTAATAGTCTCCTACACCAGACAAGTGCACACTTCCAGCCAACTGTGGAAAACTTACCCAAAGGTGAATTCTTACGCCTCAAGCCTAATTGCTCAGAAGAATCAGTATACCAGATGAAAAGCATTGAACTCTCCGAGCATCTGGCAGAAAGAGGATACAGCAGAAGATGCATCAAGAAAGCGAAGGCTAGTATTTCCTCCATCCAAAGGGAAGCTATGATCTTTAGAAAAGAGGAACATCATCCTGGAACCAAAAGAACCAATAAGGAAACTAAAACTATATGTTTCATTGGTAATTTCAGTAGGGAATGGAGGACCATTCAAGATATTATTGAGAGACATTGGTCCATTTTACTGTTGGATGAGGATTTGTCCCAAATATTGGGTACCACGGTCGCAATGGGTTGGCGTAGATCTAAAAATCTACGTAACAATCTCGTCCAAAGTCATTACATTAAATTCCCTAAGAAGGATAAAACAATACAAGGATAAAACAATACATGGCCCATTTCCATGTGGGACATGCAAAGCAAGCCAGTACATGGCAAAATGTGATAGGGTCCAAGATAAATATGGCAATACCTCTTTGATTAAAGATTTTATTAATTGCAGTACCATGGGAGTTGTATACTGCCTGACGTGCAGTTGCGATATGAAATATGTAGGGATTACTACGAGGAATTTTAGACAACACACCTTGGAACATGTTGGAACCATCAGGAATGCTCGATCTGATCTTGCGAAATTTAAGAAACTTACCTCAGTTGCGAGACATTTTCATTTGTATCATAATGATAATCCAAATGACCTGCGCATATTTGGCCTGGAAAAAGTATTATTGGGGATTCGCGGTGGTGATCTTATGCAACAATTAATGAAGCGTGAGAGCTACTGGACATTTAAACTAGGTGCCTTATCCCCTAAAGGAATGAATGAGTATATTAATTACAGTGTATTTTTGTAATTATGTTTACAATTATCTTCATTCTTCTCAATATTCTTCATTTTCTTCATTTTGTTAGTATTATCTGGTTTAATTTTTCTTCTAAATATTTATGGAATATTATATCCACTAGTACCTAATTTTTGTATATACTTATTAATTTCACTTTTTTATATATCTAACTTTGGTAATTAATATATTATTGTCACCTATCACGTATTATATAAATTTTGACAATTTTTATTCATTCTTATTTTACACAGTGCACTGTGACTAACATCACACTATGTTGTAATTTTGATCTTACTTTTCACTGTTTTGGTATAAAATATTTTATTTTCACAAAATAATTTTGTTTGGTCACAAACTTTTTTTCACATTTGATATTTATCGATTAATTTATTGACTGTTGGTACATTTTATTATTAAAACTTACTGACATTAAAATAGGTACAAGGGTATTGTGCCTTCATAATTTTTCACTTTTAGTCACCAGTTCACATATGTCTATGTTTTATCTTTATGTATAATTTGTGCTAGTCTTAATATATTTTCACATTCTATTCACAATTAATCGGATCTGACTATTGTTAGATTTATTATAATAATATAATTATATAATTTTATTTAGTTATTTTATCTAGTGTGAATACTGATATTTATCAGTACTTTGATTAGTTTTTGACTTGATATTTAGCTACCTTTTTATTTATATTTCTGTATTTCTATTTGTTTTTTCAGCTGATGCATTTGATTATATGCTAAATAGCAGTAATCTTATATTATATATTACAATTCATTTGTAACTATAATTACCAGCGGGTATTGCATTTTGATTATGTCTATGGCTCCTCCTGAGTGTCTAATTCTCTACTATATATTACAAGTCATTTGCAACTACAATTACCAGCAGGCTTTGCGTGATTATGTCTCTTGGTTCTTCCTGAGTGTTTAATTAATGATTGAATTTTATTCCATCTCCAATCGTAAATTTTGCTTTACTGAGCACTAATGGATGTTAGTTTATGTCTGTATTATGATTTATAAGTATAACTCCGTTTTAATCTGTATTTTGTATAGGAGTCTATTGTAGATTTAGTCTTTACTCTATATACCAGTAGTCTGTAGGCCGTTTGTATAATATGTCTTATTATGTGTATTCACTGTGACATCTAGACTCTCTCTGTACTGCTCAATATTTTAATATTTATGTACGCTTTATTAATATTTGGTTACCAGCGCTATTTTTCTTCTATTTACAGCTAAACTGGTTTGAACTACATATCCCATTAGACATTGTGTTTGCCTTGGATCATTTGATTAGTCTATTACATTATGAGCTCAATTCTAACCAATAGATTTGAATTCAGATCTAGGCAGGCTGTACTGACTTTTTGATTAGCGCTAACTCTGCAGCAGTGAGCCGTGACTTCAGCCGCAGGTGAGTGACGTGTACATGGTACACGCTTAAATAGACTACCACCTGTTTTGATGTTACATGAGGTGATCAAGCCTCGATGCGGCGAAACGCACATCCTCTATCTATAGACACTCTGCTGACTTCCAAGGATAACCCAGTCAGTGCACGGACTGGGCTCCACTTTACCCCACACTGGTAACGTATGTTTGCTGACAGATTATCGTGTCTGGTCAGCCGGCAAGACTTATGAAGCCCTAGCCTGCCTTATACTCAGTCTCCTATCCCCTACCTGTTATCTTTGGGATCTGTTTATAGACTGCTTATGTGTTGCAGCTTATTTTCCATTTATGGCTGCAACCTTTAATGTATGTCCTATGATTCTTTGGTGAGGTATTTATTAGGGCATTGAGTTTCTATTAATGTATCTTACTCTGCCTTGCTTTAGCTGAATATGAAGTTCTGACCATTGCTATGCTGACGCTTACCTATTTCCAAACATTGCTTAATCTGTTAAAAGGGGATTTATTTTTGATAGTGAGATTTGAGTATTCCTTGTAATTATTATTACATATTTTTAAAGTTTATAACATTGATGTCTCATGTTTTATATGATTAACACCATATGTACATGTGTAATTTATGTGATTTGTCAGGCTAGGTTACTTTGTTTGTCACAAATGTAGAGCAATTATCTATCATGTATATTTTGAACTAATTAAAGTTTGAGATACAGTCACTTATGTGATGTTTTCTAAAAGTTTAAATTTACATACGCTTATGTTATATATGTTAAATTGATTGCATCACAAGTAAGGTATGCCTATGCATCACTTGTCTTGATAGCAACTAATTATCAACTGGACTTTTCTGGTGAGAACAGTCCTACATTTTTACAATAGGCTCAGACCGTGTGCATAGAGTGAATCCCCATATACTTTCAGTAGCAATTGTCTACAGTCATACTTCACTGATTATGCCCAAACTCTTCTGATCTTGGAAGCGATCCAGTGACAGGCCTCGTTAGTACTGGTGTGGGGGACCACTTAGGAATACCAGGTTCGGTAGACATATATTGCACTGTTTAATGGGGATCATAGGACTGCATACAGTGTAGCCTATATACCAATTCCTATGATATCTATTGCATATTTCTATGTCTAAGTATACTCATTGAAACACATATTTTGGTGTGTGTGGGGTATTTTGCAGAAATTGTCCAAAATATTTTCGCCAATTATCTGTTTGTATGTACCTGTTATCTATTTTATTAATACTATTAAAAGTTATATTTTAACATAAATATTTAAGAATTCATATACAAGTAGAATAGCCTTACTTTTTCTCCTGTAATCACTTACCTTATGCTAATGCAAGACCAAAACTAGGATCTTTGTCACCGGGCAAGAGAGCAATTTGGTGCCCCCCCCAAAATATAAAAAAACAAAGATGGCGCTCCCGAAAAGGGTGTGTGGTTTTGTGACACAATATGCCACACCAAGTATACCCCTTACAACACTTTGTGCCATACAGTAATGCCCCGTACACATTATGCCAAAGTAATGCCCCTTACACATTATGCCACACAGTAATGCCTCTTACACATAATGCAGCACTAAGTTATACCCTTTACATATTATGCCTTTTACACATTACAGTATGCCACACAGTAATGCCCCTTACACATTATGCCCCTCCCCCTCAGCAGTCTCTCACCACCCCCCTCTAGCAGCCTCTTACCTTTCTCCTCTCCCCCTCCATGAGCCTCTTATCGTGCCTGCATCAGCAGGTGTTGATTTGGAGCCACACTTGCAGGCAGCCGTCCGCAGCCCTTGAGATAGTGACACAGCGCTGCAGTTATTCTAATGTGGCTCTGGTCACGAACCAATCAGAGCTCACGGACCGGCAGCCGCTGCTGATTGGCTACAGGTCCGTGAGCTCCTATTTGTTCATGACTGGTGCTGCCTTAGAATGCTGCAGCTCTGTGTCAATCTCTCAAGGGCTGCTGTGGGTGGCTCCAAATCAACAACTGCAGCCACACAGGCCCTCCGTCTCCTCCTCGGCACCCCCCTCAAGTCCGGCACCCAAGGCACGTGCCCCCCCCCCCCTAGTTGCGGCCCTGGCTAATGCAATATTCCGTACGGCTAATGTAAAAATCTGTGCAGCTGCAAGCGAGAAGCTGTCCCGCTTACTGATTTTACGCCAACCCATCACAACTGTGATCATTACTATCTGCTCTTGCACCAGTCCCATTCTAGAGGGTATATGTACTATTTTTCTAAGTGCAGGTTTATAGAAGTGGAGGTGTTGCCCATAGCAACCAATCACATTCTAGCTATTATCTTCTAGAAGGTGCTAGATAAGTGAGAAGTGATTTTTGCCATGGGCAACACTTCCACTTCTATAAACCCACACTTTAGTAAATAAACCCCTAGTGATCTGAAACAGGCTGTCCTTCTCTGCATGCACTTTAGGATGGGCCTGTAGCCCTTGAGACACACACGAGACAGATCTCTTGTGTGTTGACACTAGGGGTGAGCGGGTTCGGATTTCTGAAATCCGAACCCCCCCGAGCCCCCCCGATCCGAGTCCGATCCGAATCAGGCTCGACTTTTCCCGCCTGACTCGGATCTGAAATCGAGGCAAAACGTCATCATCCCGCCTTCCGAGTCTCGCGGGTTTTGGATCCTATATAAGGTACCCGCGTCGGCGCCATTTTCTCACTCGGCTGTGGACAGTGAAGAGGGAGGGTGGGAGTTAGGGCTGTGTAGTGTAGTGTAGTGCTGCTGTTGTCCACTACTTCAAAGTCCATAGGGGCTGGCTGTGTTGTGCTGTGCTGCTGTTGTTAATAGGGGCTGTGTCCACTACTTCAAAGTCCATAGGGGCTGGCTGGACTGTGTTGTGCAGTCAGTTCTCCATAGGGGCTGTGTCCACTCCAAAGTCCTGTGCAGTGTCCCAGTCCTAAAGGAGTGCTGCAGTGTTGTCCAGGGGGTGCTCTGTCCATCAGGGGTGCTCCCCCCAAGTGCTAAAAAAATAATATATTTTCTGTGTTTGTGAATTGTGTGCGCAGTAGCCGCACGTGCATCAACAAAGTAGTGCCAAGCGTGCGCCTGTGTCATAAGTAAAGGGCCGGCTGGCTTGACCGTTAAAGGGTGCTGTAACCCCCGAAAGTACACTCCAGTCCAAACCAAAAAAAAATTATTTTCTGTTTGTGAATTGTGTGCGCGGTAGCCGCACGTGCATCAACAAAGTAGTGCCAAGCGTGCGCCTGTGTCATAAGTAAAGGGCCGGCTGGCTTGACCGTTAAGGGTGCTGTAACCCCCGAAAGTACACTCCAGTCCAAACCAAAAAAAAAATTATTTTCTGTGTTTGTGAATTGTGTGCGCAGTAGCCGCACGTGCATCAACAAAGTAGTGCCAAGCGTGCGCCTGTGTCATAAGTAAAGGGCCGGCTGGCTTGACCGTTAAGGGTGCTGTAACCCCCAAAAGTACACTCCAGTCCAAACCAAAAAAAAAATTATTTTCTGTGTTTGTGAATTGTGTGCACTGTGGCTGCACGTGCATCAACAAAGGAGCAGCGCCAAGCGTGCGCCTGTGTCCCATAAGTAAAGAGCCGGCTGGCTCATTTCTTAAAGGGTGGTGTAACCCACAAAGTGCACTACTCTCCAGCAAAAATAAAATAATATTTTCTGTGTTTGTGTGCGCTTTAGCCGCACGTATATATATCAATATAACATAAATGGAGGACCAAACTTTCTCTGATAAAAATAAAATAGGGAAAGATCAAGAACCACTTCCTCCTAGTGCTGTTGCTGCTGCTGGGAGTTGTTCATCATCCCAGAGAGGAAGTAGGAACATCACTACTTTTACTAAACAATTGACCCTCCAACAGTCCCTAGCGATGAGGATGAAGTACGACAGCAGTCATCCTGAAGCAAAACGTATAACTGAGGCCTTGACTGCTATGTTGGTGTTAGACGTGCGTCCGGTATCCGACATTAGTGCAGTGGGATTTAGACAATTGATGGAGGTAGTGTGTCCTCGGTTCCAAATCCCGTCTAGATTCCACCTGCATCCTCAAAGCAGCAGCGACAAGCGTGCGTCTGTCTGTTAAAGGGTGGTGACACCCTCAAAGTGTGCTACACAAACAATTAAAATATTGTTCTTTTTTTTTTGGTCTTTGTGAAATGTGTGGGCTGTAGCCGCACCTGCATCCTTAAAGCAGCAGCGACAAGCGTGCGTCTGTCTGTTAAAGGGTGGTGACACCCTCAAAGTGTGCTACACAAACAATTAAAATATTGTTCTTTTTTTTCTGTCTTTGTGAATTGTGTGGGCTGTAGCCGCACCTGCATCCTTAAAGCAGCAGCGACAAGCATGCGTCTGTCTGTTAAAGGGTGGTGACACCCTCAAAGTGTGCTACACAAACAATTAAAATATTGTTCTTTTTTTTTCTGTCTTTGTGAATTGTGTGGGCTGTAGCCGCACCTGCATCCTTAAAGCAGCAGCGACAAGCGTGCGTCTGTCTGTTAAAGGGTGGTGACACCCTCAAAGTGTGCTACACAAACAATTAAAATATTGTTCTTTTTTTTTTGGTCTTTGTGAAATGTGTGGGCTGTAGCCGCACCTGCATCCTTAAAGCAGCAGCGACAAGCGTGCGTCTGTCTGTTAAAGGGTGGTGACACCCTCAAAGTGTTCTACACAAACAATTAAAATATTGTTCTTTTTTTTTCGGTCTTTGTGAAATGTGTGGGCTGTAGCCGCACCTGCATCCTTAAAGCAGCAGCGACAAGCGTGCGTCTGTCTGTTAAAGGGTGGTGTAACTCTCAAAGTGTTCCAAAAAATAAAAAACTATTTTTTTAATGTGTTTGTGACTTGTGTGCGATGTAGCCACACTTGCATCCTCAAAGCAGCAGCGACAAGCGTGCGTCTGTCTGTTAAAGGGTGGTGACACCTTCAAAGTGTGCTACACAAACAATTAAAATATTGTTCTTTTTTTTTTGGTCTTTGTGAAATGTGTGGGCTGTAGCCGCACCTGCATCCTTAAAGCAGCAGCGACAAGCGTGCGTCTGTCTGTTAAAGGGTGGTGTAACTCTCAAAGTGTTCCAAAAAATAAAAAACTATTTTTTTAATGTGTTTGTGACTTGTGTGCGATGTAGCCACACTTGCATCCTCAAAGCAGCAGCGACAAGCGTGCGTCTGTCTGTTAAAGGGTGGTGACACCCTCAAAGTGTGCTACACAAACAATTAAAATATTGTTCTTTTTTTTTCGGTCTTTGTGAAATGTGTGGGCTGTAGCCGCACCTGCATCCTTAAAGCAGCAGCGACAAGTGTGCGTCTGTCTGTTAAAGGGTGGTGACACCTCAAAGTGTTCTACACAAACAATTAAAATATTCTTCTTCTTTTTTCTGTCTTTGTGAATTGTGTGGGCTGTAGCCGCACTTGCATCCTCAAAGCAGCAGCGACAAGCGTGCGTCTGTCTGATAAAGGGTGGTGTAACCCTCAAAGTGTGCTCCACAAACAATAAAAATATTCTTTTTTTTTTCTGTCTTTGTGAATTGTGTGGGCTGTAGCCGCACTTGAATCCTCAAAGCAGCAGCGACAAGCGTGCGTCTGTCTGTTAAAGGATTACATCGGTGACAGCATCCAAGTAGGCATGTCAGACAGTCCGTACCTGTACTGGCAGGAAAAAGAAGCAATTTGGAGGTCCCTGTACAAACTGGCTCTATTTTACCTGAGTTGCCCCCCCTCCAGTGTGTACTCCGAAAGAGTGTTTAGTGCAGCCGGGAACCTTGTCAGCGAAAGGCGTAGGAGGTTGCTTCCACAAAATGTGGAGAAGATGATGTTCATAAAATGAATTATCAACTCTTCCAGGGAGACCAGCCTCCAGAACGTACAGAGGGACCTGTGGTTCCAGCAGGGACGAATTAATACTCTGTGAGGATGAGGATGTACACACTGAAGAGGGTGAGGAATCGGTGGATGAGGATGACATCTTGTCTCCGTAGAGCCAGTTTGTGCAGGGACAGATAAATTGCCAGCTTGTTTTGTGGGGGCCCAAACGAACCAATCATTTCAGCCACAGTTGTGTGGCAGACCCTGGCGCTGAAATGATTGGTTTGTTAAAGTGTGCATGTCCTGTTTATACAACATAAGGGTGGGTGGGAGGGCCCAAGGACAATTCCATCTTGCACCTCTTTTTTTTCTTTGCATTATGTACAGTTTGGGGCCTAGTTTTTCAATGCCATCCTGTCTGCCACTGCAGTTTCACGCCTAGATGGGTCACGTGTTTGTGCCGCCCACTTGTGTCGCTTAGCATAGTGATCCAGCTACCTCGGTGCAACCTTTTGGACATAAAAACACTATTGTGAGGTGTGAGGTATTCAGAATAGACTGGAAATGAGTGGAAATTAAGGTTATTGAGGTTAATAATAGCATAGGAGCAGAAAAACCTACAAATTCTGTGATTTTAGCTGTTTTTATGCTTTTTTTCAAAAAAATACAGATCCAAAACACAAAACCCAGAACCCAAAACACGCAAGGGTGGTTTTGGCAAAACCAATCCAGATCCAAAACACGAAGAAAGATCCAGATCCAAAACCAAAACACAAAACACGAAAAGTGGCCGGTGCACACCCCTAGTTGACACACAGTTTCAGCCCATTACATACAAAGCGAGATCCGGCAAAGATCCGGCGATTACAGGTATGAGAAATTCACTTCTGTGCATACGCTGCAAGGTAAAAATCGCAATTTAATCCATGAAGAGAGATCTGTCCGACTCAGGCCCTAAGTGCGTGTTCATGTAATTGCAACACAATAATATGTGGAAACATCCACAGACACCCTTTTAGTAGGTGTAAATGCACCTTCTCCACCAGTTTGTCTCATAACTAATACCATTCAGGTTATAAAACTAATTTTTCAGTTCAATGCAAACATAAGTAGGTTTATGTGCATAATCCACACTTAGCAAAGAATGCCCTCGATGTGTCTAACACCTTACATTGACTTGTCAACCTTCTGCAGCCATCCTGGGCTGTAAGGAGTGTGCAACTGGCGCCAAGAAAGCAGCACCATTGCTGCTGCAGTGCACCCTAAGCCAGTTTGTGGGGTGCCTGGAATGGCGCTCTTGCAAAGGCACCCAGGCATCTTCCTAGCAGCTCTTGACCCGGCCGTATGTGATGTCATGAAGTCACGTTCTGGGGCTCACATGTTCAGAGGAGCCTTTCGAAAATTGGGTGTCACTCCCGCCCCCCAGAAATGTAGGCAAGCCTCTTGGCCGGTGGTGTCGGCTCCCCCGGACGCCCCACCCCCAGCAATTCCCAGACAAACCCTCAAAGCGTGGGGGGGGCGATTACGTGATTTGAATCGCATCATCATGACCATGCCCCCTGCTTCACAATGCCGGTAATATCCCCAGCCGCGCCCACTATGCAACGCCATACTTGGCTGACCTGGCTGCCCTCTCTGAGGGGGCTGCCAGAATGTCGGTAAGCATGGTGGGGACTGGCACAGAGCGTGGAAGTGACCTGCTGCAGACTATTAGAAACTGCTACCTTGCCCAAAGATGAATGCACTGGCCAGGTGCGAATCATAAATAATCTTTACTTAAAGAAATAACAATCAACCTCCATTCATAGACAATTTACTTTTATAAAAAAAAATAAGAAATGTATGCAATTTTCATAATGTTACCCTTACACGATGCTGCCACCTACCTGATATTTTAGGTGCCTGGTGAAAACACTTATGGATTCAGTATCTCTGTTATTATTAACAAATATAATAGAGATAGTAAAACCTTTTTTCCATAAAAGTTGGCATCCATATCAACTCACAGCAAACATATTAAAAATGACCAGTGATTAAAATGTAAACCTATGAGGTGAACTCATGTGCACTTTGTTATCTTGTTTTATGTTAATTAGAGGTGTGCACTGACCCCGTGTTTTGTTTTTTGTTTTGGATCTGTATCTCCTTTGTGTTTTGAATCTGGATTTGGTTTTGCCAAAACCATCCCTTGCGTTTTTGATTTTGGATCTGTACTTTTTTCTAAAAAATCATAAAAACAGCTGAAGTCACATAAATTGGGCCTGTTTTTGTTCCTACAGTATTATTAACCTCAATAACAATCATTTCCAATCAGTTTGGACCACCTCCCAGCTCACAATATTGATTTCATCCAGTTTAGGCCAAAAGGTTGCACCAAGCAAGACTGACTAAGCTACATGTGGCAGTTCAGCTACCAACATGGCACATCTAGGAAACAGAGTGGCACTGCAGTGGCAGACAGTATGGCAGTGTAATAAACGACTAAAACACACCCAGGCCCGATTGGTCTGTGAAATTCAACATGATGGACAACCTGATTTGCCAATTCCAATCACTTTTGGTCACAATCTGCGATCTGTGAACCCCATTACATTGTAGATTTTTTGCACAAACACCTGCAAAATACAGAATTACCCAATTGATTGCTAATGAATGGGAGCCATAAGATAGGGTCTATGGGGGCTATTTAACAAACATAATTATCTCATTTTCCAGCATAATAGTTGGAAAATGTGATATTTGTTTTCTCCATATTTAAGTGCAGTGAAAAGTATGGAGAAATCACTTATCACTGCTTTCTGAGAACACTCCTTTCCCCATTGAATCTAATGGGGTTTTCTCCTGGAGATATTTATATAAACCGGGGAAGACATATTTATCTCTTTTTTTTGAACAAACTTATCTCCATCTCCAGATGGTGATAAGTAGCCTTTCCCCTCAGTACCTGAGCTGTCAGCACTCCATATCCATACACATATAGGACCTCATTCTGAGTCTATCGCAAGTGGCCGCTCGGTCGTACGCCAAACGACCGAGAAACTGAAAAAGGAAGCAATTGCACGGCCGGTCAGTCGCAACCAAAGTGACGCCCATACGTGAGCAATGCACCTCCTCTAGCTAGCTAGCAGCTAGCGATCGAGTCAATCGTTGTCAGTCGCTGTATGTTAATTTTCTTCTGATGGTTGCGGCCGCCTGTGTTGTATTGTACAAATGTCATTTAGTGCATGCTGATATTTTACTGGTAGTGAGTTTGTAAATAAAAAAGTTTTTAAACCTGGATTTTGGAATAATAATGTTGTGTTGTTGTTAAATGCAACTTAAAATTAACAAAAAAACGCACAGAGGGCCTGATTCAGAGCCGGACGCTCTGAACGAGCGCCCGCTCTGAATCAGGGCGTTTTTTTTTTTTTTGCGAGGTGGCCTCTTGGACGCTCACATAGCTGTGGGTTACCACTCACAGCTTATGCGAGTGTCCATGATGATGGTCGCGATGGTCAAGACCATCGCGACCATCGCGACCATCGGGCTTGCGACGAGACCCTTGTGGTAGGGTCTCGTCTGCCGCAAGCCCTGGAGTGATTTTGGCTCATCACTAGTGATGTCAGTGGGGCCGGCTCCAGACGGTAGGCGTTCCCATGGGAACGCCTCCGTGTGGGCAGCCACGCCCCCGGCATGCCCACCAAAGGGGGCGTGCTTTCAATCACCATCGACAGCACGCCCCCTTTGGTGCGAGACCCATAACGATGGCTACCCCGTCGTTATTCGGGTCTCGCGCATGCGCACGACGGAGGCGCCTCCGTAGTGCGCATTTGGGAAACATCGACCCACTTGTGAGCGCTCAGCGCTCGCAAGCGGGTCTGAATGAGACCCAGAATAAGCCATCCCCATGAAATGTATTTATTCTTATTATTCGCTAATGCTAACGCAGCTGAACAATTACAAGCCAATTAGCAGTGTTATTAGCTTCAACAAACGATTATTAGCTGCTTGCATTGTGTGGCTCAAAATAGAAACATCAATCCTAACATCAATAACATTCGACAGTATCGATTGTACTCTGGGGCTTGCGAGAGCATGTATCCAACCTCAAGCTGTATGATCAGCCAGGCCTCTAACCTGCTCGCAGAGTGACGTTTTACTACTTCCGGCCTTCTATGTCAGTCGTAGCAGGTAAATTATGTACGCCCCTAAAATGCCCTCAAAACGCTGAGGCACGCCTGCGATTTCAGACCAACACCCCCGTCAACACCCACAACGGCCTTTCATGTTGATCTGCTCTCGGAAGCCACTTCCTGCTCGTAAGCCGTACGATCAACAGCATTTTGGAACGTAAAGCCTCATACGCACAACTAACCGTGTGCATGCGTGGTATGGAAACATCGGATGCGTATGACCGACTCTGAATGAGGTCCATAATGGGCCTCTGTACCAGATGGTGATAAGTAGCCTCTCCCCTCAGTACTTGAGTTGTCAGCACTACAATCCCATACACATATAATTGGCCTCTGGGCCTGATTCAGAGCCGCTCGTAAGCGGCCGCTCGTTCGCTCTGAGCAATGTTCGCAATGCGCATACCAGTCATTGCGGTCGGAAATCGTGCGTTCGTAAAACAACGAGGGGCTGCTAATTTGATTGACAGAATGTACCGTTTGTGGGTGGTAACAGGTGAAGGTGCTTGAAAATGGGGGAGTGGAGAGCCGAACACAGGCGTGCCTAACGGTCAAAACAGCTTTTAATGGGAGAGCATAATAAGTAAAGGAGCGTCATCGACTACGTCACTTGGTTGTCTTTTAGCCCGAACTGCTCGCAGTGATAGCGGGAAGTAAATCCTACCACAAGCACTGCGAGCAGTTCAGATGCCTTTCGATGTTCCCAATTAATCTAATAAATAACGGAAATGACATGTGATGCGAACGGCAAAGGGGCGTCTTTACAAAATAGCGAGCGCATCTTTCGGATGCTTGCTCAGACATAGAGGCGTCAACACACCGCAAAGTGCGCTCAATTTAAATATCCGGCCCCTTTTTAAGAACGAGTGTCCGCAAATAGCGTCCGGGTCTGAATCAGGCCCTCAGACCCGTTCGCTAGGCTGCACTGCCGATGTTTGCAATGTGCGCATGCATCGCAATGCGCATGCGGGAACCAGTCCATGCGATCGCCCCTTGTACAAAGACGCCTCGCTAGATTGAGTGATAGGACGAGCAGTTTGTGGGTGGTGATAGGGGTTGGTAGATGGAAACGGGGGCAGTGGTGCTGTGAACGCCGTTTCAGAGGCGCACATAATTAAGATGCATCATAGTACACGTCACATGGCTGAATTACACACTGAAGCACTCGCAGTAGAGTATGGTCAGCCACAAGTGCTGCATTCGCTTCTGATGGTACTTGATGTTAGCGATTGATGCATACACTTCCTGGAGATGACGTGTATCACTAAGGCAAACTGGGCGTCTTTAGCCATACTGGTGGGCGTCTAAATACACACTGCAATCACACGCCAAGACATAGTGGGCGTGCTAATGTCTTGTCGTGCGATCGCGGGATTTGCATACTTTGGCTGCGTGCAAACGCATCTAGCGAGCGGGTCTGAATAGGGCCCTCTGTACCAGATGGTAAGTAGCCTTTCCCCTCAGTACCTGAGCTATCAGCACTACATTCCCATACACATATAAAGGGCCTGATTCAGAGGTGGATACAGCATCGATGTCGGACGCAAGCGGCCAATGTATTACATCTGTACGTGCATCTGAGTTGCACTGAGCATACATCCAGATTGTTACTGCCGGTGGACGCAGAACAAGTTTGGATGCAAAGAGGCAATTATGGGGGTAGTTGCACTGGCATCAGTGACAATGTTCCCATGGACATTCTGCGTCTCCATAGGGAGACGCAGAATAGCTGCCCTTGTGTCTGATTGCGACCAATGGTACGTCGGTGTGGGATTTTACGATTCAGGGGATGAGCGCTTCAGTAGTAAGCACATTGTTGTGGTATTTGCATATATGTCACAGTCGCAACTGTAATAGCATACACCTCTGAATCAGGCCCATTATATCTATATGGATGGATTGATAGAGCCCCATTTCTGAACGAACGAAAATACCAGCGGCCATCAATGGGGACCGCATCGCGCTCGTCATCTAAAGGTGGCAAGAACGATGCTATGGCAAAGTGATTCTTAGATTACCTCTGTTTTTTGAATACAGAAAGGATGACACAACCGCTTTATCTAGGGGTTATGCATCGTTAATAAATGGGACCCAATAGATAGATATGAGATAGAGACAGACAGATATAGAGACATAAATGTGTTCCCACAAATTAGGAGTTATAGAGGCCTCATCAGTGCAAAGACAGACGGCAATCCACAGATTTAAAAAAATATTTATTTTATGCAAAATACAGGCATAATGGTTTATTATATACTATATAATATAGGAGGGCACCAAACAATATATAGGACACCATACACAATATACAGTATAGGAGGGCACCATCAGGGGCGAGAGCCCTGCCAGCCCAGGTGAAGAGGGTGTGTGGCCTAATAATGGGTAGCGTGGCAAAAATAAACTTTTGCAGCGCAATGCCAGGGGGGGCGCTATCATTGTCATCGCCCCCCCCCCACAGGAGACTGCTATCGCTGCTCAGCAGCCATGAGCAGGCTCCCACTGCATCTCAGCACACGCTGTGTGCTGGGTTGCTGTGAGGGAGAAGTGAGGGGGGGGCGGCGCCAGACACTGGCCCCCCTGTGCAGGGATGCTCCAGCGGTAGCCAGCAGGGAAGACTTTGCAGTGCTGCACAAGTAGAAACATACATCGCATCTCAACACAGATGACTTTGCTGAGACAGGCTGTTTTCACTGTACCTGTCCCCCCAGCAAAATTCTTCTAAAGATGGAGAAAACAAAAATGCAATAGCAGGCATTATTTATGTATAGAGAAGTTTATGATTATTAAATAGCCCCCTATTTCTGTTATTTTAACATCTTGCCTTTGTCAAACTTTAGAAAAATTAGACAAATGAGGTAGCACATCTGTGAAATTGTATGTTCTCATTAGGGGTGTGCACCGGCCCCTTTTCGTGTTTTGGATCTGGATCTTTCTTCGTGTTTTGCATCTGGATTGGTTTTGCCAAAACCACCCTTCCGTGTTTTGGGTTCTGGGTTTTGGATCTGTATTTTTTTTTTAAAAAGCATAAAAACAGCTAAGATCACAGAATGTGTTGGTTTTTCTGCTCCTATGCTATTATTAACCTCAATAATCTTAATTTCTACTAATTTCCAGTCTATTCTGAACACCTCACAATAGTGTTTTTATGTCCAAAAGGTTGCACCGAGGTAGCTGGATGACTATGCTAAGCGACACGAGTGGGCGGCACAAACACGTAACCCATCTAGGAGTGACACTGCAGTTGCAGACAGGATGGCAGTTTGAAAAACTAGGCCCCAAACTGTACATAATGCAAAGAAAAAAAAGAGGTGCAAGATGGAATTGTCCTTGGGCCCTCCCACCCACCCTTATGTTGTATAAACAGGACATGCACACTTTAACAAAGCAATCATTTCAGCGCCAGGGTCTGCCACACGACTGTGGCTGAAATGATTGGTTCGTTAGGGCCCCCACAAAACAAGCTGGCAATTACTCTGTCCCTGCACAAACTGGCTCTACGGAGGCAAGATGTCGTCCTCATCCTCCTCATCCACCGATTCCTCACCCTCTTCAGTGTTGTGTACATCCTCACAGAGTATTAACTCGTCCCCACTGGAATCCACCACCACAGGTCCCTCTGTACGTTCTGGAGGCTGGTCTCCCTGGAAGAGTTGATAATTCATTTTGATGAACATCATCTTCTCCACATTTTGTGGAAGCAACCTCCTACGCCTTTCGCTGACAAGGTTCCCGGCTGCACTAAACACTCTTTCGGAGTACACACTGGAGGGGGGGCAACTCAGGTAAAATAGAACCAGTTTGTACAGGGGCCTCCAAATTGCCTCTATTTCCTGCCAGTACAGGTATGGACTGTCTGACATGCCTACTTGGATGCTGTCACCAATGTAATCCTCCACCATTCTGTCAATGGTGACAGTATCATATGTAGTGACAGTAGACATGTCAGAAATTGTTGCCAGGTCCTTCAGTCCGGACCAGATGCCCAAACTTGGTCCTGCCTGCTCTGCATCACCGCCAGCGGGTTGCTTAGGATAGCTAAGTTTTTTCCTGGCAGCCCCAGTTGCGGGAGAAAATGAAGGAGCTGTTGACGTGTCACGTTCCGCTTCAGCTGACAGGGTGTTCACCAGCAGGTCTTTGCACCTCTGCAGGCTTGTGTCGGCCGGAAAGAGAGACACCACATTGGCTTTAAACCTAGGATCGAGCATGGTGGCCAAAATGTAGTGGTCTGATTTCAACAGATTGACCACCCTGGAATCCTGGCAAAGCAAATGAAGGGCTTCATCCACAAGTCCCACATGCCGAGCGGAATCGCTCTGTCTTAGCTCCTCCTTCACTTTCTCCAGCTGCTTCTGCAAAAGCCTGATGAGGGGAATGACCTGACTCAAGCTGGTAGTGTCTGAACTGACTTCACGTGTGGCAAGTTCGAAGGGCTGGAGAACCTTGCACAACACGGAAATCATTCCCCACTGCGCTTGAGTCAGGTGCATACCCCCTCCTTTGCCTATGTCATAGGTGGATGTATAGGCTTGTATGGCCTTTTGCTGCTCCTCCATCCTCTGAAGCATATAGAGGGTTGAGTTCCACCGCGTCACAACCTCTTGCTTCAGGTGATGACGGGGCAGGTTCAAGAGTGTTTGCTGGCGCTCCAGTCTTCGGCACACAGTCGCTGAATGGCGAAAGTGGCCAGAAATTTTTCGGGCCACCCAAAGCGTCTCCTGCACGCCCCTGTCGCTTTTCAGAAAATTCTGCACCACCAAGTTTATTGTGTGAGCAAAACATAGGACGTGCTGGAATTTGCCCAGATGTAATGCCCGCACAATATTGGTGGCGTTGTCAGATATCACAAATCCCCAGGAGAGTCTAAGTGGGGTAAGCCACTGGGCGATGATTTCCCTCAGTTTCTCTAAGAGGTTGTCGGCGGTGTGCCTCTTACTGAAACCGGTGATACACAGCGTAGCCTGCCTTGGAACGAGCTGGCGTTTCTGAGATGCTGCTACTGGTGACGCTGCTGCTGTTGCTGCGTAAGGTGATGCATCTACCCAGTGGGCTGTCACAGTCATATAGTCCTTAGTCTGCCCTGTTCCACTTGTCCACATATCCGTGGTTAAGTGGACATTGGGTACAACGGAATTTTTCAGGACACTGAGGACACTTTTTATGACGTTTCTGTACAGTCTCGGTATCGCCTGCCTAGTGAAGTGGAATCTAGACGGGATTTGGAACCGGGGACACACTACCTCCATCAATTGTCTAAATCCCACTGCACTAATGGCGGATACCGGATGCACGTCTAACACCAACATAGCCGTCAAGGCCTCAGTTATACGTTTTGCTTCAGGATGACTGCTGTCGTACTTCATCCTCCTCGCTAAGGACTGTTGGAGGGTCAATTGTTTAGTAAAAGTAGTGGTGTTCCTACTTCCTCTCTGGGATGATGAACGACTCCCAGCAGCAGCAACAGCAGCAGCAGGAGGCGTAGCAATGCAGGATCCTCCGGAGGAATCCCGGATAGGAGAGTCAGTCATGCCAGTGACATGGTCTACAGGACTACTTCCGATCCTGACTAAGGAGGAAATTGACGAGGAGGGAGTTGACGGTGTGGTTTGCAGGCGCTTGGATACAACAGGACAACGGGATTTAGGTGTCCCTGGACTGCTTACGGTCTTAGCCAAAGTTTCTGAACTTGACAGTAACTTTTTATGAACGCGCTGCAGGTGCCGTATAAGGGAGGATGTTCCTAGGTGGTTAACGTCCCTACTTATTTCACCTTTACATATGGCAAGACAGTTGTTGTCCGGATTTGGATAGAAATATTGCCAGACCAAAGAGGTGGAATGTTTGGTCTTCTGCCAAGGCATGACCGTGATGGGCTTTTTCATCCCACGGACAACAACTGTCTCCCCCGGAGCCTGATTTAAACAAACCACATCATCATCAGAATCCTCCTCGCCAACTTCCTCCTCAGCGCCAGCTACACCAGTATCCTCATTCTGTTGTACTTCAACAGTGACATCTTCAATTTGCATATCAGCAAGTGGACTGTGGGTGCTCCTTTCAGCACTTGCAGGGGGCGTGCAAATGGTGGAAAGAGCCACCTCCTCCCATCCAGTGCTGGGAAGGTCAGGCATCGCAACCACCACCACACTTGGACTCTCCTTGGGGATTTGTGATATCTTCTTAGAACGCACAGTTCCTCGCTGTGCTTTTGCCAGCTTAACTCTTTAGATTTTTTTAGTGGGAGGATGGCTTCCATCGTCATGTGAAGCTGAACCACTAGTCATGAACATAGGGAAAGACCTTAGCCATTACTTGCCACTCCGTGTCGTAAATGGCATATTGGCAAGTTTACGTTTCTCTTCAGATGATTTAAATGTTTTTTTCAAGGTCATTTTCCTGAACTTTGCCATTTGGGATTGTATGTGCCCTCTACTATGACATTGGGCATCGGCCTTGGCAGACGACGTTGATGGCATGTTATCGTCTATGTCATGACTAGTGGCAGCAGCTTCAGCACTAGGAGGAAGTGGTTCTTGATCTTTCTCTATTTTATTTTTATTGGAGAAAGTTTGGTCCTCCATTTATGTTATATCGATTTGATATATATGTGCGGGTAAGGCGCACACAAACACAGAAAATATTTTTTTCTTTTTGCTGGAGAGTAGTGCACTTTGTGGGTTACACCACCCTTTAAGAAATGAGCCAGCCGGCTCTTTACTTATGGGACACAGGCGCACGCTTGGCGCTGCTCCTTTGTTGATGCACGTGTGGCTACTGCGCACACAATTCACAAACACAGAAAATATTTTTTTTATTGGGTTGGAGTGTACTTTGGGGGTTACAGCACCCTTTAACGGTCAAGCCAGCTGGCCCTTTACTTATGACACAGGCGCATGCTTGGCACTACTTTGTTGATGCACGTGCGGCTACTGCGCACACAATTCACAAACACAGAAAATATTTTTTTATTTGGTTTGGAGTGTACTTTGGGGGTTACAGCACCTTTTAATGGTCAAGCCAGCCGGCCCTTTACTTATGACACAGGCGCATGCTTGGCACTACTTTGTTGATGCACGTGCGGCTACTGCGCACACAATTCACAAACACAGAAAAAAAATATTTTTTTTAGCACTTGGGGGGAGCACCCCTGAGGGACAGAGCACCCCTTGGACAACACTACAGCACCCCTTTAGGACTGGGACACTGCACAGGACTTTGGACTATGGACAACTGACTGCACAACACAGTCCAGCCAGCCCCTATGGACTTTGAAGTAGTGGACACAGCCCCTATGGACAACAGCAGCACAGCACAACACAGCCAGCCCCTATGGACTTTGAAGTAGTGGACACAGCCCCTATGGACAACAGCAGCACAGCGCAGCACAACACTACTCTGCACTACACTACACAGCCTAGCCAGCCCTAACTCCCACCCTCCCTCTTCACTGTCCACAGCCGAGTGAGAAAATGTCGCTGACGCGGGTACCTTATATAGGGTCCAAAACCCGCAAGACCCGGAAGGCGGGATGATGACGTTTTGCCTCGATTTCAGATCCGAGTCCGGCGGGAAAAGTCGAGCCTGACTCGGATCGGCCTCAGATCGGGGGGCTCGGGGGGGTTCGGATTTCAGAAATCCGAACCCGCTCACCCCTAGTTCTCATATATTTGCTTAAACCTCCAGCTGTGATGTCATTTCGTTCAATGGTCTCTTTTTGTAGTGCATTAATGACACTCACCAAGGATTCTCTTATAGATTGTCCAGCAAAGTCAACAGGATCTGAGGACTGCCCAGCATATTTTTGGATTTCAGTTAAACCAGCCATTTTAACTGGAAAAAGAACAGTTGTCTTAAGATATCATTACATTTTACTAAATAAGGCACCACAACAGCTGCTTGGGCACTAGCAAGGGGTTGGGTATAAATAGCCGGCAGCTGAATTGCCGCCAGTTCAAATCCTGAAGGTGCAGAATCCCTACAGGGGCGGTAAGTACCCTATTCCTCCAATGGTGCCTAAACCTTACCACCACTTCCCGCACCCTAAACCTAACCCTCCCCGGCGGGTGCCTAACTTACCTGTATACTTACCTTCGGGATGGCGGGGGGTCAGGATGCCGACATTGGCATCCTGTTGTCTTCATGATAGTGGCGTCGGCATTATGCCGGTTGTCGGGATTCTGGCGTCGGTATATCGACGCACAGGATCCCATCCGCCGGCCTATTAAACATATCCCCTAGCAGAGCCTGGCAGTGGGTTATTCATTGACATTTGACCATGACTCAGCCGATTTCATCTTTTAATAGTTTTGCTACTCCTCTGTGCTTCCCAATCATGACAGCTGCTCCATCAGATCCTAGAACCAACAAGTTGGGTTTTTTAAAACCTTATTTTGACATTTTTTCAATTATTTTGTTAGTTATAGTTTCAAGCTTTGCCATCAATGATAGTACATGTGATATAAAACTAACCGTAATCTCTTTTTTAAGTTGTAAAAACTATTAAATGAATATAATGAACTGCTTCAAAACTGAGATGTCTGTCGTTTCATCACGGAAATAATCTGCTGAATGCAAATATTTAAGTATTTCACATCTTATTTGTGAAGCTAAGGTGTCAAGCAATTCTTGCATGTTTCTTTCCAAAGTGTAAATTGCATTCTTTCCAAAGTCAAGATGCTTTAAAACTATCTACAACTGCCGGCGCCCATAGACTAAAGGCCCCCATACATGGGGCGATATAGCAGGCGATCTGACTGATTGGTGCGATTTGCCCGCTATATCGCACCGTGTATGGCCCTGATATCGGGCGAAGCGCACTGCCGCGGAGTCGTACATTGCAACCCCTGATCTTTCTGCAGGACCATGAGACCAGGGGATGCGATGTAGGATCCCATGGAATGCTATGCGGGCGAGACAGGGGGGAGCCGGCATATCGGGCACTGTGTGTGCGGACCGCCCGATATGTCAGACAACGGATCCCCTATTGCCTTGTACGGTGCAATCGCACCTAACCCAGTTTCTTCAAGAACACATTTTTTAAGTATATTTGAACGATTCAGCATGGATTGCTATTGCGACAGCGTACGCAGACGGCCGATTGTTGCATATTGCACATGCATCGTAGTCCACGTGCACAAGTTAGCATTGGGATCGCTCTGCGTTCACCTACGCAGATACAAAGCCATCACAGATTGAGTGACGTCAGGTCAGCGTTTGGGGTTAGTGACAGGGGAGTGGTCGGAGAAACACAGGCGTGCCTGTCCGTTTGAACGCCATTACTTGGGCGTGCATAAATTAGCCGCTGCAACAGCATACGCAACTTGAGTGCTTACTGCTTCGAAGAGGTTAGCAATTTCTGAGTAAGGTCAGACCTGTTGTAACTGTGCGTGAGGAGCCGATGTTCCCGATATATACGCAGGATTGCATGGTATTACCGATGTGCGAAAGCGGTAGTGGGCGTCTATAAGCTGGCTTTGGGCGTTTCTTTAATAGCTCTGCTATTGCAGTCATTATTATTTTTGCAGCAGACCTGTGTGCATAATCGCAGCTGCGGTTGCAATAGCGATTCGTAGTGAATCAGGCCCTCAGTGTGTAACTTTCTTTGCTCATGGTCAAGTAAACTTTCTTTTCTAAGTTTTTTGCACGGAATAGTCACCCAAGTCACTTGCTTGTTTGTGGCCAGTCTCTTTCCATATTATACACGTGGAACACA
Organism: Taudactylus pleione; assembly: GCA_031769625.1. Lineage (NCBI taxonomy): Eukaryota > Metazoa > Chordata > Amphibia > Anura > Myobatrachidae > Taudactylus > Taudactylus pleione. Next base: position 7,630,788 of record JAUIMM010000472.1, read on the forward strand.
TCATTACATTATCTATTACCAACAACCAGAGAAATGTTTTATATCAGTCAGTGTTTACGCCTGCAATGTTTGGAGAAGCATGTTTCATGCAAAACAGACTGTGATTAAGAAGCTGGACCAGCCTCATCTGCAATGTCCTTGTTGGAAATCTGGTTGGACACAAATACATTTTCTAAGAACAGACCATACTGCTCACTTGCAATTTGGACACTACTATATTATGAGCGGAACAAATACTGCTCACTTGCAATTTGGACACTACTATATTATGAGCGGAACAAATACTGCACACTTGCTGTTTGAACCCAAATATATTTTATATGAGCAGCCCAAACACTGCACTGTCTGTACACATAAAAAAAAAATAAAAAAAAAACTTTTAAGTGTGGCCCAGATACTGCAGACTTGCTGGTTGGACACAAATTTAATTTTAAAGAGTGGCCCAAACACTGCTCTTACTTTCCAGCTGTAACCGTACACCAATAGCCAGCCCAGATACTGCCCCACTTGCTGGCTTTAAAGAAGGTCCAATCACAAACAGGATGCCGCCGTAACGCAGGGTGGAGTGAACGCAAGTCGTCCACTGTCTTCTTCACTATAGATAGACGGGCAAATAGCAACTGTTGCCAAATCCCGCCGACAACCGCGACTTTGTATACTGAGAAAGACGGGGTAGGATCTGCATCTCCTGCCAGTGACGCGGCCAATAAGTCACGCTGCACTGACGTTCCATATGAAACGTCATCATGGCGCGACTTTCTGCCGGGTTACTCACGGTGCCGGTAACAGGGGACTGAACGGAGTTTTACTGGGCGGCTTGTTAGACAACATCAGTGTGGGGAGGAGATTACATATTCCTCTGGATTCTGTTTATTCCAGTTTATGGAAAGATGTCCTTGTACCGTTTACCACCCTTACCAACTATTAGGGAGATTATCCAACTTTACCATTTAAGAGCTGAAAAACAGCTCTCCCAAAACTTTTTGCTGGACTTGAGACTCACAGGTAGGTGCTGTCATACTTTTTGTTTTTTAACTTCTTTTTATTTAAGAATTAGTGTGTTTTTAAGAATGTTTTCGTTTTTATCAAATGTTGTAAAATACAGGTACTTTACAGTGCTTCTGCTGAGCTACTCTTTTTGCTGATGTGTGTGTGTGTATGTATATATATATATATATATATATATATATACACATCACATTTTTTGTTAGACTCTTTCTCACTACTTCAATATAAACAATGTTGACATGTTACTCACTTCTGTGTTCTGTACAAACATCTATAGTTAGCCCAGGAGTACATAGCATTATGAACTCCATTTAGTAAATTATAAAATTGCTGTTCTCCAGCATTTAGTTGGAGAAGGCAAGATTTTCCTTTCTCCCTATCTAGTAAACTGAGAGGTGCAGAGTAATATATGTCTCTGCTTATTCATTGATAGACATATTCCTGCATATCCCATAAGTAGCATTGTAGTCTGTGTAGGATCCATTTTTATAAAGATGGTCAAAATATGAGTTTGCCGCTTCTGGATGGCTTTATGTGTGCCTTACCGGCTTCCCCGGACTTTGTTCCTGTGACTTCCATTTCTGTTTTTACTACACATGCGCAGTCTGAAATCGGTTAACTTTTGCGCTTGTGCAAGCAGGTAAGACCAAGCATGCGAAGTCTGAAATTTACTGGACTGTCTAGCATGCGCTATGGACAATGAAGATCAAGGCAGGAAAAAGTCACCTTCGCATCAGCATTACACTGATGCAGGGATGCCAAAACTCACTTGCCAAAGACAGGTTAATGCAGGACCTCTCAGGCTGGTGTTTTGGTAAATAAAGCACAAATAGTGGTACGAAAATCTGCAAAATGTGTTGATATTTTACATACCAATTTACTAAATAGAGCCCTATATCTTGTTGGGTATCTGGATTAAATATAGACAGTGTCTACAAAGACACTCGATAGGTCGACACCAGATGGTCGACTGCGACAAATGGTTGGCACTTGTATTTTTTTTTCAACATTTTTTAAGGTTATGGTTAGGCACTAGGGTGAGGGTTAGGCACCAGGGGGAGGGTTAAGGTGCATACACACTAGACAATTTTTTTTTTTAGGAATTAGCCAAATTCGGACGTTATTGTAACGACAAATGTCAAAATTGCTAAGTTTGTACGCACTATGTTAGCCGGTGCGTGCTCCCGTCGGCCGTATCGTCAGGTCGGCCCCGCATGCAGGCTAACCTGATGATGCGGCTGATGACCCCATACAGCAGTATGCGGCAGGGGCCGACATATTGGGCAGTCGGGCACCGGATCGTCTAGTGTGTACTGGCCGCCCGATACGTTGCCCCCGTCGCCTGAAGGATCGCTCCCTCCACATGATGTCTAGTGTGTACGCACCTTTTATTGTTAGGCACCACAGGGAGAGTTAGGGTGAAGATTACGCTTAAAATATATATATATATATATATATATATATCTATATCTATATATATCTCTGTCTCTCTCAATAAAATTTTTACTTTTTGTCCATGTACGACCTATAGTTTGTCTACCATCTGTTGTCGATCTATTGAGTGTCTGTCTTCTGTACCACACCCATCTTGTTGGCATGTTACATAGACACATAGAATTTGACGGCAGATAAGAACCACTTGGCCCATCTAGTCTGCCCCTTTTCATTTATCCTTTTGGCAACTTCCACCCTATTTGCTCCTAAGGTCTCTCTTAAGGATATTCTTATGCTTATCCTACACCGTCAGATTTTCTGGAAGATATGAATGATAACTATTGTAAAAATCATTACATCGTTCATATCGTTGACATGTTTGGCATGCATCGACAAACGATATCTGATATTGACTGTTTATTGTCAGATTTGGACGATATTCATTTAAATACTGTCAGAAATCGTTCATCGTTAATGAGATCGTTGGTCAAATCGTTCATCGTTGATCTAGCATGTCTGACTGTGTGTATGCTCCCTTAGCTTCAACCACCTCTGTTGGGAGGCTATTCCACTTATCCACTACCCTTCAAAAGGTGTGGTCTAGTAGTTTGTGTTTAGTAGACCAAACAAAAAGAGGTGATGGTATATCTGCAGATAGATGTCTTAAGATAGATTTGTATTAAGAGAAATATGAAATCAACATCACATGGACAAACTGATGTAGGTAAAAATTCCAAAAACTTGGAGGCAATTCAATTGTTTTTGGCAATAATAGATCCTCTCTAAAGTCCCGGGAGCTATTCAATTGTTTTTCGCTACCAGGCCCTCACTTGTGACTGCCGCATTCCAGGATGAGAATCCCACAGATTAGCTGCGTTAACCAGCTTTTCCCATGCTATGCGACTGGCACGCTTCAGTTACGCCTCTCCGGGTCATTCCATGCCAAATCGTCACAAAAGAAGCAACTTTTCAACCTGGCCATCTCAGATTTTCATAAAATATGGTAGGATGGTAGACAGCATAAAGTAATTTTCATATATAAAATTTTAGCCCTCAGTGTTACCCCATTGTTCACGCTACAGGGTTGCAAACATGACAAAACATTTTAAATTTTCGTTTTCAAGGTCAACTAAAACGAATCATAACTGCTTCTAATTGTGGTAGAACTTTCATGTTTGTCTTGAAGCTAAGGGACCAGAGTTTTAATAAAAAATAGTTTTATATTTAAATATTGACTTTTACGTTTCAAGGTCACATGATGTGACCTTTTGACCTTGAATATCTAAAAAAATAAAAAAAATTTTTTTTGTACATAAAGTATGTTATACACTTAAATACACTTTCTGGTATAAGTTTCATTTTGGGAAACTGTAATTACTGCAGTTCAACCCTGCTTGCACTAACCATGCAACTGGCAAGTTCAGACTTGTCTTGTAGTGTCTCTTTCTGTGTCTTAGGGATGGCCATCGGTGGGTTTCCATTGATGGGCACCATCGGTGATAACCATCAATGGTACAACAACAATCTATAGTGAACCATCAATGGTTTGCACCATTTGATGGGCACCGCTGCCGTGTGTCTGGCAAGCCGCGGGCTGATCAAAAAAGGGGTGGGGCTTAGCGGATAGTCAGGGGGCGAGGATAAGTTTTGTCATGAGCAGAAAACCCCCCCACCAGGTTCCACTTTGCCATTGATGGCAGAAAAGATTTGGCTCTCTGCCATCGATATCAAAAATGATCAACCAGTGGTAGTAAACCATCGATATTTGTAAACTATTGATGGTCAATGGACATACCTACTGTGTTCTTATCAGTCTGGCTGCAGCTTCTGCATTGAGAACTAGTGATAGAAGGGGTTAAGGGCCTGATTCAGCAAGGATTGCAGTTGCTAAAATGCATTCAATCGGCCAATTGTTGCGTACTGCGCATGCATAGCAGTGCACGAACGGTCCACTGCGGTCGTATTGATTACGCAGACCCATCGCAGAGTGATTGACAGGAAGTGCTGTTTGTGGGAGGTGATGGGGGGGTGGTTGGTGAAAAGCAGGCGTGCCAGTGCGTTTGAACGACGTTACATTGTCATGCATAAATTAGCCACTGCGATGCCGTACGCAGCTTGAGTACTCATAGCTTGCAATTCAGTTAGCAATTCCTGAGTAAGGTCAGAGCTCGTGCAAATGTGCATGAGGCTGCAATTGTACCAATGGTTTGCAGTCTTGCTAAACATTACCGATGTGTGTAAAGTAAGGTGGGTGTCCCTGTGTAGTGATACAGCAGCATGAGCTAATCACAATGGATTAGCATACTATCACAGTGGAACTGCGTGTGTAATAACTATTGCATTTGCAGTTGTGATCCGTAATGAATTAGGCCCTAAGACAGTTTACCTAATACACTTTATCAGTGAATAGTGGTAGCTTGATCAAGTGTGTGACAAATGAATAAAAAGTACATAAAGACTCAGTACTGCAACCCATTTTATATTAAAGGACACAGCAGCAGTAGAAATCATTTATCAGACACAGGTTCCTCAGTTGGAATATGGAATATATCCTTTTAATAACTTTTGTGATTTTTACAGCTTTCATTTTGCAAGTTTTCTTCTGTCGTTCTTTACCTCTTGATAGTTAATGCTCCCACACTGCTTAAACTTTCATTTAATGACTGCAAAGCTGATTCAGGCCCTCATTCAGAGCCACTCGCTAGCGGCAGTACGCTCGTTCCGAGCGATGTTCGCACATCTGCGCATGCGTACGGTTTTTAGTACGCATGCGCGAACCAGTCAGTGCGGCCGAAAATCGTTGGTACGCAATATAGCGAGGGCCTGCTATTTTGAGTGACAGAATGAGGCGTATGTGGGTGGTAACGGGAAGGTGCTTGAAAACGGGGAGTGGAGATCCTAACGCAGGCGTGCTTAAAGGTCAAAACGGGCGTTTTAAGGGAGTGCATAATTAATACAGCAGCGTCATTGACCACGTCACTTGTTTTTTTTTAACTCAGAACTGCTCGCAAAATAGCGGTTGAAAACACCAACCACAAGAATAGCGAGCAGTTCATACGCTGTACGATGTACTCGATTAATCTATTAAATAGCGGACATGACGTATGGTGCGTGCGGCCAGGGGGCGTTTTTATCAAATAAACGAGCGTATGTTTTGCTCGCTCGTTCAGACTTAGAGGTGGGAACAGACTGCAATTTGCGAACGGATCATTTGAATAGCCACCCCTTGTTTTTGAACGAACGACCACAAATAGCGAACGGCTCTGAATCAGGCCCTCAGTCCTTCATGTTGCTACTTCTGTGTCACTTTCCTCATCAATTGATGTGCTTGGTCCTTCCTCAGTAGTTAAAGAATCCCTTTTAATTTGTTTCCTACAGTTCTCACAAATCATTTGATCACTTTCACACGTGTCTGTATTTTCATCATCCATGGTAGCATCTTCCGTCATTGTTTTCTACTGCTGCTACAGATGTGTCCATACACATCTAACCCCCATGAGCTAGAAGTCGCACCACACATAACGCCGGAGCTCTGTGTGACTTGGTAGCACTGAGTGTTTTTTCGTGCTACTTTTTACCTTCAAATGCGTTTTATTCACACAGCTTTGTGAATAGATAGCACATGCAGCTACTGCTGATTAAAATGATATGCTGCATGCCTATGTTCTGTGTGAGACTGCGGTTGGTTGTATCTGCATGCTAAACACTACGTTACAGTGTTACAGCCGCTGACACTGTAATGTAGCGTTTCGCATGTAGATACACCCGCACTCGCTCACAGATCATAGGCATGCTGCATAGCACATTCAGCTTCTGCTGATTTAAAATGTTATCTGTTCGCATCAATGTGCGAATAAGATGCATTTGAAGGTAAAAAGTCGCACAAAAGATGCTCTGCGCTACCAAGTCATGCCACGGCATGTGAGACTAGAAGGGCTGTTAAACGTGCAAGCAGGCTAGAATAGCTGAATATCCGCCGGATCATATATACCGACACCAAAAGACAGAAGGCGCCAAATCCTGACTGGGGCTGGTAAGCACACTAACCCTCCCCTCTCCCTACCCTAACCCTCCCTTATTGGTGCCTAACCCTAACCCCCCCCCTCCCCGCACCCATAGACCTAACCCTCCAGGGGGGGTGCCTAACCCTAAACCCCCCTCCACCTTTCCCTACCCTCCCGTGGGGGGTGCTTGCCCCTAAGTCCCCCCGGGGGTCCTTAAACCTAACCCCCTACCCCCTCTCTTCAACTGCAGCTAAAACGTAAAACACCCGGCTTACCTTTGTTCTATATGCTAGGTGTCGGGATTTCGTAGTGGGGCTAATGATGGGCATTGGGATTTTGACGCCAATCTTTAGTCCCCTGTCGGGCTTGCAGTGTCGGGATATCGCCTGCCGGTAACCAGACTGCATCCCATATGAGGACCCATCTGTATGTCCTTTTTAATATCAAATGGGTTGCAGCACTGAGCCCTAATGTACTTATCCATTTGTCACGCTTTTGATCAAACTACTACTATTTACTGATAAACTGTATTAGATAAACCAGAGGTTCCCAAATGCGGTCCTCAACGCACGCCAACAGTTCAGGTTTTAGAGATATCCATGGTTGAGCACAGGTGGTTAAATCAAACTGACTGAGGTACTAATTAAGTCACCTGTGGTCAAGCATGGATATCCTAAAAGCCTTGACTGTTAGAGTGCACTGAGGACTGAGGCCCTGATTCAGAGCCGGACGCTCTGACAGAGCGCTCGCTCTGAATCAGGGCCGTCCCTTCTCCTTTTTGGAGCGGCCTCCTGGCCGCTCGCATAGCTGTGGGTGACCACCCACAGCTATAGCGAGCGGCCAAAATGATGGTCGCGATGGTCAAGACCATCGCGACCATCAGGCTTGCGACGAGACCCTGTGGTAGGATCTCGCTGCCGCAAGCCCAGGAGTGCTTTTGGCTCTATCAGAGCCAAAAGCACTCCCACTGACATCACTAGTGATGTCAGTGCGGCTGGCCCAAGACGGTAGGCGTTCCCATGGGAACGCCTCCGTCTGGGCAGCCACGCCCCCGGCGCGCCCACAAAAGGGTGCGTTCTGTCAATCACCATCGACAGCACGCCCCCTTTGGTGCGAGGCCCTTAACGACGGCTTGACCGTCGTTTTTCGGGTCTCGCGCATGACGGAGCCGCCTCCGTAGTGCGCATGCGCACTTGGGCACCATCGACCCGCTTGCGAGCCTGTGAGATAAACTATCTTAGTACCTTGTATCTCTACTCTCCTGAAACAGCTGGGAGCCTCACGAAAATTGGATGGTACTCCCAGACCCCAGAAAAGCAGGCAATTCTCCCTGCCGGCTGCCTACCCATCCCCCGGATCCCCTTGCAGCTCCCACACAAACCCCTGCACATGCTGAATTGCATAATCATGGTCCCGCCCCTTCTTCACAATGTAGGTAATCTCGACATTATGCAATCGCATGGTCACGTCCCCCGTTCCGCTTCTAATGCTTGGTAATATGTCTAGCTATGCTACCTATGCCGACCTGGCTGCCCCCTACCGGAGACAAGCCTGTCTTGTATAGTGTTCACTCTAGCTCCTGCGGCAGGCAGGGTGCCGGAGCTAGAGAGGGCACCTTAGTGCGCGCGCGTGTCCGAAAGGGGGTGAGGCCATTGAAAAGGGGCGTGTCTATAAGACTCGTCCCCTTTTCGTCACTCTTGGTGGCATACCCGGCACTTACGGACACACCGGGCAGCCACCAAGCGCTGCAGACAGGGAGAATAGATTCCGGCGTCTATTCTCCGGCGGTGACTGGGTCACCGCACATTTCTCCACCTGCGGGACACTGTGACCCGGGGTGAAGACGGCACCCGCAGGCTGTGAGGGCAGGGCGCTTTTTGCCCTCCTGGAGGGCATGTTGCTTTTTGCCCTCCAGAAGGAGGGCAGGACCCCGCGCCCCGCTAAAACAGCCTAGCGGGAACGCTATATCACATGCTCTCAATGCAGAAACTGCAGCCAGACTGAGTGGTGCAAACCATCGATGGTTCACTATAGTTTGTTATTGCACCAGCAATGGTAGAACCACCGATGAACATCCCTAGAACACAGAGAAAGACACTACAAGACAAGTCTGAACTTGCCAGTTGCGTGGTTAGTGCAAGAAGGGTTGAACTGCCATATTTAATATATATATATATTTTTTTTTTTACTCCTGTTCCCAAAGGCTTCTGAAAATGAAACTTCTACCAAAAAGAGATTGTATTTAAGTGTATAACATACTTTTATGTCAGGGCTTGACAAATTTTTCTAATATCTAGGAGCCAGATCACTGTCCCCCCAAAAAAATTACAGGAGTGATTGAGGAGCACAGCTCTGTGTGTTATGCAACTGTTATACACACTGTACTTTTCCACACAATGGTCACAGTTGAATGGATATAGTAACATGGAGGCCCCCTCACAGCTCTGCACAGCTCCTCTACTCCACCCTCCAGTAATAACGGAACACATTTCATATAAAACAATGGTGCCAGAGAGTACAACAGAAGAGTTTGGCGATTTTGCCGTTAATTTTAAAGTACCATTTTTTTTTTTTTAAAGGCAAAACCAGGTTAGTTTTGTCTTTTAAAAAAGTGAAGTTTTAAATATAGCAACTAGTCGACAAAATCTCTTGGCTGCCAGTAACTTGCAGGCTGTTATGTGTTTCTTCTATACATATTTTTTTATTTTTTTTTATTCTTCTCAACAAAAATATTATTACAATTATTTAACTCTGAGGAGTTGGATAATACTGCAGGTTTTTATTCTGGTCTTTGATCTGTATGATTCACGATTTAAACGCGCTGAAATGCGCCCAACCCTTTTGGCGGTGCCTTACTGAAATGGCCATCCCCACCCACTAGCCGCAGTGTCCCGTGGTGGAATGTTCTGATGAAACAATCACCGACCAGTGAATAGATGCCGTGCACAGAATCTATTCTTAGTGTGGAGAGAGCTTAGGGGCAGCCCTGCATCTCAGTGAGTGCTGGGCGCGCCCTCTACTATGATTAAAAGGGGGGTGCATTGGCCATGCCTCTTTTTCTACTTATGATCCAGAAATCCCTTAACTGTTCATTAGATATTAGACTAATGCTAAGAGTAATAGAACCCATCCTCGTTATTGGTTCATCTACAACTTGAAATTTGTGCAGAAGTTAAATCGTAAGGTTGAAAAAAGATTCAAATATTTCAACCATTCATAAATCCTAAGTGAGAAATTCAATTGTTTTTTGGGTGCCCAGTGCCTGACAAAGCTATTTAATTGATATGCCGATCGGGTGAGAGTGCGCCCATTCTTTCCTCCACCCTCCTGAGGGACTCTTCCCCCAGATCTGCCGTCACTTTAGATGGGAGATCGGGTGCGAAAAAAACTATTTAATACCCCCACCACCCTAAATGTTTTCATCTGGAGGAAGTCCAAACAAAACCCTGAGAGCGAAGATTGCAAGTTTATCCATACAAGGGTAAAGTCCCTTCCTCATACCAGATATGATGATCTGAGAAAATTGCCATGATCAGCTGCTGCCTACAGTTACAGAAAATAATTTCTAGAAAAAACCTCTTTCATTCTGACAATGTCACCACCTCAACTGGTAATTAATCCAACAGCTCTACCACACTTATAGTAAAGTCCCCCTTCCTGTGCTGATGTGCAAGGCTTCTTTCCATTTGTAATGGATGACTCCTTGTGATTTGTTTGTTTCAGCAAGATAAATCTCCACTAAAGTTTTCTCACTTCTGTGCATGTGTGAAGGTCACTTTTGTTTATTAAAAATCCTGTTTTTCAGATAAAATAGTCAGAAAAGCTGGAAATATAAAATATCATTATGTGTGTGAGGTCGGACCAGGGCCAGGAGGACTTACAAGAGCTATTCTGAATTCCGATGTTGAAGAACTTCTGGTGGTAGAAAAGGACACTAGGTTTATGCCTGGACTTAAGGTATTTATTTTCTTTTTACAATAATTAGAAATCTGTGTTATTTGTTTTTTTATGTTTCTTTTATTTCTATTCTGTGCATTGCTTTTTATTTTTCAAGTGTGAGGAACATTGTAACTTAAGTCATACACTCTGGTGTCTGTTTTTTTTCTCTCTCTGTACTAGTGTTTTTAATGCTAGTACAATGCATGAAAGTGGCTCTAAAAATACAAACCACTGTTTTAAAATGTCCCCCACTCTCGATGTCACTTGTGTTCGGGAGCAGTGCCGTTTTACAGAATTCTGCCTGCATTTACTGACAAAACCCTTCCTGTTTATTGTACATAAAGCCTGTTAAAATTGCATTGACTCGGTGTACAAAGTAATTCAAAAGGTACTGGGGCATTTAATTGTGTATGTATATGTATGTATGTATATATATATATATATATATATGTGTGTGTGTGTGTGTGTATATATATATATATATATATATATATATATATATATATATATATATATATACCATGTCATTAAGAGTGGGTCTGATTTTGTAATCATTTTGGTATATATTAAGAATATACGCTGTGCCCACTATATATAACATCGTGTGTCCCCAGAATGGCCTCAGTGTGTCCCAAAGATGTATCAAATTGGCTTATGGAGCATACACACGGTCAGATTTGTCAGATGAACGAGTTTACCAAAGTTTTGAAAGATTTTTGACTGCATTAAAATGAATGGAATCGTCCAAGTCTGACTGCAAACACATCAGATGTCAGATATCGTTATCTGACAAACGGGAACGCGAATCGTTCATCGTCCATCGTTCAGGCATGTCAGATATGTCAGATTTTCCTTCAGATATGAACGACTGAACGATTTTTAAATCGTTATCGTTCATATCTGAAGGAAAAATCTGACCGTGTGTATGCACCATTACAGTGGTTCTTTGCTTCATACACCTACTTTCATGTCATCCCTTAATTTACTGATTGGTTTGAGATCTTTTAACTGGGTCTTTCAATTTGTTGTGTGGGCTAGTGGAAGCCCACATTTTCAATATGGCAAGACTAATTCCATTGAAGAATGTTCACATGCTATGCTGCGTGCAATTAATTTTCTCATTGTATTAGGGGATGTAGTTTATTTCATGAAAATACACCCTAATCCAAAATGTTGTATGTAAGAGAGCTATAAATAACATCTCAGGATAAAATATAAATATCAGGAACTTCTCAGAACGGAGGACATTTCCTGTAAAGGTGTGAGTGAGATGGGAACCATATTTTTGCAGACAGCAAACATATCATTCACTCCATTAAACTATCACATTTAGCCACCTTATGCAGACATTCATACATATCCAGTTCTGTCGATATATGGGAACTTATATTTATATGATTCTTTATTTTACATTCTGTAGCCTTTTAACTTGGGTTCTGTCCTGTAAAAGCATATAAAAGTATACCTCTTTTAACATAATGACTGCTTAGTTTTCTATACACCAAGACTGTGGAGATCCTAATAGTATAGGGTACATAATACTTGGTAAAACCATATATATTTGTAAATGTAGGCCTGGACTTCATAAGTGATTTTACAGTTTTGAAGTGCCCTTTAAGAAGATGCATTTTGAGTATATGCATGTTGCATGAGGGCAGGCATGAGGTTGTATTGTAGTATTTATTGGAGCCTGGGTTGATTAAAAACACTGCAGATACTTGAAGATTGAAAGGAGAAAGAGATTCTTCTAGTGTGTTTGTCGTCCGCATATCTAGCATTGGATCCAGGTGCTGCACTTCAAAGATGTACTATAAATGGTCAAAGCAGTACTTCAAGAGAGAAGGGTTTCTAATCTCTTTTCTCTCTTGTTACTGAAGCACCTAATAAGAAAAAAAAAAAAAGTTTGATTTAACAGAGAAACCTGCAAAGATACAGATTTGCGCATTTTTTGTGATACAAGCTTAAAAGCTTCCCTGCAGGATAGATAGAAAGTTTGCTTTTTGCAATGGTGGTGAACACCAGCAGATACCCCTCTTGTGACAGAATTGAGTAAATGGATGAAAAATTATGACGTATACTTTAGTTACCAAAAAGTATCTGAATCTACGAAGGCCAAAAATATGTTGGTATAGTATTTATTCTGATCAATTAGAATCAAGAGAAGTTCAACATTTTCATATTTCTAGGATGTTGAGAAGTTTCTCATACAGCAGAAGTTTCAGATGAAAGGAAAATTTAATCTAGGCCCTATTATCAGTCTAAAGAAATGTATGAAATTTTAGGGGTCAAAGAAAAACAATTACAATACATGTAATTTTTCTGAAAGTTGTACTAGAATAATGTAATGTAATACAATGATTTCTATTATTACAGAATAATGAAAGTATCCTTTATAGCACAGGTTCTCAAACTCAGTCCTCAGGACCCCAAACAGTGCATGTTGTCCAGGTCTAATTAGCTCCGCCTGTGGATCTTTTCGAATGTGTCAGTGAGTAATGAATACACCTGTACACCCGCTGGGTGACCTGGAAAACGTGACCTGGGTGGGGTCCTGAGGACCGAATTTGAGAACCACCGCTATATAGAATCCAATTCAATAAGGCAAGAATAATTTGCATATACCAGTAGTTCTCAAACTCAGTTTTCAGGACCCCACACAGGTTACATTTTCCAGGTCACCCAGCAGGTGCACAGGTGTATTCTTTACACACTGATGCATTTTAAAAGATCCACAGGTGGAGCTAATTATTTCACTTGTGATTCTGTGAGGAGACCTGGAAAACATGCACTGTTTGGCGTCCTTAGGACCGAGCTTGAGAACCTGTGGCCTATACCCATTAAGCTCTCATCTGCCTTAGGAGGTATATCCCAATGTGTGGGATATACCACCTAAGGCAGTGATCGCGGTGAGTGACAAAATAATGGGGTCCTACCTGATCATTTCTGGGTCCCATCATAATTTATGCTTTAGAGCTCCCCATATGCCTCTCAGACCTCCCCTAACCCCTTACAAATGATGCCACACAGCCATGCCCGACCTTTACACATTATGCCGCACATTAATGCCCTGTCTTTACACATTATGCCATGCAGTAATAGCCCTTACAAATGATGTCACACAGCCATGCCAGGCCTTTACACTTTATGCCGCACATTAATGCCCTTTACACATTATGCCGCACATTAATGCCCTTTAGTCCCTCTACGCATTGCCCCCAGTAGTAGTCCCCCCCCATGCATTGCCCCCAGTAGTAGTCCCCCCCCATGCATTGCCCCCAGTAGTTGACCCATATTCATTGCCCCCAGTAGTTGACCCCTATTCATTGCCCCCAGTAGTAATCCCCCTATTCATTGCCCCCAGTAGTAATCCCCCTATGCATTACCCCTAGTAATAATCCCCCTATGCATTACCCCTAGTAGTAATCCCCCTACGCATTACCCCTAGTAGTCCCCCTATGCATTGCCTCCAGTAGTTTACCCCCTATGCATTGCCCCCACTATTGGCTCACCTAATGCCCAGGTCACTCACACCTTCAATTGGGCCTAATGCCCCCTATGTAGCCCGGGCCTTGTGCCCATCTATATACCAACAGGAATTTTGCCTGCATTTATCCCACGGGCTTAGTGCCCGACAACCCTGGTTGTCTAGGGAGGGGAAAATAACGGTGGCCCAAGGCCGCCTACACATACGGTGGAAGAGGCTGCGGGGGGGAGCTTCGTCAGCTCTTTTTCATTCCACCCCTGCAGTCCATTTTGGTCCCTAGCCTCATTCCTCTGCCGCTGGCCCATCCTGGCCAGCGGCGCCGCATCTTACTTTCTTCCTCCTTGATCACGCCGTCTTCTGGCCTCTTGCGCGGCCGCTGGAACTGTTGCCGCGCTGCGCAGTTCTTCTGTCTTCGGGAGGTCTTCACTCCTACCCTCCGCTGCCAGACTGAAGTTTCCCGCTCATCGGCGGGAATAGACGCCGCAAGTGGGCGTGGCCATGATGCGGCGAGCCTCGAGTGGCTCATCGCGTCTGCCTCTTATTGGCTGATGGGCCGCGAGCCAAACTGCTCGAGGCCAGTGCCAAACAACCGCCGCCACCTCTTGGCTTCCGGGCAGCGAGTTCCGCTTAGCTTGCGCCTGGAGCCAAGCGTCTCCCGCCGCCACTTTACCGCCGACACTGGTGGAAGGGACCAGGCGGTTCCTTCACCAGGTACCTGCCGCGGTGGCTTTCCCGGCGCTGGGAACAAACACTGTCCCAGCGTCGGGCACGGATGCTATGCCGATGCTGGGATCAGACACTTGATCCCAGCACGGCTTTCCACAGCAGCAGCCAATGAGAGTCTCTCTGTCTTTCATTGGCTGCTCTAACAGACAGCTGTGTCTTTTTCAGGGGGACGAGCGGTACTGCAGCCAGCTGTCGGTGATTGGCCACAGCACAGCGCGTCCCCGGGGACCCGGCAACTTTCTAAAAGTGAGTCCCCAGTGCCCGACATCGGGTAAAATACGCGCTATAGCACGTATTTGCAAACACTGTAGTCAGAGTAGTCATCTGCCTTACAATCTCATTAAGGTGCGCACACACTGTATGATATCTATGAACGATAACTGTCAGTGCTGTGCGCCCGACGTAGTATTTAAATCCATGCTCTGTTTTGGTGTGAACAAGTGTCTGCATTTCTGAAACATTCAATTCTCATCGCAGTTTGTTTATTTAGTTCCTTTTTATTGTTCTAGAAGTTTGTTTCTGTCTGTCCTGTTACGCTAACATCTTTTTGCTGTATCTTTGGCATCTAGTGCTTTTGGTTTTTAAATGTTCATTGATGTTGATTGTAATTCACTGCTTTGTTTCAACATTGATAAAAAATATATTTGGGGAAAAAAAAAATATATACTGAACCTTAACCAAAAATAAAACATAACCCCCTCCTCCCCCATAAAGATGCACATTATCACACCACCAGCAATAAAACATGATCTATCTAGATGGCATCAAAAGAAGTAACATTCAAAGTCAATGATTCACAGCAAATTGCCTTATTTTATTTAACTTTTATTCTCTGCAACTATTTAACACTACAGGAGAGTCTCAAATAAATTTACATTTATGTTTTCCTTTAAGGATTTGAAAACGTCTAGGGTCTGTAGTATACAAAAAATGTTAGGCGTTGTCTACAGAAAGTGTTGACAAAATCTTTTCTTTTCACAGAAAATTTTTCACTAAGAAATCCTCCTTATTATATATACAGGTAAAGACCAGACTTTGGGGCTGATTCAGAGGAGCTCACAGTTGCAGCCACGGTTGCAATTTTTTGCAAAGTCGCAGAGGCGGTAATATGTATATGCTCATTTCAGCCTTCCCCTTGTGTACTAGTTTGCGCCGGACACTGCAAGTCTTGAGATGCCCACTTCAATGTCCATTGATGATGCAAATCCGCCGGTGGTTCCAAACACTCAATCAGCGCACTGTCGCGTTCACCATCGAGACTTGCACCAGCCTATGGCTGAAGCAGTATTTCCTTCTAATCTAACAAAAAAGAGGAAAGCATATAATCCGTGCTGTGAAATCTGTGATAAGTGTAGATAATTGCCTGAAAGGCAACTATCGGCGAAAATATAGGTAAGAATCAAATAGAAATAAAGGTGAAAGAAATACACATATTAAAATTCATCAAGACCACAATAACTTTCTAATCTCAATATAAATGTATTATCTGAAACCATCCTGTAATGGATAACATGAGATAGGGTACCAGGTCCCCCCAAACAGATAAAGTATACCCTAGTCCAAGTGGAAAAATAGAGCCTGTGATCTTAAATACACCAGAATCTGCTGTTGCCAATCATGCATAGCATAGGATTGCGAATGAGAGTTCCAAAGTGTAGACACAGTGATGTAAGGTTAGCAACTCCTTCTGCTGCCTGTGCTGGTCTCTGGCTAACACACTTTTACCAGGCAGTGCAGTGCATCAGCGCTGCGCCGCAGCCGGTGAGAGAGCAGGGAAGGGAGGAAAAATACCTGGTCTAAAACCTTACAAAAAACCCAGCTGATTGTCAGGTGAACGTAAATGCTCATTCAAATGTTAATACTGATCACAGAGAGAACACACTAATGTAGCATATTAAGGAACATTAATTAGATTCAGTTAGGTCTGTGATAGATCTCTATACTGTCAATCTACAGGCTGGGATATTAAATGCAAAAAGGGTGCCAGGTTCCCCCAAATAGAGTATATATAATCAAGTGAAAATAGTACCTGTGTTCTAAAATACCATGAAATCTGCTTTTCCCAATCTTGATATACATAGGATTGGGAATGAGAGTTTCAAAGTAATGACAGTGACGGAAGTAAGCAGCTGCCTCTACTGGTCTCGTGGCCTCACAGTGGTGACACAGTGCAGTGTGTCAGCGCTAAGCTGCAGTCGGTGAGAGGGCAGGGAGGGAGAAAAGTACCTGGTCTTGAGTATCAATGGATTGCCCAGTAGGATGGTCAGTGGTCAAAGGTTCAGGGGACCTCTGTGCGCACAGAGGAACCCCGTGAGCAGTGCCGACGCGTGTTTCGCCGGGGGCTTTTTCAGAGGAAGCTTGTCATACATCCCGTTAGCCAGATGTAAGTAGTGCCCGCTGTTAGCTGATTGGTCATGGCTCAGCTGAGAGAACAACTCCCCTCCAGTTATATTCTACGGAGGGAGGGGTTATGTAAATAAACAGCCACCCAATCAGTGCTGCATCTGACTCAGCTGTGCCAAGGAGATCAGCATGTCAATGGTTTTAGAGCAAAGTGTGTCAAAAGAATAATACTTGATTTGAGTAGGTTACTGTATACATTGGTCATACAAAAACAATAACAATTATAATTCAAACTTGGGGAATTTACAAGGTATAAGAGAACTATGTTATTCCTTATGAAGCAATTCTAAAAAAGGGCATTCTGGTAGTCTCTCTCTTTCTCTCGACGCATGTGTCCTTCTAAACTCCGGCTAAATATGGTCTCTGTGGCTGCGGTCCTATGTTAGGCATTTCTAATGCCAGCGCCAACGTACGCAACAGTTGACTCCACATGTACACAGGGGAATGTATGTGCCATAGGGGTTTTCTGAATTTTCTGCTCCCTCCTTTTCCATCATCCTCCTCCCTCATCCATATCCATCTCTCAGTTTTTCTTTTCTTGGTGCTTACTCCATCCAGTTTTCATTTCTCCACACCTCTTACATAACCTACCAGGAACTCTCTTAACTTAACTCCAGACATCAGTTCCTCTTAGGAAAGCAAAACTGTTTTTTAACTATTGGGGGTGTAATGATGGCACCTTCCCTCTCTCCTCCCAAAACGGACCAATTTTAGACTGAGTTTTTTTTTCCTCACTGCAATTGCCTATCAACATTGCATAGTTAGCAAGCAACGTATCGTTGTACCCACTGATTCCTATATCAGTAAGAACACAGTTAAATATGTGGGTTTTGTCAATATATTTAAATATCTGGATTAAATGTAAAGTGCTGCCTTTCTGATGAAGAAATGTTACGAAAGAGAAAACAATCAAGCCAGTGATTCACCCTTTGCAAGCAGAATTCTTGCCGTTTCAAAGTGTAGAATGCACAGCTCAAACAGCACGACAAGACTAGGAATAGAAAAGCAATGTGCAATGGAAAACTAAATTACAATGGAAGATACCTTACAATTATCTGAGTTTAATGTTAAATTAGAATCATTTCATTTGCACTCTGAGGTCGTTTTTTGTTAATCATGTTTCAACCATTTAAAAAAAAATATCAAAGTTGTAGCTTGCTAAAACTTCTTGCACATTTTTATGCAGCATATTGCTACATGAATCACCTTAATTTCCTTGTTTTGGTCATGCTGTTCAGTTTACATGTGATACTGATAGTTTTTAGAATATCTTGTAATGGATATTGGGTGCAATATCCATTATCACTTATCTATAATAAATACATCCAATTAATGAGATCTTACAATGAAATACGGTTTCTGTGCACTGTTTTGTTACACTAATTGTACTGTGCCACGGATTTATTTTACCAAATTTATTTTTGCTCACGCTATATATATATATATATATATATATATATAATATGCAATAGTCTGTGTCACTCTCCGGTCTTTTATGTAGGAAATACACGCCAAAGGCATCAACGTTTCGAGTTTATTAGCAAACTCGTCATCAGGACATACAAAAATGTGTCTCAATTCTTATCTTAAATAGCCCAAGTTTCACCCCCGGTGTGTCTGATTGTCCGCAGCTCTGCTTCCGCCTTCCGCTCTGTCCGCGTCACATGACGCTGACATCATGAGAGCAGTCACATCACCCGGACAACCAGACGCACGCTACTAACAAATTTTGAACAGTAAAACTTTACATATACAAACGACATGAACATTAAAAATATGGCTGTATGTCAATACAACACATAGCTACCCAAATGCATATATATAGTACATCACTTATCTATAATAAATACATCCAATTAATGTTAATGCACTCAAAAAACCTATGTATGCATATATAGATATAAGTATAAGGCTCAACACTGACATTTTCATAAAAAGTTATTTTTATATATGTATACCTGTACTTTACAAATACCACAGTGTAACTAAACATTGATGAAGTGACTGGTCTTTGGCGTCTATTTCCTATATAAAAGACCTGAGAGTGACACCGACTATTGCCTACTGTTTAACCCTCTTCAGTGTGCACCACGGCAAGTATGCCTATAGTGACAGGAGTGCCTACCTCCACTGTTTCTGTGTGTGTGTATGTATATATATATATATATATATATATATATATATATATATATATATATATATATATATATATATATGTATGTATGTATATATATATATATATATATATATATATATATATATATATATATATTATGAGGGAGAGCAAAATATACTTTCTGCTAAGGCATCAATATTTTCTTTGTTAATAATAACAAATTACTGCTTCATTTCTTGGAGCACAACTGCGTGGGAGGTTGCTCCAAGTAACAACTGTGTGTGTGACCGCAGTACTTCTATGCTGCTTGCTCTATACAGAGAGTAGGAACAGATGATGCTAAAGTCCTATGTAAATTCTATATTCTGCTACTTCGTGGAAATAGTGATGAAATGAAAGTATTTGCAATCGAATGCTGAGCATACTGTCAGATAAAATGTCTGTCAGACCGACAAACATTTTACCTGACCGCTTGAAACCTAGCAGATATTGTGGCCATACACTCTGAGATATTTCGCAGTGTATGGAAAAATGTCACCGTTCCTCCCCTGTAGAGATCATTGGCAATGCGGACAACCAATGAAGTCAGGCATGTTTCATGGGCAACCATCTGATCTTCGCTTATCGGTCACAGACATACACTATGCGATTATTGGCCCAATCCGACGATAATCTGCGGGTCAGACTGATAATTGCATAATGTATGCCCGGCATTAGGTCGATTTTAACTTATTTATATTACCATTTTTGTTTGTTTATGTCCCCATCATAGGCATGCGCTCTTAGGTCCAAGGTAGTGCCCAGGCACACCCTAATGTCTGCCTGCAGTTTCCTTGCATGTTAGAAAACTTAGCGGTGTCGCCAATATTCTAATTAGATTCATTTAAAGACTCACAGGACATAGCAGTGCAGCACAATCTCCCATTGGCTTTTTACCCTAATTATCCCACTCTTGGAGGAGCTCGGGAAGGAGCAGTGCAATGCATGTATTATATAAAATAAATCATCCAGTTCTATGTGGCATATTACGGTAATAGATAAGGGACGTGGTGGAGTTGGTGGGATTGATCAAGGGTTCTTATATTATGGAGTATGTGTAATGGTGATGAGAGGGGGTGATCAGGGCCGTAACTAGGGTAGTACTACCTTTTGCCATGGCACAGGGCACGCAGGGAAGGGGGCGCTGTTTGGGCCTGTCAATTTCCTGTTCATTCTCATTCTCACTTGTAGCCTGCTCTTCTTTTATCCCCAGCATCTCCTGGCCTCCCCTATCTCTTCCCTGGCCCTTCCCCATGACACCATGTGTGTCAGGTGCGTTTCTTATGTCCCTATTTGAAAAAAATAGGGGGAGGCGCCAATGCTCTTTCTGGCACAGGGCACCAAAACGTCTAGTTACGGCTCTGGTTGTGATAATGTGAAAATGTTGCTAAACACTTTCCTGGGTGGTGCCAAACATTCCCCTTGTATCCCTCCCAATTTCCCTGGAGCACACCCTAATTAATGTCCTGCACACATTAGTGCTCTCCATTATACATCTGAATTGCCGCCTTATCTAAATATTTGTCAATAGATTTATTGTAACCTAGATACCACAGCAGCTGACATGTAATTTACTGACCGTGCAACTATTTTGTACAGTCAGTCAGTGCTTACAGGTGTTAGAGATCTGCAGCTCCCTGTCTCCTCGCATTACTGACATCATATAGTGTAAGTGTACTTATGCAGAAATACAAGCTTTCACTTTGTTCTGTACACTGAATTTGAATGCTGCGGTCTAAGTTAATCATCATTCTTCCTTCCAGGTGTCACCCCCTCTAGTCTCTATCACAGAAACCTGTTCTTCTCAGTCGTATAAGCCTGCTACCTTGTTGTTATTTATGACTTCAGCTTTACTTTACACATCCAGTAATTTTGCCTTCTCCTTCAACACTTGTGCGTGTTCATGTCTGTTCTCTCATATCTTGCTTTGCTTACTGTAACATTCTCCTCTCTGGCTTTCTCCTCACCTGCTAATACTTGTTTCAATCCATCCTCCTACATGCCACATTGACATGTATCTTCCTCTCACCATAAATTCTTACTTCTCATTACAGCTATACAACATTACCACCTTCCCATCCAATATCTTTACCCTTGTCGTGAGACCTGTGCCTTTTAATTTTGTGCTTTTCTTCAGATTAAGACGTCCATGAGTTATCCAAGGTCATAGACCTCCCCCTACCCTCTAGTTTGTATCTTCTCCGTCATCCTCACATGATCTAACAGTTTTATGTATGGGGTTTTTTATTTTGTTGTACCAACTATTGGTGTTGGCAGAAGTGATTTCATCCTGGGCGAAGCTGTAGTCAACAGCTAGTAAATTAATATTACATTGTATGTAATGAGTTAAATGAGTGTGAGATTTATGTCCTCCAATGTCACTTATGTATTATACCATGCAAGATGATTGTAAAGAGTTGAAATTGAAAATCCCATCCATTAACATATTTCTGTTATCTTTTTATGTAAATGTAGCATTTTTGTTTTAATACCATGTAGGATCTATGGTCTAAATAACAATAATGCTTTATCTTTAAGCTGTTAAATGAAGCATCCATGGGAAAAGTGCATATTGTCCATGGTGATATCCTCACATTCAAAATGGATACAGCCTTTCCTAAGCACATACGAAAGGCATGGGAAGATGGTGAGTCAATACTTAGTGCAGTTGTTCCCAAACTTTTTTGAACCACGGCGCCCTAGGGTATCAGAATTGTTTTCATGGCACCTCTAAGCCAAAGGTTTGTTATAGAAAAAATCAGGAAAAAATGTAGTGAAGTACTAAGATGTGCTTACCGGTCATCCTCAGGTTTAGTTATGTGGTGGGGGACAGGTTTGTACTTCTGTTTGTCTACATATTTACATTACATTGACCATAAAGAATTTGATTTGGTGCTGGACCACCAACCTGAGGCACCCCTGCAAGTGTCCCGCCGCGCTGCACAGTTTGGGAACCACTGACTTAATGTATCCATTGCTTTAATTGGTAGCTTTTGATTAAACTTGTTTAATTGGTCTTGCTGTCACATGGCCAGACTTAATAATTATATTAATATTTATTGCAGGGGATGTAGTTTAAATACAGTCTGATGGGATGGCGGCACTCAAAATCCCAGCCAGCCGGACCAGTCAGAATCCCAACTCCATCCCCACGCCAGAATCCCTACCACCTGCATTCCGCCGATAAGTAGTGGGGTAGGCACTAGGGGGAGGGTTAGGTTTAAGTTGTGTCTGTATCCTAACCCTGTCTGGATGCTGGCGTCGGGATTCTTGACTGCCGTGATCCCGAGCACCGTCATCCCGTACCCAACCCTGATTGCAGTGTTATTAGAATTACAGAACTTCTTATAAATATTATTAACCCCTTTGTACCACATGGACCATGCTTTATTTTGACATATACTGTATGCAATGCCCCAAGTTCAGTTGGGAGTGTTCTTAAATTTTCACTTTCTGAGTGAATTAAAAAAAATATATAAAAATACTGAGAATGAACACTGGGGGAGATGTGTGAAGCGTTTTTAGGTGAGAAAACAGTACCTGCACACGTTAAGTTCCGCAGTTACCAGCGTTACATGACGAGGGCGCATAGCGCCTCTGTCATTTTAGTCTACTCTGTTTGCACAATGAGTGAGATGTGTGCAGTGAATGCAAGAACGGTCAGTACCCCTGTACGTTACAACTCTTGCCAATAACGATTATGCCACTTCTGAGTGGCGTGCTGCAGACTTCTATTAATTTCTGGGCATAGTCAAATACTTTAGTTCAGGCAACTGTTATGCTGGTGACAAGGTATACGGTTTTGTGCAGCATTGGCTGTTTTACTATGAGTCATAGTTAATCAATTTGTGTAGCTTTGAGAAAGGAATGAAACTAAGTAACGACATGAAGAAACTGGAGGTACTTTAGACTTCGATGTTGGGCCCAGTAAATGACATCTATTTCCATTTTATACTTTTTTCAATTAATTTTTATTATTACTGTTTGCAAATAACAAATTGGTAAATATAAAATAAGAAAACAAAAAAGATTGAGAGTCAAAATAAGAAGGGTACAGGGGGATACATAAATTGTTTACAAATTAAACAATATAGACCACGATAAAATTGTTAACACAGAATATGCTTTTGTTTCTCAAAGTAAACATGATCTCATATTCTAATATAATATGAATCTCAATGCATAGGTTTTTTGTTTGTTTTTTTAACTCATTCTCTTTTTTCATACATCCAGATCCACCAAATCTGCACATTATTGGGAATCTGCCTTTTAATGTCTCAACACCTCTGATCATCAAGTGGTTTGAGGAGATTGCAAACAGAAGTGGCCCATTTTCTTACGGCAGGACACAGATGACATTGACTTTCCAGCATGAAGTAGCGGAGGTATGACTCCTGATTTCATAATGAAAATACATCTAACTAATCATGGGGTTCTCTGTCTCATCTTGCTTACCTTTTGATTTCTACAATGTCAGTCAAGCCCAGATAACAAAAATATAGATGTCATTATGAAGCAAGATCTATAATCTGCAGAATACATTATTCTATGGAATCTGATGAATGATAGGCTGTACTGTACTTCGTTAAATAAAACAAAACCGGGTTTGACAAAATCTGTTTGCCATAGTGTTTATAAAATACATTCTTGTGTCTGGTCTACAGGAGACTAACAGCTGCCTTTGATCCTGCTGTACTTCGTCCTTCTAAAGAGATCTCAATGGTAAAACACAGGACGGGACGCATAAAGCCCAAAATGTATTCAAAACTCCGAAAAGGTTTGACTGCATTCCCCATATGCACCAAGCTCCAGAAATCCATGCTTTCCGGAGCTTGTAATTCATAGGCAACACCATCTATAGATGGCGTTGCCTAATCAAATCCTTTGGGCTTCTAACTGCATCAGTCCATCTCAGTGTCCACCATTGTTCGCGCATGCACTGGCCTACGGCTGTACATGCGCAGGAGGACTCCTGGTTCATAAACCTGGAGGATCTAACGCCACAAAAAACAGCTCTTCTGTAGAGCTTGTCCTTCACCTACACTATTGTGGTTAAAACCGCAGACTGCCTTACTAAGCGCTGCGATGCATGTGATCAGTGGTGGGATGTATTCAAAATGCGATGCTTGATGCACGGTCAGAGATGGCAACAGAATTAATCAGCTTCAACACGATGGTTGGCAGATTGCATTCCCTTGAAGATTTCACGACAAATACATGATTAAATTGTCATGTCATGAGATTAAGTTTAGCACCACAGAAGTCCATAAGAAGGTAGTCTATTCTGTTTAAAAATTAACCTCTTTACCAGTTCTCAGAGCCACCTCATAGGGTGTTACATTTCTTTATTCTTAAAGTATTTTTTATTAAGTTTTGGTCTAAGCTCCTAACTATTAGAGAACTTTGTCCAATCCCTGCTGTAAATATCCTAATGATGTTATACTCATCCTTTTCTCTTTGTACTGCTTTAACTGTTTACAGAGGATGACAGCCCCCATTGGTGGCAAACAGCGGAGTAGATTGTCTATCATGACCCAGTATCTGTGCAATGTGAAACATTGCTTTACTATTCCTGGACGTGCCTTCGTTCCTAAACCTGAGGTAAGATTACTGCAACTTATCATATGTTAGTAAACCCCTTTAAAGCTGAGGGTGTTCTCAAACCTGTGCTGATTTTTCTACTTCAGGGTCCATAGGGTATCCACAGGATACCTTGGGGTATAGGTGTGACGTCAGTCGCAGGGCACCAAAGAGTTAAGCTTTCAGCCTCCCAGGATGCACTAGGTCCCCCTCCTATACCCCGCCCCCGGGCCAAGGCACCTCAGTTTAGTTTGGTGCCCGGCCGGAGTCGGGTGCACCTGTTGGAGTGGGGGCTAGAAGAGCCCCTGAAGCTTATTCTTCATGCAGCTGTGGCTGCACATCTGGATGAACAGCATGGACAGTCAGTCCTGACGTCCATGCTGTCTTCCCTACACCCCGCCGGTACCAGAACGCCGGTACTGATCCGGGGATGCTGGTGGGCATCTGGGGTCACAGCTAGCGGTGACCCCAGATGCTCCGGACCATGGCCGGATTCAAGGGGGACAGAGGTAAGCAGCGGGGTCCCGCGGTGGGTCCCCGCTGATCACATGGTCCTAAGTCCCCAGGCAGGGGGCTCCCTGGGGACTGGCTGCAGCGTGGAGCCAGGCGACCAACCTGCGCTTCCACTACCCCCTGGGACAGCGGACCGCAGCAGAGCGGTAGCGCTGCGGCGTCCCAGGGGTTAAATGCATGCCAGGGGAGCGCGCCTTCCCTGTCTCACAGCCGGCGCCTCCCCCGCTGCACACAGCCCTCTCTGCATGCTGCCGACTGGTCCTGTGGCAGCGCTCCTCCCCCAGGCCAGCCTCCTCTCTGCTCCTCGGCGGCCATCTTCTCCAGAACGCATGGTGAACGCTGCTGGAAGCGCTGGACGGAAGCATCGTGGTCTGGGTCCCCCCGCATACCTCTCCTCCGCTGTGGTCAGGTCTGTGTATGCAGCGCTGTGTCCTACCAGGCCCTGTGTCTGTGTAGTTGAGTGATCAGCGCTGTTAGTGCAGGAATTGTTATTTCTCTGCATTGTATGTGACTGTGCTAGCGCTGCTGCCTGTAACTTTTCTTCTCTAAACTGTCAGCTTTATTACTGTCCCTGTTCTTCTGCTAAAGCCCTTGCGGTGCGGTGCTGCAGGGTGGTCTCTCGCCTATTTAATACTTAATTGGTGAGAGAGGTCACATACGTGGTGCCATCATGTCTGAAAGTGATTTTCCCCTCCGGCTACAGTGTACCACGTGCAAAGTACCGTTAGCGGAGGGGGAGGGTAGCGCGGAGGGCCTTTGCCGGCAGTGTTTGTCCATGGCGCGGCCTATTACGGTTACAGCACCGGTACAGGAGCCGCCCTGGGCTTGTTTCGCTCAGGCGTTAACAGCTTTAGTGGGCCAGTTAGCTCCGCAGCCCGCGTTTACTCCGATGGGTTTGTCCCAGCAGTCTGTGGTGTCGTCACCCATGCAGGGGTTCCCACGACAATTGGTGGTACCCCACAGTCTCCCTATTTCCCCGCTCCCGGGTTCTCAGGAGCCAGCGTGGGTTAACTCCCTGACGAGTTCTGTACAGCACTTGTCGGATGTGTTGCAAGGGGAGTCTGTGATGCGGCCTCATAAAAGGCCGGTGGCGTCTCTGTCCGCTCCTTATGAGGATGACGAAGGGACGTCTGATGGGGAGATTCTTGATCCTTACGATCAGGAACCTCTCCATACTAAGGACGCTGATGCTAAGTCCAAAGTATATATTCCTGGACTTATTCGGGCGGTCCGCACAGCCTTGGTGATTGAGGACGAAGTTCCCCCAGCGGCTAAATCTAAGTATGCCTTTTTCAAAGATGTGAAGGGCGATGCCACAGTCTTTCTTCTTTCGGGTCAGTTGGTGGACCATTTAGAGGAGGCGTGGAAACAACCTGGCAAAAGATACCAGCCGCAGAGACGCCTGGCGGTGGCTTATCCGTTCGCGGATAATTATTTTGCTAAGTGGGAATCCCCTCCACAGGTGGATTCTCACGTGACCCGTCTTGTCCGTAGTGCCACATTGCCGATGCCATCCATGTCCTCCCTTAAGGATGCTACGGACCGCAAGGTAGAAATCTGCCTGAAGTCCGCTTATTCCCTTGCAGGGGGGGCAGCACGGCCGGCTATGGCCATTTGCTGGGTTGCCAGAGCGATGGAGCGCTGGGCGGATTCATTAGAGGCTTCTTTTGAATCCGACTGTCCGGCCGATCAGGCGGAGTTGATTGGCAATCTCCGTGATTCGGCCATCAACGAGGCGGCTCTAGACATTAGTACTCTGGTGTCTAGAATTTCTTCAGCAGCGGTAGCTGCTCGTCGCACTTTGTGGCTGCGATCCTGGAAGGCGGACGCAGATTCCAAGAAAGGTCTGGAAGCGTTGCTGTTTACCGGAGAAGTTCTCTTCGGTCCGGATCTGGATAAGATTGTGGCCACGCTGGCGGCAGCCAAATCTGCTTGTCTCCCGTCGGCCGCTGCTCCTTCTGGTTCGGGACCATCGTCCTTTCGGTCATCTAGGGCCCAGGGCAGGCCCAAACCACAGTCGTTTCCTCGACAGGCTGGCCCTA
Organism: Taudactylus pleione; assembly: GCA_031769625.1. Lineage (NCBI taxonomy): Eukaryota > Metazoa > Chordata > Amphibia > Anura > Myobatrachidae > Taudactylus > Taudactylus pleione. The sequence continues at coordinate 7,658,076 of JAUIMM010000472.1, forward strand.
AGAAATCGGTCAAGCCCCGGAAGCAGGCATGGAGTACCAGACGTCCGGCCCCCAAGCCAGATGACAAGCCTGCGGCCTGACGGTCCGGGCCTCCCTTTGGGGGATCCCAGGGTGGGAGGCCGCCTGCTACAGTTCGCCCAGTGTTGGTCGACCACTACGACAGACACTTGGGTTCTGGAGGTGGTTTCCCACGGATACGCCCTCTCCTTCCGGCACAGACCCCCGGCTCGCTTCTTCACCACGGGTCTCCCATCAGACCGGAACAAGGCTACGGAGCTGCGGAAGGTATTGCACACTATGCTCCAGGCTGGAGTTATAGTGGCGGTTCCATTCTCCCAGAGGGGCCAGGGTTTCTATTCAAATCTATTTTTGGTACAGAAACCCAATGGGTCATATCGTCCGATTCTCAACCTCAAAGCACTCAACAAGTCTATGCGGGTCCCGAAGTTTCGGATGGAGACCCTACGGTCCATCATTCTGGCGCTGGAACCTGGGGACTACTTGGTGTCATTGGACATACAGGACGCTTACCTGCATGTCCCTATTCTTTGGCGCCATCAACAGTTCCTCAGGTTTGCAATCCGCAGCGACCACTTCCAGTTTCGGGCGTTACCTTTTGGCCTGGCAACAGCACCACGTGTTTTCACCAAGGTGATAGCGGTCATGGCGGCTTCTCTGCGGCTGCAGGGAGTCCGCATGTTGCCGTATTTGGACGACCTGTTATTGGTGGCAGGATCTCCAGAGCTCCTGTTACGCCACTTGGACCTGACCATTGCACTGCTGCAACGGCACGGCTGGCTAATCAACTGGTAGAAGTCCACTCTAATCCCGTCTCGGAGGATTCTGCATCTTGGAGCCTTATTGGACTCGGGACAGCAAAGGATCTTCGTGACGGAGGACAAGATCTCTGCTTTACAGTCAAGGGTGCGCAGTTGCCTGCACAACCGCCGGGTGTCCTTACACTCGGCGATGAGGTTACTGGGCTCCATGGTGTCGGTGTTCGACATGGTGGAATACGCCCAGTTTCACTCCAGACCTCTGCAGCACCTGATCCTGTCCAAGTGGAACGGGCTGACTCAGTCTTTGAAGTCCCAGACGATTGTGCTCACCCAGGAGGTTCGCCTGTCCCTTGCGTGGTGGTTACAGACGACCCACCTCAACAAGGGACGTCCGTTCTGGGTTCCAAATTGGGTCCTGTTGACAAAGGACGCCAGTCTTCGGGGCTGGGGAGCAGTTTCGGGTCCACACTTGTTCCAGGGCAGGTGGACGCCGACAGAAGCGGAGCTTCCAATAAATATCTTGGAACTCCGTGCGGTCTTCAATGCTCTCCAGCAGGCACAGCGGTTTCTCCAGGGTCGCCCGGTGCAGGTCCAGTCGGACAACGCTACCACCGTGGCCTACATAAACAGGCAAGGAGGAACTCGCAGTCGGGCGGCTCTCGTAGAGGTCTCTCGGATCCTGGTTTGGGCGGAGCGCAATCTTCCGGCCATATCAGCGGTCTTCATCCCGGGAGTGCTAAATTGGGAGGCGGACTTTCTAAGTCGCCAGGACGTTCATCCGGGGGAATGGTCCCTGCACCCGGACGTTTTTCAACTACTGGTGGACAGGTGGGGTCTTCCAGAAATCGACCTCATGGCGTCCCGGCACAACAACAAGTTGCCGGTGTACGGGTCTCGCACAAGAGACGAAGGGGCGTCTCTGGTGGATGCTCTGTCCGTCCGGTGGACGTTCCGGTTTGCATACCTGTTCCCTCCGGTCTCCCTTCTTCCACGGGTAATCCGGAAATTCAAACAGGAAGGAGGGACGCTCCTGTTGATAGCTCCCGCGTGGCCCAGACGGCACTGGTTCTCAGACCTTCAGGGTCTGTCCGTGGACATTCCTCTGCGGTTGCCGCTACGACCGGACCTTCTGTCTCAGGGTCCTTGCCTTCACCCGGACCTGACTCGGCTGTCTTTGACGGCGTGGCTGTTGAGACGGCCATGCTGAGGTCCCGGGGGTTTTCCAGCTCTGTGGTGCGTACCATGTTACGAGCTCGGAAACCGTCTTCCGCGAGGATATACCATCGCGTGTGGCATACGTTCTTCCAGTGGTGTCGACCGAGAGGTTATGCACCGCGGGAGTTTCGTCTGTCTCGGATTCTCGCCTTCCTGCAAGCGGGACTAGATCATGGGCTTCGCCTTGCTTCTTTGAAGGTACAGGTTTCGGCCCTATCTGTCTGGTTTCACCGTAGGATTGCTACAATCCCGGATGTGCGCACCTTTATGCAGGGTGTTCTCCGCATTCAGCCGCCCTTTGTTCCACCTGTGGCGCCTTGGGATTTGGCTGTGGTCCTGAGGGCTCTCCAAGGACCGCCGTTTGAATCACTGGGCTCAGTGGATCTTAAATGGCTAACAGCTAAGACTGTTTTCCTTCTGGCCATTGCTTCGGCCAGACGTCTTTCTGAGTTAGGGGCTCTTTCTTGTAGACCCCCTTTCTTGGTTTTTTATGGGAACAGGGCAGTGCTCCGCACTCGGCCCGAGTTTCTTCCCAAAGTTGTTTCCCAGTTTCATGTTAACGAGGAAATAGTTGTTCCGGCCTTTAACTCACCGGGTCTTTCCGTGGGTGAGGCCTCTTTGGATGTTGTGCGGGCCTTAAGGACTTATGTTGACCGCACTTCTTCGTTTAGGAAGTCGGACGCTTTGTGTGTCCTTTATGTCTTCCGTAAAAAGGGTTGGCCTGCTTCAAAGCAAACTTTGGCAGCCTGGATCCGTATGGCTATTTCTGAAGCTTATCTTCATGAAGGCCTACCGGTCCCTCCTTCTCTGAAGGCTCATTCCACTAGGTCTGTGGGTCCTTCGTGGGCAGCTCGACGTGGTGCCTCGGCAGTTCAGATCTGCAAGGCTGCTACGTGGTCTTCTGTCCATACCTTCGTGAGGTATTACAGGTTTGACACCTTCGCCTCTCAGGATGCTTCCTTCGGGCGGCGGATTCTCCTTTCTGCACAGGAGCGTCCCCACCCTTAAAGGATACTGCTTTGGGACATCCCCAAGGTATCCTGTGGATACCCTATGGACCCTGAAGTAGAAAATATGAGATATGGTAAGAACTTACCCTTGTTATCTCTATTTCTACGAAGTCCATAGGGTTCCACAGGACTCCCGCCCTGTCGCACCTGTGCTGCAGATGGGCTTTGCTCTGGTCACCGGTTTTCCGTCTCCCTCTGGTGAGAATGTGATTCTTGTATGTGTCCAGATCTTTGTTCTCTCTCTTCCTTCTCCTCCTCCGGCCTATGGCTTGGTAACTAACTGAGGTGCCTTGGCCCGGGGGCGGGGTATAGGAGGGGGACCTAGTGCATCCTGGGAGGCTGAAAGCTTAACTCTTTGGTGCCCTGCGACTGACGTCACACCTATACCCCAAGGTATCCTGTGGAACCCTATGGACTTCGTAGAAATAGAGATAACAAGGGTAAGTTCTTACCATATCTCATATTTTTATTTTTTATGCAGTATAAAGAAATATAATTGGAACCAGGTGTAGTAAATGCAACCTAAAACAAGTATAGAATAGAATCTACAGGTGTATGGCACAAACACATGGGATGTGACCGTTGTCATTGCTTTACCTGACCAGATCCTATGCATTATTGCCACCCCTATGATTCTACAGTTTATGTTGAGGAAATCAGTTCTGTGCAGAATTCTTCTTTCTTCTCTCTTCCTCAGTCCAAGAATGCCGGTTACCGCCTTTTCTGGGTGTTTAGTCACACTAACCTGCATTCTCCGGCTGCGCACAGTTAGCACCATGCTAAGTCAGAAAACAGCAATGTGGCCGGCCCTTAAGTCAGATTTCTGCTCGCACCCTCCTGAGAAATCCTGTAGCGGGACTTAACAGCGTGGCCAATTGAATAGCTCCGGGAACACCTTCCTTGGCTATTCCTTATAACGCTTAATTGAATCGTCCCTAAAGTAAATACAGACCAGTCCTGGTGGTGATGGAATATGTTAACAAATAATGCTAAACATCTGCAGTTGGTGTAGTAAGATGATTGATAAGATGTTTATTCTTAAACACACCAGTATAGTGTTGACATCACAATAAATGGAGGAAGAAAAATAGTAGTAACTTAGGGCCTGATTCGTTTACGTACAAATTAGATGGTGGGACATCTGCAGGGACCCATGCTGAGCATGTGCAGAACATGATCCCACAGACCGGCTGCTGCCATTTGGGGATGGTGAGGGTGTAGTCTGAACAATTCCCAAGTGAGATGATGTAAGTGAACGGAGCTCAGAAAGTTGTCACTTGGAGAAATCAGTGTAGACACTTATACTGTAGGTACTGTCATATATTTGTTACAATTATAAAAATTAATTCAGAATGTGACTTGTAATCATTTAGAGATGTTCGTGGTGATCAATAAACAATATACAATAAACAATATTGATAAGCCTGTGAAAAATATCTGATATTCTGACAGTCAGTCTGTAGCTGGCTCCATTGCTAATTAGTGAGTTTAGCTGAGTGAGCAAAAATGTGATGTAGGAATAGTTGCCTTTAAACTCTTGCGAATATATAGAAATTGACTGCCCATTCCATCCAGTGTGTAATCACTATTGCGTGCTACAGTGCGTCATTTGTTGCATCTTCAGATCTGCCTGCAGTGCAAGCCAATATGAAGATCAGGTGGAACGATCTATCAGGCGGTTGTACAGATGTTGCAGTATGTACAGACCGCCGAATATATTGTGCTGTCGCTGGGTACGCACATCGCATAGTGTGTACCCAGTAAATATCATAATGATGTATACACTGACAATAATTAATAAGGGGCACATCGTTTGAATGCAGGATAATCTCCACTTTCCAGTAGTGCCCACATGTGTTTGTGTCTGTATGGAAGAGAGAGGGCACATTTGGGGACATCCCCATGTATGGAAAACTGGTGTTTTCTGTTGGTTGGGTAAAATTGTCTGATGATGGTACTTGTCGTCCATTGTTTTAATGTGAATGACAAGTCCAACTAGTTTATTTAATTTTTTTTAGCTTTCCTGTTATGGACTACATAATTTTAAGTACACAATGGAAACACTGCAAGATTATGATGTTTTCTATGGTGTTTTATTGGGGATGCTTTTCTATGGTCTCTTATTGGGGAAGCTTATTTTCATCATAGGGTTCTATGATGCTTCCTAAAAAGTCTAGTATTGGTCTGTTCACAGCTACTTATTCCAGAAGTATCCTCATACACTAGTGCCGCAGTTGCACCAAACAGCCCTTCTTGGAGTGCCAGATCTAGTGCGACTCTGCTTGCACTGAGCCTCTCTTGCGTCTTTTTTGCTCAAATGTGCGAGTGACGTTTGTACATCTGTGTGCGAATAAGTCTGAATCTATAAAAAGCTATGATGAAGCAGCCATGGCTTTTTTTTTCATGCCAAGTTCCTTTGTGCTCATCTTCAACTTAAACCGCACAGAAATAATTTTTAAATATGTATAGTCGCAGCCTGGCGTCTCTGGTACAGGTTGAGTGATGTTACGTTGTGTCTGCAGTGCATATTAAGATGCAAATTTAAAGAGTCCCTACACTGCTCAGTGTGGCTCACTCGCTTCCAGGCTTTTTGGACCACGTATCGTATTCAGGCTAGGTGTATTGGGACACATCTGAAGTTTATGATGGTTTCTATATTCACATGATTTCAATTTATTGGATAGCACTTTCCTCCCCCCTGCAGCTTTACTATATTAATGTACATTTATTGTGTGTGTTTTTGTCAATTTTTTTTTTTACTTAACTAAATGTTTGGTGAAACGCCAAGAAAATAAACTTTACAGTGTTCCTTTGCAAATACAAGAACATTGTGAATACATAATGTACATAAATGTACATTCCTATAAATAACATCCAATTTTAACGCAGCAATCAATAGTCACTCAATAATCATGGATGGTAACCGAGTAGTGTAACTATTGTGATACAATCGAAAATCTCCTTTCATAATTAGAAAATGCAAACAGCCTTTCATGACCATTCGACTTCTCAGCAAGATCTATAGCTCTGCAGTCTCCATCACTAAAACACAGGAGAAAAATGAGTAGGGAGAGCAGCCGTGGGACAAGGGAACCAACGGCAATAGCCAACCCAAACGAGCATTTAGAAACACCGGAAAGGAGCGGAGAAAAATGGAAAAAAAGGAAGAGCCCCTTTAAAAATCCAAACAAATTGGAGTGTCTTCTGATATCACCCGAATACAGTTCCACTGGGATAGCTTCATTTGACTCAAGAATTCTATGCCTTTTGTCTAGCATCAAGGTTCCAATCTAGCTTTCCCATGTTTGAAAAAACTTTGAATGCTAGTTGTTTTTCTCTTGCATAGTTTCGATCCAGTCCATTCAGTTACAAGGTATGGGGAGACATCACATGAAACAAACAAAAAATAAATAAACAAAAAATAAAAAAATAAAGTTTTTGTGCTTATCTTTAAAAGGGGGTACCCAGTCCTCATGGATATCTATCCAAAAAACACCAGAGAGCCTGGGTGAAACTGCCTCTGACCCAGGCTCTCTGGTGTTTTTTGGATACATATCTTTAAAAGGGGGTACCCAGTCCTCATGAATAAGCACAAAAACTTTATTTTTTTGTTTATTTATTTTTTAGTGTGCAATGAAGCACACTAAATGGAGTGTATAGGAAAGAGTCCTGGACTGCACACCCTGAATATATAGAATTATATATAATGGGAGGTGCTACCTGTTGAGACTTTTATTGTAGGCACAGGAACAGACAGATCACAGGTGCACAAATCCAGATAGATAGATATATAGATATAGATAGATATATATATACGTACACATTATGCAATAAACAGAGGTTTTCAGCATAATCGTGGCCGAGTTTATGGACCTACCCACCATATACAGGTAACCTCTGTAGGGTAGGTCCCTAACATACTACGGTGGGTTTGTGTCTGTATAGTCAAGCGGTAAATTAATTAGAGTCTGTACTTTATGAAAACGTTGACAATTCTTGGTCTGGGAGGGCAAACACAATTGACTGGCCCCCAAGCAGTTTTAGTACAGTGGTCCAGTGGAAGAACTAGTGTTGCCAAAACTTTGTGGGCCTGGTTGGTGTAATGTGGCTGTGGTTCTTAAACAGCCTTTAAAATGTATTGAAAATTGTTATTGCTAGAATTGGGATTTCTTTTATTTAATGTTTTTTGTTTGTTTTGTGTGTGGGTTATTTTTTCACATACAAATAGTTGGTGTTTTTAACTGTAAATGACTACACCATATAGAAACTCCATACAGTTTGTTGTTTGTTTTTTTTATAGAGGAAGAGGATACCGTGCAGGAGAGAGGGGTTGGTGACAGATGGGTGGTGTTTTTGGACCTGTACATAATACTGCGGCTAACAGCTCCCGATGCCCGGGTTACCTACGTTCGGTATGTCAGGTTTCGGCGTGGGGTTAGTGATAGGCATCGGTATTTAGACGTCTATCATTAGTCCTGACTACATCCCGTTTTTTTGGACACAGAATTTTCCAGGATGCAAGCTATTGTGTCCCTATTCCTCACCATTTTCCCTATTGTGCAGCAGTTGTTGAGATTTTTTTCCACTCACTCCCCTAGGACTGCTTCTCTTTGTTCTGGCATCTTGTCCCTTCTGTCTCTTCTGGCACCTTGTCCCATCCCCTCTCTCACTCCTGGGACCCCTTCTTTCTGCCCTGCCACCAAGTTGACCCCCACCTTCCTCTCTCTCTTGTGACCCATCTTCTCTGCCCTGCTGTCATATCCCCTCTACTCCTTCTCTCCTGGGATCCTTTCTCTCTCCCCGCCATCTTGTCCCCTCTCCTGTCTCCTGGGACCCCTCCTCTTTACCCTGGCACTTTCTTTCCCTCTCCCTCCCTCTCTCCCCTCTGTTGTCCTCCTCTCCCTAGCCACTGAGAGCTGTGGAGTCTGCTCTAGTGTGCAACTACTAATAAATATTAAGGAGTTTATTTCTTTATCATCCATCTGGAGGCTGCCTTACATCTGGGTTATGTATAATAGTGGGTGGAGTCGGACACTAGCTAATTGAAAACTGTCTCCCACCCCCTATATTACCCCTCTCTTTCCACCGTAATCTGTCTTTTTAGTGCCTTTGGCGTAAGGCACTAGCTAGATAGGTCCTAGCTTTTAGTTAGGTTTTCTTTCTTTGTTTCATGATTTTGGGTGCTTAGTTCCTGGAGACAGACAACAAGCAACAACAGAGTTATATAGGTTAGAAGGTGTGAACCTGTATCCCACTCTAAAGACGGCCCCTGAGAGAGACTCCAAACTACCATGTCCCTGGGTCTCTCTCCATTCCAGACACGCATCTGAGGGGCCGCAGGCAAAAAGGTAAGATTTATTACAAAGTATAACAATCTTGTTGCCAATATACTGCTACCTGGTACACTGCTTTTGAGCAGATTGGCTGGGCTGTAATTACTCATTGTTCCTGTAGAGCCAGCTTGTCTCACACCTCCCATGGGCTGTTCAGCACAACACTTCTTCAATCCCCAGTTACAGAAGCAGCAACATTGGTTGGTACTTTCTCTCTCCACTTTGTGTCTTGCCAAGGCTTAATACATAGACCCCTATGTTTCCAGCAACTTAGTTAGCTCTGCTTTATTTTTATTATTTGCCTTTATGGTCACCAGCCTCCGCTCCAGTTTACAGGGCTCATAAAGTCAGAGCTGGTCCCAGTAGTTAGAATGTAGGCAACTCCTCTCTGCCCCAACTTTCACATGCGGCTAATGTCTGTGAACTTTGGGTGTGCGGGCCGCACCGAGTGTCATTCGCCGAAGGGTGACACCAGAGTGCAGACTCCCCCACAGTGACAGGAGCCGGGTGCTGCACTGTAGTATTAAGTGCAGCACCCGGCGCCTGACACTGTAAGGCAGCCAGCACGCACCCCCTGCACCCCCCATTAAAGAACGGGACCACAGGGGATCGGGCCGCGAGGTCACGTCCCATCCCACGAGGCCACGCCCCTTTTCAGAAGATACCGGTGAGAGTCTGTGTGATAATTGGTTAAGTATAAATACCGTACATGGTTTATCTTTGTATTGTGATGCAGCATGATTGTGGGACACTGAGAAGAGCTGCAGCCTGTACAGTATGTGTGACTGTGTGAAGTGCTGCAGAGTACATTGGGAGTATTGTGCTATATGCTGCAAAGTGTTTGACGAGGTTGTGCTACACAAGATTTGAGGGGGCTGTATGATAAATAGAGTGTGTTGAAAGGCTGTGTTTTGCTCAGCATAGTATAAGAGACAGCAGTGGCTTCACAAGTGGTGCCACGCCCCTGTCCCGCTAGGCCACGCCCCATCCCACGAGGCCACGCCACTTTTCGGGGCACGCGCGGCATTGCCGCGCTCACAACGTCTCTCCCCGCACCGGCTGACACCACGGTGAGGAGCGCGACTGCCGCCATTTTCTTATTTTGTGGATACATTGACAGAAGTCTGGTTAAAGCCTGACAGACTGTTCTAAGGTGGTTGAAGTCTGTTTTTCCATTCTTAGATCAGGACACCACCAGATGGGTGGTGTCTCCCTGAGTAGATGCGCCTATCGCCAGACTTCTGAAAGCTACGGTTCTTCCTAATATGTAGGCTGCATCCATAAAGGATTGTCTTGCTCCAGGAAGCAAAAGGGGAGGCAGCGTAAGGAGTTGGAGGAGTGGGGGAATGAGGGAAGAGGGAGAAGGAACAAAACTATTCTGCTGGATATAAGGGAGGGGAGCAGATATGTCCACTTCTGTTTTGTCAACCTAGTACAGCATGTTTAGGCTAACAGACAGGGAGCTGAGCCAGTCAGGGAAAATGCTAGAGCTGCTCGCCCCACTGTGGAGAGTGAGTGCTAGGTTGGCATAGCGCAGCTGCATGATGACCAGTGTAATACCCTGATCCATCTGCAGGATCAGTACTGATTCAGCTGGTGTGGAGGCGGAGTTGATTCTTCTGGACTATCTATCCTGTTGGATGGAGCTAATTATTATAATTTTTTTTTTTATTATTTGTTTTTTTTCACAAATGATTTGGATTTACTGTACTGCATTCCACAGGTCTAGCAGTCAAACACACAAAAAAAAACTACCAGGCTGCCCATAAACTAAAAAGTGGTCCTACTGCAAATTCAAAACAAATATCTGCAAATCCAAAGACGATTTACAATTCGGTGTAGAGTATAGGATAGGGTTTTGTGACCCTGCTCTACACCGGAGGCATGCGTGAGTGTATTGCCTGACAGATGCTATAGATCACCACTTAAGTGTCTGACTTGTACATGAGGTCTGGTGTTCAAATCCACCTTTAGAAGAGCTGTAAAGTGGCTACTGTCTACTGTATGTACAGGGGTATGTGTAATGTAAGTTTTCAATTTAATTTTCTACTCTATTATTTTAATGCATTGGGACGCTCTGGTATAAATATGGGACAGGTCCATGAAATAAACATATCACATGTGAGGGGCATGGGAGCTAACTTTTTAGAATTTTGAGGTTGCTCTCATTACATCCTTCTCCATGACTCATAAATGCTGTGCATGGATATGACTGTGGACGCAAATTTATGTATAGGGAAAAGGAGAATTCAAAAGATTTTGTGCACTACAGTGTCTGACTAAATAACCCCAATAATTAAAACAAAAAAAAAAATCGGAAGATTACTGAAAATATGCAAATCCAAAGATGACAGTTGGGTATAAACTGAATTTGCGCCTTTTTCAGAATTTATTATTTTTGTTATCTTACCCATGGGCAGATTAACTATTTGTTTAATAATGCAAATAATATACAGTAATAGAGGGTGTAAGTTTCAAAAAGAGTTTGCTACCTGCAAGAGATTTGAACACCAGGCGTCCTTCACCGTAGTCAAATACCTAACATGTCAGATATATGCTACAAAGCAGTAAATCTTCTGTAGTAATCCAGTTGGGTATTCTGTATAACAGTTTAAGGCCTTGTTTTAGCGTAGCAGTTCTCAAGCTCTGTCCACAAGACCCCAAAAAGTTTTCCATGTCATCTGTGGAACTTTAAAATGTGACCGTTGGTAATGCACCTGTGCAACTGCTATGTGGTCTGGAAAATGTGAACTGTTAGGGGTCCTGGGGATTGAGAAATAGTTTTAGTGTACATAGGACTTCCAGTGCACCGTGCAAAAAAATTGTCAAATATTCACGACTATTAAAAAGCCTTAATTAAATAAGAACTCCACCACACATCTGCTTTCACCTAATCGCCTAATTCCAGTTTGCATCTTGCAAGATGATTGACAATTGCTAATATGCGCAAAATTAGCATTTTTTTTCAGCGTGTTTAATTTTACACGCGACATAGAGTACAATCCTAAAGCTAAATATTAGTGTTGTACTCAGGATGGCAGTTGGCATGCAGGTACAGTAGAGTCTAACAAAAGTGCCACCTGCCGTTTGAATACCTGTTTAGCTTGTGCAAACAAAACGAAAACGCACTGCTTTGCGAAACCTTAATACGTCCTTGGCTAAGAACACCTCGTGGCACTCTATACAATATGGGCAAAACAAAGTACACATCTGTATATAATATTACTCTTACAGCATTGTCTGGAAAAAGAGACAAAAAAAAAATACTTGTGGATCGAACTTTTTTTCTTTTGTACGTCTCAAAATTATGAGGCAGATTAAATTACCAAATGCATTTCTTTGTTATTGCCATTGGGAACCTTTCGCATAGATTACAAACCTTTTACACTTTGTGATTCACCATTGTAAATTAAACTAGCAGCCAAAAAAATTTTGAGAAACCAAAGCAAATATTTCCACTACCACCTCCCTTCATTTTGTAAGATCTTACCTATATGCCCCCTAAATTGCTATATATCCACCTTTTTGATGTTGAACTTGATATTCTCATTTTTATTTTTGTCAGACTGCAGCAGAAATATTTTTTTTACAGAATAATTTAGAATAAAAGTGCTAATCTTTTTATGACCTGCGGTACATTTAGCTGTAAATAAGTTCTAAGCCTTAGCTACTTATAAGGCAGTACTGGAAGCCCTCTTACATAATGAATGCTAATGCTGCTGAATGCTTTTCAAACAAAGCTGCTTTTAGTTTTGTGTTACATTGCTACTACAAAGTGTTTATATAAATACTATACAGCAGATGTTTTTTATGGATTTACTTTTGTACAATTATTGAGAATGTGTGAATTGACCTCTAAGCCACTATGACTTTCATTTCTAAAGCTGTACAATGTGGGTGAATGTGTTTGGGGTTTGCATTTTTGTTGCTATGGAAATCCAATAGTGTTATTTTATAAGATCTGCAAAAACAATCTACAGAATTTTATTATTTTGAAACGTACAATTGTCTATAAAACCTATGATTTGTCCATATTTGTTTTTATTATCATTGCAAATTATTGGGGCATTTTATACACTAGCATAATTAACTAAAATATTTTATTGCCACCATTAGCATTTTTGATAAGTAAAATATATTACAGCTGTAAAACATTTTGTCATATCCTGTAAAGCTTTTTCATTTACACATAGTCCTGGAGGTTATAACCTGCACTGTTGTTTTCTGATTGCTGAGCTGCTGGCTCTTGTGTTTTTTTCGGCTGAGAATCCAATTCTTCCTGCTGCTTCTTAGTACAGGATGCACAGAAGATTGCACCAGCTAGGAAATGCAGTCCAGCTGAAATAAAGCCTACATATAGTGCTCCTCCTGGCTCATGTTTGCCACTCTCCGGGATGGACGGATCCAAGAAGCTGGAGATGATCTCTTTCATATACCAGCTCACTGAAATCATGCCAAAGATTCCCGCCAGCAAAAAGCATGTCCCACCAGCAAAAGCTATATGGCTTTTGGTCTGTAGATCACCTCCTATCTTGGTACATTTCATTCCTGCCATGGAGATGCATATCCCCAAACTCGACAATATGCAGGATAATACCATAGCAGTCCGAATGGTCTGAATGTAGACAGGGAGTGAAAGGATGGAGTATTTCACAGTGCAGCTAAACATGCCGGTGCTGTACCACGTGCAGTCCATCCAGAGACCTTGCGTTTGAGTGATGGCAGTAACGATGTTGGCCCCAGTGTCAGCATTGTTTTTCCAGTTTGGCAGCAAAGTAGCAACAATGGCTCCACACACACCTATTAGAGCAATTACAAAAGCCGTTATTTGTAACCCCACTGAGGCCATGGATGGTAATCCAAGTTACCTATTCCTGACTAGATGTCTAGTCTCTTCTCTCAGCTCTGGCAATGGTTCTGTAGAGAAATAAAAAGGAACACGACAGGGTTGAGTGGGGGGTGAGAAACACAGACGAAAAAAGCAGGCATACAAAATAAGTAATACAACAGGGCTTCAAAGCAGAGCTCTGTCAGTTGTGAATATGAGCCCTTCAAGAGAATAAAAGCCTGAGCTGACAAACACATACGGCTCTTGAGCATTTATTTGTTAAATAAAGATTTTAGAAACGGCTGCTGAACTTTTTGTTGCTTAGTCATGTAAATACCTCCATAAATAACACTGCTTTAACCCTTTAAGCAAAGGCTGGTTCCCTGAATAAGCTTAATGTTGATTTAATGATTTGTAGTGCTTTATTTAGAAGCAGAAGAACATTATCATAGATTTGTTAATGTACCAGTCTTTCCATACTATCCCCAGCTGAACATTTTTAATTTTTATTTTTTGTTTTTGCAGTATTTAAGTTTCTTTTAATTTCTTTCATTTTTTTTTTCTCGCTGTCTTTTACATTTGTATTTACTCTTTTGCGCTCTCCATTTTTGCACTTTCTCTTTTGCTCTTTAGCTCTCTCGAACTCTCTCAATATTCATAATATGCAATTCAGTCTAGAATAATTTAGCATACACTTATAATCTGCATTATTATTTTATTATGGTATGTATTGCTGAGAAAGAAAGCTCTAATTAATTGGTCCTCCTATAATGTTAACTTTTTAAAATGCATAGCTTGTCCTGTCCACTGTGCAGGCACATTTAAATAAATTATGTATCAAATGACAATCTGGAATTAAGATCAAAAGACTGGTTATAATAATAGCTCATTTAAGATCTAATGTTGAAGCATTAACTGTAGTTTAGTTTATATATACTTAAAATCACACAAAAACTATATTAATCTCATTTGACATTGTTTTTTATTCCTTCAATGCCATTGAGTCTACAGAGCACATTTTAGGACAGAGATGTGATCACAGTATACATTTGTGCTAACTATATTGCTAAAGGTTAAACTATTCTGCAAATTAGAGATTAATGTTAGCATTATTATTTGTGCTTGTTACTGAAGAAGATTTGACTTGACAATTCCAGCGTGTTAGTTTCTTTAAAGCCTTGGTGTAAAAAAAATAACAAAAAAACAATACAGCAGTAATGATGCCTTTTTGTACTTAGTGGGTGTCCTATAGCAATTGTATTAGCATAATGACTCATTGATCCATGACTTAAAGAGAGCTGCAGACAGACATCACAGCAGAGAGGTAGTAGAAGAGCACTTACTGGTAAATAAACGTCTGTGTCCTATAACTTTCTTGCTGCTAGAGGTAGACAAATTTGGTATAAAATATAATATTGCTACTAGCTTCCAAGTATAACAATTAAGATTATATATTGTAAGAACAGGCAGCTTCACTTTGTCTGATGTTCTTTGTACTTTGTGTCCTGTATGAAGAAAGTTTGTTCATCTTAGTGTTGCTGGGGAAATAATGTGAGAGCCAGCAACACATGCAAGGAAGGGAAATTGTTGTATTGCAGATGCTGAGACAAAACCAACCTTTAAGTGTACAAACAAGCGTCTTTTGTACTGTTTTACAGTACAGTTCTAATTTTTTTCACAGCATAAATAGCAACTGTTCAAATTAGACTGCAAGATGTAGAGATAAAATGTTCTTCACTGTGTCATGGAAGACATTGTGACTGCTTCATTCAACATTTTGGAATTGTAATTAGGCTGCACAGAACAGAAACCTATATCAGGTTATAACAATAATATGGAATGTAACGTCTCCAGGCTCACTACCTCCTATCTGCTTTTTGAATGTCATTAAATGAATAAAAAGCGCATTAACCACTGAACTGACAATTACATGAAAAAAACCTACAATTTCTGATGTTTTAGAAAAAAAAAATTATGTTCTACTTTAAAACTTATTGAACCATTTTAGAGGAATAAAATATACCTGGAAGGGTATCTAGCACCCCTGTTGGGGATTTGTCTAGCAGGCTAATGTAGCATTACTGCCCACACCCCCAGTGGCGTGTCTCGGGGAGATTGATGATCATTCCTCCCTGCTGCAGCTGATCTTTGTACTTTTAGAAATCAGCGTAATAGTGCTAAATGGGGAACTGAAGTTCCCGCCAAGTGATCAACAGTGATATTGGTAGTCAGACACCACTACGTCACTTTTGGGGGGGGTCGGAAGAGCGCGAGGAAATCCTTTCGCACAGATCTCATTTCCTATTTTACCACTTAAATGACTGGCATGTAATGCAGCCGGAGCCAGAAGTCCTTCCTCTGGCAAGGTCGCATCACATGTGACCACATCAGCCACTCTGCCCCCCAGCTACTGCAGGGGAGATCGTTCTGCGCAAGTGCAGAATGGATCTCCTGCTTCTGCCCCCCTGCAGCGATGTGGCTGGCATCACTGCCAGAATCTCGCTCCAGAATTTCGTGCGAACAGCAGTTTGGGGCGCATGCGTCTACACTTAAAGTGGGAAGAGGGGAACTTCAGAGCACCGCTATGCTGATCTCTGTGTGTGCAGAGATCAGCTGCAGCAGAGCGGACTGATGATCAGTACCCTCTGCACCATGCTCCGCTGCGCTCTGCATCAAGGAAGTGAAGTGGCGGGGCTAGGCACAGGGGGACATCTGTTTCCATGTGAAAGGGGTATAACAGATCTCTGCACTGCAATTATCATGCAGGATGTAAGTATCTTTTGCTGGTCCGTTTCAGTCAAATAAAAAGTAATAACATAATTGTAAAACATTGGGTAATACTGAGTTTTGTTTTAGCACTGTTTGAAAAAAGTTGCATGTGGTGCAAAATAATAAAGTAATGGTTATTGAAGTGACATCTAATCTATGGCTACAGATAGTTAAATATTGCAGTTTTGAAAAGTAGAATTTAAATATGTTTCTTCTTATCAAAATTCCTTTCCTCCCTTGCCAATTCCACCCACAGACTTTAGTAAAGGGCAAAATAATCACGCAGGAGTAATTGTGCTTGCATAATATGATCACTGTCTCTATGGCAAAACAGGCTTGCACATCAGGTTGTGTGTGCTGGATGATGCATATCTAGTTCAACTATAATATATTGGCAATTATATGTAAGATACCCTAGTAAAAGCTTTTAAACCTATTTGCGTTAAGGAAGGGTGGAACACCATTTGCGCCACTTTTGTACTGCATTTTCTTATCTTAACAGTTTTTAAAGATATACCTTTAGAATTTTTAAATGTTAACTATTTAAAAAGTAAGCCTTTATCTTCATTTTTCTATTGCTAATCAGTATAATGGTAATAAGGTATATATGACATTTATGACTCGCTTATATTATCAAGTATTATGTGGATGCTGAACCACAGGAAGCCTGAGCTGACTGTTTCTTGCATATGTACACAATATGGTCACTTAGAAGCCGGCACAGCCTGTGTAACACTTCAGAGTGCTAGTGTGTACGGATACACCAGTGATGTCGCAACAGGCATAATTGATGCGACTTATTATTTAACATCCTGTATCTGTATCACTTTAGATACAGTTGGGCGCCCATTAATTGTCGGGACGCGGAGTCTAACTCACTTTGTGGTCTTCACCAGTGACCCCTCCTATTGGGATTTGGGTTTCGCCGCACCAAGTGAGCAGGTTGCGGCCCTATGGTCAGGTACCTGGGAGTGACGAGGAGACTGGGAGATGACACTAGGACTAATGGTGGGTACACACTACACGATATGCTCCCTGAGCGATATCGTGTAGTGTTGTCCCCGGCAGGCTGTGCTCAATGTCGTTCATGACATTGAGCACAGCCACTGAACGATATCATTAACGATATCGTTCAGCGCCGGGCTCTCTCCCCCATTCCCTGACATGCAGCAACCTGACGAGGTCGTGAGGTTGGCCTGCATGTCAGCCCGATGAACGATAATGACGAACGACCTGCAGGAACGCGCGTCGTCGTTATCGTTCATCTTTTAGGGGTTAAAAATGGACGATAAAGTGGACGACTGAACGATAACGATATCGTTATCGTTCAGTCGTCCACTTTATCGCCCAGTGTGTACGCACCTTTAGATGACTGAGACACTGCGTACAACATGT
The DNA here is from genome assembly GCA_031769625.1 of Taudactylus pleione. Lineage (NCBI taxonomy): Eukaryota > Metazoa > Chordata > Amphibia > Anura > Myobatrachidae > Taudactylus > Taudactylus pleione. Next base: position 7,675,405 of record JAUIMM010000472.1, read on the forward strand.
AACGATATGGAGTGGAGATGAGTACTCAGAATAATGAATGCAAAGAATAACTGTGGGTTTGTGCACTGGTCTGTACTGAAGGAAACTTGTAACAAGAGAACACTGGGGATCCCAGCATGGACTGCACTAGGGAGTATCTCTGGAAATCCAGGCACAGGACTGGTACAGGAGAATGGCACTAGGAGTCAGCACACAGATGCTGTTCTGAGTACACACGCTGGAGAAAGTCACTAGGAATATATCACTAGCAGGAAGGAATGTGGACCCTGCAACGCTGCTACAGCAAGTATTCACTGGAAGTAGCGAAGTTGAACAGCAGCTTCCTGTTCCTGGAGTCAGACTAAATACCCTTAGGTAGTTGGTCATTGGATCAGAAGATCAGCTGAATGACCGCAGGACTACCTGTGGGAGAGACTAGTCAGGTGATACGGACTAACATGGCTGCGCCCATGTCCGCCGCCGCGGGAACCAGGACTCACGCATGGAAGTCTTAGCAGACTCCGGGGAGAATACTCAGCCCACCACTCACCTTCTACCCCGGCGACTGAGCACCTAAGCTCAAGGACACCAACGCAGCGGTGAGTAACGGCCGATCCCAGGCCGCATCCTGACACAAAATAGATCATTACACAGCTTGTGTGGACACCTTGTCCTAAAAAAGGAAATTGTCAATATAAGGAATTAACTTTGTATATTTTGTATATTTACTCTCAATGCATCGTGAAATGAAGCATGTGTTTTGAGTGACATTGCCATGTTTTGCAAGGTGATTGCACCCTCCTTATAACTCATCCATCACCTGCCTCCAAATCGCACCGATCCCAGCTTATTTCCAAGGGGAATGGTCACAGCATTTTTACTAATTAAAATGTATGCCTTTATTATCAAATTGATTTAATCATCTTATGCAATTTAACGTAGCCCACAGTTCCATTTACATGCTCCTAAAACATCCTCACTAAACTTAGCCTACGTACAACACCTTTTTGCTACCCTGTTACGCTCATTCAGCTACAAGTGGAGATGCGGCTGCGATGTGTACAACTTGAAATTACTCAAAGATGCGTCCGCTTGGCACCAGATCATGTGCAGCACTAAAAAAATCGCAAGATCTGTTAAAAAAACAGGCTTTCAAGATAATTACTTTTATGCTGCAGTTGACTTTGAAATTGCCATGTTGCATATATATGGGATGGTATGAATGCAGTATTCATGAGCCAGATCAACTTTGCTTATGCACGCTTATTGACTACTACCTGCTTTGCTACTCTTTATTACAGAGTGAGATTACCTTTATGAATTTGTACTCCATTCAGAGCACCTATGGTGTTTTTGGACCTGTACATAATACTGCGGCTAACAGCTCCCGATGCCCGGGTTACCTACGTTCGGTATGTCAGGTTTTGGCGTGGGGTTAGTGATAGGCATCGGTATTTAGACGTCTATCATTAGTCCTGACTACATCCCGTTTTTTTGGACACAGAATTTTCCAGGATGCAAGCTATTGTGTCCCTATTCCTCACCATTTTCCCTATTGTGCAGCAGTTGTTGAGATTTTTTTCCACTCACTCCCCTAGGACTGCTTCTCTTTGTTCTGGCATCTTGTCCCTTCTGTCTCTTCTGGCACCTTGTCCCATCCCCTCTCTCACTCCTGGGACCCCTTCTTTCTGCCCTGCCACCAAGTTGACCCCCACCTTCCTCTCTCTCTTGTGACCCATCTTCTCTGCCCTGCTGTCATATCCCCTCTACTCCCTCTCTCCTGGGATCCTTTCTCTCTCCCCGCCATCTTGTCCCCTCTCCTGTCTCCTGGGACCCCTCCTCTTTACCCTGGCACTTTCTTTCCCTCTCCCTCCCTCTCTCCCCTCTGTTGTCCTCCTCTCCCTAGCCACTGAGAGCTGTGGAGTCTGCTCTAGTGTGCAACTACTAATAAATATTAAGGAGTTTATTTCTTTATCATCCATCTGGAGGCTGCCTTACATCTGGGTTATGTATAATAGTGGGTGGAGTCGGACACTAGCTAATTGAAAACTGTCTCCCACCCCCTATATTACCCCTCTCTTTCCACCGTAATCTGTCTTTTTAGTGCCTTTGGCGTAAGGCACTAGCTAGATAGGTCCTAGCTTTTAGTTAGGTTTTCTTTCTTTGTTTCATGATTTTGCGTGCTTAGTTCCTGGAGACAGACAACAAGCAACAACAGAGTTATATAGGTTAGAAGGTGTGAACCTGTATCCCACTCTAAAGACGGCCCCTGAGAGAAACTCCAAACTACCATGTCCCTGGGTCTCTCTCCATTCCAGACACGCATCTGAGGGGCCGCAGGCAAAAAGGTAAGATTTATTACAAAGTATAACAATCTTGTTGCCAATATACTGCTACCTGGTACACTGCTTTTGAGCAGATTGGCCAGGGCTGTAATTACTCATTGTTCCTGTAGAGCCAGCTTGTCTCACACCTCCCATGGGCTGTTCAGCACAACACTTCTTCAATCCCCAGTTACAGAAGCAGCAACATGCTGCTGCTTTTAAAGGAGAGAGGGCTTTGCTGGTTCCAGGACATCGCTGCACGTGCAGTCACACAGCGGTGATGTCATCAGGCAGGGCCACAAGTAGTTTCTAGGCCGGAGACTAAGACAGGTGGCCGGAATCAATAGAGCACCGTGGCACAATGAGTGCTGGAGTAGTGAGTAGACGCTGCTGCGCATGTAGTCGCGCAGTAGTGACATCAGGCAGGGCCGTGGACGCTGGAGGCTATGACTACAGGTGTCCTGAATTAGCCGGACCCTGCAGCCGGCCACGCCTCCACTCCCCCAGGTATTTAGTTTGTTTTAAATACAGGCTGCTGCAAGGCCACAGCAGCTGACTTCTGTTGGCAGTCACGCAGACTATGGGGGATGGAAGCCTGACAAGCTAAGCAGTTATCTGGGATTTTTGCTATTGTGTAATTAACCTGGTGTGTTCTGGGTGTATATATATATATATATATATATATATATATATATATATGTGTGTGTGTATATATATATATATATATATATATATATATATATATCTCAGTTACTGCACTGTCACTGATAGTAAGGCAGTAACATACAGGTGGGGTGTGTGTGACATTTTATTTTACCCTTGGTTTATTGGCAAAGAATTTGGTCTTTAATGGCCAGGGTTTTTTTTTGCATTTAAACAAATGGGTGAATAGAAGTCTTCATTAACCTATCTTTTCTATTCATTCAGGGCTACACTTTTTTCTATGAGAATTTAGGTAGCTATCTTTTTGAAGTAGACTTGTTTTTCTTTCTCAGTATGGATAAGTCAGGCAAATGTTGTAAGAAACAAGTCCCTGTTTATATTTGTACAAAATGTGAGAAAAAATTGGCAAAAGGTACGGACCAAGGATCGCTATGTGCTGGCTGTTCACAGGGGGTTTCATTATCGGGTTGATCGGCTGAACAGTTGGTGATGCCTGATTGGGCTAGAGCTATGGTGGACACCATAGGTGAATTATGTCACTTGAAGGAAAATTATATGATACCCTGTGCTCAAGCATCTCCTTTGGCTGATGCCTCGATAGAGCCCAAATGGGACCAAAATATGGAACGATGTCTCGCTCAGTTGGCGAAGCCTCTAAATAAAATGGCACCGTCTGGAGGGGCCACAGCCATTAAAAAGCGGTCACATTCCTCTCTAGATTTTTCTGGAGAAGAGGCTTCAGCTACTTCACAGGAAGAAGAGGAATAGAGTTATGACTGGGAGTCACCCTCCCAGTTTGAGGTGTCCTCCCAGTCAGATTCAGGAGTTTCTATGTTAATAGATGCAATCAGGGAAACTGCAGTTACAGGAGGCAGCTATGCCAGATACTAGTGAAGTTTCTTTCTTTAAACTGTTAGAAAGAATGAGGATGTTCTAAAAATCTTTATTCACCTTGTCAGCAGTATTGCTGCAGCCAATTCTGGCCCGTGCCTGGGTGGTAAAGTCTATCGGTCCTTTAAAAACCAGTAATCATCTGATTTTATCTGAATCTAAAGGTAACTTTTTAGCTGATCAGATTTCTGAAGCTCTAACCTATATAGGTGATTCTTTATTAGATACTATTCAGATAGTCTCATATCTCAGCCACTAGCTGTTTCTGCCAGCCGCTCGCTATGGCTTAAAACCTAAAACATGCTTTAGAAGACAATGCCTTTTTGAAGGAAGTTCTTTGTTTAGTCCAGAGTTAACCAAATTATATCTCAGGTTAAAGGAGGAAAAAGTCATTACCTTTCTGTAAATACACCTAAAACAAAAACTCCTAGGTTTTGTTCATCTCAGAATGAAAGCAGAGGAAGATTTCAGGCTTTTCGAGGTGCATATAGGGGTCCCCGAAGAGGGACCTTTAGGGGATGGGGAGGTCCCGGCACCAGTCGGCCTGCTGCTCAGCCAGCAGGTAGATCCACATGACTGTCATGGGACTGGGTCCCGTCTTCTGGTGGGAGGTCGCTTATTCAAGTTCCGGGAAAATTGGATTCTTTCCAATACAAATTTTTGGATAAGTCAAATAGTCACCAGGGGTTACATTTTAGATTTGAAGGGGCCTGTTCAAAAAAGAGTCTTTCCACTCCTCTCCCTGTGGATGGTTGCAGAAAGGCGACTCCTTTCCGACTCCGGAGTAATTATTCTGGTCCCGGTACTACAGCAATGCCTGGTGTTCTACTCCAATCTTTTCCTAGAAGACAAACCAGATGGGTCATTCTCAACCTTAGGGGGTTAAATTCTTATCTTCACTTGGAGAGATTCAAGATGGAGTCAATAAGGTCAGTTATTGGTTTAATGGAGGAAGAAGATTTTCTGGCCTCCATAGATATCAAGGATGCCTCCATATTCCTATATGGAAAGGTCATCAACATCTTCTGCGGTTTGCAGTGGGGCATCTGCATTTTCAGTTTCAGGCCCTGCCATTCGGGTTGACCACCGTTCCCAGAGTATTTACAAAGGTTATGGCACACATGATAACCCTACTCAGGAGTGGGGGAATAAATGTGTTGGCTTATCTGAATGTTTTGTTGCAAAGGGCTCCCTCAATAGCTCTATTGCAACAATTTATTCAGATTACAATAGGTATGCTCCAGAGATTCATCTGGATCATCAACTTTCCCAAATCAAATTTAATTCCATCTCAGAAGTTGGTATTTTTGGGTCTTCTCTTCGACACCCAGTGTCAGAGTGTTTCTTCAACAGGTAAAGAGCCAGGATCTTCAATCCCGAAAAAGGACCTTTTTACAGATTTCTCATATCTGTTCTAAGGGCTCTGCAGATATTGGGGAAAATGGTAGCTTCATTCGAAGCTGTTCCTTTTTCCAGATTTCGTACCCGACCTCTACAGAACCAATTGCTTCATTGATGGTTGAAACCAGACCCTCGATTAAAACGTCAGATGATCACCACAGACCCCGCGGTGTATGCAAATCTGAACAAGGGTTGCCAATTGTCGGTACAGGACTGGAACATTGTCACCACAGATGCCAGCCTAACAGGCTGGGGGGGGGTGGTTCTGGAAGACACTTACAAGGGCTTTGGTCTGTCCAGGAGACCGCTCTTACTATCAATATACTGGAACTAAGGGCAATTCGATATACATTGATACAGGCTCAATACTATCTAAAGAATTTACCAGTACACATCCAATCAGACCATGCCACAGCAGTTGCTTACATAAACAAGCAGGATGGCACACACAGCTTGCTAGCAATGAGGGAGGTTTCCCACATCCTTCATTGGGTAGAAAATTGATTTCCGGCTATTTCAGCAGTTTACTTTCTGGTGGTGGACAACTGGGAGGCGGACTTCTTAAGTTGCCTCAGTGTGCAACCAGGAGAATGGGAATTACACCAGGAGGTGTTTGCAGAAATAGTTGCCAGATGGGGATCTCCAGACATAGATCTAATGGCTTCTCGTCTCAACAAGAAGCATCCAAGCTACGGATCTCGGTCCCGGGATCCTCGGGCATCTCTGGTGGATGCCATGACCGCACCTTGGGTATTCCAGCTGGGGTACACCTTTCCTCCTCTGGCAATGTTACCAAGGGTAATTCAGCGAATTCGACAGGTGGCACGGCTGGTCATTCCAGTGGTTCCAGACTGGCCATGCCGTTATTGGTACGCAGTTCTTCAGAACAAGTTGGCAGACGTTCCATATAGTCTGCCTCTGCGTTCAGATCTGTTGCTTCAGGGTCCATTCCATCACCCCAATTTGCATTGCTTTGACTGCATGGTTCTTGAATCCAAAATTCTGAGGGCCAAGAGGTTTTCAGAGTCTGTGGTGAAAACCATGATACAGGCTCGTAAACCAGTTACTTCCCAGATCTATTATCGAATATGGAAGATATATATTTCTTGGTGTGAACAACACAAGTTCAAACCGGAAAAGTTCAGTGTCTCGCCATTTGTCTCTTCTGCAAGAGGAGTTGGTTAAGGGTCTGAGATTGGCCTCTCAAGGGACAAGTTTCAACCTTATTGATCCTGTTCCAAAGGAAATTGGCCACCATTCCAGAAGTTCAGACCTTCTTGCAGGGGATTTTTCACATACAGCCTACTCATGTCCCACCAGTTCCTCCTTGGGACTTGAATTTAGTTTTGGAGGCTCTCCAAAAGGCACCATTCGAGCCTTTTGGAGTCTGTAGAATTGCGATATCTCACTCTGAAGGTTGTTTTCCTTTTGGCCATCACCTCGGCCAGAAAGGTATCTGAATTAGCGTCTCTTTCCTGTAAAGCTCCGCTTATTATTTTTCATGAGGATAGGGTAGTGTTAAACCTTCCTTTCTGCCAAAGGCTTTCCACATTAACCAAAATATTGTCCTTCCGGCTTTCACTGTTGGATGTGGTACGTGCGTTATGCATTTCCCTGAATCGTACTGCGTCTTTGAGGAATACAGATTCCCTGTTTGTGTTGATCGGTTCAACGAAAAGAGGCTGGCCTGCCTCAAAAGGGTCCAATGCTAGATGTGTCACTAATGCCATTAGGCAGGTATATTTGTCCTCGAATGTGACTGTTCCGGTCTCAATTTGGGCTCACTCGACTTGTGCTATCGGAACATCTTGGGCTGTACAGCATGGCACCTCATTTGACAAGCTCTGCAAAGCAGCTACCTGGTCATACGTACACACTTAAAATGTTACCACTTCCATACATTCGGTGCAAGGGATGCCAGTGTTGGGCTGAAAATTCTTAGAGCGGTCGGTTCAGACGCTCCCCTTCCCCACCTTAATTGGCTTGCTTTGGTATATCACCGAGATGGAAGGTATCCCCCAGATGGATGATAAAGGAAATACGATTGTTTTTACTCACTGTAAAATCTCTTCCTTTGAAGTCCTTCTGGGGGATGCCACTGTTTCTCTGTTCTTTTTGTGGCTCTCCTCCAGCTTTGTTACGGTGGAAATGGAGGGGGTTATATAGGGGGTGGGAGCCAGTTTTCAATTAGCTAGTATCCGACTCCACCCACCACTATACATAACCCAGATGTAAGGCATGCCCCAGATGACTCCAAGGAAGAGATTTTACGGTTTATAAAAATCGTATTTTATAGATGAATACAATCAGCGCAATGCTAAATTTGAAAACAAAATGTGTCGCCTTACACTTACGAATAATAGCAATGTAAAAATAATTCTGTACATCTTATGGGGCACACTGTGCTGAATGTGATTTTTTTTTTTTCTTATATCCTCCTGAAAGAGAAACATAAACAACATACAGAAATATACTGTAGTATATTGTTACTCAAAAGAACATAGTCGCATCTGTGAGAAAGTTGGAATCTGTGAAATTAAATAGTTTCCTTAAATCCCTCCAGGTAAAGATAGGATGGTACTATAGTACTTTTTACGTATTTCTGTTTACTAGACTGAAGATGTGGTTAGGCATATCATAAATAAATCCTTGTCTTTAGCTGGATCATTCATACACGTAGACACCTCCAATGTACATAAGAAGAAAAATAATCGGATCCTTGCGCATTATCTTTATAACATAGTAAATAATTTATTTGAAATTACTCTCACATTTAGTAAAAGATAAAATACTAACCATGGTAACCAATTTACCAAACTCATACCAGAAATCAGATGGACAATAGGCATGTAACAAAAAGGGTAGAAGTTCCGGTATTGGGTATACTTCATAGCTTTTTCAAGCTAGTATATGTAAATGTTATTTTGAGTAACTATATACTACGCTATATTTCTATTCTGTGTGTTTATCTTTCTGTTTTATGAAGATAATGTTAGGGCACATGCGGGACTCTTTTGAGTATAGTCCAGCTACAACGTTGAGAGCTGGAATTCTTGGCTGGATGCGGCCGTACAACAGCTTTGAGAGCTGGAGGGAGACTTGGCTTGTTGGGCCTGAAGGCCATAGATGATGAAGTGAGCTTTTGGCCGTGACGCAGACTTGAGGGCTGCTATTACTTGGCTAGTTGTGGCCAGTGGGCCGTGCAGCAGCCTTGAGGGCTGGTAGGACTTGGCTGGATGCAGCCAGTGGGCTGTAGAATATGAAGTGACCACTGGGCCGTGCAGCAGCCTTGAGGGCTGGTATAACTTGGCCAGATGCAGCCAGTGGGCTGTTGAATATGAAGCAGCCACTGGGCTGTGTAGCGACCTTGAGGGCTGGAGCAATTTGGCTAGATGCGGCAGAAGCCGGGAATAATAGAAGCAAAGTCACTGGTGTAGGAGCGCAGGACTGCACACTAATGTTGCTGGAGTGCGGCCTGTGCCGCCGAGTTGATGCAAGCAACTGATGCAGTAGTGTGGTCTGTGCCGCCAAGTTGACACAAGCAGCTGACGCTGCTTGTGGGGCCTGTGCCACCTGGATGACACAAACGGCAGGTAATTAGTATGCAGGGCTGTGCAACCTGGATGACAAACGGTCGATCAGCAATATACTATTGGAGGCAGGAAAACTGGGGCTCAACTGGAAGACAGGAGACAAAGCCAGAACCGGAAACACGAAAACTCTTATCACTGGCATCGAAGGAGCGTTAGTGGCAGCAGGATATAGATGCAGGAGCCAATCTGGAGTGATCCACAGAATGATGGCCAGGAGGTGGGTGGAGATTCAGTGAACACTTGCCCTGTGTACACCTCGCGCAGGCGGCTTGTGATAGTACCCCCCCCTTGATGAGGGGTTAACCTAGACCCCTGCTTGTCTGGAAAGTTCTCCAAGAATCTTCTCTGCAGTGTAGGAGCATGCAAAGATCTTTCTGTAACCCATGAACGCTCCTCTGGACCATGCCCCTTCCAGTGGACAAGAATTTTAAGACATTCACAAGATATTCTGGAGTCCAGGATCTTCTCCACAATAACCTCCTGGCGTCCCTGGACGAGTACTGGTGGAGGCCTGATTGGAGAAAACCTGGAAGAAAGGAACACCGGCTTCAGGAGGGAACAATGAAAGGTACTGTTGATCTTCAGAGTCCTAGGTAACTTCAGCCGAAAGGCTACAGGGTTAACCTGAGCAATGATGTGAAATGGGCCTCTAAACTTAGGCCCCAACTTTTGTGACCTCTGGCGTAGGTTGATATTTCTGGAAGACAGCCAGACCAAGTCTCCAACTCTAAAATTACAGGGCCTACGGTGCTTGTCAGCACACACCTTGGACCGCCCAGATGCTTGACGGAGAGCATGATGTACCTTATTCCAGACTGCTCATAGCCTAGAAATGGATGATGAAGAAGAGGTACTGATGATAGGGGCTTCAAACTAGGATGTGTCCCAGAGTTGCAATATAAAGGAGAGACGGAGGAAGCAGAATGGCAAGAGTTGTTAATATGTGAATTCTGCAAAGGGCAGAAGTGGAACCCAATTGTCCTGGCACTTAGAAATGAAACAATGGAGGTATTGTTCCAAGGACTGATTAGCCCGCTCCGTCTGGCCATTGGACTGTGGATGGTAACCCGAGGATAAGCTCACATTGATGCCCAGCTTCACGCAGAAACCTCTCCAAAATCGAGCCACGAATTGTGTTCCATGTTCCGAGACGATATCCACGGGAAGACCATGAAGCCTGAAGACATGTTGTAGAAAGAGTGCTGACAGTTTGTTCGCACATTTTGTTCCTCTTGCCAAATTACTATCTTGGAGAAAAGATCCACAATGGTCCAGATGACAGAACAATGGGTAGAGACTGGAAAATCTACAATAAAGTCCATAGCAATATGAGTCCATGGCTTAACAGGCGTAGGCAGAGGAAACAGGAGCCCTCGAGGAGTGGTTCGGATGGTCTTATTTCTAAAACAGACATTGCATGCCCGGACAAATTCACGAGTGTCTCGAGACATGGACTGCAACCAGACAGAACGAGAGAGAAGTTCTATAGTTCTAGCTATGCCTGGATGACCTACTGCCTTGGAACAATGGAAATCCTTAGCACATCCTTACGAAGTTTCTCAGGGATGAAGAGCACACCCGATGGTTTCTCCAAAGGAGCTTCGGACTGACAAGCCCTGAGAGAATCCGCCAGAGTCCTGGTGACGGCAAAGTGGATCCTAGAGGTTGGAATGATGGTCTCTTCTGAGGCTTTGGGAGGAAGACTGATTGATAGAGAAACTTTGGGAAAGAGCATCTGCCTTGATATTCTTAGACCCTGGTCTAAATGAGATGGCATAATTGAACCGGGTGAAGAATAGGGCCTGCCTCGCATTCAACCTATTCGCCGTCTCAATATAGGCCAGATTCTTGTGGTCTGTGAGCACCGTCACCACATGGTTAGTCCCCTCTAACCAGTGCCTCCAAGCTTCAAAGGCCCACTTAATTGCCAAAAGTTCCCAGTTGCCGACATCATTATTCCTCTTTGCAGAGTCAAATTTCCTGGAAAAGTACGCACATGGATGAAGCTTGCCATAACTACTTTTCTTATGCGAAAGGATAGCGCCCACATCAACTTCAGATGTATCAACCTCAACAATAAATGGAAATTCTGGATTGGGATGCCGGAGAACAGGAGCTGATACTAAAGCCAATAGAAGTGTGTTAAATGCTTGAATGGCCTCAGGTGACCTAGTGACCTCGGCTCCCTTCTTGGGAAGTTCTACAATGGGTGAAACTATAGAGCAGAACGACTTCACAAACCTGCGATAATTCGCTAAATCCTGGAACCGCTGGATGGCCTTCAGCGCAACGGGTTGTTCCCAATACAGGATGGCCTTCACCTTGCCGGGATCCATAGAGAAACCTTGCGAGGAAATAATGTAACCCAGGAATGGTACCTCCTTTACATCAAACTCGCATTTCTCTAATTTGGCATACAAGTTGTTCTTCAGTAGCCTTTGTAAGACCTGCCTCACATGTCTCCAATGTTCATCCGTGGACTTCGAGTAGATGAGGATGTCGTCCAGATAGATCACTGCAAAGACTCCCAAGTGTAATCCCTTAACACCTCATTAATGAAATCTTGAAATACGGCTGGGGCATTGGAGAGGCCGAAGGGCATGACAAGATATTCAAAGTGTCCCGAATGGGTGTTAAATGCCGCCTTTCACTCGTCTCCTTCTCTGATGCAGATGAGGTTGTAAGTGCCTCTAAGGTCAATCTTGGAAAAGATAGAGGCCTCACGCAGTTGGTCAAATAGCACGGACATGAGTGGCAAGGGATAAGCATTCTTGTCTGTGATTTTGTTAAGTCCGCGAAAGTCAATGCAGGGTTGGAGAGATCCATCTTTCTTCTGGACAAAGAAAAACTCCGCTCCCACTGGGGATTTAGAAGGACGAATGAATCCCTTATCCAGAGCCTCTTGAATATACTCCTGCATGGCCTTCTCTTCTGGAGTAGATAATGCATATAGTCTGCCCTTAGGAAGCCTGGCACTGGGCCATAAAAATCGTTGGCGCAGTCGAACGGTGACGCGGCAGAACATCAGCCTTCTTTTTGGAAAAAACTTTGGCCAGATCACGGTAAGGAGCAGGAATGGATGAGGACTCGGCCGAGACAGTGGCAGCAAGACTAACAGAAAGAGACAAACATTCGGAGAAGAAAGTCGATCCCCACTCAAGAATTTCCCCAGTTTGCCAATGGATCATGGGGTTGTGTCTCTTCAACCAGGATAACCCCAGGACAACTGGAGCCAGCGGACACTGAAGAAGTTGGAATGACAGTTCCTCCCGATGCAGAGCTCCCATGGCAAATTGCAATGAAGGGGTCCAGCAAACAACTGGAAGCTTGGAGAGATTTGACCCGTCTAGACCAATAACCGACACAGGTGTGGATAAGGGTTCAGGTTCCAGGCCCAAGGTCTTGAAAAGGTTATGTCCATAAAATTCTCCGCAGCTCAATCAATGAACGCAGGAATGGAGACTTGGTTGTGAGGGAGAGAGATGTTAGCGTAAATAAAGACAGAACTTCCCGGGGAGATAGATGCAAGGCCTAGATGTACCTCCCTCTAGCTCATCTAAATCTTGCCTTTTCCTTTTCCCGACTTCAGTGGGCAAAGCTGAGCCATATGTCCTTTGCCACCGCAGTACAGACACAGACCCAATGCACGTCTCCTCCGTTTCTCTTCGGTCGAAAGACGAAGCGCTCCAAGTTGCATAGGTTCCTCGGACTTGGGCGGCTCTAACCATAACGGAGAACGTGGAGGTAGGGACGGAAATTTCTTCTCCACTCGACGTTCACGGAGCCGTCGGTCGATGTGGATAATCAGGTTCATGAGGTCATCCAGAGAATTAGGGGCAGCATACTGGACTAAGATATCCTTTATCTCGTCAGACAGCCCACAAGCCCACAACGAAACTGGCTTCGCAAAGCTGGGTCATTCCAGCCAGAATCGACCGACCACCTCCAGCATTCTGGGCAGTAGTCCTCAGCGGCCTTGTTTTCCTGCTTTAGAGACCTGAGGCTGGGTGTGATATGTATTACCGGCGGGCGCATGGCCGTCGGTTCAATTCCCGACAGCGGCTACCTGACAGCGCTGGAAATCCCGATCATACTAAAGGTAAGTATCAACTAACCTAACCCTCCTTAGGGGTGCCTAACCCCCCTCTAAGTGGCTAAACCTAACCCTAACCTCGCCCCGGGTGTGCCTAACCCTCCCTCCCCCTAGCCTAACCCTAACCTCCTGGGGGGGTGCCTAACCCTAAGTCCCTTCCGGGAGCCCTAAACCTAACACGGCTGTCCGCTGCGGTGCCTGGCATCCGCTCGATCGGGATGCCGGGCGCCGGTCTCCAGACGTTGGCCAAATTACAGGCGTCTACATTTAGACGCCTGTCATTTTGTTCCTAGTCGGGAGAAAGCAGTCTGGAAGCCGGCGGTCGGCATTTAGACTGTCGGGTTCCAGACTACATCCCCTGAGGCTAGCCTCTGCCATTGCCATTTTATCTGGGTTGTCGTAGAGGAGCCCTAAAGTGCCAAAGAATGCCTCGACTGTCAGCAGTGCAGAGGTAGTTGAGGGAAGACCAAAGGCCCATGTTTGCGGGTCACCCTGTAACAAAGAGATAACTATCCCTACTCGTTGGGCTTCGGAACCCGTGGACCTAGGTCGGAGCCTAAAATAGAGCTTGCAGCTCTCTTTGAAATGAAGGAAGTCCTTTCGGTTACCTGAGAACCGATCAGGCAGATTTAACTTAGGTTCTAACGCAGTGGGAGCTGAGGCGCCTCGGGTTTCTTCAACCCGGAAGGAAAGTTCTTGAACTTTCTGCGTCAGAACCTGTATCTGTGCAGCTAAAATTTGAGCAGGATTTTGACTAGGCTCCATTATAGAGGATCACTATATCCAAAGAAAATGTCTGGCCGGTGATTGCGTGACTCTTTTTTGAGTATAGTCCAGCTACAGCCTTGAGGGCTGGAATTTTTGGCTGGATGCGGCTGTACAACAGCTTTGAGAGCTGAAGGAAGACTTGGCTTGTTGGGCCTGAAGGCCATAGATGATGAAGCGACCTTTGTGCCGTGCCGCAGCCTTGAGGGCTGGTAGGACTTGGCTAGTTGTGGCCAGTGGGCCATGCAGCAGCCTTGAGGGCTGTTATAACTTGGCCAGATGCAGCCAGTGTGCTGTTGAATATGAAGCAGCAACTGGGCTGTGTAGTGGCCTTGAGGGCCGGAGCAACTTGGCTAGATGCAGCAGAAACCAGGAGTAATAGAAGCAAAGTCACTGGTGTAAAAGCACGGGACTGTGCACTGATGTTTGCTGGAGTGCGGCCTGTGCCGCCGGGTTGACACAAGCAACTGACACTGTAGTGCGGCTTGTGCCGCCGGGTTTGACACAAGCAGCTAACGTTGCAGTGCGGCCTGTGCCGCCTGGATGACACGAGCAGCTGGCGCTGCAGTGCGGCCTGTGCCGCCTGGATGACGCAAGCAGCTGACGCTGCAGTGTGGCCTGTGCCGCCCGGATGACACAAGAAGCTGACGCCTGGATCACACAAACGGCAGGTAATTAGTATGCAGGACTGTGCCGCCTGTATGACCCAAATGGCAGATCAACCATATACTATTGGAGGCAGGAAACCTGGGGCTCAACTGGAAGACGGGAGAGAAAGCCAGAACCGGAAACACGAAAACTCAATCACCCTCATCGGAGCACCATTAGCACCAGCAGGATATAGATGCAGGAGCCAATCTGGAGTAATCCACAGAATGATGGACAGGAGGTAGGCGGAGATTCAGTGAACACTTGCCCTGTGTACACCTCGAGCAGTGTTTGCTGTGCGGCGGCTTGTGACTGATGTATACGAAAAGTAAGATCATTTGATGGTGCAAACGGTGCCGATTATGAACACACTATTTTTTTCTCAGATTTTGAATCTGTATTCGGCTACATTATAGCAACTTTTGTTCCCCTCCCCGGAAACATCTCGATGCTAACCTCAAGTTACTTTGTTTGAACTTTTTTCAGAAGAGAAATCTGTATGTAATTCCAGCTGTCGGGATGCCTACTGTCAAAATACCGACTGGAATCCTGATGGTTGGTATACCGACGGGTCGGGGAAGTATACTTACCCTCCCCCCCTTCTCCCCCTAACCCCTCCTTTCTTGTAACCTAACCCTCCCCACCGCGCACCTTAACCCTCTAGTGCCTAACCATAACCCCCCCCTTTAGTGGTCCCTAACCTCCCCCCAAAAAACTTATCGCCAATCCCGCTATGCTACCTAAACCTAACACCCCCCTCCCTGCAGCTAACAGCACCCCGGACTTACCTCGTTTGGGCTGGCGTCCTTCTGGTTTCCGGCGTCAGGATTAAGATAGGTGTCTGTATTTCAATGCCTATCTTAAGTCCCTTGTCTGGCTTCCACCGTCGGGATTTGGACCAGCGGCTTCCGGTCTCATAACTACATACCTTTAGAAACACATCTGAAGATCAAGATTGAATCATGTTTAATGCAGCACTATACACAAGTATAACTATTTTAAACTATCGTGCTTATTTATTTACCATCCTGTATTCTTTTGGCAGTTATATTAACAACTTGAAGATTTGTTTATTGAGAATTTGAGAATACTTATACTCTGGCCTTGATACTATGTATTGTGTTACACAAACGGCAGAGGTGTCATTGAGAATTGACAAACTACATTCCCTTACTATTTTATATGAAGGTCATTCAGAGACTTTGTGGATGATGTAGTCAGTTCATCTCCTTTTAGAGTTTTTTTTGTTTTCCTTACATCCTCCTTGGCATTAGCCCACTGTTATTAGATACAATTACAGGCTGGTACAAATCGGGTGAAAGTAGCAGTATGTAGAGTCCTATTTTGTCTTCCTGGTTTAGCCTATTCTCTAATACAAATAAAATAAAAGAAATCATGTGAATTAAGGACAGTTTGAAGTCTTAAATAACAGATTCTACATTTCACATAAGTAACAATATATATGTTTTGGAAAACTAATAAATCTAACAAAAAAGTGACCTGGTTGTTGATTAGCTTTATGTAGAACAATCTATTTCACTCCCCTGCATTACCAACATCCAATACATTTACCACAGCTATCATAAAGTTCAACTACCTTTTAATTATCCAGGATGTAGACTTTGATCATGGTCTCCAATCTGCAAGACCACCATCTCTAAACTAGCCAGTTGCAAACCTATTATCTTTTATTTATAAGGTGTTACAAAATGTATGCAGTGCCATGCAGAGTAAATATAGAAAATATATCACATTAAAAGGATAGAAGATCTTAAATACAATACGCAAAGGAATCCCAAAGCATAAGTACCAAGCATTAATATAACACCCAGGGCCGTAACTAGGGCATTGTGACGTGCCACAAGGCAGTGTACGCTGTTCATCTGTGCCCTACAGTTTTCTGTCTTAATATCACATGCAGTTCTTCTGGTAGCTGGCCCCTGCACTAGAACCTGCCAAGATAACGGATCAGAGATCCGTTTCTGACCTTCCTTCTCTCTGATCACCGGCATCTCCTCTCTGGCTGTCCCCTGCTTCTGTTCTCCTCCTTGTCCAACTCCCCCTCCTTCCCCCTCTCCTACCTTGCCATTTTTCCCTCATTCCTCCCATCTCCTTTCTGTTTCTGATCACCTCCTGTCCGTGTGCTGGGTGATAAGTAGGCAGCAGTGTGGTGAGCTGCAGATAACTCTGGCACATCTAAGGGTAGGCGCTGGTGTCTTTGGGATGGGAGGATGGAGATAAGCGAGCAGCTGGGCGGGAGGTGTGACATGATTATAACACTGTTGCTGGCTGCTATGTCTGTTACATACCTGTATGTGGGGGTCATGACAGACAGCGTCTTGTATACAGAGATGGGCACTCTACATAATGCGTGCTAAGACTTACAATCTATCCAAACCTGGCCAGGAGTGGGTGCAGTGTATTGCGTGTAAAGGGTGGGCTCATATTGCTTGCGTAAGAGGTGATGCAGTAGCATTTACTTGCACTAATTGCGAATCAGAAATAGTCAGTGAAGATGAGTGATGTCTGTCATTGTCATCAGACTATATACCAACTGTATGCCAAATGTGATTTTTGTGATAAACGTACAAACTTTTCAAATGAACTTTTTTTTTTTTAATAAGATTTTGTATAGATTATTTTGTCTGTAACAATTTGCCCCAACCCCGTATAACTTAATCCCATCAGGGGCAGATTGTTGATTATTTTTGTTCAGAAAAACTTGTTTATCATTGATAATAATAATTATTGGATGTAACTTACATCCAATATAAATAGAAGAAAGAATACAGTTTTGTTTGTAATTTTTTTCTGTTTTGAATTTCTGTATTTTTATAACAACTAGCACTGCCTTCCCCTACTACTGATTTGATAGCAATATGCTGTGGTCATTGTGCATTATGTGCAAACCTTTAATTGGTTGCCTACATATCCAAATAATTCTTATTGCCTATAGCTAATTTGTATGTTTTTCAGGATACAAGAAAACTTTGGTAAAGTAGGTAAAAGTGTTATTTAACAAAAATTTGTTAATGAATTGTGGGACGTTAACTGGAGTTCTGTTTTGCTGATATGAGTAACAAGTTATGTTTTGGAAAGCTTGTTTGTAGTAAGCACAATGTACTTTTTTAATCATGGTTTGTAAAGTAAATAAGCATAAATCAATAATTTTACTAAATTGTCCTTTCACAGATTAAATGGCTTTCTCCTATTAGTTGCCATAGCTACACTGGCTACATGATCATTCCAAGTGCATCCTTGCTTTGCTTGTAGAGCATTGTTTTGTTTGGGAATAGCATTATCTGTATGCTTTTATTGTGATTAATTTCAGTACTTTTTGTCTTAAAGTACATCACCCTAGTTTTCTCTGCTTTGTTTTTGTGATGCTGTGCAGTGTTATAATTTATTCCAGTTAGACTAGCAGGGTGAATTTAAAGAAATTAGTATTTTGTCTACATTGTTCATGAATAGAAAAAGCTTGCCATTTTTTCTGTACATGTAATCATTTGATGGTGGTAGCCAGGTCTAAGCTGGAAGGTCATTGTGCAATGCATTGCAAAGATACTGTTTAATAATGGCAGATAATCATGTTTCATAGTCATAGACTAACCCCATACCCCATCTTTGATATCATAGGCCATATCCAATTAATTAGCTCTCTCGGGGGCTATCCAATTATAGCCCCGTAGTCGGCCTGGCGACGGCACTTATCGGGGTTTTTTTTCGGGACCTGATGTGTCCCGAAAAATAATCCACGATAAGTGCCGTTTTTTCACCCCCAAAAAAGGCGAGAACACATAGGGCCGTGAGCTTATCGTGGCTCCTGTGTGTTAACGGGCAAATTATCCTATTAATTTGCCCGAATTAATAGGATAGGGAGAAAAAAAAATATCGTCGAAAATCGGGGATTATCGGCGAAAAATACCAGTTTTAAGTCTTTAAGTCTTCTTTTGTGATTCTTTTGCTACATTTCTTTATTAGGATGTATTCTACAGTCATTCATTTCCTTACATTTCTGTGGCACATATGTACATATATTATTTGTCGTTTTATCTCATATACCTTTTCTGATGCACATGTTTTGGTAGATGTATTCACCAATATATTCTGTTTAGGATCCTTTCGATGGTACACTTGCCGTTTATATATAACGGTATGGTTACATACTTAGTTTTTTTTATCTATATCTTCTTCATTTTTTATTATCTTTTGTATATGTATTATTATTGTTGTTTGTTTTCCACTTGGAATAAGTTTTACATTTTCACTTTATTCACATTCACTATTAAGGAACACAGTGGTGTGGAGTTTTTATGTTCCTTCTTTTTATAGGAGCGATTTGTATTTTGTTACTGTTTCTTCAATTTTTTGATGTGTGGGCATTGACCCACACCTTGCAAATTGCATTATATATGGTGACATGATGTTGACATTTCATCATGTTTAGCACTGCATGTCAGTGCCTCACTGTCTATTCACACATATCTACGATGTACAGTGGTCATTTTTCCTCCTATCCACCGGGGGCGTCAGACTGCTTTATCCTGTGTGATGCCTGAGTGTCTGACGCACAGTGATGATGTCAGACTCTGGCCCCCGGAGCATTACACTGCACCAATCACCTTGGACATTCCACTATAAAGGTATGTGTATTTGTTTTTTTCATTGTGTTCTTGATAAAAATCATGTGAGACTGAAACGTTGAACAAGGCAGACACAGTTGTCAAGTTTGATTCTTTCATTTCATCAGACCTGTGAGTGCCGCCTTTCCCTTTCTACATATGTAAGTAGGTGTTTTATTGAACTTCCAGGAAGGCACCAAGGCAAGTAATTTATTTAGCATTTATGTGGAGTGCCAGCCATTTGATATATATATATATAATGTATGTATGTGGTACTTGTGTCCAGCGTCATCCCCTACCATCCAAGTGGGCATAGAGAGGGAATATAACCATGTAGCGAGCCTGCTATATATAATACGCAGTTCATCATTGCACAGACATGCGTGCACACACTCACTGACAAAGACTACACACTGTCACACACACATACTGACACACAAACTGACAGACTACACACACACCTCTTTCACTTATAAGTTAATGCAGGCAAATAAATACAGCATAATTTAGTAAAGATTCCCACCTACCCCGCCAACAACCCCCGCCCCCTCACGCGGCAACCACCCCACGCTGGCAAGACGCCACATGCACATCTCCGCCGGCAACTCCTTTCCTCTGCTGCGCATCCCCCACATTTAATACACACACCTATGGGGCTCCGGGGGAAAGCGCCACATATACAGTCAGTGAGTCACTGGGCGGCAGCTCATCTTTCAGCCTCTCACGATGCACCATCGTCGGAGGAGCTGCGCACTGCAGCTCCCCCTTCAAACAGCCAACCCAGTCTGGCCAGTGCAAACAGCCGGCTGCTCATTCTCTTTGGAAAAAAAATGTTGTTCAGCTGCACGTTAATGGAGCTGCGGGCCGTTTCTAGGTACTCGGAAATCCCCCGTGTGCGCGGGTGATAATGACAAAATGTAACCTCTGAAAGGAACATGTGCAAATGTTATAATGATCATTACCTTTGCATGTGTACTAAGGTGAAATTAAGTCTGTCAGTATTTATGGCTTTGTAATCTTGCTTAAATAACTTTTTCATAAAAAAGGTTTATGAATTTGTTTAGATAAGAAATACTGTAAACAGTTTCCTCCAGTCATTACTCACACATTACTACCAGGAAAAAAAATTAGTGATCCCAGTTGGTTATGTCTCATAATGAGAGAACTGATAATTGCAATATATTGTACTTCAATTATGTTATAGTCTTTCAACATTACATTCAGGATAAAAGTTTGGCACACTTAATGAATGTTGTTCTGGGAGTGAAGCAAATTTGCTAATTAACTTCTACCTAGAAATCCATGCTCCTTCTTTTTTCCAATTTTTATCACCTGTACTTTATCATTTTTATTGTTCTTTATTTAAATTATTTTTTCAAAATGTATCATATTCTAACATTCTATATTCTATCCAGTTAATTAGCATATATTAAATAAGAGTATTTAATTAAAAGTGTTCACATGTCATCAGTCAACTTAGTATTCATTCAGAAATTATATTCATATTTTTGCCATTTTTTAAGTAATTGAAATAAGCAGACATAGTTGCTTTTACTCTGTTTTTATTTAGTTAGCCAATATAGTGGCTAGGAATTGTTTAAAAAAAAACACATCATCTTCATCAGGACACTTTCTACATATTGCTGGGCATGATTTCAAAAAGTCTGTTCTATATTTCAATATACAATACTTGGGGAAAAAAGTTTAGCACTAGAATGAATTAATGTTTTTTTTAAAACCATTAACATTTTTCTTTTCCTCCTACTAGGTTGATGTAGGTGTTGTGCATTTCACACCGTTAATACAACCAAGAATAGAACAGCCTTTTAAACTGGTAGAAAAAGTAGTCCAAAATGTCTTTCAATTCAGGCGGAAATACTGCTATCGAGGAATTTCGTAAGTGAGATATTGTCTTGTGTTTTCTCTTTTCTTTAAATATTATGGTTTCACACAAGTAATCTCAAAGTTCAGTTACTGTGTCATACTTCAGTGATTAAAATGCTTGAAATTAAATCAGATATAAAATGATGTTAGACAAATCAAGAATGGATGTATCAAGCAGATGATCATACACATTGAATAAAATTCATAAACCACATATATAAATTTTTTTCATTTATCTAAAATTTTATTTATATGTATTCTCTTTTTGTCTCATTGCAAATATTAACAAACAACTGATGGTTGCAGTTGAGTACATTTTATTATTCTTAACATTTAGGCTAATTACCCACAGTCTGGACCTAGAGCAGTAAATAAAATGTATCTAATCTGGGGAAGGGGTGGTGGTGTAATTAAACAATTTTACATTTCATTATAATAAAATACCTGTCATGCCTTTTTTTTTCTGTTCACAACTACTATTTCTTTGATATTACAGGTTTTTCATTAGATAAAATCATTGTACATGATACAATGTGAGTATATAAGACAGACAATCTTAATTAGCAATTCTATTATAGTTTAATTTACATATTTATTTACAATATATTCCGACTACACAATTTGACTAAAATGAAGAGCTATCTTCTTCTCTGGAGCTTTAAACTTTTCACACTTTTTCATTAACTAATGTCTGAGAACCAGGAATACTTCGATTTATTACATGGCAATCTCATGAGAAATATTGGTGTAAGTTACAATTATTGATGTAAGTTAAAAAAAAAAAAAAAGAAAAAGAACTACAATCATAAATTCACAAATGAAAATGTACGTAGTTTTGTAGTCATAAGTATTTACAATGGGACATTTAGAATATTAACCCACGTACATTGGGCCACAAGTTAGTTTTCTAATTTTTTCATTTTTAGTTTTAGTTCTCGTTCCATGGCCCACATATGGCTCTTTACCTTTAAAAAAAATGTAGTGCTGATCTGTAGCTGTCTTTATTAATACATTACATTTTATTATTTTCTACAGAATGTTATTCCCTGAAGCCCAGCGGACAAAATTGACACAGCATGTGCTCACATTGGCTAATGTAGAACCAACATTGCGACCATCTGAACTGTCAATGGTGCATTTCCAAGGGTTATGCAATGCATACAGTGAACTGTGCAAGCAGGATCCCAATTTATTTGCTTATAACTTTAGAGAGGAACTTCGTCTGAAAAAACTGCAAGATAACTCACCCCAGGAAAGTGAAGAAAATGATTCGGAAAGATAAAAATCAGATGTGCAAAATATAAATGGTATTGACAGAAACTGATTTATCTCAAATAGCTGCATATCTTTAAAGTATATTTATAGGTCAAAAGGAATTTTCCTGCCTGTAATTATTGATGAACCTGTATAGAGTACATTATGATGCTGATTTCTCTGTTGAACCATACCCTTAGAAGGAAATAGTTTGTTACGAAACCTGTAGAGAAGCAAGAGCTATTATTTCTAACTATACAAAACTGCTGCTGTTTTAATTTCAAGCCACTGCATTTTATCTTGTTAGTGAGTCACCCATTTTGTATATTTCTGTGACCTTTCATTAATAAACTTGACAGTTTAAGACATTTGACCTAATTACATAACATTTATACTACATAGTGGAATTGGGTACATTTTGATAGGTGAAAGATTATAGAAATAGGTGCTTCTCAAGCATGGTTGTACTTTGAACATTGGCGCATACAGCTGTAAAATGGGGGTGTGTACGGGATCCCGGCGGTCAGAATTCCAACACCGGCATCCTGAGAGGGTTAGGATACAGACATCCGTCGGCCAGTATTCTAACCCTCCCTCCCCACTGCCTAAACCTAAAATCCCCCCATCTGGTGCCTAAGCCTCCCCCCAGTACTTACTGTCGGGAATGCCAGCACATGGATTCTGACAGGTGTTGGAATTCTGGTGCCAGCAACCCAACTGTCGGTATTATGAACGCATCCCTGTAAAATGTACCTGAAATATGTATTTTTAAATGACAATGATATACTATATTACTTGCATTAACCAGGACTACGTATTATCCAGTGTGGTGAAAAACTTTGTTGCGTTTAGCTCAATCAGGAGTCTGAAATTTTTAACCTGACCTTAATGCATAAGAGATTAAAAATACATTTCTTCTTCGGGCTTCATAGGGTCCACAGGAATTACCTTGGGATATATAGTTGGATAGCATCCAATGCACCAAACAGCAAAGCTTTGGAGCTCCCAGCATGCACTGGTCCTCCTCCCTATATACCCCGCCCCCAGCCACAGGCACTCAGTTGTTTTGTTTGGTGCGCGGTAAGTGCACCTGTTTTTTACAGTGGGACTGCTCAGGCAGTCTCACGCTTTTTATTTTTCAGAGTTTAGCGGTGCTAGGCGCCGTAAAGGAAGCCTGCACTGTGACTCCTAGTACCTCCGCCGACAACACCAGCATCCGCCTTGTGCCACTGGGTTTTCGGCGGGCCTCAGCTGGGCAGTGGCCTGCTGCTGAGGCCTGGGACTGCGGTCGGGGAAACGGAGATGCAGGTAAGTGCGCTAAGCAGTCCCTTACCTTGGTGCTGAGACGCATCAGAGAGCGGCTGCATGTGCAGGAGAACTCACTAGGCGACCGGGAGCGTATCGTCTGTTGCTAGTGATGGGTGGTAAGACTTACTAGAGCGAACTAGTACACGTCTTGCCATCTTGTAGTGCAGCGTACCTAGCAGTCAAAAATCGCAGCCTAGGGGAGATAGGTGCCCCCCCCAGCTGCTACTCCCCCCAGACGCAAACTTCCAAGCCGGTTCTGGTATAAAGGACCTCCTTGTGGTTGAGACACACGCAATTGAGCGTTCTGGCGGCGCTGCGGCAGTGTTCTCAGAGGCTGGTCTGTCTCCCTATATCCCTCTCCGTCAGGTTTGGCATATAGTGTGCTCTATATCCTACCATTACCCCGCTGGGGCTGGCTAGTTGATCAGAGCTCAGATTGCTGTTGCGATCATGTGTATTCATGCATTGAATGTGACTATGCTAGTTGCTGCTGCTGCTTGTACACTACCTATTGTTTTAAACTATCACTATCTCTCTCCTCGCCCATCTGACGGTGTGTGTGGGGGGGTCATTGATATAAAGTTGCATGTATACTGTGTACCTCAACCATTGATATAATATCATGTCTGAAGGTAATGAGCAGGATGTGAGCCTACCAGTTGGTTTGTCTTGTAAATTTTGTTCTACAAACCTGTCTAATCAGGATGTTGATGGAATATGTAGCAGATGTAACAGATTATTACAGCATATATCAAATGCATCTGTACCAACGGTGGAGCCACAAATGGTGGCCATCACGCCTCAGGTTTTGTCCTATTTGAAAGGCAAAGCTACTGCGTTGCAGGCTGTGGTACCACAGGTATTACCCCAGGCTGTAGGGTACCCACAGCATGTGCATCATCCTGTATATAGGTCTCCTATAAATCCTTGTTGGGATTATGCTATGGCTCACTCTAGTCAGAGTGTATTGCCACCCTCAGTCTCTCTGCAGGTGGGGATAAAGAAGCAGGGACATAAGAAGGTCTCATCAGGTGTCACATATTGACTCAACTACCTCATCAGACTCAGAGCATTGAATCAGTCTATGAAATAGAGGATTATCAAGTTGTGGACGTTCCCTCTCTGGTTAGAGCGGTTAGAACTGGTCTCAACATAAAAGAGTTAGAGCAAATTGCTCTGACAGATGATGAGCCAGTCTTTAGGCGCCAGTCGGTGTCTAAAGATTCTTTTCCATGGTCTGGACAGCTGACTATTCTTATGGCTGAAGCTTGGGAGACTCCTAATAAGCATTTTCAGCCCACTAAGAATTTGACCTCTCGATATCCATTTGCTACAGGAGCCTGTAACAAATGGGAGATTCCACCAACGATAGATGCACATGTGACGAGGCTGCTCAAAAGCGCTACGTTGCCCATCCCAGCAGCATCCTCGTTAAGAGGTTACCGATAGAAAGACTGATAATCATAATCATGTAGCCTGGGTAGCTAAAGCTATGGAGGAATGGAATAAGGCTCTAGAGGCATCTGATTGACCCGTCTAGAGAGCAGCAGGCTCTTCTTGGCCAATTGCAATATGGAGGAGACAGGGATCGACGCAGGTGTCCTAGCGTCTAGGATCTTGGCCAACTCTGTGGTAGTCCGCAGATCCCTCTGGCTTAAGACATGGAAAGCGGATGCAGGGTCCAAGAAGGCTCTTGAATCATTGCTATTTTCAGGGAAGGTACTATTTGGTCAAGGTCTGGATGATATGACTTCCTCGGCAACACCGAGGTCAGCGGAATTACCATCCACGTCTACATCTAAGAGGCAGCCATATCTGTCCTATCATCCACAAAGTAGGACAAAGAGGCAGTCCTCAGCCAAACAAATGGGCAAGAGGGCACAGCCCAAAGGGTATTGGCTGGGCAAACGCCCTGCTTCCAAGCCAGACAGTAAGCCTACTGTCTGATGGGATGGGCCTCCCCCTGGAGGATGTCATGGTTGGAGACCGACTGTTGCAGTTTACTCAGGCCTGGCATCAGATCACTACAGATGCCTGGGTACGAGAGCTAGTCTCTAAGTTATGCCATCACGTTCCACAGGCATCCCCCTTAAAGGTATGCGAGCACAACCCCTCCTACAGGGCTGCGGCCTACCGGGAGTCTATTGGGGCCCTCCTGGAATCAGGTGTTCTAGTGACCATTGTCTGCTAACAAGAGCACGGCTGCGTAATCAATTGGAAGAAGTCGTCACTTTCTCCAACTCAGCAGATGGTGCACTTGGGGGCATGGCTGGACTCTCTGGGACAGAGGATTCTTCTTCCAGAGGACAAGATTGTCCTCTGGAAGAATCAAAGCAGTTTGTGTGCACAAACTGCTTTGCAAGCAAACGGTGTCAGTTCACTCGGCGATGCAAGTGCTGGGCTCCATGGGAGCCACATTCGACATGGTGGCTTATGCCCAGTTCCACTCTAGGTCCCTACAGCTGTGGATCCTGGCCCAGTGGGATGGTCAGTAACACCGGATAAAAACCCAGATGGTACACATCTCACCGGAGGTCCACTTCTCCCTAGCCTGGTGGCTGGAGATGACTCATTTAAACAAGGGGCATCAGTTATGGATCCTGGAATTCTCACCACGGATGCAAGTCTGCGAGGATGGGAAGCAGTGACTGGTCATCACACTTTACAGGGAAAGTGGACAGACCAAGAAAGTCCAGAAAAAAAGGATTTGCCCTCCAGCACACTCTAGCAAAATCAACAAAAAATACTTTAATACCTCTGAATCTCTATTATCATGTGGGATTTGTTACATACATTTGCAAATATATGAATAAGCGCCAGGCCAATCATCAAGGCTCCTCTATACTGGCGTCCCTAACATTAAGGGGTTTATGTCCGAGAAGCAAGGTACCCCAAAAAAATTACAGCCAAGGACCATCCCCAGGGCATCACACGAAAAGGGGAAAAAAGGTGATAGTGATGTGTAAGGATAAATCAATGTGTTAATGAAATGTGAAAGAATTTAAACAACATAAATAATAAACAATTAGAATATTTTTATCACTTTTCTATGTGAATTAAGTGGTGATGCCCTGAAAAAGGTCCAGCCAGAACAACTCCGGGGGCCCCACTCCCAAACGCTCACCCCAAAATAATTATTGCTACATAATGGTAGCACCCACTCTGGGTCATATAATTACAAATTGGTGTACTGCATGATAACAGCACATATACAAGCTGAGAGCTAACTCACCTTGGAGGTGCCCCAGAAAACTCCACATGGCAATATATGGACCAGCACCTCCTCCTAATGCTGGCTCCCTTCATGCCTCAAACAAACAAAAAATATGGTGGTTGCTCATATCAGCTTAAAGACATAGCACAGGTGCTTGTAAAGGGCGGGGTTTACACTGAACACAGAAAAAAAGGGATTTGTCCCTCCAGCACACTGTAGCAAAATCAACAAAAATTGTTAGGGACGCCAGTATAGAGGAGCCTTGACGATTGGCCTGGCGCTTATTCATATATTTGCAAATGTATGTAACGAATGCCTCAAACTCTATTATGTAGGATTTAAGTATTTTTTGTTGATTTTGCTACAGTGTGCTGGAGGGCAAATCCCTTTTTTCTGTGCTATGTCATTAAGCTGATATAAGCAACTACCCTATTTTTTGTTTGCAGACCAAGAAAGTCATCTACCAATAAACATATTGGAGCTTCGGCCAGTACACAAAGCACTTATGTTGGCACAGAACCTTCTACAAGGCAGGGCGGTTCAGGTTCAGTCTGACAATGCAACAGTGGCCTGCATAAATCATCAAGGAGGCACTCGAAGTCCAGCAGCCAGAAGAAGTGGTGAGGATTCTGCTATGGGCAGAATGCCATCTTAATGTAATATCGGCAATATTCATCCCAGGTGTTCTCAACTGGGAAGCGGACTTCCTAAGTCGCCAGGACATAGACGCCAGAGAATGGGCCCTTCATCCGGAGGTATTTCAAGTCCTGGTGGATAGGTGGGGGATACCAGACGTAGACCTTATGGCATCACGTCACAACCACAAGGTCCCCAGTTACGGGTCCAGAACAAGGGACCTCTCAGCCTTCGTGGACACTCAGGCATGCCAACCTGAACTTCCATCTCACTGCTAATTTCCTCCATCCTCCCTTCCTCAAGGGTCGTCAGAAAAGTCAAACCAGAAGGAGGCAGGATGATACCGATATCTCCTGCCTGGCCCAGGAGGCATTGGTTTGCGGATCTGATACATCTATCAATACAGTCCATTTCCACTGCGCCTGCGGCAGGACCTGTTAATGCAGTGTCCCTGCCTATACCAGGATTTATATCGGCTGGCTTTGACAGCTTGGCTCTTGAGTCTTCCGTCTTAAAGGCCAAGGGGTTTTCTCCTTCAGTGATACAGACGATGCTTAGAGCAAGGAAGCCTGCTTCTGCTCGCATCTATCACAGGATTTGGCAGTAATTTTTTCTGTGGTGTTCCAACAAGAGATATGAAGTCCGCCATTACAGTCCACGTTTTAGGGATATCCAAGCTTGAGTCTAGATGGTTAAATCAAATTGATTGAGGTACTAATTAAGTCACCTGTGCTGAAGCATGGATATCCCTAAAACGTGGACTGTAATAGCAGACTTTGGGAACCTCTGCCCTAAGATATTCAAGGTATCCAGGGTACTTGGTTTTCTCCAGGCTGGATTAGACTTTGGTCGCTTGGCTACCTTGAGAGAGTCCAAGTTTCGGCTTTGACTGTTTGCTCCTCTGCTGGCTGTTAGAACATTCATGCAGGGGGTACTGTGTCTGCAACCTCCATTCCTCCCACCGGTGGCACCATGGGATTTGTCTTTGGTTCTCAAGGCACTGCAGATGAATCCCTTTGAACCCTTTGATAAGGTGGATTTGAGATGGCTGACTGTGAAGACGCTTTTTCTCCTAGCTATCGCTCGAAGAGTGTCTGTTTTGGCAGCTTTGTAATGACGCTCTCCATATTTGGTGTTCCATCAAAATAAAGCGGTCCTCCGTACATTCCAAAGGTTGTTTCTTGTTTTCACATTAATGAGGAAATTGTAGTCCCGGCCTTTAAAATCTCAGACCTGTCTACAGGTTAAGCTTCACTTGATGTGGTTCAAGCCATCCAGATCTACGTGGATCGGACAAAGTCCATCAGGAAGTCGGATTCACTCTTTTTGTTATGGTTTTCACAAGAGGTTGGCCAGCAAGCGAACAAACCGACCTAGTCTCGCTGGCTTCGTATGACCATTTCTCAGGTCTACTCTCAGGCTGATCTCCCTGTTCCTAACAAGGTGACGTGGGCGGTAAGACAAGGGTGCCTCTGTTGTACAGCTCTGCCACGCAGCCACTTGGTCTTCCATGAGTACGTTTATAAAGTTCTATGCTTTTGATACGTATGCCTCCCAGGATGCTTCCTATGGGCGGCGGATTCTCCTATCTGCTCAGGAGTGTCCCCACCCTTAAGGGAACTGCTTTAGGATGTCACAAGGTAATTCCTGTAGACCCTATGGAACCTGAAGAAGAAATACAGAATTATGGTCTAACATACCGTTTGATAATTTTTCTTCGGGGTCCACAGGGCATCCACCCTGATGCACCTTGCCTCAGATGGACTTGTTCTTAAACTTTATATCACAGATTCCCTCTTCACTTGAGTATTTTCTTGTGAAATGTTTTTCTTCTCAACTCTCTTTCCGCGAGGCTTGGTCACAAGTGAATGCCTGTGTATATAGGGAGGAGGACCAGTGCATGCTGGGAGTTCTAAAGCTTTGCTGTTTTTGGTGCATTGGATGCTATCCAACTATATATCCCAAGGTAATTCCTGTGGACACTATGGACCTCGAAGAAAAATAATTATCAAAAGGTATGTTATACAGAATTATGGTATTTTTTGCAAATGCAATACAATTAAGGGATGCTGGTGTCAAGAGTAGTGTTCAGTAACTGTAGATATAGTGGTCATGTCACTATTTAAAGCCTTCTAACCAAACTATGGTGCCTTATAAAGTCTTTCTGGATAGAGGATTGTGAACCTTAACACTAACAGGTAGTATTAATTCTGTATATTCCTGCAGGTTTAGAGAAGACTACCAGATTGTAGGAGCTGTGTCCCATCTTTGAGACACTTAAGGAACATTTTAGAGAACAGTGAAATTAATACATAATGGCCAACTTAATTCCATCCCTGAATACAGGTAATGATCCCTCAGGTAATGATGTTGTGATCTGGATCGTGTAGTAGACTTCAGGAAACACAAGGCATACGTAATAGAAAACTCAATTATGTAAAACCTTACATAGCGCAGTACATAAATACAAATATATTAAAATACCACATTTTGTGGTGTGTCAACCCCTTTAGTATGGTGTGTCAGAAGTTATGGTGTACAACAGCAACAAAGCAGATCTGCTTTCCAGTACAAACCCACCCATATACAGTATCTTGTCATATTTTGTATGATCTGTTTACATGTTTATGGAATACATTTATGGATTAAGTTTAATGTAATATGGTCAATATATATTCTATTTTCTGAACTCCTAAGGAGGAATTTCTTATGGATAAGAATATTCCCACTATATCCCTGATGCAGAGGTTCCCAAACATGGTCCTCAAGGCTTCCCAACAGTTCAGGTTTTACAGAGATCCATGGTTGAACACAGGTGTTTAAAACAAATTGACTGAGGTACTAATTAAGCCACCTGTGGTCAAGCATGGATATCCTTATAACCTGGACTGTTAGGGTGCCTTGAGGACAGAGTTTGGGAACCTCTGCTGATGTCTGATGTAGTACACTATTACTTCTGACTCACCTACTTATTTCTTATTGGGAGTAAAGATAATACTAAAAGGGTTGACTGACCTGAAATATCTGTAGGATTTTATTTTAATAGATTTGTATTTACTGTAAGTTTTTACACTGAGTGTTTCCTCCTTAAAGTGTGCCTTGTGATGGCCAAAGTTCACTATGAGATCCAGATAACAGCATCATTACCTAAGGGAAGTTTTTATCTCTCTGTTCTTAAGTACCTCTGACATTTGATCTATTATTTGTTTCAGTTCTTTTTGGGGGAGGACAAAGGTTTTCTGTCCTAAGGCAGCTTTTCCATGGTTTCCGCCAGTCAGGACCCTCTACCTTTCAGTTGTTTCCACATATACTTATCTCCACTTTACTCCTTTGATAAATCTCTTTACTCTTTGGGGCTGTTATGTAGTGATGGAGCAGGATGTCCTTTTGGTCATTGGATTGTATTCTGTATATTGTGTACATGGGGTCTATTATATACTGGACAGTGGAGTCTACTGTGCTAAGAATTTGTTTGCCATATGTGTATGTTTATTTCTTTTCATCCTATGGTGCAACTCGTATTTGGAAGAAATTGGAAAGAGTGATGTGCATATTGTATAAAAGTGTAAGGACAAACCTTAATTATACAAGACATTTCAGTTAGATTAAGTAGTTCCACAAATTGAGGGCAACAAATCATTTTACTGTACAAGATAGAGAAAATAAAACAGCCAACAAAATATTACAGTACACTTTTTTTTTTTATACACATGTATAAAGTTTTAGTATAAACAGTTTGTGTGTACAAAATGAAATGTCTGCACTCCGGTGCACAAAACACAAAAATAAGTTAAACATTTTATAAAAAAAAAATGCCCTTAGCCTTCAGTCATCAAGAGCCATAATTAAGTAAAGTGTGAGATTTAATGAATTACATGGCTTTTATAGAGAACATCCTCACTGTACTCTATATTTTTCCTGATCATAAAACATGACGTGGTTCAGGTTTTTACCCATGACTTCTTTAATATCACAAAAATAATTAAAATCTCATTGACTTCATGCATTATGTAGTATCATACCTTATTTTACACTTCTCAAACTGAATGACAACATTTTGATACCTGTTCAAAAGATTTTGAATTGTCAGCTTTTATTTTTTTTCCAATACACAATAAATAAAAAAAATAACTTAATGTGTGGCGAAATGTAGTAGTGCACAAACTAACAGATACAGTAAGTAGTTTTTCAGCAATTTCTAGTCCACGTATAGATAGTAATGAAACAAAAAGGAAATCCCAACTAAAGCAATACCAGGTTTTTATCACCTCAATGTTCCCATAATTTTGAGACTTTAATACATATTTCTGATGTCATTAATGTTGCAAAACAAAATTATGCAAGCTGGGATTTCCCCACTAACTAAACGAGCTAAGATTTGTCATAGTTCCCAACTGTTTCATAAAAACAGTCTTCATTTACTACTGACGTTAAACTCTGAATGCTAAATTCCCTCTCCAAGATAGCATTTAGATCAATATTTCCACTATCTGACTGGCTGTCAAGAGATTCATGGTGGTCTTTCATTGCTTGTATAATCCCCTGTTCTCTCTTTGTGCCAGTAACTCTACGTTTAATTGGACAGAAATGGCCCCGTACAAGTTTTGGGTGTTCCTTTACTTGGAAGTTACCTTCCACATCAGTTGTAGTGGGTTCAGCATATTTTGATTCAATGTTGGAATGTTCCGCGATGTTTAGATTCTGGAAGTGTACTTCAATGTCTTGTGTTGGGCTGTTCTTGGTGCTGGTCATACAGGGTGTCCTAATTGGTACCCTGTAATTATCTTCATCATCGGTGAGAATGTCCGATTCTTTCATTGTTGTGTGTGGTAGGTCTGAGACGCTCTGTTTCAGATGCTTGACTGGAGAGCCATTTTTGGACTCCCGCACGTTATCAGTTGTTTGACAACCACTACTGTGCGTGCTGCTGCTTAGGCTGCAGTCATCTGAATCTAGTCCATTGCCCTTACTTGTGCCACTGTTCCAGTCGGTGCTAGGGCTGTGTTTTAGCACTCTTAATGATCTTGTCGATGCTGTTAATAAATTGTATAGTATGAGTGAACATTTTTCAAAAATTACTGCTCATGACAGGTAAAAATCAGTAACGTAATTTAATTTAAGAACACAAATTCCATAAAGTGTTAGTGCAACTATTGTATAAACATGTGTGTCTAGTACAAACAAGTTTAATATATATTCTACTAGCTGATGCACCTGGTTTCACATGGGTAGACCTTAGATATTTACTTTTTCCATTTTTATCTCACCACTCAAATAACACAATAATCCTTCATCTCTATAGTAAGACATTACCCTACCTCACCTGTGTACTAACAGGCAGGGCCGGAGTTAGGCTTCTCTGCGCCCAGCGACGTCCTGTGCTGCATTGCCGCACCCTCCCCCTAATCGTATAACTCAATAACACTAGCAGGAGGCGGGATTTCACAAAGCCAGGCAATGGTGAGTTCAGACAGGGCTGCGCCCTTTAGGTAATGGCGTTACGGGCGACGGACCTGCTAGCCCATGCCTTAAGCCGCAACTGCTAACACATTTCCCTCCCTCGCCTGTGTTGTAAAACATTTGACATTCCCCTCCCTCACTTCTGTAGCAATATATTTCCCTCTTACTTCCCACACTATTTAAATAGGGCAGTGGTTCTCAAACAGTGTTTAGGACCCCACACAGGTCACGTTTTCCAGATCACCTAGATGCACAGGTGTGTTCATCAGTCACCGACATGTTTTAAAAGATCCACAGGTGGAGATAATTATATAATTAGTGATTCTGTGAAAAGACCTGGAAAATATGCTCTGTTGGGGTCCTGAGGACAGAGTTTGAAAACCTGTGAAATATGAGAACCACACCAACTGCTTATGATGATTAGCAGCACTTGGGATGACAGTTGGTGTTTGAATATTGAAATGTGCTACAGCCACAATGAGACAGTCAGGACATTCCTAAGGGGGTGAATAGGGCTAAAATGTTTCCTGCCCCTGTGCAGTCAAAAAATCACTTCATAGTGGGTACCTACATCAGGGAAGGAATATACTCCATACATATGGAACAATGATTTCCTTTTCAGACTTCATGGCAGCACTTAAGTATGGGTTATTATACACCTGAGTAGGCAGAGGAAACAATGGTCTCCCCCTCTAAGGTATATAGAAGTGTGACCATTCCTTTTTCTTATTTGTCTGGAGATTTTTTATTTTATTGTAGAGATATGGTAAGAACTTACCTTTTATATATTTTTCGACAAGGTCCATAGGGTCCACAGGAAACCTTGGGGGGGTATAGGTGATGACGAAGACATTTGGGCACCATGCAGTTACATTTTTTTTCTCCCAGGATGCAACGGGGCCTCCCTCTATACCCCGCCCCCGGGCCGGAGGCTCCTCAGTTACGTAGCAAGCCAAAAGCCGGAGGAGGATAAAAGAGAAGAAAGTCTGGAACACACTAGTATCACATTCTCACACATAGACCTCGTAGAAAAAGATAACAAAAGGTAAGTTCTTACCATATCTCTACTTCAGGGTCCATAGAAGGTCCACAGGAAACCTTGGGGATTCCCAAAGCAGTACCCTCAAGGGCGGGGATGCTCCTGTGCAGAAAGGAGAATCTGCCGCCTGAAGGAAGCATCCTGAGTGACAAAGGTATCAAAGCCATATCTCAAAAAAGTCTGGATAGAAGACCACATGGCCGCCTTACAAATATGTACAGCCGAGGCACCATGACTAGCTACCCACGAAGGGCCTATAGACAGAGTAGAATGAGCAGTAATAGAGGGCAGGACTGTAAGGCACTCATGAATGTAAGCCTCAGAGACAGTCATGCGAAGCCATCTAGCCAAAGTTTGTTTATTGGCTGGCCATCCTCTCTTGTAGAAACCAAAAGGTACAAACAAGGAGTCCGATTTCTGAAGAGAACTTGTACGATCCACATAAATCCTGAGGGCACGTACCACCTCTAATGAGGCCTCCCCTGCCGAGAGGTCTCAGGAATTAAAGGCCGGCACAATAATTTCTTCATTAATGTGGAAACTAGAGACCACCTTAGGAAGGAACCCAGGGCGAGTTCGAAGCACTGCCCTGTCCCTATGAAAAACAAGAAATGGGGAATGGTGAGAGAGCCCCTAAATCAGAAACTCTTCTGGTGGAAGCAATGGGCAGAAGAAAAACAGTCTTGGCAGTAAGCCATTTGAGATCCACTGAACCCAGTGCTTGAAATGGAGGGCTCTGGAGAGCCTTAAGGACAACAGCCAAATCCCAAGGTGCTACAGGAGGGACAAACGGAAGCTGGATATGAAGGACCCACTGCAGAAAAGTGCGGATGTCAGGAAGAGGAGCAATCTTTCGCTGGAACCACACTGAAAAGAACAGAGATATGGACCATCAGTGTAGCAAGGCGGAGACCAAGGTCTAAACCCGCTTGCAGAAAAGCCAACACTCTGAGTATCCTAAACATCTGGGGGTCATAACTTTTTGGACAACACCATTCAAGGAGAGACTCCGAAGATCTGAGGGCCCGATTCAGAGCCGAATGCTCTGACCAGAGCGCTCGCTCTGAATCAGTGCCCTCCTCCATGAAAATGGAGCGGCCTCCTGGCCGCTCGCATAGCTGTGGGTCACCACCCACAGCATATGCGAGCGTCCATGATGATCATCGCGACCATTGGGCTTGCGACGGAGACCCTGCGGTAGGGTCTCGCTGCAAGCCCTAGAGTGATTTTGGCTCTATCAGAGCCAAAATCACTCCCACTGACATCACTATGGGAACGCCTCCATCTGGCAGGCACGCCCACCAAAGGGGGCGTGCTGTCAATCAACATCGACAGCACGCCCCCTTTGGTGCGAGACCCGGAGCGATGGAGAGCCCGTCGCTCGCCGGGTCTCGCGCATACGCACGACGGAGCTCCCTCCGTCGTGCGCATGCGCAGTGGGGGAACATCGACCTGCTTGAGAACGGGTCTGAATGACCTCCTGAGTACCATGGATGTCGGGGCCACGCTGGAGCAGCCAGCAGGACCATGCCTCCCTCTTGTTTGAACTTCTGAATTACTCGAGGAAGGAGGGAGATTGGAGGAAACAGGTACACAAACTGGAAAGTCCACTTGATTGACAGAGCATCCACAAGAGAGCACTGGTGTCTCTTGTCCTGGACCCGTACTGAAGCAGCTTGTGATTTAGTCGAGAGGCCATGAGGTCCATGTCTGGAAGGCCTCACCTGTCCACTAGGAGTTAAAACACTTCTTGGTGAAGAGACCATTCCCCTGGATGCACGTCGTGATGGCTGAGGAAGTCAGCTATCCAATTCTGCACTCCTGGAATGAACACCGCCGATTATGGCTGGTAGATGGCCTTCCACCCATGTCAGAATACGTGACACCTGTCATTGCCGCCTGACTTAGAGTTCCTCCTTGACGGTTTAGATAAGCCACTGTCGTGGCATTGTCTGACTGTACTTGCACGGGGTTTCCGGGAAGCAACAGCCTGGCTTGCTGCAGAGCCCTGAAGCCTGCCCGCAGTTCCAATATATTGATTGAAAGCGCAGATTCCCCTGTGGTCCACCTTCCCTGAAATGAGTGTGGACCAGTCACTGCACCCCAGTCCCGAAGACTGGCATCCGTCGTCAGAAGGGCCCAGTCCGAGATCCAAAAGGGAATCCCCTTGGTGAGGTGAGCCGTATGTAGCCACCAGGTTAGCAACAGGTGTACTTCCGGAGAGAGCACCATCATTTGAGTCCGTATATGATGGGGAAATCAGTCCCACTTGGAGAGGATCAATAGCTGCAGAGGCTGGAATGAAACCGGGCATACTCCACCATGTCTAATGTCGACACCATGGATCTCAGTAACTGCATTGCTGAGCGGACTGACACTCGGCGATTGTGAAATCAAAATCTCCAGGTACCATAGCCAGTATAACTGAGCGTAGGGTCTCCATTCTGAACCTGGGTACCCTGAGGAATTTGTTCAGGGACCTGAGATTAGGACGGTAAGAACAGTTTGGCTTCTGGACTAGAAAAAGGCTGGAATAATACCATGTTCCTCTTTGTGACGATGGGACCGGTACAATGACCCCTGCCTGCAGCATGGATTGTACCATCTCTTGAATCGCCACAGCCTTGTCCAAGTTTTTCGGAAGTCCTGTGCAAAAGAAATTAATGGGGAGGCCTTCTGTGGAAGGAGAGGGCATACACCAGGGAGACAACTTCCTTCACCCAGGAATCTGTGGTAGTTTGACACCAGTACTGGGTGAACTGAAGAAGTCTGCCTCCCACCCTTGGGTCCCCCAGGAGGAGGCCCATCCCGACAAGTGGAGGAATTGTCATCAGGCTTGGCAGCTGGAAGTGTGGTACTGCAGGGCTGCTTCTTCGGCCTGGCAGATTTCTTGATGGTGGATGGCTGGGAAAGGACTGAGGGCCTGATTCAGAGGCGCACGCTATTTGCGTGCATGCGCTCGCTCTGAATCAGGAAGTCCCTATTTTTAGTTCCAGTCTACAGGCCGCTCGCACAGCTGACTGACCATCCACAGCTTGTGCAAGCGGCCTGGCGATGGTCGCGACCATCGGCATTGCGAGGAGACCCTTGGGGTAGGGTCTCAGCATTCGCAATGCCAAGTGGACTTCCAGCTCTAATAGAGCCGGAAGTCCACTACTGACATCACGAGTGATGTCAGTAGGGCCGCCCCTCAAGGTTTCCTGTGGACCTTCTATGGACCCTGAAGTAGAAAGACTAATGCTGGCTATGCATGGTGAGAAAATTTGCCATAATACAGACTGACCAATTATCTGACATTTCCATACACTATTAGATAATTTGTCAGTCTGATGTTGACTATTATCCACTATCAGATCTTTCAGGCATGCTGAAAGATTTCTCATGCCTGAAAAAGTGATAATTGGTGCTTGGTCGCAGCAATACGCTGTCACTTTACACTGGTCTGCATCATTTTTGAGATTGAGGTTTTGTTAGGTGAACTTTTATAATTAGTGCATGGTGAATTCAAAAATAGAACTTGTTTTGCTCAATCAGGTCAGGTTTGCTCTCTCAAGTTTAATAAGTAAATTTTTCGTTAAAAAATTATATATTCTTTTCAAATTATAATGTTTGTTACAAAGCAGACTTACATTCGCATCAAATATATAGTGTGTGTGTATGTATGTATGTATGTATATATATATATATATATATATATATTTATTTTGCTACACATATACAGTTGTTCTGGAATAAAGGACATTTTCAAAGACTTTCGAGTGTGTTCTGCATCTGGAACATCTCTGTTGAGGCACCAGCAATAGTCCGCAAGCTGGGGGGGAGGGGGTTTAAGGTGTGCTGATATATTGCTGCTCTCTGTTCCAGGTAGCATGGCTTGAGGTCTCTGAGTAAATTGTTTTATAAAATAGTGCAAGAATCACCCAAACAGGTCTGTGGTCTAGTCACCATGTCAGAGCGGCAGTCTTCACTCCTTTTGTGAGGAAAATGTATCATGCCTTTTTAGGATCTAAAATTGGTAATGTAAGTCCATAAACATGCATTTCCTCAGCTCATATTTAGAGTACTTTCCTGAAAACTATGGTGATCTCAGCGAGGAGCCATGAGAGCCCTTTCATCAAGACATTTGAGTGATGGAAGAGAGGTACCAGGGCCTCTGGGATGTGAATATGCTTGCAGACTATTGCTGGTGCCTCGAGCTATGTTCCAGGTGCAAAACACACACAAAAGTATAACTATTTGTGTACCATTTCACATAAAAAAAAATATTTATATATATATATATATATATATATACACACACATACACACACACACACACTGTACATTTGATGCAAATTTAAGTATTATATAATTTATTTATGAAATATGAACTTTTTTAAACTTGAGAAAGCAGAAAAAAAAACATGACCTGATTTATCTAAATTTTTTAATTCACCATTCACTAAATATAAAATATCAACCTTGACCTCTGGAAAACAAAATGTAAAACTCAGCCCAATTAGCAAATAATAGTCTGATCAGGATGATAATTTTAGAGTGTATGGCCACCTATTCCATTCATGGAAAGGATACAGAAGGTCCCAGAGTCCCTTCCATTCTGATTATCTACTGGTACAAATGGTGGCTTTTAGGGGCCATTCTGTACTTCCAGAGGTACTAGAACAAGAAAGATGGCATTTTTTAATTTGAAAAAGCTTGTGTTGCAGTTCAGAGCTTGTCCCACACAATTACATAATTGGAAAAGTCAGCAGTCAAAGAGGAACAACCTTACATGAGTAAGGATTTGCTCCATTGCGGAGTGCAGAGACACTAAAGGATACCTGATCTAGGTAAGCCCCTTAAGCAAGGGCTATTTATTGTGTTCTTTATACTGTATATGAGTTGGGTTATTTTTTTTCCTTTTATTTATTCAAGCACTTTTACTTGTAGACACATTTCTTTGTTTATAATAAGAATTTACTTAAAGATCATAAGGAAGCATTATGTATGGATTTTATGCCTGAGGTAAGCCAAATACATCCCCCATAACAATATAAAGACTTAATTAACTGGATGTTGAGATAATTTGTTTTCATTACTGTGGGTATCTGTGTTACTGATTTTTGATTTATATAAATGCATTAAATGGCTTTGCGCCTTTGAAAGAAAAGAGAAAAAAAAAAAACCACTGTCTAATTACAAACAAAATAAAGTTTAAGTAATAAAAAAAAAAAAAAAAAGATTGTGGGGTAACTTTGAGGTCACTTAATTAAAACAAATGTAAAAAATAAATTTTTCATAAAATACATACTGTCATTAAATTTGGGGGTGCATAAACTAACAAAGTTTATTTTGTGGTATTTAGAGGCCTTTTTTCACACCAATGACATGTAATTATTGGACTAATTAAGCTAACTGGAAACATTCAATTGCCTACTTAGTCATTGGGTGGTGGTGGGGATTTTCATTCACTTTGCACCTGCTCTGGGCTGTGAAAAAAAGAAATAAATAAAAATCGGCTGAATTTCTCCCCAGCAGTTAAATAGGCAAAACCTTGCGGCTGTGAGAAAATTGTGTTTACAATTGAATATGCTCCTAGGTTTCCTATTCAAGGACTAAGGGCCTGATTCAGCACGGATCACAACTGCCGATGTGTGTGTTCTGCGTATGCATCGCAGTGTGCATACCGGTCACTGCGATAGAGAAGCGATCACAGTGAGCACACAGTACAAGTGCTAAGTGATTGACAGGAAGTGACTGGGGGTGTGGAAGGGGGGTGGTCAGTGCAATGCAAGCGTGCCTGTGCATTTGGACGCCGTTACAAGGGCGTACATAATTAACCCCCTGCAATGGCATACGCAGCCTGAGCTCTAGATACCGACAGGAAGATTAGCAGTTTGTGAGTGAGTTCAACAACAACTGTGCGTATGGG
This sequence comes from Taudactylus pleione, assembly GCA_031769625.1. Lineage (NCBI taxonomy): Eukaryota > Metazoa > Chordata > Amphibia > Anura > Myobatrachidae > Taudactylus > Taudactylus pleione. The sequence goes on from JAUIMM010000472.1 coordinate 7,715,090, forward strand.
TCCGATGGTTCTCGATGTCACCGATGTTTTTGCACACTTGCAATAGTACTGCGGGTGTAAGTAAAGGGAAGAGGGTGGCTTGATAAAGTGGCGGGTGTCTTTGTATAGTATTGCGATTCATTTTCATAATTTTGCAGCAGCCGGGTGACTGCGAAGGAAGCCTTGCGAACCATGCTGAATCAGGCCCTGAGACCACTAACTGGGATTTTGTACTCAAAATGGATTTGGCAATAGCTTGTCTATTAGTAAAAGCTGAGATACCATTAGAGGATAGGAGGTCCCATGCACAAAACAAAATGTAGAAACTTAAATATTGTAAGTTTCCATGTGTCAGACAATAAGTGCTTTGGCCTAAGTTTACAAAGCAATCAGAGGTTGGATGGACAATCTATAAAAAGAATCTTGGTGAGAGGAGTTTTTATATTAATGGAAGAAATAACTGTACCAATAATATAATGTAATGCCTTGTACTTATGCAAATATGGACTTTTGATTACAATATTTAAAACATAAATAGATTTTTATGCGTTATTTTCTGGAACAGTTTTGATATATTTATTTTAATTTGGATCAAAGGCAAAGTGAGAGAGTCTACAGCAATAACGTGAAAATGCCATTAGGTCTGAATACTTTTGCAAGGCACTGTAGTAATATTGTAAGGGTATATATTTATTTATTTTTTGTTCAATGAATAGCATTTTAGCCTTACTCCATTTTTTATAAAGTTGACTCCAAAATAATTTTTCTTAATTAGAAAAAATCTACGCACCTAATTTTGCAGACATTGGAATTCTGTTTCTTAATGGTACCAATCGATCTTTGTAGGTCTTCTCCAAAGGTAAGTCACATTTAATGTTTCGCCTGAAGTTCTCTCTCAGAATCGAACGAATTACTTTAATTGTGCTGCTTTTGCTTTCACAATCACTGAAATAATAAAATACTTAGTCAGTCCTGGTTTAAATTGCATCCACACACACGGTGCTCCTGTTTTAGTGCAACTGCCTGAGAAGGACTAGTGATAAGAGATTTCTTTTCCTGTGCGGTCTATCACTGTTACAGATGTGTCCTCTGTCATTGTTGCTGCAGTTGCATTTAAACAGCCCTTCCAGTCACGCCTAGTCCCATGCGAGTTTACTCATGACAAACATCTTTCGACGCAAATGTAGCTTATTTGCAATGTGATGCGAATAAGACGCACAAGCAGACTTTACTGATTTAAATGATATGCGGCATGTGGATGTTCTGTGTGCAATTGCAGCTGTATACGAAATGCTACGTTACAGTGTCAGCAGCTGTGTTCTACACCATGTTCTATTGCACAGGTTCTCAAACTCGGTCCTCAGGACCCCAAACAGTGCATGTTTTCCAGGTCTCCTCCCAGAATCAAAATTTAAATAATTATCCCCACCTGTGGATCTTTTAAACTGTGTCAGTGAGTAATGAATACACCTGTGCACCTGCTGGGGGACCTGGAAAATATGACCTGTGTGGGGTCCTGAGGACAGAGTTTGAGAACCACTGTTCTACTGTGATGATTTTACAGACTCCCATTGCCGGGCCGAGTCGCACAAGAGCTGATGGCTCTCATGCGCCCTGTGTAATGCGACTCGTAATGCATGGAGGGTAGACAAGGAGACATATCTGTACTTCTAAGAAAGCATGATACATTCAACTGGTGTCTTTGCACGTGTGTGTTTGTGTGAAGATAAATACATTATATATATATATATATATATATGTAATATTACATATATTACAGATGTGTCCTTGCTCACCTAGCCTCAATACGCCATGCAGAGAGACATACCTTGCACAAGTGAAACACCAAGTCCTGTGCATCTATGTCAGCGTATGGCCTTTTTATTTGCCGAAAATGCATCGCAATGTGATACAACTAGGACACACCAGCAGACACTGCTGATTAATTGATATGCAACACTTGTATATCTGTGTGCGCCTGAGTCTGTATACAGAACATGGCGTGGAAAAAAGCTGCGGCCGTTGCATCATTGCACTTTGTATGCAGATTCAGAGACTCAGTCACACACAGATATACAAGTGTTGCATATCAAAGTAATCAGCACAGCCCAAGTCGGATTCACCCATTGTAAATATTAGATTATACATATACATTTTTTCCCATAGTGCAGATAAACACATACCTGCTACAGAGCTGAAATATGGTTTCTGGTCTTCCTTGAAGTTCAGATTTTGTATGAATAAGTTCCCACAAGCAGTTATTTTCTGTTCCTGAGTAATGTGACAAGATAAATACACCAATTACAGCCCTCACAATGAGCACATTGAGGCTTCTGTATGGGAAGTTTCAGATAAAAATACTTATTTGCAGGTGAAACAACAATTTAATCACAGCTATAGTATCTAAGTGAGTTGTCCACCATCCGATGACTGTGAATGTTGGGAAATCATACCAATCTAAGGTCGGGAAACTTTAAACATGATGGTAAAGCAGCATGATTAAAGTTATAACGCTGACACGGTTACAATGCTTTTAGTAACATTAGTACTGTGTCCACATACTCTGCCGTCGAGGTCATTGTAAATGTCGGAAAATTTACTACCTCCCCAGATGACTATTTATTAGTTTACACATGCTATCTGCATCTTTTACTTCATATATTACTTTTTATTGTTCAGCCAATAAAGGAGAATCATTGCCATGTATACAGAGACCAGCTGTGCCAGTCTTATACCAAAACAGCAATGCCTGTTCATATGAATACATAGTTAAAAACAATATCTAGCTTAAAAAATGGTGTTCAGTAAAAGTTGCAGGATGAGGTGTACTGTACAAAAGAATAGTTTGGCGCAGATAGACAATGCCCTTACTGTGCCTTGCAAAAGTATTCACCCCCTTGGCTTTTTACCTTTTTTGTTACATTACAACCTGTAATTTTTTTTTTTTAAATCTGAATTTTAGGTGATAAATCTGCACAAAATAGTCTAATTTGGTGAAGTGAAATGAGAAAGATATATATATAAAAAAATAATCTTTATATTGCACAGACGGTGTAATGATTAGCATTACTGCCTCACAGCACTGAGGTCGTTGGTTCGATACCCACTACGACCCTAACTGTGTGGAGTTTGTATATTCTACCTGTGCTTGCGTGGGTTTCCTCCCACACTCCAAAAATATACTGGTAGGTTAATTGACTCCTAACAAAATTACCGTGTGCATGTGGTAGGGAATATACAGTGTAAGCTCCACTGGGGCAGGGACGGCTGTGAATGGACAAATTCTCTCTGTACAGCGCTGTGGAATGTGTGTGCGCTATATAAATAACTGGTAATAAAATAATATAAATAAAATTCAGAAAATTGGCATGTGCATATGTAATCAGCCACTTTGCTATGAAGCCCCTCAAAAGTTCTGGTGCAACCAATTACCTTCAGAAGTCACATAATTAGTGAAATGAAGTCACCTGTGTGAAATCTATGTCTCACATGATCTGTCATTATAAACACACCTTTTCTGAAAGGCCCCAGAGGCTGCAACACCACGAAGACCAAGGAGCTCTCCAAACAAGTCAGGGACAAAGTTGTTGAGAAGTACAATTCTGGGTTGGGTTATAAAAAAATAAAAAAATCTTTGATGATCCCCCGGAGCACCATCAAATCCATCATCATCAAATGGAAAGAACATGGTACCACAACAAACCTGCCAAGAGAGGGCCGCCCACCAAAACTCATAGACCGGGCAAGGAGGGCATTAATCAGAGAGGCAGCACAGAGACCAAAGGTAACCCTGAAGGAGCTGCAGAGTTCCACAGCAGAGACTGGTGTATCTGTGCATGTGACCACAATAAGCCATACACTCCATAGAGCTGGGCTTTATGGAAGAGTGGCCAGAAAAAAACCATTACTTAGTGATAAAAATAAGACACGATTTGAGTTTGCCAAAAGGCATGTTGGTGACTCCCCAAATGTATGGAGGAAGGTGCTCTGGTCAGATGAGACTAAAATTTAACTTTTCGGCCACCAAGGAAAACGCTATGTCTGGCGCAAACCCAACACATCCCATCACCCCAAGAACACCTGGAAAACATCCCCACAGCATGATGCTGCCACCACCATGTTTCACTGTGGGGATGTTTTTCAGCAGCAGGGACTGGGAAACTGATTTGATTCAAGAGAAAGATGGATGGTGCTAAATACAGGGATATTCTTGCACAAAACCTGTTTCAGTCTGCCTGTGATTTGAGATTGGGACGGAGGTTCACCTTCCAGCAGGACAATGACCCGAAGTATACTGCTAAAGCAACACTCCAGTGGTTTAAGGGGAAACATTTAAATGTGTTGGAATGGCCACTTATCCAAAGTAATTGCCGCGAAAGGTGGCTCGACAAAGTACTAACTTTATGGGGGTGAATAGTTATGCACGCTGAAGTTTTGTTATGTTGTCTTAAATGTTTGATTAACAAAAAAAAAAAAAACACAACTTCACAGTTGTAGGCATGTTCTGTGAATGAAATGAAGCACACATTCAAACAATCCATTTTATTTCCAGAATGTGGGGCAACAAAGCATGAAAAATGCAAGGGGGGGGGGGGGAATACTTTTGCTAGGCACTGTATATATAGCTGCCACTTTAGTGATTCAACCTACAATGTTTTGCTTTATTTAAAGACCCTTGTCTAGCCCATGAAACTTTACATGCTGTTGTTTAAATATATGCATACATAATAAACACATACACAATATACCAACACATTCATCGTTAATACGCGAATATTACACATTTAATGTTTTTTGCCCATACAATGTGAAAATAGGACGCTCTTAGCCAAAACAGTAGTAATCCCTAAGGGCGTACAAACATAAAATAGGGGCAAATGCTTGTTATTTTATATAAAAACAGACGTGCCAACAGCGCAAAACACAGATGGTTCATCCTAGGTAATCATTTTGTACATGCAAGTTGGCACATATGTCTTTGGGAAAAATTTACTTGACAATATTAAGTTAATAACTAATTCTTGGTACACACTGGGCGATATATTCAATTGAATGTCTGATACATTGTGTGTGCATTGGCCAGTGTGTACCAGCGATATGTCTGAACGACATCGTTCACAGACATATCACAACGGCTGTATATCTGCAGATATATTGGGGCATCGTGCTGTGTGTACGGGCAGTCAGACAACCGCCCATACACTTGCTGCACGGGCAGCCGTGATTGACAGTTCAAATGGGCAGGCGCATCTAAATGCCCGCCCAGTTGTGATGTCAGTCACGACAGATCAGGCGGTCTGTATGCAGAACATATATTCTGCACAGACTGCAGATATATATCGGTGAGGTGTGTACCCACCTTAAGTTAGTCTGACATATATACCAACCTTCATGTACAATTTTATCAATATTGGAGATGATCGGTGGGTACCCCTGGTCCATTTAACATGGAATAACCCTATGGGGGAGGAATTCAAATAGTTTTTAAACATGGGGATATGAAAGAATGGTCAATATGTTCAGTGAAAAAAAAAATCCAGAACTTTCCTACTTTCTACAATATTATAATTTGTAATACACACTAATATTCTATTATTACCTGCAGCATTGCCCATCCTGACCTGCAGAGCAGACAAAGGAATCAGCCAGCGGAATTTAAATTGATCAATATCGCCATAGGTTTGAGAAGCACGCAGGTTTTGATTCTGTGAAATAATTATGAGGACATGCATCTTAATCAAATAATGGTTGATATAAAATGTACAAAAAGAAATCATACTGGAATCAAGTGAAGTAAAAAAATGGTAATAAACAAATAATAATTGAAAAACTTTGGCCCTGCAGCAGATATTTGGGATGTGGAGCCTATTTTGCTGCATGTACAGCTAAGTAAAAGCTTTGTACGTGAAGTTGAAGGCAACAGCCAGAATACAAAAGAGTGGAAGGATGGGAAGCAAGCCAGGTCTTGATAAATTCAGGCTGGACTCTACAAATCCCTCACATACAGGCACAAGTAGATTTCATTTGACAGGATGATGTATTTCTAAAAGCTTCAAGGAAGGGGGAAATTTCACTAACTTATTCCTGCTGTAGCTGGTGGCTGAGGAGCAGCTCTACACATGAAAAAACAGCCCAATATTTACATTTCCTTCGAGTAGAGGCTCCCAAACTAGAAGCCATGGTTCCCTGAGGTGTCACGGCGGCCTAACGAGACTGCCCAGCGAATTTTTAAAAATAATTTTTTTTGTGTGCAGGAGCTGTCCTGTCCGAGGAAACCAACAGGCAGTGAATCCAGGGACTGCATCTTGCTGAATGGGGTCCTGCAACGCAATGCATCATGGGAGATCAGACAGGAAGTGTCTGATCTGAGATATGATGCTGCAGAACGGTGCTAGCAATCATAACTAAAGGTAAGTAAAGCTGGGCATCCACTATACAATTTTCTGTCAAATATCTCTCCAATCTGGCTGGTTGGAATGAAAACCTGGTAATGTATGGGAGCAAATGACAGTCGATAATATGGTTTTAAACACTGAAAAAAGGACAACAAAATTGTTAAATTTGGTTAAATTTGTGTGTTTTACCCAATTCGTCTGAACAACCAGTGTTTGTGAGCAAATGGATGATTGTCATTTGCTCCCATACATTACCAGGTTTTTATTCCAACCAGCCAGATTGGACAGATATCTGACAGAAAATTGTATAGTGGATGCCCAGCTTAAGGGGGGGGGGGGGGAGGCAAAGGTTTAGGGTTATAAATACTTATTATTTTGGATTAGGGGCCTTGAAAAACAATTATGGAGTCCCTAAGGGTGCCTCGAACTGAGAAAGTTTGGTAACCGCTGCCTTAGAGATTGTGGGGTCGGGCTAGGCAGAGCCTCCCCTGTCGTAATGCAGAGTTTTGAATATAAAAATAATTAGAATACTACAAAAGATATTTACAACTTATAAATATTTTCTTTGTATTATTCTGAAATATATATATATATATATATAACGGATATCCCTGATCCGTGCTACATGTTTTTGTGTCTGCCATCACATCGTTCAGTTTGCATACACACGAAACGATGAGTGGCATATCATAAACTACAGGTCGGGGGAGCCCTTTCACCGGGTCCCTCCCCCCCCCCCTTCCCCAAAAAAAAGGAATCCCCCAGGCCTAGGCTGATAGCCCGGGCTATCCCCGGCAGCCCTGGAGCGGTGGGTGCCGGGTTGATAGTGTATAGTGTGGTGCAAGTAAAGAGATTAAAATATTCTCTTTTGCTGTGGAACTACAGGTCCCAGCAAGCCTCCCCGCATTCTAGTACTTGGAGAACCACAAGTACCAGCATGTGGAGCATTAGGACAGTACTTCCCAAACGACTGCTCCGACGTGAGATTTCACTATAGAAATCCTGATGCTGAGCGCTCATTGGCTGAGAGAAGCAAGCCTTCCGCCTCTTAGCCAATGAGCGGTTCCCGCCATTGACTTCAATGGTCAGTTGTAATGCTTTTGCTGGGGAAAGAGTTCCCTTGGCTGTGGCATACTACCGCCCCCCTCCACCCCCGCTAGAAAAAGTTTTGGTGCTGGTTGTTGAATTTACAGGGGAATCCTATACATTTTTTTCCCCCTGCATTTCCAGGACCGGATCAGAGCCCAGTGCTGGTTGCTCTAAATACAGGGGACCCCTACGTTGTCCTCTTTATTTTGGCAACCAGGACTGGCTTTGATTAGCCCTGTGCTGGTTGTGCTTGATACAGGGGGCCCCTACGTCATTTGTCCCCTGTATTTAGTACAACCAGAACTGTGTGTGTAGTGGGTACTACCACCGGCAGCCCGGCAAGGGTGAAGATCCCGATTTATTAATTCTTCCCCCCAACCCCCCCTTCCCCTAGCCTAATCCTAACCCTCCTAGGGGGTGCCTAACGCACGCAGTTTATTTTATTTTTTTAACACAGGTTTTCATTTTTTATAAAAACAAGCATAGACTGATCTCACTAACCCCGTCCATCTGTGATTATTTAATTTTTTTTAAAAGATGCATATATCACAGATCTCCCTGATCTGTGCAAACTTCTCTTTGCTATCGCACGCGATCTAATATATATATATATATGCAAATCATTACATCGTGCACAATAGATCTGGTGTACATCGTGCAGCTTTTGCTGCACATCGTTCACTGGAGCTGCCGGGGAGAGTTCAAGGGAGATCGCAAACGAGATTGGATAGTTTGCAAATTGTACCGTGTGTAGGCCCCTTTAATGTTTGCTGCAAAATATGGTTTGCAAAAACAAAAATATAGGCAAAACACAACCCACTGCGCAGTTATATACTGCTTGAAAGCAGGTGGTAGTTTTGCTGAAATAATCCAGAGAAAATGTGATGATTTCGATGTGAAAAAAAAAGTTAGAGAGTTTATTAAAAAATAACAAATTATATACTGTAATAAGTAAATGATATACTGTGCACAGTATTTGTACTGGATGATTTCTGTTGGTTGTTTTTAATGAAAGGTGTAGCCAGATTTAGTTTCAGAGTTGCAGACTTGGGGCCTGATTCAGAGGCGCTTGCAAAAAGCGAGCGCGACGCTCTGAATCAGGGCCTCCTGGCCACTCGCTAAGCTGTGGGTGACCACCCACAGCTTTTGAGAGTAGCCAAGTGATGGTTGCGATGGTTGCAACCATCGGGCTTGCGACGAGTCCCTTGTGGTAGGGTCTCGTTCCCGCAAGCCCCAGTGAGATTCCTGCTCTAATAGAAGGAACGCCTGCCATTTGTGGGCGGCCCTACTGACATGACTCGTGATGTCAGTAGGGCCGCCCTCAAACGGCAGGCGTCCCTTCAGGAACGCCTCCGTTTGACCAGCCACCCCCCCTCCCTGCCTACAAAAACGGAGCGAGCTGTCGATCAACTTCGACAGCCGCCCCGTTTGTAGCAAGCCCCAGAGCGAGTGAATTTCTCACTTGCTCCGGGCTCGCACGTGTGCAGTGCCCCACCATCGACCCGCTCGTGTCAGCGGGTCTGAATCAGGCCCTTGGTGTGCCTGTAATAAGGCAAGCTCTCTGTAGAAGTGTTGGTTTGGGGGAAGTCTTCTCTTCTGTACTGCTCTGACTTCTCATTGTCCCAGAACAAAATGTAGCTTTGCACTGCTCAGTGTTACATAACAGCATATTCATGGGTCGGATGACATGAGTACAGGGTGCATACTGCATAATCAATATGGCTGCACACACTGGAAATAGCACATACAAATAAATTTGTTAATTTGAAGACAACCTACAGTGTCGTAGCACTGTGGGTTTCCTTCTTACTCTCTTGTCTTATGTGGTTTGATTTGCTTCAGCTGTCTGAGCTAGATTTGTTATATATATATATATATATATATATATATATATATATATAACATTTAAAAAAAAAAAAAGTTTTGTACATTTTGTTTGTTACTGTAGATTAATGAAGGTGACAATGGGACTTCTGCAAGATTTTATCCATAACTACATTTGCGTTTTGATTATGGAACATTAAGTTAGTTTTGTAAAATATACAGCAAGCTCAACTTCACTTCCAGGAACTTAACATAAAAAAGATAAAATTGATTGAATGTAAAACTAGTGTCTGTAAAATGCTGTCATCTTAATCTGCAGCCTATTTTTCCTGCAGATCTAATACCAACTGATACATTTGTTCGCACCGCCTACACACCGTACTGCCTGTTTTCATTCCACGCTTTCTTCACCCACCAAGGGCGTTTTGCTAATCCCCCTCCCGTCACCATCATTTCCAAACTGTGTTTTAAGAAATGACATGTACTGTATGCTGCCAGTGCTGTTAAAAGACAATTATACCCTCCCTTATAACTTATGCACCTTACAGATGTGTCCTCATACACTGGCTTCAGTCGTGACTCAGCCACACCGGCAGGCTTTTTTTGCTCAAAATGTGCATCTTATTTGCATAAATTAAACAACTGGAGACTTTGCTAGCCTGCACTGATCAATTTCATGTTCAACATTTGTATATCTGTGTGCGACCGAGTCTGAACCTGTACCTGTATTTTTCTCACATGTGTATCATCTGAGACTTTGTAACTTTTAAAACTAATTTGTGTGTGGTTAAAGTCGCAGCCTGGCGTCCATGTAAACTTTGAGTGGTGTTATGCTGCATCTGCAAATCGTGTAAGACACAAAATTTAAAGTTACGCTACATTTCTCGGAGCGTCTTGGCAGTATGGCATATTGAGGCTAGCTGTATAAGGACACATCTGTATATTGGTAGTAACATGCATTGGGCACATGTGCTTTGTATATACATTTATATTTGATTACGCTGCACAGAGTATTTATTTACAATGTACAAAATATGTTTCATATACTGAAAAGATAATAAATTGGCTTTAGACATCTTAGAAATTATATTAAATATGTAGTACTTGCTATGTGTATGTAACAGAGCTTTTCAAGTTAGTACTTACAGTTTTCTTTTTTAGCTTGAAGTTTTCTTTGTGCACCAAGATGATTGCCCTTCTAAACACTACAAAACAAAATCAGGCACAAAAGGGTCATATTTAGGTATACATTAACAAAAATCTTCATTAGAACATATATCATAATCAATGTAATTGTGATGCTCCCTTCATTCTTAGGATCACTATTTTATTAGGAGACATTTATACTAGGCCTTCTGTTGGAAGTCTATATTTCACATTTTATTATCGTTCTGCGATGTCATTTGCTAATAGTTTTGTTCTCTTCTAAATGGATTAAGAAATTTACATCTTAGATTTTGTTGTGCAAAATAAATATTGTACAACAAAGAAATTTAAAGAGTTTCTCTCAAACAAAATGCTTTTCATAATACTTGTGTACTTGAAACAATACCAGTTTTGATGCACAAACATTAATTTAACATTTGTTATAGCACTAAATGACTTTCATAAGTGCAAATTGTCTTGCAACTTAATAGATCAGTTGAGTCACAACATCAATTTTGAAATAAAATAAAAAAATACATTATATATATATATATATATATATATATATATATTTTTTTTTTTGGGATTGTGATACAATCTATTTTGCAGTTACAATAAAAAGCACAATAAAATAGTTAAGATAGCACTTCAATCTTGAAAGGTATGAGCTAATCTACATTATTGCACATTTTTAAACGGTCAACACCATAAGCGAATCATTATTACAAATACTTAGAATAGAGCAACAAATCAAGAATATCTAACTTTTGAGTTATGTTGGCAAGTTTTATTTCTTAAAACCCTTGAGAGAGATTTGTTCATCTACTACTTTTCTAAACCTAATTATTCACCAAATCTTAGTTAATTTACTTTTAGGGCTTATGCATGCAGAGTGCTCATAGTGTAGTGTTTGAATAAGTTTGGCAGATAACACATGATGAACCAAGGCATGTGGAGTTATGGGTTAGTGGGTAAATTGAAAAATACAGAATTATGGTATAACATACTATAATTCCTTTTCTTCGAGGTCCATAGGGTCCACAGGATCTACCTTGGGGTATGTACTTGGATCACATCCAATGCACCAAACAGCAAAGCTTTGGAGCTCCCAGCACGCACTGGTCCTCCTCCCTAAATACTCCGCCCCCAGCCACAGGCATTCAGTTTGTAACCAAGCCTAACGGCAAGAGACAGAGCGGAGAAGGAAGTACAATTTCCACAAGAAACACTACATATGAAGATGGAATCTCTGGAAAAAAAAGGCTAAAGAACAGATCCCAACTGAGGCCAGGTGCATCAGCGTGGGTACCCTGTGGACCCTATGGAATTATCAAAGTATGTTGTACCATAATTCTGTAATTCTTCTTCGGCTTCCAGAGGGTCCACAGGATCTACCTTGGGGACGTCCTAGAGCAGTTCCCTTAAGGGTGGGGACGCTCCTGCGCAGACAGGAGAATCCGCCGACCCAAGGAAACATCCTGGAGGCAAACGTATCAAAAGCATAAAGCTTGATAACTTATTAATGGAAGATCAAGCGACTGCCTTGCAAAGCTGTTCAGCCGAGGTGCCACGTCTTACCACCCACGATGGTCCAACAGACCGAGTGGAATGTGCTTTCACCTTGTTAGGAACAGGGAGAAGAGCCTGTGTATAGACTAGAGAATTAGTCATACAAAGCCAGCGAGCCTGTTTGTTGGCCAACCTAGTTTGTGAAATCCATATAACACAAAGAGAGAATCTGATTTCCTGATGGAACTAGTCGTATGTAAATACGAAGTACTCTAACCACATCCAAGGAAGCTTCGCCTGTAGACAGGTCTGAAGCCTTAAAGGTCGGGCGGGAACAACCTTTGGGAGGTAGCCCGCCTTGGTAAGGAGGACAGTTCTATTTTGATGAAAGATCAAATATGGACAACAGTCAAAAAAGAGATGGCGAGAAGAAAGTGTCTTCGCAGTCCACCATCTCAAGTCCACCTTACCCAAGGGTTCAAAGGGAGGATATTGCAATGCCCTGAGAACCAACGACAAATCCCACGGTGCCACCGGTGGGAGAAATGGAGGTTGCAGCCGAAGAACCCCCTGAAAGAATGTAACATCCGGCAGAGGGGCAATCTTGCACTGGAACCAAACTGTCAAAGCAGAAACTTGGACTCTCAAGGTAGCCAGACGAAGTCTAATCCAGTCTGCAGAAACCCAAGTACTTTTGATACCTTGAAAATCTTAGGGTCATATTTTCTATGGGAATACCAAAGAAAGAATGAATGCCAAATTCTGTGATAGATGCGAGCAGAAGCAGGCTTCCTTTGCTCTCAGCATAGTCTGAATCACATAAGAGGAAAAACCCCTGGCTTTTAAGATGGAAGCCTCAAGAGCCATGCTGTCAAAGCCAGCCGAGGTAAATCCTGGTAAAGACCAGGACCCTGCATTAGCAGATCCTGTCTTAGAGATGGTGGAAGTGGACTGTCTATGGATAGACACACCAGATCGGTGAACCAATGCCTCCTGGCCAGACAGGGGCTATTAGTATCATCCTGCCACCCTCCTGCTTGAACTTTCTGATGACTCTTGAGAGGAGGGAGATTGGAGGAAACAGGTATGGCCACCTGAAGTTCCATCTCACCGCTAGAGCATTCACGAAGGCGTCTGAGGGGACCCTTGTTCTGGACCCGTAACTGGGGATGTTGTGGTAATCTCACAAGAGGTTGGAACACATCCGGATGAAGAACCCATTCTCTGGCGTGCATGTCCTGGTGACTTAAGAAGTCCACTTCCCAGTTGCGAACTCCAGGGATGAATATTGCCAAGATTGCTGGAAGATGGCCTTCTGCCCACAGCAGAATCGTTGCCACTTCCTTCATGGCCGCTGGACTTCGTGTGCCCCCATTGATGATTGATGTAGGCCACTGCTGTCTGACTGAACCTGGACAGGCCTGCGCCTGTATCAGTGCTTTGTGCACTACTCAAAGCTTCAATATATATGCCGGGCGTTCCATGTGCTCTATAATATTATATATATATATATATATATATATATATATATTTATATATTGTCGAAACTAGATTATTGGCTGAGACAAGATCAGTTTAAAATTGAATTGCAGCAACACCATCTTGCGACTGGCTGCAAGACGCCATTTTGCGAAATGGCCGCCTAAGCGCCATTTTAGATAAACTCAACTAGTACATGTGGCGATAATACTATTAGCATCATGTGAATGCATCTGTGCCCATCGCCATAGGTTACGGCGATTCACCAAAAGCCCATTTCATTACTTTACGTATTATAAAGGATATATATTTCAGAAATGGCTTTACAGTATGCCAAAATTGCATTAGCTGAATAGAGCAAGTGGCCAAGTGACAACTAGCTTGTGTAGGTAAGCTCCCTGGACAGTGTCTGCTCTCACTACAGGTGATCCGGCTAGAATACACACCTTACATTAGCAGGCTTCCTGCAATGACATGATTTCAAAGACAAGAGTGTCATCTTAGGTCTGTCTCGTAGCTGGGCTATTTGCATTTCACACAAGAGACTGGGAGAATAAAGAGTTTTTCTTTTGAAGCCTGGGACAGGTGGGGGGGACTGCTGACAGAGTGGGCATGTGGAACTATCTGGCTCAGCATGTCACACTGCTAAGATGTTCACTTAGTGAGAGTTAAGTGCACCCTTCCTCATACACACATTAATACGTCTTTATATCAAACCCCGAATACTCACACATTAAAGCTTATTAAACCTTATGTGTGAATATGTAAAGTATATGAGTTAAGTTGGTTCAGTTAGTTTAAATGCTGAGAAATAAAGATATTTGATAACTAAGGTTCTATACATGTTAAGACAGCCGTGTTTGGTTTCGAACTGATGCGTACTCTTTCAACAGAATTCCGGTACTATCGGTGTGGAGATCGCATCATGCATTCCCAACTTTTGGACCGCAGAGACTACAAGCAACAAAATGTATATTTTAGTAACAACTGTTAGGATGCAGCATGGGCAGGCGGGAGGGAAAAGACCCTCAGTTGTTAGAGGCTGGGCGAGTCTATTTGAACCAGCCTGTTAAATGCACTGTAACATATGCTTCTCCCATGGGAACCAATGGCATAAGCAAGAAACTTCTCTATTGTCATGTCTATTCTGGGGGGGTATAAACATGTGTGCTCAAACACTGGGTCTTTAGTCTTCTTGCTGAATGCTGATTGACGGAGGTTTTCTTTCTGAAGGCCGGGATCTGGTCCAGAGGCGCTGCGTATGTATAATGTATTGGGTCTGTATAATTCCTTTGCGCTAAATTGTACACAGATCATAGCGTGTAACTGACTGCACTTTTACTTGAATAATACTTTGTGCTTCGGAACCACATGTTCTGAGTCTGGAGTCTCTATTTATTGTATGACTGCGTACGCAAATTAGCGTCATCCTTAGAGGTTTATAGGAAGGATTTTAGAAGGTTCAGGCAGGGGTATATAGAGGTTCATTTTAATATCGTCAGATGGGGGCTCGTCGAGTGAAGTCACTTACCTACTCACACGGCACATACGGCTATCGATATCTCAGCAAAGGGTGGAGTGGCCACATGCAGGGTTTTCCTGCAACCACTTTGTGCTGAAAAATCGCTATCCGTTTTCGTGTGAGCAAAGGAAGCGGACTAGAATCCAGGGACAAGAAAGGAAAAAGTTTGTTTTCCTTTGTTGATAGAACCTAACGTTTAAAAGGGGTGCCGCAGTATTGAATACGCGGCTGAGTCGCAGTTTTGCGCACAGTAAAGACGCACTTTTGCGTACGCAGCTAAAAAGTTGTCATACGGTTGTGTGGTCATCGCATTATTGTGTATGCGACTGGTCGCACAATAGTGTATACGTACTTCCGGTTGTGTTGCCACGTGTTTGAACAAAGCCATTGAGGTTTACATTTTTTTAATTATTACCAATATCTGGGTTAACGTGTATTTTTCTGCGCAGGAAAAAAGTGTGTAACAGTGAATATTTGTAGAACAAAGTTAAGGGTATCGTATGATCCTTAAGGGCTAGGTGAAGGGTTAGTCTAGCCGCTCAGTAAGTAGCTTTATCATTTTATACACAATAGCAGGTGTACATGTTGTCTTTGTTGTAGAGAGGTGCGTGGGAGTAGCCGACATATAAACTCTCATAGGTGTGGAAGTTGCCTTACTAAAACTTATCCGGGTGTGGAAGTTGCCTTTTTCAAATCTTATCCAGGTGTGTGGGTGCCGCCGACTTAAATCATCCACAGGTAAGTGAAAGTATCTTGATTGTCTTTCACCAGTTTAAATCTTTATTGAAAAGCGTAGGATTTTGTCCCAGAATGGGAGCCATGCAAACAGTAGAGATGTTAGACAATGATGTGCTGCTAATGGAGGCGCCGATCGGATCGGCCCATTGTATTATGCATACTAAGTACGGTACTTATGCAATAAGGTATTGTGATTTATGGTTTAATATGACGAGGAAGAGTGTTAGACCATTTCCCAGAATTGGTAGTTTTGATAAGGATGTATTAAATAAATAATGTCTGGGATCACATCAGTCTGATGCGCTCCCGAGAGAAAAAGGTTTAATATTGTGAATGTTTAAAATTGTGGCAGCATGAAGGGGATGCGTGGCTTAAAAATGTGCAAGCGACGCAAACCAGCGTCGCGAGCGCATTACCAGAAAATACATCCGCGACGCTAAATTGCAATACGGGCGAGCCGCAAAATGGCATGCACGTGCGGCAAGGTAGCGTTGTGGAGAGTATTGCCAGCAGTTCACGCTCACCTCCCCCACCTTATGTGGATGGAGGTGCAAGTACAGTTACCAAAAATACCCATAAAAATGTAACAAGCAATTTGTACCCTCTCTTAAACAACCATAAAGAAAATGTTTATGATGTGGATGATGAACCTATTGTAATGTCTGCCATTTCCCATGCTGTGCAAATGATAGATGCTGCATCACCACACTCACGGGTGGTGCCGCCATCTCCATCGGTAACAGCAAGGGAAGTGTTAACACACTCTGCACCCATAGAGGAAGTTGTTAATACCATACGTAGCAGCAGCAGATTAAACCCCCAGCTAGGTAACCAGGTCAGAGGTAGCAACGCTACCGGTCTGCATCCCATTCGGACGATAACTGTTCCGAATGGAAATGCAGATGCGAACGGTGTAGTGCCCACGAGGGAAGTAGTAATGCATTGTCCCTGGACAAGAGCAGAACTAAATTCCATCATAAATTATTTCCCCAATCCCAAAAAGGAACTAGCCAAATGTCAAAGATTTTTGAGAAATTTGGGTAGTTCTCATGAGCCAACTAATAAAGATTGGCGTGTGGTGTTAAGGGCCTGTCTGCCACGCAATACCGACGTGACAAAATTTATTGTGTATTGGATGGTGACGTTCCCTTAAGAGACCAAGTAAACCAAGCTTCCCGCATTGTAACTCAATTGGGTATATATTTTCCAGTAGTAGTTAACTGGAACAAAATTTTCACAATTAAGCAAAAGGAGAGTTAATCTGCAGAGGATTATTGCGATCGGGCTCTGCAGGCTATCACCCAGTACACTGGGATAGAAGATATTAAAGATAGCACTCACCACAAGGGAATGATAGTCACGGTACTCATGGACGGTCTGAGAGGCTACTTAAAGACTCGGGCTCAGACCTCACAGCCTGGCTGGAGAGGACTTACAATAGATAACCTCATAGAGTCTACCATAGAACATGATAAAAAATATCACAAAGAAGAGAGAGACCCAGAGTGAAAAACTAATGGCTGTCAGTATCCAAGCTCTGGAAGGAATGACAATAACATCACAGCCAACCGACACACCTGCACCTGAACAATTACACGTCCTCACCAATCCCACACCACAGCAAACACATCCTTACCCCACATATCATACACAACCACAGGTCCCATACTCATATCCCCCACAATATCCTTACCCTCCCTATCCTTACCCATACCCACCACCTTTCCCTCTTGCTCAAATCCCACAACAATCTTTTCATCCACCCCGTTCAAAATTATGTTTTAACTGTCACCAAGTGGGACACGTAAGTACTGCAAAGTAAAGAACACCACACAGGAACACGAGTTTCCCACGGGTTCATAGGTAACCCCAGTATATCTTCTCCCAGGTCTTATATGACTGTTTACAATCTTTTCAACCTGCCAATGTATCTGTTCTAATGTAAAAAGTGGACGATTTATTGTTGTATTTTAGGTCATGTTTAAATGATATTAAACTGTTGTGCTTTATCTCCCACTCATAGGACACAAGATTGCTAAGGATAAACGGCAGCCATGCCAAGCTGAGGTCGACTACTCGGAATACTATCCAACCCAGTGGCCCAGACATTATTTAGAGCAGTAGCTATTAATAACAAGATTTAATTGCAGGAACTTGTATGCAGATACTATATCCCTAGAATTATTAAAAATGATAGGGAGACTTATTTTACAGGTGACGTTTCCAAGAACATGTGTAAGGTGATGGGTAACAACACTAAGATTATCCCAGACTGTCTTTTTCTTTAGAAGATTATCCCAGACTGTCTTTTTCTTTTGCCCCCCTTTGAGATACTGTTCAAACAGGTAGCCTCATGTGAAACCATGATAATGAGGTTACTGTACAGGGTCTCACGAAGATGAATGCAAATAACAGAAATTTAAAGTGTTATTAACCAACATATTTAATGCAAGCTGTCATGATGTCAAACCTGGAGAATTTGTTATGATCCAAATTTTTTTTTTAGCTCAGATTGTTTGACTGATCGGTGGAAAGGTCTGTATCTGACGATACAACATCCTCAAAGGGTGGCAGAGGAAGATACGTGGGTCCATTCCACTCACTATAGGGAGGTTAACCAACCGGTGGAGAAACAAGGCGGAGACAAGACCAATAACGTGGACCTGTCGATTGCGAGATTGTGCCGGAAGGATTAAAAAGGTGACGGTGAGATATCTGAGCTAAAGAAATGTGTAGATCAGTGCTTCCAGCAATGGAGTGGTCAGCTGTGGTCATCCTAGTTCTTTTTTCCAGAGTTTTTGTCGTGATGATTTGTTTGGGGATACTCAGTGTCTGTGATGGAGAACCGATTGAGGAAATGGGAGCTGATGGCAGTGCTGATGGAGTGGAGTCAGGAGGAGTGCAATGCCAATCAGGGGAGTGTCTGACCAATTTTAGTATTGTAATTGTTATGTTATTTGGGAAGAATACTTCTAGAAGTTATGACCCTCACACATGTTGAAATGCTTGGTATACATAAAAACACACCATCACCATATCTTCACACGCAATATGAACACAGAGGCAAGAGAAATGATACCTGGTGATGTGCATAAAGCCGCTCAGTTAATTAGTGAGACAACTGGCTTTCAAGTTTTAGTCGCACTGGATCCCACCAGAATTACTTGGGGTACATTAAATTTTAGATATATTCAGGAACTTGCTAAATTGATAGATAATATCACCGAGATGTATGATGACACATTCAGGTATACAGGGAGAGAATTGCAAGCATACAAGAAACAACTGGTGCAACACAGGCTAGTGTTGAATTATTTAACTGCTGTTACTGGAGGGTATTGCATAATGTTAGCCACCCAATTTGGAGTAAAATGTTGCACCTATGTCACCAATGATACCAGCGACCCTAAGGAGGTGATAGACCGGAAGATGGATGAAATTCTGCAGCTAAAGTGGGAATTTCGCAAGAACCATAACGCTTCAGTGGCTGAAGTAGGGGAGAAGATAGAAGGATGGGTTTCATGGCTGAACCCAGTGAAATGGTTCCCAGGTCTAGGGGAATGGGTCCAGGAAGTGATCGCCAGCATAGGCAAATTCTTAGTCCTTATACTGATTGTCATCATAAAAATTGGCATATGCGTCCGGTGTGTTCCTATTGTGTTGAAGTGTGGAAAATGTAAAAATAGAGTAAAACGAAAGAATTAAATTATGATAGTGGCCAGTATGAATACCGAGGTAAATACAGAACTGCATTACAACCCTGAGCTAGGAAATACCATCATTTAATGTATTATATTTAACCATGCATAAAAATTTATTATTGAAATGTTATTTTTAAAACACCTCAGATAATGTAAAGTCTCAATTCCCCTTCAAGACTGCTTTTATAAGACTGGTGCATCCCCACACCTTTCACATGATCTTCCAAGATCCGCGGTGTGCGTATAATAGTAGTTTTATGTCCCCAACCAGAGACACATTATTGATGGATTAAGAACCACCTTGTGCCATCCCATAATAACACTAAATAATATATAAATGTAAGCCTAAATTAAATTAAGTTCAGATTGTGATAGCATGTTCGCTATCAAAGGGTGGACTGTCGAAACTAGATTATTGGCCGAGACAAGATCAGTTTAAAATTGAATCGCAGCGACACCATCTTGCGACTGGCCGCAAGAAGCCTTGTTTCCTTGTCCTACCATAAGGACGAAAGGATCAAGATGACGAGGTAGACATAGACCTCTGTATTGCCAAAGAAGTCATGTCATCTTCCCACAAAAGGCAAAGATTCTAGAGCCTTTCTGGACCCTGCATCTGCCTTCCAGGTCTTTAGCGAGAGGGATCTTTGGGCTTGCCGAGACCCTAGAAGCCAGAATACCTGCGTCAATAACAGCTCCCCCCGTATACACAGCTGTTTCTTGCATCTGGCTGAGTAGAGACTGCTGCTCTCTGTTTGCATAGATATAGTATCCTCCAGAGACTTTGTCCAATCCTCCATAGCCTTGGCCACCCAGGCTACAGCTGTAGCTGGTCTGGTAATAGCTCGAAATAATGAAAACATTGATTTCAAATAATTGTCAATTTTTCTATCTGTAACCTCTTTTAAAGAGGATGCTGCAGGACTGGGTAACGTAGTGCTTCTGATCATCTTGTCATATGAGCCTCTATCGTCGGGGGAACTCCCACTTGTTACACCCTCCTGGTGCAAATTAGTACCGAGAGGTTATATTCCTTGTAGAATGGAAATGCTTACCAGGAGTACTCATGCTTCAGACATAAAATTTGTCAGTTGTCCAGACTGAGGAAAATAATCCTTAGTCACCTTCTGATGTCTAAAGACTGGATCCCTAGATGTCAGTAAAACCTCCTCTTTCCTCTACTGAGGACAGATCTAACCACTCTTAGCAGAGAGGGACATCCCTACAAGAGACTGATGGTCTTCTTTCACTGAGACAGACCCAGAACTCTGAGATCGGAGTCTGATGAGGAGGCTGAATCAGACTCTAAAAAGGCCATGGGTTGGCGTGCAGCACTCCTATGCCCCTGTTTCACTACTCTGCTAGAGTGAGCAGTAGAATAAACCCAACAGAATTCATGGGGGACATAGGACACAAATGCTGTGAACACCCCATAGCATGAGGCACTGCAGCCGGAGCCTGTGCTTCTGCAGCTTTGTCCACTAAGTGCGACAAAATCTGAGACCCAGCGGCCAGTGAGGTGGCTCTATTGCCGGTGCAGGTGTACCGGAGATCCAAGGTAGCTGTTACAACAGTACCACACAATCTATCCTAGTTAACAACCTGCTTAGACAAGCCTGCAGCACAGGACTTACATGATCTTAGCACTGGCAGTTCATCCTTCTCACCCTTACCTTTAGACATGAAACAATTTATAAATGGTATAAGGTATACAGTATAAATGCAATGTGACTTTTATCATTGAAAACAGCCCACACACCTTTCAGAGGGATGAGGAGAAACAGTGATAGATATAACTGACCGTTTTGAGAAAACAGGCAGAATAAACACAGCAGCTAGCATTTATAGTCACATGCAATGCATGAATACTCACATTTGCTAAAGCAATATGGACTCTGAATCAACTGACCAGCCCTGGCGGGGTGATGGTAGGATATGGTAGGATATAGAGTGCGCTATGTGCCAAACTCAAGGGAGATGTAGGTAGAGAGTCAGACCAAACCTCTGAGACCAACCGCTACCGCAGTGCACGGAACCAATGCTAAACTGCGCACGTCTCACACAGGCGAGGTGGTCAATTATAGCAAACCAGATGCAGGAATCCATACCCGGAAGTTCACGTCTGGAGGGGAGGAGCGCCCATCTCCCCATGGCTGCGATTTTGACGGCCGTGTACGCTGACCTCACAGTAGCAAGACGTTGACTAGTGCGTCTTACTACCCGTCCCCGGCCGTCTTAGTGAGGACACGTTAGACGAGACCTCCACCTGCAGCTGCCTCCGACGCGTCTCAACACCGGAGGCAAGGGACTGCTTCATGCATGATTCCTCGAGAGGAACTGCTTACCTGACATCTCAGTGACCAGACTGCAGTCCCGGACCTCAGTGTTAAGCCGCTGAAGCCTGCTGAGAACCTCAGGGCATATAGCGGTGCTGGTGTTTCGGTGTCGGTAGACAGTCGCAGTACAGCGTCATTACCGGTAGTTGGTACCGCTATAGTTTTGAAAAATCAGGTCAATCATAAAAGAAAAATGCTTAGGACTGCATAGGCAGTCCTGCTGCAACTGGCTTGCCGTGCACCAAACATGTCTGTTGGCGGGATATATAGGGAGGAGGACCAGTGCATGCTGGGAGCTCCTAAGCTTTGCTGTTTTGTGCATTGGATGTGATCCAACTACATACAAAAAAGGTAGATCCTGTGGACCATATGGAACCCGAAGAAGAAATTACACTGCCTTAGGGGTACGGCCAAGGTTTGATAAGATCTTTGGCTAAAGTTCTGATTTATGGTTAGCATGTGGACTAGTAACAGACATTAGGTAAAATTTGTCAATTTTTATTTTAAATCATTGAATAATTAATTACAATATGAGAAGCTCATAGTCCGCTCAATGTTTAGAGCTTGATAGGGATAGGTTACTATATACAAGAACAAGGGGGATCGATTTCTGCACTAGAAAGGGTTTAACAAATGGTTGTCAATTAACCACATTGTTGGGTATAATTGCAGCCAAAAGGAAAAGATCTTGGTACAAAAGAATAAAAAAGTGGCGGTGCTCCCGCAGCGTAAAATATTATATGTAAGCTAAAAGGAGAAGAAAAAGTACTATTTTATTGGGGACATTTAGGCGATATTTCAACAAAACAAAAATTTACTTTTCTGAGGTATATATTAAAATGTTAGGGTCAGAATTAGTATTGAGAGGTACATAGTTTAGTGCAAAGTGTGAAGTAAATAATCATGCTAGGGGATACTAGAAATTACAATCCCTAGGGGAACAAGTAACAACGGTAAAAGATTCTCACACAGCCGTGTATAATCTACTCCTCCCTGAAAACTCAGCCTTTGTGGGAGAGCTGAAAGCACTGCACAGACTAGCATGGGTCAGAGTGTGTATATTTGAAGGTCTCTATAGGTGAAGTATGTACTATGGCTGAATATAAGCATTTGATGGTGGTATAAGGCTTGCCCACCACATGCGTGTTGGCCACAACAACGTATGGAAAGCGTAAGTGTAAAGGCTATGCCATATTGATGAATATTAAAAGTTAGCATTTATAATGAAAAAAAGATAGATAAATAATGTTGTGATGATAGCTATGGTCTACCAAACTCTACAATGAATATTTTCAAACATTTGCAAATATGGACGGGATTAAATTCTGAATCTTAACTGACGGGTGCCAATTGATCATCGACCCGGATTCAATTAGCCCCGATTATTAGGGATTTCAGTTTCAGGTCTCCTGATACCCTAAAAGAAATCCCTGTTAACTGTGCCGTTATCAGGGGATAACTACCAGTCAACACACAGCATTTACCAATTGGTTAGCAGCAGGATATAGATACACTATGGCGAGTTAGACAAGTATGTTACAACACCTGTGTACACATATAAACACGTACGTGAATATATATGTGCAAGGCCACCAATGCACCCACCCTCATATGGGTGTGAATGAGTGAGTACACGAGTACACTCTTGCTGAGTGTGCTGTTATACAGTCATTGGTTATAATGCTGATGTGGATAAGCTTATAATTGCAATAATGGACGTAGATGGGTGTTATGAAACATAATGTGCACTTTATTATGCATTACAGAATGGAGTCACAGTGCTTCAATCTGATGTGCACTGACACACATTATAATTAATATATATGGTATATACTTAAGGTGAACAGATAGTTCTGTATGTGCATGGGATAAATTAATGAATGGAGAATGAAACAAAGTTATTATAGTTTATGTAGCTCAGTCAATACTATATAATGATACGCAAGGTGTGTGGGTCATGTCTGGTGGGGCGGCGTCCCGTATCCCCCAGGTGCATTAGACTCACCCTCAGCTTCCTTTTCATCCACCTCCTAGTGGACTCTGGATGCTGGATCGATGTATTTAATCCCGATGTCCTGTGTCCCTGTGTGTTGGAACGCACCGTCCATGCGCTGCTGGGAAGCTCACTCCACGCTGCTTGGCCGCGAGACTTCCGGGTCCAGTGATGTTGCGGGCTCCAGGCTCAGCGTACTCAGCAGCGCTCCACTCTGTCGGGTTACCAAGGAGACTGATGGGATTGGATGTTATGTGGTGGTGGGAGATGATAGAATAGGTATGTCCAGGATGTCCAACGCATTTCAGCCTTCTCAGAGGCCTTTGTCAAGGATACAATGGTACTGTAGGTTCCAGTGTTTTGTGTGGAAAAAAGCCAATCAGGAGGGATGGGTGTGTCCCCTATTGGATTTTGATTGGTCAAACTCTGGAGGTCTTATTCTACTAAGTAGCATTCTTGTAGTGAATATGCAGGTAAAGTAAAAAGGATATATGTGCGATGCTTCACCTGATATCCTATTAGTGAAGTGGTGGTATAACTCTCAGACTAAATCCCTAAATTAACAGACTTTGGGATTTATGCCCATTCCTCAAGGCAAAACTGCTCCAGCTCCTTCATGTTGGATGGTTTCCGCTTGTGAACAGCAATCTTCAAGTCTGACCACAGATTCTCAATTGGATTGAGATCTGGGCTTTGACTAGGTCATTCCAACACATTTAAATGTTTCCCCTTAAACCACTGGAGTGTTGCTTTAGCAGTATGCTTCGGGTCATTGTCCTGCTGGAAGGTGAACCTCCGTCCCAGTCTCAAATCACAGGCAGACTGAAACAGGTTTTGCTCAAGAATATCCCTGTATTTAGCACCATCCATCTTTCCCTCAACTCTAATCAGTTTCCCAGTCCCTGCGGCTGAAAAACATCCCCACAGCATGATGCTGCCACCACCATGTTTCACTGTGGGGATGGTGTTCTTGGGGTGATGGGATGTGTTGGGTTTGCGCCAGACATAGCGTTTTCCTTGGTGGCCGAAAAGTTAAATTTTAGTCTCATCTGACCAGAGCACCTTCCTCCATACATTTGGGGAGTCGCCCACATGCCTTCTGGCAAACTCAAATCGTGTCTTCGTATTTTTATCACTAAGTAATGGCTTTTTTCTGGCCACTCTTCCATAAAGCCCACATCTATAGAGTGTACGGCTTATTGTGGTCACATGCACGTATACACTAATCTCTGCTGTGGAACTCTGCAGTTCCTTCAGGGTTACCTTTGGTCTCTGTGCTGCCTCTCTAATTAATACCCTCCTTGCCCGGTCTGCGAGTTTTGGTGGGCGGTCCTCTCTTTTCAGGTTTGTTGTGGTACCATGGTCTTTCCATTTGATGATGATGGATTTGATGGTGCTCCGGGGGATCATCAAAGATTTGGATATTTTTTTTATAACCCAACCCAGAATTGTACTTCTCAACAACTTTGTCCCTGACTTGTTTGAAGAGCTCCTTGGTCTTCATGGTGTGATGCCTCTTGCTTAGTGCTGTTGCAGCCTCTGGGGCCTTTCAGAAAAGGTGTGTTTATACTGACAGATCATGTGAGACATAGATTTCACACAGGTGGACTTCATTTCACTAATTATGTGACTTCTGAAGGTAATTGGTTGCACCAGAACATTGGAGGGGCTTCATAGCAAAGCGGGTATTTACATATGCACATGCCAATTTTCAGAATTTTATTTATAAAGATTCTTTTTTTATATATATTTTTCTCATTTCACTTCACCAAATTAGACAATTTAATGTGATGGATCTGCACAAAATAACGATTAAAAAAATAAATAAAATTACAGGTTGTAATGTAACAAAAAAGGTAAAAAGTCAAGGGGGGTGAATACTTTTGCAAGGCACTGTATATTATCTACAGAAGTACTACGTGAGTTTGGGACCACTCACGCCATCAGGCTGCCCCTTTCCTCAAAAACCCCCTCCTTCCTTCTTCCCCATACCAAATCTCTCACCCAACACTGCTTAAGAGAGCTTGTCCGCCTAATGATATGTTACAACACTTACCAAACACCGTTAGCTCTAGCTCCCTTCTTGTTTTGCCAAGAGAAGGGAAGATATTTAACCAGGTGACTGTAGAATACACTAAAAGTTCTCCCATGGAAAGCTCTGTGACCTGAAATTATGTAAGACATTTTTTATTAACACTCTTATGATGCATTCCCAGTAAAAAAAAAAAAAAAAAAACAATATAAAACTTATTTGCCTCATCTTACCTCTTTCTCCGTTCCACTCTGCTCTGCCACTAGCTGATCAAACACTGTTCCATAGTCTTCATAGATTTTCTGCATTTCATTTATATGACTGGCTACTTTTTCCATAGCCTTTAATGCTTCTGCAAAGTTAGAAATCATACATTTGTATTTTGTTCTGTATTATATTATTCATTAATTCAACATTCTGCTGGATCAAACATGCTTATGAAACTCTGCAGACTCTAAACATAGGTCAAGTAGATTCTAACAAAATAGATATTTGTATTTAAATATACAGCAAGTACAGATACAGCATACCAAATATTCCCTGTATAAGTGACAATTTTCATGTGTTTTTTTAAAACCACCACACTATTGGCCGCTCGGATTCCATACACAGGAGATAGTGAAGAAAGCTAATACATTAAACTTAAATAAAAATATATATATTCCACACATATAGGAAATACAGGGCCTCATTTACCAACAAGCGATATTCTATATGATACATTTACAAATGTGTCCTCGTACATCTAGCCTCCTTGCGCCTTAAACAGCCCTTCTAGTCGCGCCATGCCATGACTCGGTAGCGCTGAGCTTTTTTTTCATGCGACTTTTACTCTTAAACTACATCTTATTCGCAAAGTGATGCAAATAGGTTGCACATGCAACTTCTGCGGATTAAAATTATATGCAGCATGCCTATGTTCTGTGTGCAACTGCAGGTGTATCTGCATGCGAAATGCTACATTACAGTGTCACAGCCGCTCACACTAACGTAGTATGCATGCAGATATAAAACGCAAGTCGCACACAAACTATAGACATGCCGCATATTCTTTTAATCAGCAGAAGCTTGTGCGTCCTAGTCACATCTCTGTGCAAATAACACGCATTTGAGGGGAAAAAGTTAAAGGAAAAGACGCTCGGCACTACAGAGTCACACGGCGCTCATGTGCTATGTGCTACACGACTTGTAGAGTACGGAGCATAGATGTGTACACATCTGTATTAACACTTAAAAAAGCGAATAAAAAATTTGTCTGTTAGTAAATGTGTGATTTAGCCCTAGAAACACATTGATTTAGATCGATTTTAAAACGATTATAATCGACCTTTAGTAGTATACCCCTACACTCTGTTGTAGACAGTTTTAATGGTTACAGACCAATTATAAGGGCTAAATGTGAGCAGAAACATTTGAACCATGGAACACATTTAGCATAATTAGAAGCGAGCAAAACAACTAGCTGAAAATGTTTAGAGCATGAACAAATGAAAGAAAAACAGCTTTTGCAACCAAGATCAGGATATCGAACATAATAATTCTCCACATTTGCAAACTACAGATGTGTCCTCATACACCGTTGCTGCAGTTGCACCAAACAGCCCTTCGCGGCGCTCCATGTCCCATGCAATATGCGTCTTAGTCGCACTGCAGTGGGACAAAACCGTTTAACAAGGCTGCACTGATTAATTTTATATGCGACACTGTTACATCTGTGGGCGAAAAAGTTTGAATCTATACAAAGAGCCATGATGCTGCCACCGTGGCTCTTTTTCACATCAGGTATATTTGTACTTCACCTGTGACTTTGTACATATTTAAAGCTAATTCCTGCGTGGTTAAATTAGTAACCCAGCGTTTCTGGTGCAGACTGTTTGGTTTTTCGCTGCATCTGCTGTGTGAAAAAGAAGCTAAAGAAAATGTACAATGTAACCTATGTCTAGCCAGAATCATCCAATCAGGCATAGCTATGTGATCCACTGACATTTTCCATAGTTGAAAACTGAATGCAAAATGTAGGTCGTCCAGATTTCTGGAAATGTGAATCTGTCTAAGGTGACACAACTAGAACAGGAACTAAAATAGGCTCTTTTATTCCACCTTATTTAACACTGTTACTTATTTCATTTCTTTAGAACACCTGGGTATTATTCTAAGCACAGTCTTATACCATTGTCATGTAATTACCATCATTGTGTGCAAATGACACAATGAGATCCGTTTGCAATGATGTAATCTGAGCACAATAACTGCATTCCTCCACAATTTCATCACTGTAGATTGTTACTTTACTCTTAATATTTTTGTTTCTCCCTTGTATTGTTATGGCATGGGACATGCTAACATGTTATTTCTTCTTCAGGACACATTGTCCTTTTGTTTCAGTTAACTCTTCTAAAACAAGCTGTCTGCAACAATTAAACCTTTATTATCCAAACAAGACAACAAATGGAAATAGAAAGAAACAATTAATGTGTCCCTGAATAAAAGGGTCATGTTGCCATATCTGTGGAAGGCTCTCTCAATAGAAAGAGCCAAATTAATGCATCCTCTTCCAATTTCAACTTTGCTTCAAAATAAAATTCAATGCATCATTCCAAGTGATTCTGGTTAGGCAGATTTCAAAATACATTCATAGCAACTTAATTTTCTTCTGCAAGGAAGAGATTTAAAATAATAATTTGTAATACATATTTAATGCTATTATTTATATACCCCCAATATGAAGACATCTATTAGCATAGCTATGTCATGATGTGTCAGTTTAAAGATGTGTTAGGTCTGTGACTGTAGGTGTCATATACAAGTCTAATGCCCCTTTTCCACTGCTGCAACTGTTGCACTGTTATTTCTGGGTTTTCCCAGGTAGCGGCTTAGTGGAAAAGGGTCCCTGATAATAACTCTGGTCAAGTGACCTGGGAATCTAACCAGGGTTGGACCCGGGTAATGGTGCAGTGTAAATGACATGATCCGGGTTATCCGACCTGGTTCATGTCTAAAATGAACTGATTGGTGGCAGTGGAGCAGTCACCTCCCAGGATTAGTGTGAATGGGGCTGACCCAGGAATAACCCGGATCGAAGGTGCTTTGTAAACGGGGTCTGACCTGGGTTGGAACTATGTCCAAGAGCGCAGGTCAGACCTGGGTGTTTGGTGGTAAATGGGTATAAGTAAGCACCACTCATGAGTCAGAATTGAAAATATGTCACTTGGCACACCCCAATTCATTTGTGTGTTAATTGTTGTAAATCAGAGATGGTCAATGAGTTTTTATTACAATAATGTGTTATTAGTAGGGAGTAAACTAATGCACATACTATTAAAAGGTAGGTAGTGAACTGGCAAATATTGATTGCATAGGAATTAAGAATTGCACTTTTACAATATAGTTCAAAAATACATATTATACACTGTCCGATTACAGTCTATTTAGTGTGAACATTTATATGGGGTTTGTTTAATCTTAAAGTTTAATTGATAATGTACTTTTAATTACTGCTGAAAGTACCCAGTAGCTATTCATCAGTATATAATCTAACAATGGGGAATTGTGTAGGACTGAATCTTATTTAAAATCGGGTATACTTTTTGTCTTCGTTCGTTGGTGGAATTTACTTATTGTGGCATTTTGAATTGTAATGTTGCTAACAAAGAACACTTTGAATGACAGTACATTTACATTGACTTGAAGTTTGATCCAGTTTGTTCTCCATTATCATCTTGTTAAATGTAGCACTGTACATACAACTTTCTTGTGACCGCTATTTACCATAGACCAGTAGTTCTCAAACTCGGTCCACAGGACCCCACACATTTCACGTTTCACAGGTCACCCAGCAGGTGCACAGGTCTAGTCAATACTGACTGACACATTTTAAAAGATCCATGGTGCTAATTATTTCACTTGTGATTCTGTGAGAATATCTGGAAAACATGCACTGTTTGGGGTCCTGAAGACCGAGTTTGAGAACCTGTGCCATAGATATAAGTAAAAGTACCTGTCAGGTGGTAGTGCTCTTCACTTTCATTGTCCGTTAAAGATACCAGCTCTCTTAATAGGAGGGGGTATTTCAGCACTCTCTGCACTGGTTTGATAAGGTAGGACTCCAATGTAGAAGAATGCTGCTTTGTTGGGTTTCTGGCATCCAAAAATTCTTTAAAAGCTTGGTCTGTTCTAGCTGTAGAGAAAACAAATGTACCATGATATACCACCTTATACGTATCTACCAGGTGGATAACTAGTGCATGCAGACAAATGATACAATAAATTACCTCTCTCTAGTACTTTTTGCACTTTTATATGGTTTGCACAGAATCCACTATATAGTTTGAAGTGATCGGCATAGTAAAGAAATGAACCACCAAGAGAGAAAAGCAGTTTCTGGAAAGAAAAAGAATATATAAATATACTTTCATTCTCATTAAATGTGTCAATGCTAATATGATGATCCTCAATTGTATTCAAGCTTACTTGTGACCAACTATTGGCAGCCTAGTTTGTACTTGCCGAGCAATCACAGTGTAGCATCTACAGATGTGTCCTCATACACCTAGAGGGTATATTTACTACAGTGAAGGTTTTTAGAAGTGGAGATGCTGCCCATAGCAACCAATCATACTCTACTTAACATTTATCTAGCATTTTCTAGAACAGCGGTTTTCAACTGGTGTGCCGCGGCAGGTTGTGAAGTGTGCCGCAGCCACGGACTGGGTAGCACTTCCACTGAGCTCCTCTGGAAGGCTCAGACGCGCCCGGACCATGCCCTGCCTAGACGCAACGGCGTGACATCACAGGTCACGCACAGCGCATTTGCCTGCCTGCCGACCCCGCCAGTCACCCAGTCCTTCCCGACAGGCCAGCCAGCCCTTCCCTCCCGCTCACAGCTCTGCACTTAGTGCTGTGACTGGGCAAGAGCAACACCAGCTGGAGGGACAGGACAGGGTCTTCACTCTGAGTGTAATTTTAATGTGTCTTCTTTTGTTTTTCTGTGTAAGCCAGCCAACTCCTGTTATTATGTGGGGAGCTATATATTATATACTTTATTTATTTTTTTATTCCTGTGGGGTGAACCAATCTGCTTTTTTTTCTCTGCAGAGCAATGTGTTTTTGTTTTCTCTGTGGGGGGCCAATGTAATTTTTTTTTTTTTGTGGGGAGCAATGTGGGTTTTTTTTTTTTCTGTTGGGGCCAGCAAATGTGATTGTTTTGTTCCTGTGGTTGCCAATGTAGTGTGTTTTGTTCCTGTGGGGGCCAAAGTATTGTTTTTTCATGGGTCGTGCACGTCACATCGCCGGATGGTGTGCCTTGGCAATTTTTAAATCTTGTGTAGTGTGCCTAGAGTTGGTAAAAGGTTGAAAAAAAATCACTGTTCTAGAAGATAATAGCTAGAATCTGTTTGCTATGGGCAACATCTCCACTTCTAAAAACCTGCACTTTAGTAAATATACTCTAGTAAATATACCCTAAGAGTAGGGATATTTGGTGGCCAAAGTGCTTTCAATTTGCATTATGTTACTCTAATGCAGTTTGCCTATGGATGTGGCAATAATCAAAAAGCATCTGTGTATTTTCAGAAAGTACGACAGTGTGGTTGTGCCGGCTATGGGAGTAAAAATTCAGTCTACTTTATGTTGTTTATTAATTTTCCGGTATACAGTAGCTAGGGCTTGCATAACATGTACATTAGCAGTGACAGGATGTGTCATCTACATTATTCTGCAGCTCTGCATAATGACAGTCAGTAGAAAACTTACCCGAAATTGCGAAGGCGTTTCAAGTATGTTAAAGTCAGCAGAACTTGAAATGCCATCTTCCAGAGTTTGTAGGAATACCTTCTGGAAATCAAGCATTTCAGGCAGACTGCCAAACAGAGAATCCATCTAAAATACAATATAACATTTAGGTTTCGAAGTTTAACAAATGAAAAGCCAAAATATGCAGCCTCTTTGTTAGCTGCTGAATCTTATGTTCACTGTCAATTATGCTGCTTATCTTTAAACATGTAATGAACCTTCAGTATGCAACTGATTATAGTAACTGCAGGCTTTAATATAACATATTTGGTGGAAGTGAGAAACAAAAACCAAGCATGGTCAACCTCACATCGCCCCCCTCCCTAAATGGTTGCAAGTTGCAACTAGTAATTCTAAGAAACACATATTAGGCTTTCATTTTATTAGATTCTTTCTATATTCTAGCTTGTTTATATATGTTTTGTGCATGCTGTATATTGTTATTTCTATTTGCCATATATAATCTCCAGCTATTTGTATTTGGTATGGCTTTCCAGCTGTTCTTCTGCTTCACAAATACCAGTCACTACAGATTACATTTTAATTACTATTCTATGAGAGATTATATATGACACAGTAGAGATAGATAGATTATATATACACACACCAATATAAGCCCATCACTCCAAAATAGATAAACAGGTTCCTTGATGTGGTGCCCTCCTAGGGTACATGCACTTCAATATACTCAAACTGTGACCAGGCGGCACTCAGCAGTACAAATAACACCGCCATCAGACGCCCCGGACCTTGCGCTGGGACCAGTAATAAAGGACATTTATTTATACTATTGACAAGTCTGCCGAGTGCTGCCTGGTTCCAGTTTCCATATATTGGGATTAGGGACGTGCAGGCTCAGATAGGTTCGAGTTTGCACATTGAGTTCGGATTTTTCCCTCCAAAAAAACGGAACTCAGAAAGAGGCAAATCATCATCTTGCATGGACGAACATCATCATTCCTGGACTTTTGTCCAGGAATGATGATGTTCGTCCATGCAAGATGACGTTTTGCCTCTTTCTGAGTTCCGTTTTTTTGGAGGGAAAAATCCGAACTCAATGTGCAAACTCGAACCTATCTGAGCCTGCACGTCCCTAATTGGGATGCATATACCCTAGGAGGGCACCGCAGCAAGGAACCTGTTTGCCTATTTTGAAGTGCCAGGCTTATATTGGTATGTGGTATTGGTATATGGGGATGTAAAAAGAGCCCAGCAGATATATATAGTTCGGAATCGGTATAAAAAGCTGGCTGTTGGGATGCCTCCTGTCAAAATACAGACAACAGCATCCCGATGGTTGGTATCACAACAGGGATCGGGTAAGTATACTTACCCTCACCCCTTCTCCCTCTAACCCTCCCTTCTTGTAGCCTAACACTCCCTGTTGGTGCCTAACCCTAACCCTCCCCCCCCAAAAGCTAACGCTAAAGCCGCTATGCTACCTACACCTCCCCCCCCCCCCCCCCTGCGGCAAGAACTAAGGGTGCCCCGGACTTACCTCGTTCGAGCTGGCATTCTTCTGTGTTCCTGCGTCGGGATTAAGATAGGTGTCGGTATTTTGATGCCCATTTTAAGTCCCTCGTGCGCATGCGTGAGACCCGCTACGACCGACAGCGCTGGTCGTAGCGGGTCTCTTTCCAAAGGGGGCGAGCTGTCGATGTTGATTGACAGCTCGCCCCGTTTGGAAGGCGGGCCGGGGGGGTGGCAGCCCAAACGGAGGCGTTCCCATGGGAACGCCTACCGTTTGGGGGAGGCCCCACTGACACTAGTGATGTCAGTGGAGAGCTTCCGGCTCTGACAGAGCCAGAAGCTCTCCGGGGCTTATGACAAGTGAGACCCTACCCAAGGGTCTCGTCGTAAGCCGCGATGGTCTCTGACCATCGCGACCATCACCCTAGCAGTCGTTAGAGCTGTGGGTGTAAACCCACAGCCTAACGACCGCAACAGAGGCGGGCGGTCAGGATTCAAGTGGCCACCCAGTTTCTGAGCGACAGCTTGCATCCTCCGACCGCCTCTGAATGAGGTCCTGAGTTTGGGAACATCTGGACTATACAATGTCCACTAAGATGATGATTAATTACCTCATCTTGAGAAAGGAATATTTCATTTTGCAAAGGTTCCAAGTATAATTCAAAAAGGCAACTTAAATCCTGCAAGAAAAGAAAAATAATAATTTCACATAATTATTCTAAAAAAAAAATATGAAAACAAAGATCAAAACATATAATGAGCAACTTAGCTACTGTAACCTTCATCCAATACATATAATTTGCATCTATTTAATTCAGTAATTACAATAACTATAAATATTATCAGTTAAGTACACAGAACACTGATGCTTGCAACATTCCAAATGTTTCATCAACATAAATGTTTATTCTACAGTATGATAAGTATACACCCATCAACCATTAACATTCAAACCACCTTCCTAATATTGTGTAGGTCCCACTTGTGCTACCAAAACAGATCTGAGCCGTTGAGGCATGGACTCCACAAGACCACTGAAGGTGTCCTTAGCAGTAGATCCTTTAAGTCCTGTAAGTTGACAGGTGGCGTATTCATGGCTCTGACTTTTTCCAGCATAACCCACATATGCTTGATCGTATTGAGATCTGGAGAATTTGGAGGCCAAGTCTACACCTTGAACGCTTTATGTTCCTTTTTGCAGTGCGGCAGGGCGCTTTATCCTGCTCAAAGAGGCCACTGCGATTAGGGAATACTGTTACCATGAAGGGGTGTACTTGGTCTGCAACAATATTTAGGTAGGTGGTTCTTGGCATTCATGTGGATTTTTCTTTGACACATACCAAGGTTTCCCAGCAGAACATTGCCCAGAGCATCACAGTGCCCCTGCCAGCTTACCTGCATCCTGGTCCCATCTTTTCCATTGGTAACCATGCATGCGCACATGGCCGTCCACATGATGTAAAAAAAAAAAAAAAGTGATTCATCAGAGCAGGCCACCTTCTTCCATTTCTCCATGGTCCAGTTCTGATGCTCATGTGCTCATTGTAGGTGACTTCGGCGGTGGACAGGGGCCAACATGGTCACTGTGACTGGTCTATGGCTACGCAGCTCCATATGTAGCACGCTGCGATTCACTGTGTGTTCTGACCCCTTTCTATTATAGCCAGTACTAGCTTTTCAGTCATTTGTGCTACAGTAGTTCCTCTGTGGGATTGGCCAGACAGGCCAGCCTTTGCTCCCCACGTGTATAAATAAAACTTGGGTGCCCTTGACCCTGTAGCAGTTTTACCAGTTGTTTTTCCTAGGACCACTTTTGGTAGGTACTAATCACTGCATACTGGGAACACCCCACAAGATGTGCCATTTTGGAGATGCTCTGACCTAGTCATCTAGCCATCACAATTTGGCCTTCTCAATGTCACTCAGATCCTTATGCTTGCCCATTTTAGCTGCTTCCAACACATTGACTTTAATGGAGCATACACACGGTCAGATGAACGATTGAACGATTTGACCAACGATTTGAACGAGTTTGCAAACGATTTGAACTACGAACGAATTTTGACTGCATTAAAATGACTGAAATCGTCCAAAACTGACTGCAAACACATCAGATGTCAGATATCGTTATCTAACCATCGGGAACGAGCAACGTTCAAACATGTCAGATATGTCAGATTTGAACGATTTTTTAAATTGTTATTGTTCAGATCTGAAGAAAAATCTGACCGTGTGTATGCACCATAAGAACTGACTGTTCACTTGCTGCCTAATACATCCCACCCATTAACAGGTGCTATTTTAATGAGATAATCAATGTTATTCACTTCACCTGTCAGAGGTTTTAATATTATGGCTGATGAGCGTTTATTTCTGTATGTTAACAAAACAGACTAAACTAGAAAAAATTATATTTGAACAATGTAAAGATTAAAGATATATATCAAGATCTTATTTCAACCTCTACCAAAAACCAATCCACCCTGAGCATGTGTATCCCTGTGACGGTGAGAGAAAATGTAACTTGCTAATCAGATCGGTCTTTTAAACCTGATAAAAGATTCACACTTCATTTCCTGACAATATTTGTGTTTTATATTTTGACTACTTTTAATACCCTGGACTGCATGGTGTTCAGAATATATGCATTGGATGCAAGTTTAGAATGTTCTTTTAACTAAGATTAAACCACTACGGAATAGATGTGTATGTATCTGTGTAGTATTAACATAAATGCTTATTCTTTATTTATAAAGCACCAACATAATTCACAACACTAACATTGCGGGACTCTTGACAGAAATAAATATGCAACACTGCCCAAATAAGATTACAATCTGACATGTGTTGGGAATAATCTACTATATAATTCTGAATGTTGTCTGTGTGACATGCGCATGTGAGAGCGTGCACGTGCCCCCTGCTCCTGGCATCCAATGACAGCAAGCAGGGACATAATGCTGCCAGGTATTAACATCTCCCGGTCACCTTCCTATGCATATACATTTTTTACTTGTACAAAAAATAGCCACGGAAATCTTTGCTGGGCGTATCCAGCATGTTTTCCAAACGTGTAGCATGCGCCACCCGTGGTTTGTGGTTATACCCAGTAACAGTATACCAAGCTAACGTTATCCCTGCAGTTTAATTGGATGGATTCAGAAAGGGTGTGAGCAAGAAAATAGAGGAAGAGAGAAAAGAGGGAGAATAATACAGATCATGAGTGACAAAGGCCGGATTAAGGCTTGTGGGTGCCCCAGGCCAACTAAATTGTTGGGGCCCCCTTCAAGCCACACAGCCGAGCTTACCCCCCAAAATCCCCACATGGAGGGCCCCCCACAGGCCACATGAAGATAGGAACAAACACTGACACACAAACAGAATACCCACACATTATATATATATATACATACATACATACACATACATACATACATAAACACACATTAACACATACATACACAGTATACACACTAACACAAATACAAAATAACACACACACTCACTAAAACAGTACACATACACTACCGTTCAAAAGTTTGAGGTCACTTAGAAATTTCCTTTTTTTCTGGAAGAAAAGCACTGTTATTTTTAATGAAGATAACATTAAATTAATCAGAAATACACTCTATACATTGTTAATGTGGTAAATGACTATACTAGCTGCAAACGTCTGATTTTTAAAGGAATATCTAAATAGGTGTATAGAGGCCCATTTCCAGCAACCATCACACCAGTTCTAATGGTACATTGTGTTTGCTAAGCGCGTTAAAAGACTAATGGATGATTAGAAAACTCTTGAAAACCCTTGTGCAATTATGTTAGCACAGCTGAAAACGGGTTTGCTCATTAGAGAAGCTATAAAACTGGCCTTTCTTTGAGCTAGTTGAGTATCTGGAGGATCACATTTGTGGGTTTGATTATACTCTCCAAATGGCCAGAAAAAGAGAACTTTCATGTGAAACTCAACAGTCTATTCTTGTTCTTAGAAATGAAAGCTATTCCATGTGAGAAATTGCCAACAAACTGAACATTTCCTACAACGGTGTGTACTAATCCCTTCAGAGAACAGCACAAACAGGCTCTAACCAGAGTAGAAAGAGAAGTGGAAGGCACCGGTGCACAACTGTGCAAGAAGACTAGTACATTAGAGTCTATAGTTTGAGAAATAGACGCCTCACAAGTCCTCAACTGGCAGCTTCATTAAATGGTACCCGCAACATCTACAGTGAAGAGGCGACTCTGGGATGCTGGCCTTCTAGGCAGAGTGGCAAAGAAAAAGCCATATCTGAGACTGGCCAATAAAAGGAAAAGATTAATATGGGCAAAAGAACACAGACATTGCACAGAGGAAGATTGGAAAAAAAGTGTTATGGACAGACAAATCGAAATTTGAGGTGTTTCAATCACACAGAAGAACATTTGTAAGACGCAGAACAAGTGAAAAGATGGTGTAAGAGTGCCTGACGCCATCTGTCAAGCATGGTAGAGGTAATATGATGGTCTGGGGCTGCTTTGGTGCTGGTAAAGTGGGAGATTTGTACAAGGTAAAAGGGATTTTGAATAAGGAAGGCTATCACTCCATTTTGCAACGCCATGCCATACCCTGTGGACAGTGCTTGATTGGAGCCAATTTCCTCCTACAACAGGACAACGACCCAAAGCACACCTCCAAATTATGCAAGAACTCTTTAGGGAAGAAGCAGGCAGCTGGTATTCTGTCTGCAATGGAATGGCCAGCACAGTCACCAGATCTCAATCCCATTGAGCTGTTGTGGGAGCAGCTTCACCGTATGGTACACAAGAAGTGCCCATCAAGCCAATCCAACTTGTGGAAGGTGCTTCAGGAAGCATGGGATGACATTTTTTCAGATTACCTCAACAAATTAACAGCTAGAATGCCAAAGGTCTGCAATGCTGTAATTGCTGCAAAAGGAGCATTCTTTGACGAAAGCAAAGTTTGAAGGACAAAATTATTATTTCAAATAAAAATCATTATTTATAACCTTGCCAATGTCTTGACTATACGTTCTATTCATTTTGCAACTCATTTGATAAATAAAAGTCAGTTTCATTGTAAAAAACGAAATTGTCTGGGTGACCCCAAACTTTTGAACGGTAGTGTACATACTTACACTTTATGCAAAAGTTGCTGCTGGTACAAGTTGCAAAAGGACAGGGCACCTCCTCGATTCATTAGGACCCACCCCTGTGATGTAATGCAGCAGTTCGCGGGGATATGGGGGCATTGCTTGCCGTATTGACTCCGCCCCCAATGCAGCCAGTGTAGAGGGTGTCAGGGGGTCATGCGCTAGTGTGAATCCGGCCCCTCTCCTGTTAGAAAGTGTATGCTGCTGCATGCAGTAGAACAGCCGTGACTGCAGAGCCTCCACCCGAAAACAGGTGCTGCTAGCACCTGTTTTCGGCAGGGTCACATCGACCCTGTGTGTGGGCCCTGGGACGACCGCCCCTGATGAGTGATAGAAGAGAAAGGAGGGGGAAAGAGAGAGTGGGGGAGAGAGAGAAGCGAAATGACTAGTCCATATTACTAGATGCACAAGGAAGATGAATAACAATTGTAGCTCTTGGTGGAGAAGCTGGTAACTATGAGGCAGGATGAATAGATAGATATAATACGTACTACCTCTATCTCTTTCAGACTCTCCCTATAGCAGTCCCTTCCTGTGTTTTTTCTTCTTTACAGGCGCTTTACGGTAAATTTATTTGGAACCACAAGAGACCTCATATACGTCGAGTTTTCCTCTTTAAGAGTGCTTCAGCGTGTGGTCTAGGTCTCCCCTCATTATTCAAATACTACCAAGCCTCTAGACTCAGCCAATTAGTTGCCTGGCACTCCCCTAAGGGATTCAAATGATGGGTTAATCTTGAATCAGCACTTACTAAAGTCCCCTCGGTCTCTAACTTACCGTGGCTTCCCAGGAAAATCAGGCCTCTATCTATCTCATATGTCTTCTCAGTCTCTCTCTCTCTCTGTTTGGGACTCACTTGACGCCAAGTTCACTTTGCCTACTCACCCATCGCTTCTGACACCCCTCTGGTCTCACCCTCCCTTTCCCCCAGGTCACTCACCCCATATGGCTTCTATATGGTCAGCAGCAGGCATCACCCGCTTTTATCATATCCTAGGAGGCTATGCCCCACAATCTTTTACGGAATTAAGGGAGAAACACTCTCTTCCACAGTCTTGTTTTTATCAGTATCTTCAAATCCGTCACTATTTCTTTGTCCCTTTCTTCTCCAGTTTCATTACAAAACCCCACCGCTATGGAACGTCTTTGTATCTACAGGCCCATGGATAAAGGTATAATTTCTCAAATTTATCACTATCTTAGTCCAGGACTCGCCTTTCCTAGAGACACATGAGCAGTGTTGGGAAATGGATCTAGGTATCTCTCTAGGGGAAGACACATGGGAGGAAATTCGCCTTAATATATCGAAAAGTTCGATCAGCGTATCTATTAAGGAAAATTCTTGTAAGGTCTGCACTCAGTGGTACCTTGTTCCAGAACATCTCCACCAAATATATCCCCACTCCTCGAACCTCTGCTGGAGACAATGTGGACAAATTCGGTTCCTTTTTTCATATCTGGAGGTCCTGTCCACATATTGTCCCTTTCCAGTCCATGGTCTATTTTCTACCTTATCTATGGTCCCCCTTGCTAACCCTCTGACCACTGCCTCGCTTTTTCTGTGTGCCCCAGTCGGTCAACTATCTAAACATGAGAATAAATTGGTCCTACATATCTCCTGTGCTGCCAAGTACCAGTTTGCTGGTTCTTGGAAGCAGCCACACCCCCCAACTCGTCAACAGTTTCTCAATCGCATCTGGTATGTGGCCAAAATGGAATATATAACGAGCCTCCAAAACAACACGGTAGACAAGTTTAATGCAATCTGGACTCCTTGGTACAGCACCCAAGGTGTGTGTCCCCTCCTGGCCTTTCCTAATTCCATGCTTTTTTTTCTATTTATTTATTTATTTTTTCTCCTCCCTTAGCTCCTCAGCCGTCTTCCCTTATTTTTTCTTATTTTTCCTCCAGCTCGCTCCTCCCCCTCCCCCCACTCCCTAATATATGTCATTTTTTTATTTAATCAAATATATATACTTTTTTTTTTCTTTTCGTTACTCCAGACTATTTCTATTTAGTGGCTTTTTCTTATTTTTATTTTCTATTATGACAATAAATTTTAATGCCTGTTAACTCTTTTTTTTCTTGTGATTTGGATGTCTATCCATGTATGTAGATTATTTGTTTACTTTATCCCTTAAAAATTTTCTGGGATTGATTTTCTGTTTTTTTTTTCTGTGTATTTGTTATTGATCTCCCAATAAAATGATGTGATTAAAAAAAAAAAAAAAATGAATACGTACTACCTGTGTGGAGTTTGTATATTCTACCTGTGCTGAAAGGGTTTCCTTTGGGTGCTTCGGTTTCCTACCACACTCCAAAAATATACTGGTAGGTTAAGTAGCTCCAATCAAAAATTAACCCTAGTGCGTATGTGTGTACATGTGGTAGGAAACACAGATTATAAGCTCCATTAGGGCAGGGACTGATGTGAATGGTGCTGTGGAATATGTGTGCGCTGTGGAATATGTGTGCGCTATATAAATAAATTATGATAGATAACACTTGTAATTTTCCTTTGTCTTCAGAATTATTTAAATGTTTTATATTGGTGAGAATATGATCGTGTGACATATAGAGTACAAAGCTAACGTGCAGCCAAGTAACTGCGATCCAAATAATAATAATAAACAATAGCTCTTCGTTATGGCCATAGCTCAGATTAAATAGATTACTTCTGGCTATTGAACTATTGGTGTAGTACAGAGAATGTGCTTGAGATCAGATACAAAGTATAATGTATGTATTTACTGATCAACATATACCCAAAGATTATTTCACCTTAACATAGGATTTTTCAGTGTCAACGAGTTCTTGAATAACTTTCCGGAGCCTATCTGCATCTGACAAATGTCGAGCCAGTGGTCTCCGTGGTGGGTCTGAGCTTTCACTTTGCCCATCCATCATCTCTTGATTTACTTCCTGCATACTTCGACACAATGCAGTGATCTGGTCAGCACTCTGAAAATTTAAACAAGAGTAGTAAGATTTATCAAGTTCCAATAAATAAAAAAACATCAGTAAGTCAATAAGAGACTGCTAAATTAGTGAAAACAGATGAGTGACATAAATATGTCCTTTATATATTTTTGGGATTAAAAAAAAAAAAAAAAATCATACAGCTTCTAAATATTAAAAAAAACGGCCAAATAAAAAAAATTAATGAGCCCAACTTATATTTTATGGTATGGTCCATGCTTAAAGATTACCAGGTGATGTGGCTATAATAAAAACAAATATATATATATATATATATATATATATATATATATATATATATACACACACACATACACTTCTCTCATCCAGATGCATTACTTGCTCCCCTGCATGGTTACAGGTCCTTTTTTTTCAGGTTGCACCCACTCTGTGGAATGCCCTCTCACACACAATAATATTTTCCACTAGTCTCCAAATTTTCAAGCAGTCCCTGAAAACTCACATACTTACATCTGCAATCTGGCTGCACCAATATGCAATATGTAGCACCTATCCTTGTGTATCAATGCCTATTTCCCTATAGATTGTACGCTTGTGAGCAGGGCCCTCTTACCTCTATGTCTGTCTGTTATTACCCAGTTTTGTTTTATTAATGTTGTTTCCAATTGTAAAGTGCAACTGAATATGCTGTGCTATATAAGAAACCAATAATAATAATAAAAATAATAGTTATAGTAAAAAGCAACCTTTGGTCCAACTTAGTTTTCCTTCCAAATTATAAAATTTTCTATTTATAAAACCTAAAAAGCGCATTTTGAGCATACATGTGACTATAAAAAGCACGTGGAAAAGTAATATAACTGGCTAATATATATATATATTTTTTTTTAAACTAAAATTTTTTAAATAGTTATGTTATAATAATTATTTTAAACATATTCAATATATTTGTTTAACAAATAGGCAGATTAGATAGATAAAAATGTTGAGTAGTATTTTTTTTTTATACTGTATAAAACCAGAAACTTAAAAAAGCACTCTGTAGTTGCACTTCTGGCAGGACTTCACAGTCCTGCAAGAAAAGATGCCAACAGATTGCCCATCATTGTTGACTGGAATAGGCAGAAAGACTAGTGAAGATGCATGGCCACATGAGAAGAAAAGCCTGGGGGGGTTGGTTGATGTAGAGGGGCTAATCAGGTGAAACGCATTGATTACGGAGTGAATCAAGCTCAGAAGATCCGTTCACTGTCAAGGATAGATGGCACATGGGCAGTGTCTGCCAGCAGACCTTCAGCACACCACTTACATTCCGGTAGGAGGACACACGAGACCGGAGCAACCATAAAAGGAACAGCCCACAATGCGGACCTACCACCCATGTAAGGGTGCACTCAAAGACAGCATACAAGGCAGCTCTATAATCTTCAATCATTAGAGATTTTTAACTCTAACCACAAGGATTGGGACTCAACCCCAAGTCCATTACCAATATTGGCCCACTTGCACAGGATAATATACCACACAAAATACCTCTATAGAAAGGATGGGTACGAGATGCCGGCGTTCGGGATCATGACGCCGGCATCCCAACAGGGTTAGGATACCAACAGCTGTCAGTTGGTATTCTAACCCCCCCCTTAGCATAACCCTCCCTTCGCTGTGCCTAAACCTATCCTCCCCCTTAGTACCTACTGCTAACCTCCCCCTTCCCGCACCCTAAACATAACCCTCCTCCTAGTTCCTAACCCCGTTACTTATCTTCGGGATTCCGGCACCAGGATTCTGACAGGTGTCGGGATACCGGCATTCTGAACGCCAGAATCCCATCTGCCGGGATATTGAGCGTATCCCTATAAGTGACTAAAACACTGCTTGTGTATCACTTCTTTCCCAACCATTAACCCCATAACATATGGTACGGCAAGCAAATACTGGTGTTACTCTTTCTGGACATTTTAATTACATCGGAGTACCACCTATCTTTTTTTATGTTTTCTATATGTTGGTTTGTCACGGTAGATTGTCAATTTGTATACTGGTATTAAGAACACACATTTAATATTTTAGAATACATTTTATACCATTTATTTGTACATTGATATGGTCATTAATAAAATTGTGATACTCCATGTTATGGTGCATTTAGTCCTAGATCATCAATAGGACGTGCATTGTCAGTTTATGGTGTATATACAGTAGAAATTTGCCCACCCAGTTGAGATGTCAGTCACTAGTGGTTCCTGCAGCAAGTGTACAGGTGTCAGGTGTGTCTGCCATATACACAGCCAGATGTGCCAGTATGGTAAGTGGTTGTATGTATAAGCATACACCGTAGAATTGCGCCTGTATGTGCTTATGGGTATATGAAATAATCCGTAAAAAAAGAGTAGTAAATAAGGATATACTAGGTTTGTGAATATAGTTTATAAAGAGAACTCAGTATATACAAATAACTAAATTATTTTTTTATTTTTTTCCTCATATAACCATAAGCACATACAGGCATACAACCACTTACCATAGATTAATTAGAGAAAAAAAGGGGATTCTCTCTCTAGAACTTTGTTGCGCCCCCCCCCCCCCCAGATAATTAATTTCAAAGTGACAACCAAAGTTTGTGCCCGGTAAAAAAACCCTCCTTCATATTTATATTGAAAGATGTGCCAATATATCTGCAAGATATATCGGCATCGGCCGTGCTGCACAGCAGATGTGATATGTCTGTGTGATGTCGTTCAGACATCACTCAGACATATGTACACCCCCGCCGATGCACTACAGATATATCACCCGTTCGATGGAATGGGCGATATATATTTGTCAGTTTAAACCCAGCATTACTCAGCCGTTTGTTGATATCATTGATAAATCATGTCTATGCCCATTTGTTCGTCCCAATAACCAGCATAAATGCCGCACCCAGTGTAAATGCTGCATAAGGGCAACTTTTTACTGGTCAGTTTACCCAATAAAATACGGTACGATTAGCACAAA
Organism: Taudactylus pleione; assembly: GCA_031769625.1. Lineage (NCBI taxonomy): Eukaryota > Metazoa > Chordata > Amphibia > Anura > Myobatrachidae > Taudactylus > Taudactylus pleione. Next base: position 7,759,180 of record JAUIMM010000472.1, read on the forward strand.
CCTTGTTGCAGAGATGTTCTGCAATAATGTCTTTACTATATTTGCAATTTGTATCTGATGCAACAAACTACATTTGTGTATTGATTGCAAGTCTGATTTGTCACTTTTTTGGGCCTTTTTGTATCTGTGTGGCATGCAATTTGGAAACAATATGTATCCATCATTAAACTTAAATTTTGGAAAAAACATTGCACTCATTAAGTGCAATTTGACAAAGATGCATCAAGCTCGGACTCATTTGAACTGCCATATAATAAAGCAACAATTACTAGTGTAGCTAGCTCCATAGGACTACATGAGATTTAACTTGTTAGTAATAATTTGTTGCATCTAGAAAATCACTGGTGTAGCTTATCTTTAATAATCACAGCAACAGGCTTATAAAGAAAATGTTAGTATACACATATGCTCTAACCCACTAGGTACTATGTGGACAGCCATTTTGTAATGCAAGCCATTTATTCCTAAAATATGCTGATGATTACTTAATTAAAATTGCAAAAGGTCTTACATTACGTATTCACAATCCCTGTCTAAACAAAAAATAAAATATGTGCATTATAAAAGATACACAGAATAGTATAACAGTTATCATGAGGTAAACAGGCAGGTGGTTTTATATTCAAGTGTTCGTCTACATTTGTCATTTTTATCCTGTTGGGACACAGTATACGAATGAAAGAACACGTCACAGCTTCTACTTTACACTAATCAGCCGATTGGTTAGGCACACTCTAGGACATAGCTTGTGACTAAACAAATGGATTAAAAGCTTTCACCAACGATCAAATATATACACCGATCCACTAATGTCAAGGTTATTAAATTTTTTATCTGTTCTCCATTATATCTCTCACACAGGAGATGGAGAACACAGTTTATTCATAAAATTGTCCACAAGGACACAATTTAACTAAATACTGCATACAGATACACTGTGTAAAGAAATTGCACAAGTCTGATTAATACATGCCTGTACTGATGCAAATATGGCCACTGTCTGTTGCTCTGATTTTAATGGTCATGTTATCATACCTCCCAACAGAGGTCTCCAAAGAAACAACACACATTTCCAGATAAATCCAATGTTTTATGCCACACATCATAGAGGCACCTGCCTCCATGGAAAGCGTCAATGGAAGAGGCACCTGCCTCCATGGTAAGCGTCAATGGAAGAGGCACCTGCCTCCATGGTAAGCGTCAATGGAAGAGGCACCTGCCTCCATGGTAAGAGTCAATGGAAGAGGCACCTGCCTCCATGGTAAGCGTCAATGGAAGAGGCACCTGCCTCCATGGTAAGAGTCAATGGAAGAGGCACCTGCCTCCATGGTAAGCGTCAATGGAAGAGGCACCTGCCTCCATGGTAAGTCAATGGAAGAGGCACCTGCCTCCATGGTAAGCGTCAATGGAAGAGGCACCTGCCTCCATGGTAAGAGTCAATGGAAGAGGCACCTGCCTCCATGATAAGCGTCAATGGAAGAGGCACCTGCCTCCATGGTAAGCGTCAATGGAAGAGGCACCTGCCTCCATGGTAAGCGTCAATGGAAGAGGCACCTGCCTCCATGGTAAGCGTCAATGGAAGAGGCACCTGCCTCCATGGTAAGCGTCAATGGAATCACAAATCAGGATGAAAGTGCTGACTGCAGGATGATGTTACAGTTAGGAGATATGTCAATGCTGCCAGATTATGTGCCTTTTACCCTAAAAGATGAACCTGTAATAGATTTACCATAAAATCGTATGTAGGTCTCTCTAGCAAGCTTTAAAAACTTTAATGCACTATGAATTTCAAAATTAACAAACCAAGATTGACTCTAAAATGCAAAGTGGAATATAGCACTGAAAATAAAAGCCATAAAAATAAAACCTAATGTAGGAATTAACAAAAATTTGCAATTGCTCCTGTGCCCCCCTATCATTGTGCTCCCCCTTATAATTGTTATCCAATGCCCCCCGAACTGTATAATCACTCCATCTAGACAAACTGTTGTAGATCAACCTTTGGCTTAGATAACGGATATTGGGGATGAGAATAGAAAAAAAAATAGTGAATTAATTGTACAACTTGCAAAGAGCATAAATGTAATGGAATTATTGCCCGTTATCCATTTTCTGCAACAATAAATTAAAAAGAACCAGTTATCTGCTCCATTAATCTAGTCCAGGCCTGGCCAACCTGTGGCTCTCCAGCTGTTGTGAAACTACAAGTCCTAACATGCCTTGCCAGAGTTTTAGCATTCCCTAATAGCAAAACTGTGGCAATGCATGCTGGGACTTGTAGTTTCACAACAGCTGGAGAGCCACAGATTGGCCGGGCCTGATCTAGTCTCTCTTTCATTTACAACTTTGGTTTATATTCACAGAAAGTTTGAGCACATCTAAAGCGTAATTAATAGATTTCAAGTAGAAAAATCACTGTAGGTGAAGATGCACAATGACAACACAGCTGGAATGCACAGTGCTAAAGTGCAGTGCACTCACCGTACATTTTAATCCACTTTCTGAAGATTTAATGAGCTCTCGAAAGGCAGAAAAGAAAAATCTCACACATTGCAAAGACTTGTTCAATTCAAATATAATACTACATTTGACCACTTATCTGCTTGACCTTACAAAAGAATACAGAGTAATTATCCATGTTCTTTTCGGCTAAATTCTTCAGGCAAGCAGACTGGCACAGACTTTTCAAAGGACAAAACATATTTCATTTAGCTATAGTATAAGATTAGAAAGCACACGTGTAGGTTAGCAGGCATTTTCCTAAACCTTGTACTATTAACAGAGGAATATAATATTGTAATAGTTATTGATAAAACTTTACTAGGCTGGAACAAAGAATTAGAACAAAGTACTAGCAGAAGTAGAAAAATAAAATACTAGGATTTCATTATTTTGACAGTGCTGGCAACTATAGCTGTAAAATATCATAGTGCAGTCTTGTATAACGTTTCCAGGCAGTCTTCATTGGATGCAATTTTAAAACACAAACCACATTATTTATCAATCTACATTATGTGTAAATTTGCATCAGTCTATGAGATATAGTGGACGGCTGGTTTGGAAACCAAACTTCATGCACATTGTTAGCACCGAATGTACACTATGTAGACAAAAGTGATTGGACAACACAGCTCAAGCGAAATGCATACCATTGCACATAAGTTCCAAATGGCCACTAATGTGGCAGTTTCGACAAGGACACTTTGTAGGGAGGCCCATGCACTTGCAGTTCTATGGAAACAACAAATGTTTTTATCAGGAGGACAATGTCACCTGTAATGTTTCCAGGGCGACGCTGGACTGGTATACAGAAAATCCAGTAACCCAGATCGACTGGCCAGCTCAGAGTCCAGATCTTAACCCCAATGAGAACCTCTGGGACGAATTGGAGCAACGGGTGTGTTCCAGGCCAACTCAACCTTCTTCAGTGTCGCAGCTGGTCACTGTACTTAAGGTGGAATGGCAAATCATACTGCCTGCTGTTGTCCAGGAACTTGTGAACAGTTTGCCAAGAAGGGAGTCTGCAGTAATCACTACTCGTGGTAGACCTACAAAGTACTGACATAAATAAAATCTTGTTGACCTACTTGCTGTCAGTGTCCAATCACTTTTGTTTCCATAGGGTAGTAATTAAACCAAAGTCCTTTGGACCCACAATAAGAGTGTCAATTTTGTCACATTGCCTACGCAAACAATTAGTCACCGTGATTGGAGTTGAGATTTTATACTTTGACACCTTTCTCCAATCACTCTCCCCCAAGTGTCTTCTACCCGCGCCCCTCTTGTTCTCGCCTATTTCGTTTCTCCCCATTGTTTTCTCTATCCCTGTTCTCTATTTTGCCGTTTCCTTCCTTTCTTTTCACACTACTGATTGGATCTAAGATCGGCACTCATTTTCTGCTACCATTACACCCAATCTGAGTAGCTCCATCTCCCCTGTGCCCTATACTCAAGGCCCTTACAGAAAGTTTCTGATACAACTATAATGGTAAGATAGACTACTTGCAATGAGAGCAGGGCATTCTAAGGATGTCTTTCCAAGGATAGAGTGTTATAACTGGAGTTTAAATCCCATCTCTCCTTTCTTCATAGGTAAAACCACCTTCACCTTATACATCTGAGGTGTTCCCTCTCTCTGGCTACACTTTTCACATACCAAGAAAGTTTGTCTGTCTGCAACCATGATCCTGTCTCCAACGTAACACTGATCAAACATACAAAACTGGATCACGCGGATGGGGCAAGTTACCCCGGGGCCCCCTCCAATACTTTAAACAGCAGGAGGGAGGTGGAGTCCGAGCTGGGGGCAAGGCTACACGGTACTGTACATTCAGTGCCTGCAGCATGGGAGAGAGGAGGGGAGGAGACCTGACTATCTAGCAGCCAACTTATATGGTAAGCTTGACTCAGGGAGGGGGCACTATAAGTATGTATGCATGGGACTATGTATGTGTATAAATGTGTGACTATGTATGCATGTATGAATGTGTGGGATTAAGTGTAGCTGTATTGTGTTGTGTATAGTTGTGACTATGTAAGTGTATGTGTGTGACTGTATATGTTTTGCCATGGCCAAAAGTTTTGAGAATGACACAAGTATTGGTTTTCACAAACTTTGTGCTTCAGTGTTTTTAGACCTTTTTGTCAGATGTTACTAGGGTATACTGAAGTAAAATTACAAGCATTTGAAAAGGCTTTTATTGACAATTACATTAAGTTTATGCAAAGAGTCAATATTTGTTGACCCTTCTTTTTCAAGACCTCTACATTTCGCCCTGGCATGCTGTCAAACAAATTCTGGGCCACATACTGACTGATGGCCGCCCATTCTTGCCTAATATATGCTTGGAGTTTGTCAGAATTTGTGGGTTTTTGTTCGTCCACCTGCCTCTTGAGGATTGACCACAAGTTCTCAATGGGATTAAGGTCTGGGGAGTTTCCTGGCCATGGACCCAAAATTGTGATGTTTTGTTCCCCGAGCCTCTTAGTTATCACTTTTGTCTTATGCTGGAAAAGGCATTGTTCATCACCAAACTGTTCTTGGATGGTTGGGAGAAGTTGCTCTTGGAGGATGTTTTGGTACCATTCTTTATTCATGGCTGTGTTCTTAGGCAAAATTGTGAGTGCGCCCACTCCCTTGGTTGAGACGCAACCCCACACATGAATGGTCTCAGAACTTGCTAACCTGAGGATACGTAGGGCATCGCAGTAGCTAATTTATGTACGCCCCTGTAGCGGCGTTCAAACGCACTGGCATGTCTGCATTTCACCAACCATCCCCCCCATCACCACCCCCAAACGGTACTTCCCATCAATCACTCTGCGATGGGTCTGCATAGTCACTGCGATAGTCATCCCGATCGCAGTGGAGTCTTCGCGCACTGCAATTCATATGCATGCACAGAACACAACAGTCGGCCGTCTGCGTGCGTAATCACACTTGTGATCCATGCTGAATGAGGCCCAAGATGAACAGTGGTTCAGAGATTGAGTGAATTACCAGACGTTACTTATTTGGTCACATAGCAAATAGCCCAAACAACATTATCTCAATATGCCCAATATTTCACATTTAAGGCCAATGTAAATGACAATTTGTTATAGTAGAAAATACTGTTTATACAATAGCAAATTGACCTAAACTCAAAAATCAAAATGACAAGAGATTGGTTTTAAAGCTATTTAATTGGGATTAGAGAAGGGAAACCTCTTATTAACTTTTATCATAAATTAATTTAATGCAATTGTGCATTGTAGTAACAATAACAAAACATTAATGTGATTATCTACTTAAATATACCCACTGCTAGAAGTTAGCAGTAATACATAAGCTCTTTATAAAAAGGATCTATTATTTCCCGATTAGGTAAAGTATTTATAACACACTGTGTTTTCTCTGTGAAAGCTTATTTTGTACCTGCCAATTACAAAGTATTCCTTCAACGGTGCTTCATACTCCTCTCATTTTCTACACATCTCCAGTTCTTAATAAGAAGTATAGAAACAAAATATGTAACAAATAGGAAATCTTTATATAACTGATATCCTTGGTCATACAGTGCTCTATAATGGTTAATTCTTTGATGGCGTAGTAAAGATAGAACTGGAAACTATACTACAAAAACAATATTAGTATTCCTTGATCCAATGGATAATTGTACTAAAGACACTTATATTTTGAACAATCTGATATAGAGAATAATGCTGGCACCAACCTTTCTTAGAAAAGATGTAGATTAGTAATTAAGCACCCTCAATTGTGTCAATGCTAGTTTGGAATTACAATATATATGATTGCCTTCGTGTTGCTATGGGAGGTCTCTTAAATTCAATATTTTCATAAATCTAGAAATGTCAAATATTGATATTCAGCAACATGCATAACAGCCCTTACCAGAAAACAGAATGCTGGATCATCTGTACAGCTAAAGCAAGAGGAAATATCCTTGAGAGTGGACTTCAAGGCTGTCTTCATTGCTAGAATAGCTAATTGTAAAGGGAGAATTTTTTCCTCCATTTCATCAAAAGAAAATATATCCACAATATGACTTGCTTTTGAGGTCCCCTTGCTCAGCCATAGAAAATAGAAAATATCTGCTCTATACTCTACAGTACACTTAATCCAGATTAGACAGGAGAGTGTACAAGGACCCCTCCTGAATCGTACGGTTGCGTTTACTAATTAAGCTAGGATTATTTGCTTGACGTCGCCCATATGTCAACTTGAAGTTGTTTTGTGGACATCCTCCTTGTCATCATTGTTAACATGCTCCAGAAATAGTGTAATATGTGCTCATCCATGCCTTTCCCACTTACATTTTGACGAATGTCTGCTGAAATATTTAGCAAAGTGGAGACATTTGTTTAGCTTCTGCTGTCAAAAACTGGACAGCTCAATAAACAGAATGATTACATATATAATGTATGGTGAGTGACCTAATTAGAAATAAACTACAGAATGTATTCGGGGGAAAATAGTTTAATATATGGGAAAAAAAAGGAGATTTATGTGCTTACCTGTTAAATCCTTTTCTTCGATTCCATAGGGGACACAGGTTTTATGCTGGGTATAGGTTGGGGGGTTGGAGTCTGGGCACTTGTTGAGCACAGCACATACTCCCCACTCCCCCCTCCCCCTATACTCCAGCCACAGGCACCTCAGTTTAGTTAACACGCCTAAAGGCAGGGGAGAGAAGGAGTAGAAGGAAGATCGGCACGCACTGAGGTCCATACACACACAAGAAATGTGAATCGGAGAACCGGAAGCAGAGCAAAGGCCCGGCAGGTCAGGTGCGTCAGGGTGGGCGTCCTGTGTCCCCTATGGAATCGCAGAAAAGGATTTAACAGGTAAGCACATAAATCTCATTTTCTACTTCCTCTATAGGGGACACAGGCTTTCGTCCCAAAGCTATTCCCCTAAGGGAGGGGACGCTCCTGGGCTGCGCCAAAAAGTCTTCGCCCAAAAGCCACATCAGGGGAGGCGAAGGTGTCAAAAGAATACAACTTTAGAAACGTATCGGCAGAGGACCACGTGGTCGCTTTACACAGCTGCTCCGCAGAAGCGCCACGTCGTATTGCCCATGAAGTTCCCACCGACCGGGTTGAATGAGTCCAGTGCTGGAATATCCGCCAGCCCCGTTTGCGAAAATCATACAGGACAAAGAGAGAATCTGTCCTACGCAAGTCCTCTGTCCTGACCACCCAAATCCGGAGAGCTCGCACGACATCCAAAGAGGCCTCCTCCGGGGAGGAATCTAGAAAGAAGGACCCACAATCTGTTAATTGATGTGGAACCTAGAAACCACCTTATGAAGGTAGCCTAGTTGTGTTGAAAGAACAGCTCTGTCCTGGTGAAACATTAGAAACGGAGACCGACAATACAATGCGCTCAAGTCCGACACCCATCGGGCAGAGGCTATGGCAAGGAGGAAGACAGTCAATGGATAAAAAGAAGTTATACGCTTAGAACAAGGAATGCCTATTAGGGTGGGACCAGGCCTCAGCCAAAAGGTCCTCAAGCTGTGCAGAAGAAAGAAGTTCCACAAATGCCTTCTATTGACATTTGAATACTGAAGAATTGGACATATAGGAGATGGATCCACATCCTTGATAAGGAAAACTGTCTTATCAAGGAAACTGTGTCTACTTGAGGCTGGGAATCTTCCGGAATAGGAGGATGATTCCACATCGGAAGCTACAGATACATGTTCTTCATGATCTGAAGAAACTTCAGAGTCTGACAAGTGTACAGAAGTCCCTTTTAGAGGGTCTACGCTTAGAAGGATGTTCTCTGTCCAGCATCTGTTTGAAAGGTTCTGACACTTGCGCTAAACCCTGAACAGACTGTGCAAAAGACTACATCCAAGGAGGCTCTATGGCAGAAGACAGCAAAGGGGACGGCAGCACATGGTGGCCACACTTGAAGGGACAGCGGCCGAGGGAGCTGAAAGCCTATCCACTACCTTTAACATTACCTGGGATAGCGAGGCAATCCTAGAAAGGTTCTTGGGTAGCGGGTGAAGCCGAAGGACCCGCCTGCTATGAGGTTGTAAAACAGCGAGTACAAAGACCATCGTGGTCCGGAACCTGTGAAGAGAACACAGCAGCACAAGCCCTGCAATTACCCAGTACCGAAGAACCCGCCTCCTTGGGAACGTTGCCCCTGGAAGATATAGTACAGCAATCCAGGAGAACCCCACACACCAGAACAAGAGACCATTATGTGCGACACAGGATAGAGCAATTAATGTAAATGCACTACAAACAGAAATGTAAGTGGGGCTATGCAGAGACTGAGACTTAGCAAAGTACAATAAATAGTCACACACACACAGACACATTCAATGCAATAATAAAGGCAAAATTTAAGGCAATAAATGCTCAACAAACCACCCCATGAGGGGGGAAAGGAGCTAAATGTATAACCTGACCACAGGGGCGAGGAACACGGGGAGACAGGAGCCTGCACTCACCACAGACGAGCTGCACCAGCAGGCACTCAGAAATGGCTGCCCAACATCTGTGAGGAGGGGAGAGAGGAAGAGGAGTGACCCTGGGACGGAGTGCCTCAAATGAAGGAAAGCGTCCAGGGGTGGAGGAGGAGCCAACGGGAAGAGCAACCTCCCCCTTCTGACATGAACCCCCAGGGCAATGGGCGCCAATTACCGCTGCGACCTGCTGAATAAAATTGCCCTGGTGGCCTAGTGGGGATGTGAAGAAGACCTGGTGCCCCCTGTCAGCACTGCCATTGTCTCCCATACCGGCGGTGTAAAGCCGGGAGCCGCCTTACCTTTGTCCCATCTGTAGCTGCTGCTCCCTGCTATGTGCGGAGCAGAGGCCAAAGACACCAATTCGCAAGCACCATGGGAAAAAAAAAAGTGAAACCTTAGTACAGCTTCCACATTGTGCCTTACGGCTTCAGGCATCAACACTAAACTGAGGTGCCTGTGGCTGGGGGCGGAGTATGTGCTGTGCTCAACAAGTTTAACTGTGTGGTGCCCAGACTGCAACCTATACCCAGCGTAAATCCTGTCCCCCCCTATGGAGGAAGAAGAAATATATATATTATTTTGAAAAGAACAATTAATAAAGGGGTCTTCAACCTTGGCCCTCCAGCTGCTGTGGAACTACACATGCCAGCATGCACTGCCATAGTTTTAGCATGCTGTTATATCAAAAAGGTGGCAGTGCATGCTGGGATGTATAGTTCCACTGCAGCTGGAGGGCCAAGGTTGAAGACCCCTGACTTAATATATACATTTTATCCAAAATCTAATGTCAGCCACAAACACCCCTAAATGTTGGACCCTATATTGGTAAGTATATATGTTCCCCAGAAATAATTGGCATGCTAAGAGAAAAATCCAATCAAAATAAATCCGTACATTGAGTATGTCTGACAATCTGTGTGGCAGATGATCACTGTTCGCTCCAGCTCCAGTATGTGGCCATTCTAATGAAATATAAGATATTATAAAAAGGTACAGTACACTCCTACAAAATATTAATGCATTTATTTTTCATTGTGGTTTACATTAAGCTTCATTAAGAACCACTTTCCAAATCCATAAAACTATAGATCACCGTTTACCAGTTGCAAATATACTCACAGCACAGTGTTTATTTTAATTGCAGCTGCATAGGCAACAAAACAAATTCAAAGAATGGTGTACGTAGGGCTCTTAAATTTTGGAAACTGAAAACAAGAGAAAGTTTGAACATAATAGAAAATCCACCACTAGCTTCCTTTTGTGTTACACTAGCATTACACTACTATTCCAGTTCATATTTCATGAGGATTTTAAATTCCAGAACACTCACTTCAACTGTAGGCATTCAGGGGTAAAATACAAGACTTTGGTTGGTAAGTCTGCTGCGAGTGTACCATTGTTTTGTTCTTAAAGCAGCAATCCCACATAGAAGTTTCTGACTATTGGTATTATTTAAATACCTTTTAAGCATGCATCTCAGTCATTTTCCTTAGCTATTCTCTTACAGATCACCTCCTTTTCAAAATCTCTCTGGAGCAGGGGCACAGAATTGGGGCAGGTCACGGTATTAAAGAATTTGCATGGCCACCGGCAGTGTGCACAATAGGAGTGTGGTTGAAGCATTGCAAGTTGGTTATACTGTCACTGCTCTCCTGGTCCATGCTTGCCTACATACTTACCCGGGGCCAGGCTCTTTACATCATTAGACCCAATTTATCTTATTTTAGACTTACCCCCACCGGCGATTCCCGGTATTATCTTCCCATCCTATCCTCTAGGAAGTGGGTAGGATTTCCACCTACTGATCCAGGAGTGCAGGGGACTACCCAAAAAATTGTGAGTCTCCTGCAATAAGTATGTTTGTCCTGGCCCCTACAGAGATTGTTCCTGTCCCCCTCCCCTTTTCCTCACTGCAGTCTGCCCTGGAGAGGGCACAAGTATGGCCGCCAGAAATGGTCAATCTGCTATACAGACACAGGCTCCTTGACTTTTAAGGTGGATATTACTCAGTGTTTGAATTAAATACACAGAGAAGGCAATGTACAAACAAAAGTAGAAAGGTAAGTATATTAAGTTTATTTTTAAGTGACTAAGGTGATGCCGCTTTAATTTATTTTGGACTATCACTGATTGCTTATTGCTACTTCACCACATCTATTTTAATATTCATTTACTCTACACTTTATGTTTCAAGGTTATTTATGCAAGTTAAGGGGTGAAATATTTTTATATGTACTACAATGAATAGCTACATCTTTGATAGTCTGTTAAATGAAAATTGCATAAGTGGCCCAGAGCTCTATGAATGTGTATGTGGGCATTAGACTAGAAAAGTGGTTCCCAAACTGAGCGCCGCGGCACCCTGGGGTGCCTCAGGTTGGTGGTCCAGCAAAAAATCAAATTATTTATGGCCTATATAATATAAATATGTGGACAAACAGAAGCACAAACCTGTCACCCACTACATAAATGAACCTAAGGATGACAGGTAAGCACAATTTACTTCACTTTACTACAGCACTACATTTTTTTTTTACATTTCTCAATTACAAACTTTTAGCTTAGGGTTGCCATGAAAACAAATCTGATGCACCAGGGTATCACAATTCAAAAAAGTTTGGGAACCACTGGACTAGAAGGTTTTGAATACTAGTTAATCCCCAGTTGGTCGTCATCAATATCTTCAATATACAGTGTACAGCTATCCTATATAGCAGGGATGGGGAACCTCAGGCCCAGGGGCCGTATAAAGTCCCGCAGAATCATTTGGTCTGGCCCTCTGAGCTTTTTCCTGCTAGCCTCATCTGAATAGCAGGGTGCCTATAATGGCACCCTGCTGCCAGAATCTATGCAGGAGTGCCACCTGGAGCGTCCTTAGGATGCTTCAGACGGTCACACCGCTGCCCTAACAGCTCCCCGGAGCATCCTCAGGATGCTCCAGGCATTGCTGTAATCACTGGCGATTGTGACACCGCCCCCGTGTGACATCACACGTAGGGGGAGTGGCCTGCGAATAATGTTAAATACATTAAAACGGCCCTCGGCAGAAAAAAGGTTCCCCACCCCTGCTATATAGGCTTGCCATATAATCCATCGCTGTTTCTTATACATATTCTGATATTCGCACTGTCTATTCGTGAACCGATATTGCTTCCCATGCCGGATCCACCTATTCCACACTGGCTGAGAGACAAAGATACCAAGTTGCTATTTATACATCAGCCTTCCTAGTCTCCCGATATTGCCCAAACACCTATCTGGAGTAAGCGAACAGGGAACAGCTGCTAATTGTTGATCACTTTACTGGCACTTGGGGTCCCGCTGCACCCAGACAAAAAAGGCATTTGAGAGACAAACTGGATCTCCACACACCGATTTGTGAGCAGAAAAAGGTTTCTTGGGGAGCGTTCCTATTTACTGGATATTATTAAGTGCGGGCTCCGCTACTCAGCATATGTACGGTTTCTATTGTACTGTAGCTTGTCACTCCGGGCAAAATAATAATGTAGTGCAAGCCATGATGTTTCTGCTGGATGTTATTGCTGATGAATGCTGCAGCAACCAAGGCTATATGGCAATACACCCTTTCATTTCTGGCAGCACACACAAAATATATATTCACGGCTTTGAGATTTTAACAGATTACTGATATGTTTAAAAAAATAAAAAAATAATGATCTCTGTTTTATATATTCTAAAAAAGCCTATGATTTTATATGCTATTTTTCACCAGCTACAGAAACAGTGTTTCTAAGTAGATTGGCAACAGTATAATTCAACTGCTACTTTCCAATTATTGAGATGGACAGCTGTTTGCTTTGATTATAGGTTTTAAATATTGTGCTCATTGCTACATGTGCATGTCAAAAAGGGCATATGAAATGATGATATTGTAGTGATTATTGCTATTTTTGTCACAGGTTTAATAAACATTATTATTATAATCTATTGGGCCATGTAAGTAATTATTCACATCAGCGCAGATTTTTCCTTTTTGCCATATAATCCCTTTAATACGGTACACATATGAATTACACCGATTCGGTTACTTCTAGGGGTAAATTTACTAAAGGTCGATTTGCATTGATTTACCTCTTCTCAAATCGAATGCAGTGAAAACCGTTTTTTTCACTGCATTTACTATTTGTTTTGCGATTGGCAAAACAAATTCGATTTGAGTCGGTTTTGAACAGTGATTTGCTGTTCGATTTGGCATGTTCATGTCCAAATCGAACGGCAAATCATCCTTCAAAACTAACTGCAAATCCCCGACATGTTAGAACTGCTTCATGCTTTCACTTTGAGCATGAGTAGTTCATTCTGACACAGATACATGCAGACATCAGTGAGATGCCTGCATGTATCTGCCTTGAAAGAGTGTTGTAAAGAGTTAAAATTAAAACAAAAAAAACGTGAGGTCACCCCCCAAAACAGAACCAGCCCCGGACTACTGAAACCCAGGTCTGGTTGACTAAGTACAGGGAAAAAATGAAGTAGGGTCTTCCCTGTACTGAGTACAACCAGCACTGGGCTATGGGAAGCAGGGCTGGTTCTGGATTTACAGGGAAAAAATTGCGTAGGGTCTCCCTGTAAATCACAGAACCAGCCCTGGACCTTTTCTAACGGGGGACTGATGCCACAGCCAGGGGAGCCTTATCACCGGGCCCCCCCAGCATCAGCCCTGACTGTTTATCAGCCCAGGCCAGGGATCCCTGGTGAGTTGGAGACCCCTTCAAAAAAAAAAAAAGGGGTCTCCCTCTCCAGGGCACCCCTAGCCTAGGCTGATAGCCCGGAGCTTTGATTGTGTAAGTGTTATGTAAAAATAGAGGTGATAAAACATTGTCTTTCCATTAGAACTGCAGGTCCCAGCAAGCCTCCCCTGCATGCTGGTACTTGGAGAACCACAAGTACCAACATGCGGGGCATTAAGGGCCCACTGGGACCTGTAGTTCACCTGTAAAGAAATGTTGAAACACACACACACACACACCTTACACAGTATAAGTTTAATACATACATACATACATACATACATACACTCACCTATATTACCTCCAGTGGTCCCCTTGTCCAGTAGGCATCCATGGGTTAAAATAAGAAAACGAAAAACCCGACCATCGCATTAAGGAATAATCAATCATTCTAACCATCCCGAATGAAGCACACAGGCTTCCATGAACGGCTCCTCCATCGTACTCAATGGTGGGAGCCTCAGGGTAACTAAAGTTTATCCTGCGGCTCCCACCATTGAGTATAATGGAGGAGCCATTCATGGAAGCCTGTGCGCTTCATTCGGCTGAGAGGCGGGGCCTGACCTCTCTTAGCCTATGAACGCACAGACACGGAGCTTCAAAGGAGGAAGCCGCGTCTATGCGCTTCATTCTGGAAAAGGGGACCACTGGAGGTAATATAGGTGAGTATGTGTGAGTGTGTATGTGTGTATGTATTAAACTTATACTGTGTAAGGTGTGTGTGTGTGTGTGTGTGTGTGTGTTTCTTTCAACATTTCTTTACAGGTGGGCCCATAATGCCCCGAAGGCTGGTACTTGTGGTTCTCCAAGTACCAGCATGCGGAGGAGGCTTGCTGGGACCTGCAGTTCTACAGGAAAGACAATGTTTTATCACTTCTATTTTTACACAACACCCACACAGTCAACCCACCCCCCACTGCCCAGGGGTGGCAGGGATAGCCCCAGGCGATCAGCCTAGGCTAGGGGTGCCCTGGAGAGGGAGACCCCTTTTTTGAAGGGGTCTCCAACTCCCCAGGATCCCTGGCCTGGGCCGACTAACGGTCAGGGCTGATGCTGCGGCTGGGGGGCCCAGTGAAAGGGTCCAGGACTGGGTCTGTGATTTACAGTGAGTCCCTACGCAAATTTTTCCCTGTAAATCTAGAACCAGCCCTGCTTCCCATAGCCCAGTGCTGGTTGTTCTGAGTACAGGGAGACCCTACGTAATTTTTTCCCTGTACTTAGTCAACCAGAACTGGTTTTCAGCATTCCGGGGCTGGTTCTAATTTGGGGGGTGACCTCATGTAATTTTTTTTCTAACTTTAACTGTTTAATTTCTTTTTCCAGCCAGATACATGCAGGCATCTCACTGATGTCTGCATGTATCGGTGTCAATCCGACCTGTTCATGCTCAAATCGAAAGCATGAAGCAGGTCTATTGTATTGGGGATTTGAAGTCTGATTTTGAGGTCGATTTCAAATAAAATGATAGTAAATAAGGGTTGTGTGTTGGGCTATGTAAAAGTACCAATGTTTTTCCGATGGTCGATTTGAGGCCGATTTTAATCAAATTTCGATTTTACATTCGATTTGGCCTTTAGTAAATACCCAAATGCAAAATCGAATCCAAATCGAATGAAAATTGCACCTCAAATCACTCAAAATGCCAAATCGACCTTTAGTAAATTTACCCCCTAGTCTCCATTTCACCTGGTTTTAATCAGCCACAGAACCTGTGTATTTCATGTGTCCCGCATTAAAGGGATGATATTGTAAGCCTAACTATATAACATTTCCCAAAATACAGGGGAAATACTATTTATAAGGCCTCTCAATTTTTAAATAATTAGTAAGTTAATAATAGTAACAGCTACAGACAAACTGTAAGGCTCTTTCATACATTATTTTACTCGGTCACAAAATTAGAAGAAGCAGGTTAGCGATGCCTTTCAAACATTATTTTTGATAATTTCAGGGGACAACTTTGACCATCTCACAATAAGAACTATAATTGGAATAGCTACATCTTTGATAGCCTGTTAAATTGAAAGTGGCAGGCTTAATGACAAGTATATTAACTGATCAGGTCTCCAAATATATGAATAACTAAACAGGCTTGGGTAATTGCTTTGTTCCACTCCTACAAAAATAAAATACAGGATATGGTTGTCTTTTCATTTTGCCTGTAAATAAATCAAATGTTTACTTTAAGGGCCTGATTAAGTAAGGATTGCTATTGCGTTTGCAGCTCCATAATCGCACGCAGGTCCACTGTGAAAATATGCTAATGATTGCAATCGCAATGCCACTGCAGCCTAATATAAGGAAGCCCACATCCCCTTACATCCGTAATACTTGGCAAAATAGCTAAACTATCGGTAACATCGGGTACCATCGGTCCCTCAAGCATAATTACAGCAGTCCTGACCTAACTTAGAAATTGCTAACTTCACTGCACGCAGTGGGAGCTCAATCTGCGTATGCCATCGCAATGGCTAATTTATGCACGCCCATACAATGGTGTTCAAACGCACTGACACACCTGCATTTCTTTGACCACCCCCCCATCGCTACATCCAAAACAGTCACTTTATGTCAATCACTCTGAGATGGGTCTGCATAGTCACTGCGATCGCAGTCCAATCACAGTGAGACCGTCGCGCACTGCGATGCATACGCAGAACGCAACAATCGTCCGACTGCATGCGTATTCGCAGTTGCGTTTGGTAATGAATCAGGTCCTAAGTCTGCTTAGGGTTTTTTTTTCCGTTATACAGGTTTAGATAACTGAAAAAATAATAACAGAGAAATCTGCATCACATACATAACATTTTTTTCCAGCGGTGTTCCTAAAGGTCTGCTTATTACCAAAGACAAGTGATAACATGTTCGCAGGAGCAGGGGAGTTTTTTTGCGTTCTTTCTGGCATCATACTGTAATATCATCGGCATAATCAGCCAAATGTCCCAATAATACACCATATCGGTTTCTAAAACAAGTGTAATGGGCAAATATACCAATGATCCAATTCACTTTGCCTATTATTGGCTTGTTGTGGGCCAAAGAGGATGACTTGTATGCATGTAGTCTGGAGTAATCTGGCGACATCTCCCAACGGTCTTATAAAGTGGATAGAGATAAAGTACCAACCAATCAGTACTTGTTATGTTACAGGCTGTGTTTGTAAAGTTGATTGGCTGGTACTTTCTCTCGCTCTCCAAGGCTTAGTACATCTCCCTCAGGGACTGATATGAATGGCCAAATATTCTCTGTAAAACGCTGCAGAATATGTACCGGTATGCGCTATATATATACTTGGTTATAATAATAATGTGTTCATTAGCGGGGAGAAGTTTGAAGTTGTGAGCAGTATCAAACAGATCACTATGAAAGTCAAATTATATATAGTCGGGATGCCACCGGTCAGAATACTGACAGCAGCATCCATTCAGAATCCCGAAACCCGTAGGTAAGTGTTTTTTTTTAGATTGTGAATCAAACATCATTTAGGACAACATAACAGAAAACTTCAGCGTGCATAACTATTCACCCCCTAAAGTCAGTACTTTGTCGAGCCACCTTTTGCGGCAAATACAGCTGCATGTCGCTTTGGATAAGTCTCTATGAGCTTGCCACATCTTACCCCTGGGATTTTTGCCCATTCTTCAAGGCAAAACTGCTCCAGCTCCTTCATGTTGGATGGTTACCGCTTGTGAACAGCAATCTTCAAGTCTGATCACAGATTCTCAATTGGATTGAGATCTGGGCTTTAACTAGGCCATTCCAACACATTTAAATGTTTCCCCTTAAACCACTCGAGTGTTGCTTTAGCAGTATGCTTCGTGTCATTGTCCTGCTGGAAGGTGAATCTCCGTCCCAGTCTCAAATCACAGGCAGACTGAAACAGGTTTTGCTCAAGAATATCCCTGTATTTAGCACCATCCATCTTTCCCACGACTCGAATCAGTTCCCCAGTCCTTGTTGCTGAAAAACATCCCCAGAGCATGATGCTGCCAGCACCATGTTTCACTGTGGGGATGGTGTTCTTGGGGTGATGGGATGTGTTGGGTTTGCGCCAGACATAGCGTTTTCCTTGGTGGACGAAAAGTTACATTTTAGTCTCATCTGACAAGAGCATCTTCCTCCGTACATTTGGGGAGTCGTCCACATGCCTTTTGGCAAAATGAAATCGTGTCTTATTTTTATCACTAAGTAATGGCTTTTTTTCTGGCCACTCTACCATAAAGCCCAGCTCTTTGGAGTGTACGGCTTATTGTGGTCACATGCACAGATACACCAGTCTCTGCTGTGGAATTCACTCCATCAGGGTTACCTTTGGTCTCTGTGCTGCCTCTCTAATTAATACCCTCCTCATCCGGTCTGAGTTTTGGTGGGCGGTCCTCTCTTGGCAGGTTTGTTGTGGTAAATGTTCTTTCCATTTGATGATGATGATGATGGATTTGATGATGCTCTGAGGGATCATCAAAGATTTGGATATTTTTTTATAACCCAACCCAGAATTATACTTCTCAACAACTTTGTCCCTGACTTGTTTGGAGAGCTCATTGGTCTTCATGGTGTGATGCCTCTTGCTTAGTGGTGTTGCAGCCTCTGGGGCATTTCAGAAAAGGTGTGTTTATACTGACAGATCATGTGACACTTAGATTTCACACAGGTGGACTTCATTTCACTAATTATGTGACTTCTGAAGGTAATTGGTTGCACACCAGAACTTTTGAGGGGCTTCATAGCAAAGGGGGTGATTACATATGCACATGCCAATTTTCAGAATTTTATTTATAAAGATTCTTTTTATATATATTTTTCTCATTTCACTTCACCAAATTAGACTATTTTGTGCAGATCCATCACATAAAATTCAGATAAAAAAAAAAAAAATTACAGGTTGCAATGTAACAAAAAAGGTAAAAAGCCAAGGGGGGTGAATAGTTTTGCAAGGCTATATATATATAAATATATTATTTATTTATATATTTTTTTTTCTTTTTTTAACTAAGGTTTTAATGATGCATAAAAACAAAGTATGAAAATGCAGAACAATCAGTTAGGTGGCGTTTGGTCAGACAACAGCATCAAACTTATTACATAATTTTTAATTGACGTTTGCATTGCCAGAAGCATTCTTAGCTACTCTTTATTCCTCCCCATTTGGAGATCCAGGAAGGGAGACCCAAGGAGTAATTGCCAGTGGTGTGGTAATAATCTGCGTCACCGTGGCGCACCCCTGCTGCAAAATGCCAAAATCATGTCATCGTGCAATGGAGAGCTGGGCCTTGATAACATGATTTGCAGCAAATGGGAGTCACCCAGACATGCCAGGAGACCAGGCACAAACACCTCAGTTTAGAAAAAGAACGTATTTGTGATTTAAGTTTTTTTCCCCCCATTCTGTGCAATGGCATAAAAGCAATTTGTATATCATAGAATTACGAATAAGATGACATAGCAACAGTCCGTGTGTTCTGCTGTGTACTGGGTAAACTAAAGGCCAAATTCCGCTAAATAAATGTCTACATTTTACAGCCAATTGTGAAATGAGGCAAAATTCTGCTTATATCCATATCTGTGTCATACAATCATTTGCCGCACTTACTGCTGAGAGCATGACAGAATTTTTATAATGCGTTTCTAGACTGATCCACATGTAATCATTGTTATGCAAGGTACAAATCAATGTCACCATAACAATGAAAAACTGATTTTCATACAATTTGGAAGGACTTCACTAGGAAAAAAGAAGAATTGTACACGCACAGCACAAAAGGAAAAACATTTTAACCCTCATGGTGCCTTATGTAAAGTACATTGAATTGCTTCTATCCACATATGTGTTTAGGCTAGATCGCTGACATTGCTGCTGTAATTGAGAGTGTGTGCACACAAGATTAGACTAAATGTGATGTTATAGCGTTAACTAATGTAAGCTGAGCAGCTCATTTCTATTAATGTCTATATTTATGGTGGTCCATCATACAGGGCCACCAATTTTAAAGCACATGCTGTCTTAACATAGAGAGGAAACTAGTAACATCCACAGATACATGTATAATATTTCCCATACCTACAGTAAGCAGTGGAGTTATTTTACACTGTACACACATTTCTTATGCAACCAAGTATAAGCTACTGTCTCTCTGTTATCAGGCACTTCAAGCCGAGTAGGCCAAGTCCAGTATCATATACCAGGATCACTGACATAAAGGTCTACCTTCATGATCACTTTCCCTCATATGACACTTACATTTCGCTTTTAGGCAAACCACATTTTCTTTCTATTATTTTATGTTTAAAAGGTCCTTTGATCAATACTGTACAATTGAAACAAATGTTTTGATGCTCTTTTTATCATTAACACCTGTGGATTTTTAGTGTTTTCTGTAATATCTCACACACAGTTATTGGCCAAACAGTGGAACCACTAAAGAGAAGAAAAAAGTCCAAATCAGAATCAAGCTGTTCCAACCAACTAAGCAGTATATCTTTATATGAACGCTATAATGTCCACACAATGTGGGTCAAATGGCCTACTTAACCTTTTTCTCATATTAAAAGGTGCATTAAATGTATGCAGTGTAGGTCTCATTGTTGAAGCACAGACAAACTTCTAGCTACAGTAACCCCCACCACTTTCATCTTGGAGTACCTGTTGCCCCTAGCAACTCAGAATATGAACAGTTTCAAAGTAAATCTTCTGTTTCGGCATTTAAAGTGCGGACATCAAATACTCGATTATAATCACAGTCAGCTTGCAACACTGAACATCTATAATGTTTTTCCAAATATTCAGTATATACCACTGAACTGACACTACATCTGAGAACATGATACATGTGCCTGCTTGTCATTGCATCTTTGCAACTCATTGGAATTTTCAAATAATATACACATTTTAAAAAAACTGGCCAACCGATAAATGCAATTAAATGTACTAAAACAAACATCTTATTAAACAAAGTAAGAAACAGATTAGATTATGCATATTCAAAACAGCAGCAAGTATTAGCATGCGTAAAGTTTAGGTTTAATAATCACGGATTCCAAAGGCAAAAATATACACGGTAAACCCAACACATTAATAATTTTATCATATACAGGAATACTTTACATACTGGGTGATTAATTGCCTCTTGCCGCCAATTTAATTAGTATTAATACATAAAACATTAAGGAATGAGAAACCATGAAATAATGGCTATTTTAAAGATTGTCATGCACACTTTTAAAATAGCTATACATGAAAACTAGATGCTGTACGGAAAAATAAATAATAAAAACACTCACAATGGGAGTATATGTATTTAGCCTTAAACAGTTAAAATAGTATATACTGTAAGCATTAGATTCCATACACCAGAACAATTTCATTTATTCCACTTACTTGTTCTATGAGGCAAATCAAATCTGTTTCCATACACACGGAATAAGTGAGCAGGTATACAGCTGCTGACTGTGGGGAAATGTGCAATGCTCATGCAGGGCTGTGAAATCACCCCAATCAGACAGCTTCGCCTAGCGCCACCAACCTCTTGTTCATGAAAGGACTCCTGACAGACACTTGGGATCCTCACCCCCCTTGTCTCCTTAGCTTTTCCTCAGCGAAACTCTAGTGCTACAATACGAACTGCCTGACCGCTAATGCT
The DNA here is from genome assembly GCA_031769625.1 of Taudactylus pleione. Taxonomy (NCBI): domain Eukaryota; kingdom Metazoa; phylum Chordata; class Amphibia; order Anura; family Myobatrachidae; genus Taudactylus; species Taudactylus pleione. Next base: position 7,780,558 of record JAUIMM010000472.1, read on the forward strand.
TGCTGGAAAGAAGTACATTGTGTAATTGCAAGGCATAATCCAACGGGAGGTAACATTGAGAGCTTTTGATTAGCAATATCTTGTGTTCAGCTGCAGAACAGCAGGCATCTAAAGGTTCTTTTTTACTTGCCGGGAAATAGGCAGAGATATACTATACCTAGTATTGGATAGTTAATAAAACTAAAAAGCTCTCACTATAGGTAGTAATGTCACTGCTGTTACAAAATTCCAACCCTACTAGTAACACACTCACAATAAATACAATAAAGAAAAGAGGAAATAATGAGCAGAGCTGTCAACAGAAATTTACCATGCCACATGTAAGACGTGTCAATTAGCACACTCTTTAAGTTACTGCAAAACGTATCAGCAATATACGAAAAAGTGATAAGAATGCTTAAAAAAATATAGCACTCAAGTGATAATATATATATATTATGTTTGTATTAACATTTCAGGGCTGATTCACTAATGCCACAAACCCAGCATTCCTCTGCATCAGAGTTATATATTATTTAACCTAGAAAACATCAGAGTTTGAACTATACATCTTTTGATCTTTATTACAAATAAAAAGGCAAAATACAGAGCAGAGACATCTACCAATTTTCTTGCCCCAATTTTCACATCTACGAATACAGCACTTGCACTCAATACACTAAAATATATGGGCATTTCCAATGAGAGTCAATCACATCTGCTTTCAATGAGAAGAGTGGGAGCAGTCAAACTGATTGCTTGGCCAATGTTCTAGGGTAACTTATACCAATTTTATACCAAAGTTCCGTGTCTGACCCGGGGGTTGGAACAGGGTTCCAATCCAGATCAGACCCGGGAGCTTACCCCTTTCATACTGTGGCGCCGATCCAGGATTTTCCCGAGTTGGCGCCGTTCACAACGGAGCCAGGTCTGCAGTGACCCATCATGATGTCATCTCCAAGCGCCACTGAAGCCGGCCAATCTGGAGGCACGATCCAGGTCATCGTGACCAGGATCATGTGGTTTACACTGCAGGGTGCCACAGGAACGACCCGTGGCCAGCCCTGCAAAGTACCAGAGTGGAATCCCCAGGTCCCAGGTGGATCCATTTAAGCCGCATACACATGGGACGATGTGCTGTTTGAACGATATTGGTGAAAGATTTCCCTTGAACTTTCTGTAGTGCAGGACAAATGATATAGGGTGTGTACACAAAGATATCTTTCAGTGAAGTCATCCTGCCACATCTCTGAACAGACAATTCTTGATGATATCTTCCAAGTTGGCCTGCATGTATGGACGACCAAAGATATCGTTATCGTCCAGCGGGAGTGCGCATCGTTGCTCGTTCACTGCATACACACTGAACGATATAGCATTCATATCGTTCAAAGATGTCTCGGGTGTATGCCTCTTTACACAGACAAAAATCCTGGGTTGAGCATCAACCCAGGATTTTTAGGTCGGTGTAAAAGGGGTATACTTTGCGTACTCAAATGGAAGAGTAATGATGGATGAAATCAGTTATAAAATCATAGAATATAGAATATCATCTGTATGCTTTTATGAAGCTATAATTCTTATAAAAAATAAAAAAAAAGGGTTCTTGATTTTAAAATCAGGAAGAACTGCTGTATAGAAATTAGAGCTAGGCTAGTGCACCTTTCCATTTACACTGAGACAAAAGGAGCTGACAGAAGTTGTGAGTCATTTCTACAAATTGCATGTGGCGCTATATTTAGTTTTGCTGGTCTTTTTTCTAATTGGGATGTGTTATCCATATTATGTACTAGTCAGACCACATTAGTAGGTTTGTGTGTGTACTATCTAATGTTTTCTTTTTTATGCTAATGAGGCACCATTAAATATTGAGGGAGATGTACGAAATCTTTGAGAGATAAATTGGAGAAGTTACCCATAGCAACCAGTCAGCATATAGCCATCATTTATTTAGCACAGTCTATAAAATAACAGTTAAACACTGATTGGTTGCTATGGCAACTTCTCCACTTTATCTTTCTCAATACATCTCCTTAATACTTTCCTGCTACACCAGAAGCGGGCACTATAATAATATTCTGGCCCATTGGAGAGGGGGGTGGAAGACTTTGCCTTTGCAGTGAAGCAAAAGATCACATTATAGAGTGAAGAGTTTTCACAGTTCAAGCAGCAGGTACTAGGTGGCTGGCTAGTGAACCTAGGGCCTGATTCAGAGCCGGACTCTCTGACCAGAGCGCTCGCTCTTAATCAGGGCCCTCCTGGATGCTCGTATAGCTGTGGGTCACCACCCACAGCATATACGAGCGTCCAAAAAGATGGTCGCGATGGTCTTGACCATTACGACCATCGGACTTGCGACGGAGACCCTGCGGTAGGGTCTCCCAGCCACAAGCCCTGGAGTGATTTTGGCTCTATCAGAGCCAAAATCACTCCCACTGACATCACTAGTGATGTCAGTGGGGCCGGCTTCAGACGGTGGGCGTTCCCATTGGAACGCCTCCGTCTGGCAGGCACGCCCACCAAAGGGGGTGTGCTGTCAGTCACCATCGACAGCACGCCCCCTTTGGTGCGAGACCCGGAGCGACAGCTTGGCTGTCGCAGTCTGGGTCTCGCGCATGCGCACGACGGAGCTCCCTCTGTTGTGCGCATGCGCAGTGGGGAACATCGACCCACTTGCGAGCATACTGCCGCTTGCGAGTGGGTCTGAATGATCCCCTTAGTAAGAAGACATACCCATTTGCAGGTTAACTGGCTACACAGACTATTAGGGGTATATTTAATAAAATGTGGGTTTATAGATGTGGAGTTGTTGCCAATAGCAACCAATCAGATTCTACTTATTTATCTAGCTGCTAGCACCTTCTAGAAGAGAATAGCTAGAATCTGGTTGGTTGCTACGGGCAACAACTCCACTTCTAAAACCCCGTACTTTAGTAAATATAACCCTAAGAATGCACTGTTCTATTTTGCACAAGAACCAGAATGGAAATTGTAGAGCTCCCAACATGGGCGGGAGAGTGCTGAGAACCCTGCAAAACAGCACGGCCATACTGCACTGCAGAGGCCGCAAACATGTCAAAACGGTAAAATCGGACAAAGGTATGCCAGCCAGACCAAGTGGCCGCCCAACAAAGCAACTCCATGGAAACCCCGCGAGCAGCCACCCAAGAGGAACCCACTCGGCGAGTGGAATGCGCTGTAATGGAAAATGGAGGCTCCTTGGAGGCTACATAGGCCTGTCTGATGGTCAGACGGATCCAGCGCGCAACCTGGAAGCTGGCCAACCACGACAAGCAGCATCATTCAATACAAACAGAGAGTCGGTTTTTCATAGAGGTGCGGTCTTATCCACGTAGATACAGAGCTAACGACATCCAAGGATCTTGAGGTTGGTGAATCCTGTGGCTTAACTGGGACCACAATAGGTTGGTTTATGTGGAATGCAGAAACCACCTTGGGAAGGAATTCCATCCTGATATGGAGTTCCGCCCTATCCACATGAAAGTATGGAGGGGACAGGCTAGAGCCCCAAGCTCAGGCACCCTTCTGGCTGAGGCCAGAGCGAGGAGAAGTATCATCTTCCATGAGAGGTACTTTAACTCCACAGTCTCTAGTGGTTCAAACAGAGAAGACTGCAAGAAGGAAAGGACTAGATCTAGATCCCATGGAGCCGTAGGAGGTACTAAGGGTGGTTGTAAATGGATAACCCCCTTTAAAAAAAAAAAAGTCCGACGGTAAGGCCAGTTTCTTCTGGAAGAAGACAGACAGTGATGAAACCTGAACCTTCAGGGAACCCAGACGTAATCCGGCTGAGAAACCTGCCTGCAGAAAAAGCAGGAGTCTGGTTATTTTGAAATCTATAGGAGGCGACCCTCACCATTCACATCATGTTACATAAGCCTTCCAAATGCGGTGGTAGTGTTTTGAAGTAACTTATTTACGGGCTCGGAGTATAGCAGGGATTACCATTGATGGAATCCCCTACCATCTTAGTATTGCCCTTTCAACATAGTATAGTATTGCCTTTTCAAACATAGCCGCCTTAAGTCTGGATAGATTAAAAGGACCTTGCTGCAAGAGATCCCATCGCAGAGGTAAGGACCACAGATCGTCTATTAGCAGAATGCCAGGTTGGAATACCAAGCTCTGCGAGGCCAATCCGGAGCCACTAATGGAACCTTGGATCTCTCCTTTGTGATGCGTTGTAGAATCCGAGGGAGAAGAGGAAATGGCGGGAACAGAGACAAATTGGAACCTCCAAGGAGTAGAAAGAGCGTCCACTGTCATAGCCTCCAGATCTCTTGTCCAAGAGCAGTACAGAGGCAGTTGATGATTTTTCTCTGGACAACATAAGGTTGCCTTGCGGAAGGCCCCACTTTTGGACAAGTTGTTGAAAAACCTGGGGATGGAGAGCCCACTCCCCTGGGTGCACGTCCTGCCAGCTGAGGTAGTCTTCCTCCCAAATGTCTACGCCTGGAATGAAAATTGCTGATATCGCCACCGCGTAGTTTTCTACCCAGAGCAGGATGCAGCCAACTTCCTTCATTGGCGCCCGACTCCGGGTGCCGCCTTGTCGGTTTATGTATGCCACTGCTGTGGAGTTGTCCGACTGGACTCAGGCAGCTCGACCCCGCAACGTGATGTGCTAGCTGAAGAGCGTAGAAAACTGCCCATAATTCTAAAATGTTTATCGGTAGTATCGCTTCCTGTGGGGACCACCGGCCCTGGAAGTGGTTTTCCAGAGTCACTGCCTCCCATCCTCACGTCTTTGGGGAGGAGAGTCCAATTCCACACTCCGAACCTCTTGCACTCCAGCAGGTGAGATGAACTCAGCCACCAGAGAAGAGCTATCCGAGTTCTGGGACTTAACTTCACAGGCTGGTGAAGGAAAATATGGGATCCTGACCATTGGGACAGGAGATCCAGCTGATAAGTTCTGGAGTGGAAACACCCGCAAGGAATGGCCTTGAAGGCCGCTACCATCTTCCCAAGGAGTCGAATGCAGAAATGCATGGATACTTGTCGATGTTGAAGTACCAGCCTCACACCATCTCCTGAATAGAGGATGCTTTTTCCTGAGGAAGGAAAACCCACTGACATACCATGCCCAAGATCATTCCCAGAAACTGGAGTCTCTGCGTTGGATGCAAATGCGACTTGGGAAAGTTCAGAATCCACCCGTGTCATATGAGAAGTCCATGAGTCACTACAATGTTTTTTTAGTAACTGTTCTCTGGAATGAGCCTTCATGAGCAGATCGTCCAGGTAATGAACAATTGTGATCCATTGAGTTCAAAGGAGACCCATCATTAATACCATGACCTTTGTGAATACCCTCGGGGCTGATGACAAGCCGAAGGGCAACGCCTGGAACTGGAAATGTGAGTTCCAAATGGCGAATTGTAGAAACGCCTTGTAAGGCGGCCAGATAGGTATGTGTAGGTAAGCGTCCTTGATGCCTAGAGAGACCATGAATTCGCCTTCCTCTAGACTCGCAATAACAGATTGAAGGGACTCCATTTTGAACTTGAAAACTTTCAGGTAGGAATTGAGATCCTTCATGTTCAGAATAGGTCTGACCGAGCCGTCTGGCTTCGGAACTACAAACAAACTGGAGTAGAATCCCTGTTTAATCTGATGCCTGGGAACTTGGACCAACACTCGAGCAGTCAGAAGCTTGTTGATTGCTCCCTGTAAAACGACACTCCTGTCATTGGAAACTGGCACCTGTGGTGAAAAACTGAGGGGGAGGTTGGCACTGAAAATTTAGCTTGTATCCCTGGGTGATCAGATCCCGCACCCAGGCATCAGGACAAGAGTCTACCCATATTTTCTTGAAGTCCCGAAGGCAAGCTCCCACCCTGGGGTCCCCCAGGTGAGAGGGAAACCTGTCATGCACTGGGTTTGGTGGTGGACTTAATGTCCTGTTGAGCAGGGGGTGCTGCGGTTCTGCCATGACCTTTGGAACCACAAGAAATTGTAGGTCCTCCTCTGGAGCGACCCCTGAATTGTCCCGTGGTACGAAAGGATCGAAACAAAGGTCCAGTATAGGGCGGCGGATAGAAGTAGATTTACCCCCAATACCCTGGGAAATCCACTTATCCAGTTCTGGCCCGAATAGGACACTTCCTGTGAAAGGTAGCTTCCATGGCTTTCTTTGATTTTACATCAGTCTGCCACTGTCGCAGCCAAAGCGCTCTGCGTGCTGATACCACCAGGGCTGAAGTTCTAGAAGAGAGATTACAAACATCCTTGGATGCCTCACCAAGGTATGCTGCAGCTTCCCCTATATATTCTACTAGAGGAATAAGGTCCTCTACAGGAAGCTGTTCTCACATCCCATCAGTTACTGTAACCGTTTGGCCCAAACTTCAATCGCCTTGTTGGTCCAGCAGCTTACTATTGCAGGATGAAGAGTCACACCTGCTGCAGTATATAAGACTTTTGGGTGTTCTCCAACCTCCTGTCTGATGTCTCTTAATGATGTGGTCCCGTGAACCTGTAGAATAGTCTACTTAGACCAAGGGTGGGAAACCTTTTTTCTGCCGAGGGCCATTTTGATATATATAACATTATTCGTGGGCCTGGTGCAGGCCACGCCCCTCCGTGTGATGTCACACATGATGGTCGCCGGTGATTACAGCAGTGCCCGGAGCATCCTCAAAATGCTCTGGGGGAGCTGTAAGAGCAGCAGCGTGACTGTCTGAAGCATCCTAAGGACTCTCCAGGCGGCATTGCTGCATATATTCTGTCTGGCACCCTGCTAGCCAGAGGAGGCTAGGAGAAAACAAAGCTCATAGGGCCAGACCAAATGATTCCGGGGGCCTTTTATGGCCCCAGGCCTGAGGTTCCCCATCCCTGACTTAGACAGACAAGCGACTGAAAGATCTACCATGGGAGGAGTCTCACATGATTTTCTGCTATCTGCAGGAAAAGGGTAGGTGGATAAAAGCCGACGGGACACCTGGAATTTTTTATCTGGGTGTTCTCAAGCCATAGCCAAAAGAGAATCCAGTTCTTCTGAAAACTGGAAAAGAGGTGTCTATGTTTCTTTAAGAAAAAAGAAAGCCAAGCAGGACCTCTATCCTTCTCTTCTATTTTTAATACCTGGCGTATTACAGCAATTAAAGCCTCTATATCCTGGGACACAGGATCAGGCTCCTCCTGCAGCTGTTCCTCTGCCGAATCCTGAGTATATTCGCCCTCTTCTAGAGCTGGTATATCCAACAGTCTCTTTTTGGAGACCTGTGGCGAGAGTTCCGCGATGTGGTTCAGGACGGTGCCATGGCTTTTGTGATCCCCTCCATTGATTTAGCTAAGAACCACGCCCATGCCGGTTCCTCTAGAGAAGCTGACCTGGAAACCTCTCTGTCCATACGAGAAGCCTCCAGCACGGTAGACAGATGCGAAATAACAGATGTCAATTGCGCTGCCCAAGATGGCGGTTCTGGCATCCATGGTGATTCTTGAGCCTGTTGCTCTGGATCACATATGTCACACAAGAGGGAGTTAGACGACTGCCCATGTGTAAACTTCTCTGCACATTTACTGCAAGTCGTTGACTTCTGAGCAGCCTTGGAGCCCTTCCAGCCATGGTACACACAACACTGCGCACACACACACACACACACAACACAATAGCGTTGTGAACAGTGTTAGAGGGAAGATAAAGATATATAGAGAGGCAGGAGAGAAGAGCAGATAAGAAGAGTCACACTTGCCCTATCAGCACTCCTAGCAGTGTTAAAAGCGCTAGGCACAGACAAACAAGTAACTAATCTGAAACAGACAGTAGTTACTGCGTGCTCTAAATGCTCTCCTACCAAGCCTAAACCCCACTGATCACTCACAGTGTCAGGTTAGGCTCTCAGTCTCAGCGCTACAACGCATATATCAGCAGCTTTGTTAGATGGATCTCCGTAGCAGTGGATACGCGTGATGGCCGCCAGCATGCATTCAGTGAAGCACTGGGGCAGCTGAGAGGAAGGAGCAGACTCCTAAGCTAAGCTCCGTCTCTTATGGCGCTCGTTTTAAACTCTGTGGTGCTGCTGCTGGTAAAGACTGCTCTGTTATATTTCCTGGCTACCCCACTAGTCGGGGAGCCAAAAAACATAACTTACAAGCTGCCATGGCTGCCAGTGGCGGTCAGGCTAGCGGGGAATCACGATGCGCACTGCACGTAGCGGCATGTGTAGCCAGAGACAGTGGTCTTCATAGCAGGAGACCCATGCGCGAACTTCAAGCAGTTGCGATCGGGTCCCCCCGGCAGCTCCAACGGTGCAGACAGGCAGGAGCAGCCGCTTTCTGTCATCTCCTCAAAAGCATATTCTTTCTTCAATCTTTGATAAAACTTTTAACATGCCATAAGGAGAAGTCTGTAAAAACATGACTAGCTCCCTCAGGCACAATCTAAGACTGGGCTTGTAGGGTGTATAGAAGGGAAGGAGCTAGTCACACTTCTAAATTTTAAAGTGCCAGCTCCCACTTAGCACACGTCTATACCCCACTGTCATGAAGCCTCCAGTGTCCCATAGTGGATGAAGGAGAAAAATACTTACCTTTCCAATGAAGCAATCCAAAATGCGGGCCCCTCCATGATCCTGTGAAGAAGTGCGGTACTTCCAGTGCTTTGGATGCGCTGGGACACAGCCACACCGGACCCTTCTCTCCTGCAGTGAGGGGCCGCATCCTCCCTGCCCTGTGGAAATCCCAGCATTACATCAGTACTTCTAACAGGCAGAGCCCTTGGAGGGGGTTGAACACAGCCGCACCGGACTGAGATCCGGGCATCAACCATCCCCTCCTGCAGTGTACCGCGCCCTCCTCCCTGCCCGAGCAGCGCGGCAAGTCCCAGGGAGCACATCACCGGCAACGGAGTCTTAGCTGCAGCTCTTCTTCCCATGCCTGGAGTGCCCGCTGCTGACTGAGGATCATGGTGCCCTCCAGGAGCTAAACTTCAATAACATCATTAGGCAGAGCTGCAGTTGCAGAGTTGCAGAGGGGTGACAGCATCGGGGATGAGAGGCAGAGCAGTGGTGGCTGGGGGGGGGTAGAAGGAGGGGGTGTGCGACAGCAGTGGAGGTGAGATCACGACTCCCAATCTTACAGAGAGCAAGCAGTTTATTTTGTCTGCCACTCCTTGCCCGACGCTCCTCCACTAGAGAAGGGGGTAGGGAGAAGACAGGGAGACTGCTCTTCTTCCCTCAGGAGGCACATTACCACATCCTGAGATGGAGAAAAAAAATGTTTAGAAGCGAAACGGAAAGCGGAGTTTTACAGGCTTCTATGAATTGCTCTCCCCATACTAGTGTATGGGGAAGCGATGTGTATACTAAGCAGGGGCTACCGCTGGAGAAATCTCAGATTTCTCCATGGTAACCCCTTTTAAGAATGGGAGAAAACTGTGAAAAGCCCTTTTATCACTGATTAAGGGGCTTTTCACTGCTACATGAATAGACCCCTCAGTGAGCAGCCACCCCAGTAAAATCAGTAAGTGTTCATTGGCACTGCTAGTGGCTTCCCATTAGAAGCACAATCAGGCAGTCCCAGGAAGGTGTTTTCTCCCTCTGGGAATGCCAGGCCGGGCGATGAACAGAGAGGGCGCTTCCAAAGGGAAGTCACTCAACTGCCTTGTCGTCAGCCCTACCTGGCTTCTAGGGGCTACAGCTGATGTAGTCCCAGGAAGCCGAAGCTTCTGCGCATGCGCAATGCACATGGAAGGCATCAAAGAGGAAAAGAGACGGGCGGGCTGCTGACCAAACTGCTGTATCTGCAGCCCCCCTGGCAGGGAAAGGTAGGAGCCACCTCGGTTCATGACTAAATACCTCATGCCTCAATTCCATGGTTGCCTTTATTAGCCTTCTTATCTTATACATTATACTTTCCTAGCAAATTGTTCTTAATTGACATGGATTGTCCCACCCTGGAAAATATTCAGGAAAATTTAGCTCAGAAACTGACTTAGTATGCTGAAGACGTAATATATGAGGGAATATGATTAATGGCTAAAGGGTTTTGCAAAAGGCTATAAAAATGGGATAGCTCACTTGCTGTGGAACTGATCACACTCTTCAGCAACTGGCGTAATCTATGCAGAACTCCCAATAGACTGCAATCGTGTCAGCAGTTCCATAGAAGAACGTTGTCTCCTCTATCATACAGAATGCTTGTAGCTATAGGACCTGTATTACAAGTTTAGCAGCCAGGTAAAGTTTTTTGTAAAGAAAATAAAAATGTGTATAACTGAAATTCTGGATACTGAAACACAGGAGTCTCGGATGATCAATTTCACACTTTATTTCCAATGGAAAAAGATTAGAAAAGAAAAAAAAAAAAAATATATATATATATATATATATACATACACACACACACATACAGTATCTACAGTAGAATACCTGTGTATTTTGAATATCATAAATTAGACTCAAGAATTTTTCTCATGAAATACATACTGTCACCCCAAAGAGGCCAACTTAGTAACATTTGCTTCCATTTCCTTACCTTGTACGTTTGATCGGGTCTTGGCCTGCACTGCACCTGATCCAAAGCATCATCTGTGTTGCTCCTTTTCAGACTACCAATGGTAACATCTGGTACATTACGTAAATCTAAAATGTCAAAGCAAACAAATGAGGTATTGGGGAAAATATAAACATACCTTGGGCTTATAAAGCACAAAACACTGGATCTGCGAATTGTGATAGAGCACTGCACAGTTTATATCCCACCAGCATGTGACTGTAAAATGTTACTGTACGTAATGCACTATTTTATATTTTCTTTGTAGAATAAAAACATAATTGTATTGGAAAAAAAGTGTAATGCTTGAATGATCTTGCAGAGTTGAAAGTATGTCCATTTATGAAGCATATCTTAAGGGTCTTTCCAGTATGCATTCTGTAAAACCAAGCGTACACATGTGCAGGCGATGCAGATCATTTGCATCACTTGCTGCTAAACAGGCGGAACTGGGTTGCAATGGGATGTTCTCACGTAGACAATGTCCGTGGAGGGTAGGGTGGCAGATCGCAGTCTATGCACAGTTGGCTGAAGGCATGAACATGCATGTTTTCAGACATATCTTTTGTACCAAGTACAGACTGGTGCCAGTGCATCGTGGTGATGATGGCAGTGTACCAATAGGGGTTGTGCACTAGTAAAGGTGTGCACAACTCTGCGTACTAACAAAAAATATGCCTCGCAGACCGACTTGCATTCAACTCATGTACTTTTTCTATTCTATTCTACAATAGAACTGAGAGAGATCCTATACACTCCTGGGAAAACAGCATAGCCAATTTCAGCACAGATTTTTTGAAAGTTAATTTTTGCAAGCCAAAGCTACGCATTCAAAAGAGATCAAATTGCTTACTACAGCATGGGTAGGCAACCTGTGGCATTCCAGCTGCCGGGCTGAACAACATATCCCAGCATGCTCTGCCATAGGTTTGCTGTTCAAGCATGCTAAAATTGTGGCAAATCATACTGGGAAGTGTAGTTCCACAGCAGCTGGAGTGCCACAGAGTTTCCTATCCCCGTACTACACTATGGGGGAGATGTATCAAGCCTTTTAAAAAGTAGAGAAGTGTACAAGTTGCGAAGCTGCCAATAGCAACTCATTTTTATAGAAATGCTAGCTAGAAGCCAATTGGTTGCTAAGGGTAACTTCACCACTTCTCTGTTTAGAAGACATGATACATCTCCCCCTATGAATGTACCTATTTTTCCTTCCATGACAAGTCACTGAAAAAAGGACTAATCACTATTGTTCACATGCAAAGATGGTAGATGCTGGATTATATATATATATATATATATATATATATAATTTTTTTTATTATGATTTATTTATTTCTGTTCCTACTATATTGACAGTATGGAATATGTAAGGCCATGGGCTGACTGATTATTGGCACTGACCTGTGAACAAAACCCTGGGTACAACTCACTATTCAGATATGAAAGGATTATCAATGTTTTACCATAGCAGGCAATTAACAAGTATGTTTTTTGGACTGTGGAAGGAATCCCACATAAACACATGGAGAACATACAAACTCCAAACAGAGAGAACCCTGGTTGGAGCTGAACCCTTGGCCCCAGAACTGTGAGACAGAACTGCTAACACAATGTGCAGGCAATGACATTGTTTATGTAAACTATAAACCTATAAATTGTGCTCAGTATATTTTATTAGTAGTAGTTATGAAAATACTACTGTAGGTAAATAAAAGCTATTGGAAGTCAAACTGGAGTACATTGTGACTAATAATAATTACAGTATTGCTTTCTCACCTTTGAACATGCTTATATACTGTTATGGGTACTTTAATTCACCATAACCACTAGGACAGAAGTTCCCAAACGCAGTCCTCAAGGCTCCCCAACAGTGCAGGTTTTAGAGATATCCATGGTTGAGCACATGTGTTTAAATCAAATTGACTGAGATACTAATTAAGTCATCTGTGCTCAACCATGGATATCTCTAGAACCTGCACTGCTGGGGAGCCATGAGGACCACGTTTGGGAACCTCTGCACTAGGACACACTCTAACCTACAATGTGACTAACCGTGGTCCTCAAGGCACACGAACAGTCAATGTTTTAAAGGATAACCATATTTGAGCACAGGTAACTTAATTAGTACCTCAATTATTTTGATTTAATCACCTGTGCTCAAGCATGGATATCACTAAAAACAGGACTGTAGTGTGACTTGAGAATCACTGGACTAAGCAGATCCCGTAAACTTTGTAGGAATGCAATTATTTTTGTGTTCTACCTGATGAAACTCATAACCACTCAGGTAGCTCATAGCATGTGCACATTTACAGTCTATACTCCCCCCAATGTTCCAATCACTCTGAAAGCATTTTGTATATTATGAGCATTAGATACAATGCAGAAACTGAGTCATAGAGAGGCAACAATAAGTGGAATGTGTACGAATATGTCACTATCACCCACCAGGAAAGGCATTCATCCACAAGACTAGGAAAACGCAAAACCCACGTGTTATTGTTCGGTCATTTAACACATCACAAACCTATAATTACAAAGCAGTAAGCCCTGCTCATGCCAATTCAGTATATCAGGAACAAAGACCACTGAAGTCCCATGAGAACCATTTTGGGCTGGAAAACACATTTCAGTACCGTGTTTTCTAGGAGACTTTACTACTGTGATTGATATGCTGCATAAAGGAAAAAAATCTAGAAAAAAAGTTTTTATTTTTTTTAAATCCTTATAATTTTATGTATAAATAGGCTTTCTATTAGTAAACTAGTTACCGCACTGATCCATTATCACTGGAACTCATTTTCTTTTAGAAGTTTTCATGCTTTTACATTGCAGAAAGAAAAACAGAAAGCAAAATCGCATAGGTTTGTGCAGAATATAAGGTATATTATTTCTTTATAACAAAAAATATATTTTATGCAAACAACCAAACATGCAGAAAAACTTTCTTTTCTCCTTACCCTGTAAATATATAGTTATGCCTGTGTTTTCCCCTTGACACTCTGGCTTAAAGACTCAAAATGAACCAATTTTCCAAACTCCACCTTGTCCTGTTACCAGCCACACCCGAGTTTAATCAAATAACTTTTATATATCGCACTCACGCATATTGCTTTTGCTGGCCATACACCTACACGACCAGCATAAGATCAGATTCATCATGCGATTCCCCGGAACTCCCTGGCAGTCCCGGCAGCATGTTTGTTGTTTTTCTTAGCACACGATCTGTCGTAAGATCGATCCTGTGTCTCACTGGTTCATAAAGGAAACAGTCATAGAAATGACTTGAATTTACACACGATGGATCGCATGAACAAAATAAACGTCACGATCTGCACACGATACAACGGACAAGATATGCTGCACATCTGATCAGAAGATCCGATTATAGGAGCCGCGGGAGCGCACATCGGATCTGATCTTACTAAAATAATACACGATTTTCACAAGATCCATCATATGACTCATCGAAAATCGTACAATCGACCCGAAATCGTGCAGGTGTATGGGCACCTTTTAACACCTCATTTATTGTTTTAAATTTACAAATAATTTCAATATAAAGAGACTCAGTATTTGGCAATACTTCATATAATGGGAGATTTTTGGGATAATAATGTGTTTCTGCATTCACTACCTATTTTCCCACTGCAATCAAGTTTAATTAGTTAACTAATAAGGTGCAAACACACAATGTTTTGAATGATTATCGTTAACGATATCTTTCATCGTTCAAAAAATCGTTCACTTGCTACGTTAAAACTATGAACGACTATCGTTCATGCGCGTTCACATTTGTAGTTCAGTCAGACTGTCCAACTCAACGATTTTCATTAAGGGAATATGCAAAAATCGTTTGTAGTTCCAAAAAATCGTTCATTACACTTTAAAAAATCTGACAGAAAATCGTTGGAAACAAAATCGTTGTGTGTGTATGCAGCGATATTATTAAACCCTTAACTTCATTATATTAATTGCTGGAGTTTCCAAACCATTCTCCTAATGTTTCCTCCTGCATGATAATCTATTATGTATGTTTCCAATTGCTTACAGACAACAGTGTTTATTTTTCATTTTTAAGTAAATAATAGAACACACCATTCGCCAGGGCCGGACTGGCTATCTCACAGTTCTGGCAAAGGTAGAAGGGCATATGGCCAGATGGGCCGTTCTGGCCAGTGCCACCTAGCCCGGGGGGCTGATTACAGCTGGTGCACCAGCAGGCAGCCACAGTACTTTGTGCACTGGCATCCCAGCACCAAATCCACACCTGCTGATGGCACACTCAGGTGAGGGGCTGCTGGTGGACACAAGGGGAGATGAAGGGCTGCTGGAGGAACACAGGGTGAGGTGAGTTGCTGGGGAGGCATAATGTGTAGGGGGCATTACTGTGTGGCATAATGTTATAAGGGTAATTACTGTGTGTGGCATAATGTGTAAGGAGCAGTACTGTGTGTGTCATAATATTATAAGGGGCATTACTGTTTGTGGCATAATGTCTAAGGGGCACTACTACAGTGTGGCATAATGTGAATGGGCTCTGTGTGGTGTAACGTGAATAAAGAACACTACTGTGTAACGTGAATAAGGGACACTTCTGTGCGGTGTAATGTGACTAAGGGACACTACTGTGCAATGTAAAGTGATGAAGGGGCACTACTGTGCTGTATAATGGGACTAAGTAGCAGTACTGAGTGGCATAATTTGAATTGGGGGTAATATTGTGTGGTCATGACCCTTCCCATTGAGATAACACCTGTTTTTTCTGGCACGCTTTGGTTCACCCTGCTTCAATTATGGATGGGGGCACCAATGTTCTTTATGTACACAAGGTACCAAAATGTGTAGTTACTGCTCTGCTTTGGTGTGCACAGATGTGTTGTCCTCTGTATTTAGCACCTCTGCCCTTTAGAAATCCTACAGTGAACACTGTCTAATCCCCTACAACTGCTAAGCTAGGGCTTGGTCAATTGGGAAAATGCCTTCCCCTTTCTTTGTGTGTGACCTACACCATTGAAATGCCATCTTTACCTAACAGAACCAACCAAATGTCTGACTATGGCACATGTTTGAATTCCCTGCAGGATGTGCTGTGTTGTGTGTATTTTAATACAGAGAATAATGTTTACTTGTATGATGTTCTAATATTAATTATATTTGTAAGAGCATAGACTAAGGAGTGGGAGGAGTTTATGCCAGGAGCCAAATGCTGACGTGAGGTGGGCCTGTGTGATTTAAATGCCAGGGCCTATTTTTTAGTCCATGTCCAGCCTTGCCTTTCACAAATAAATGTACACATAGAAATGTACATGGTGGTGGAAGAGAGTAAGGGCGGTATCCACTACCCGACAGTGAAAAGACTGAACGATAACGATATCGTTCACTACACTGCAGGGTGCCCACGCTGAACAATATGTCGTTCAGTGCAGGCACAATCAATCATCTGCAAACATGCCTAACCTGACGATATTGTCAGGTTGACCAGCATGTTTGAACGATGATAGATGTCTAAAAGACCACATTTTCAAACGATTATCGAACGATTTTATCGTTATCGTTCAACTTTATCGTTTAGTGAATACCCCCCTTAAGCAAACATATCATGAAGGTCCCCACTGACACTTTCTCCTGCTTGCAGAAGGAAACTGGGGAGGGTATGAGCATCTTTTCATACATTCTTGTGCATCAATTCTACAATCACAACTTTTCTGACTGAAGCCATAATATATTGTATTTTTAAGTGGAAGGAACCAAAATGAATAAATGCAAGAAAACTGAAAGCTCCGAAATTAAGGAGCTTCCTGGACATTACAAGAACGAAGGCAACTATGAGATAAGTATGTCACATCATGTAGCACAGTCTAGGCAGACTATTATTGATAATAATCCAATTGTCGCAGCATGTTAAATACACAAATACACGATTAGAATGTTATGTTCCTGTATTTCTAATACTCTTTTAAATATTAACTTAGAAAAATCATATAAGAAATGACTTCAATATACATAAGAGAAAATGCAGAGTATTTTGTAAATATTGTTAAATAGCAACATTTTCAGGACAAATATTTGGGAACAGTGGACAACTATACAAAATCAGTTTTGTAAAATTGAACAGATTTATACTGTAAATAAGGCAGTGTGCATAGAGCAACTTCAGAAATATTTAAAATTTTTTAATTAAACAACAAAAATTTTTGCAATACAGATAAATATTTTCAAAATATTTTAACTGCTTGTTGTATGCCAACTATTGTGATTGTTTCTTGTGTGTCTGTCTGGTTTTAACTGATGACCTTGCAAAACTAGTCAGAGGAGCTCTAATTTGTTTTAAGGACCAAATAATTTCATTTAACAAACCACAGCAAATGACCTTCTAATAATATTTTTTTTCTCCAACTGTTACAAAACACTCTGTTCCTTATCATTATCTCTATGGAGAACATACTCTCAGTTTACGATATAAACTTGCTTTTTAATAGCAGGAACGACCTTGAACGCAGATTGTGGCAATTTAACATTTGAAAAGCTGTCATTGTGTATTGCCAGTGTCCATAGAGATGAATGATGTTTATCAGAAAACCTGTCAGGCTTCTTTCACCATTGCATCTTGCAACAGCAAAAGAATATATAGTGATTACAAATCCTTTACTGATGGGAAAAAAATCCACTAAAATAAAAAAATGAAGTCTAGATCACTGCAACAGGAAAACAAGTAGGAAGGAAGGAAGTAGGAAGCTAGAGGAAAGCATTTTAATGTGAAATGAGCTGTTTGATATACAAATTACTTTTTTTTCTTTATTAGAGAATAACATTGCTGCATAACCATATTTCATGAGTGTGCTGTCCAAAGTAGTGAGAAGTCTCTAAAGTAAATTATATAGAACTAGAAACTCTTTGTAATTCGCAAAATTTCCAACAGTGCAACCAATGAGATTCTAGCTATCATTTTATAGAATGTACAATATAAATGACAGCTAGTATCTGATTAGCTGCTATAGGCAACACTGCCACTTGTCCTCTTTAGAAGGTTTTAAATCTCCCCCACAGTATTCTAAACCAGGGATAGGCAACCTTTGGCACTCCAGCTGTGGTGGAACTACACATCCCAGCATGCTTGCCACAGTTCTAGAGCCCTAACAGAAAACCTGTGACAAGGGCATGCTGGGATGTGGAGTGCCACATGTTGCCTACCACTGTACACAAGATCAAACTGCTTTTAATATGACACAGGCCTCAGGTATTACTGATCCTGCTGTCTGTTCAATTCTGCTACTCAGAGCAGCAGCGCTAGACTGTGGCTCCATCCCTAATGAAAGTGTTGTTTATGTGTCATGTGTCCAACTGTCATTTTTGTATTTACAGTATGTGCTCTGAAGTAAAAAAAAAAAAAAATCAGCTGGTGCTGTTCCATACATTTCCAAGTGGTCAGCGTGTTTATTCTAAAGGTATATCTTCAGCATGTTGACAGAATGTCGACATTGACATAAAGTCAACATTGTGAATGTCGACATCCGATTTTAGAGTTAGTTGAAAGTACCTGATAATGATAAAATTTACTATAATGAATATTTGAATGTATGTTCATCTGTGGCAACAAATGTGAGATGTCTTTACAGTTGTACCACTATTCTACGATGTATCCTCCCCCTTCATTCTGTTCTATGTACCCCTCTCCCCTCCTTGATATATTCTCAAAATCCATTAAAGTTTAATAAAAAAGAAAAATAATCTACTTCTATTGGAGGAGGCTAATAGTTTCCTCATCTGGAACACTTATTTCTCTGATCAAGAGCCGACATAATTATAACTATAGGCTTAGCAAAAACAAATGTTTTTCTAAGACAGCAGGGCTTGTTTTGTTCTGTCTGACATCATCCATCCCACACCGCCCACTAACTAGTCATTTAACACTAACATGTTCCAGATATCCTCTTATTCACACATTACAATGTCCTATGACAGAAATTCATCCTAAATGTATCGCTCAAAATATAACAAAAATCCTAATTAGTTATATAAAAACATAAATACAACAAAATGTTCTTTAAGCATATTAGAAAAGTTTATTTTTATGATGGGTGATGTGAATTGCATCTATATTTCTAATGGCATTCCTTAGTCTACCGAAATTACACTTTAAGTGGATGTTGTGCTTTTATTATTCCTTCCAGGAAAACTAATTACAAGCAATAATTCATTTAATCCAATATATAGCTGTTTACGAAGTTTTTCAAAGGGTTCTGCTGCAGAAATTAGCTTCATTTTCTTACCTTGCAAGAGAACATTTCTATTCCAGAGGACTACTCCGTCCACCCACCACAGTTACGGCACCTACACACTAGACGAGATCTTGAACGATTTGGCCGATTCCGACGCATAGGAACGACAAATCGGTCAAATCGCCCAGTGTGTACGCACTATGCACGGTCCTGCAGCGTCGTTCGTCACATCTTCAGATCTTTTGTACATGCAGGAAGATCTGTCAATCTCGTTAACGATTCCCCGCAGATCGTGCACTGTGTACACACTAACGAATGACCAGGCAATATGGTTACATTATATAGTTAATGATCTAACCACCATATGATGCAAGATATATCGTTTGGTTGTTTGTTAGATTGCACAGTGTATATGCACTAGATCGTTTTGCCCAGGAGTTAAGGGAGATTGTTGACTACATCGTCATTTGCAATAACAACAAAAATTTGGTAGAACATAAGATGGCGCTGGGTTGGCAAAAAAAATACTCATAACATGTGGAATAAACACAATAAAACACTATTCAAGTTCTTTTCCAGATATTGATTATCATTTGAACAGTAAAATCCATAAACATAGGTCTAATAATGGCTTTGGAATTGTAGCGTACCCCACTCACTGTATAGCAGGTGGTGTGAAAACACAAAGGTTTCTTTTCCAATTTTCACAAGTAATAACTTGGGTGCGTACATGAGCTGGGATCAACGTAAACGTCACGTCATCAAAGACATCAAAATCTGGACATTAATATCAGTCTAAGTATTTTTTTGGCAACCCAGCGCCATCTTATGTTCTACCAAATTTATTTTGTTATTGTATGTATGTTGGAGTGTGGTGACACTCTATTGTTAGAACTGTAAGTAGGCAGCAGGGGTTTGCGCACCAGAAAGAGACCCATTCTCTGTTTTAGTTATTGTATCATTTACAAGTCGTCTAGTGTGTACCTAGCTTTACTCACACTTTGTCTAACAGGAACAGTGTCTGCATAACTCTGACAGTGGACAGACATTATGCTGCTCCTGATTGGACGAACTGCTGCAAAAGGTCTGTTGCCTAAAAATCGTCTGCCTCCTTTAAAGGGGAATATCCATTACACGACTTTGTGAACAATGCGACCAAAACCTCCTAATTTTGGTCGGATTGTTCACTAAGTCGTGTAATGGATAGCCAGCAAGAACCAGCGATGCGTGTGCACGCTGGGTCCTTGCCGACCCCGACTGTCTACGGAACATACTGGTCAACCTGACTATGCTCATCCCCATGTTCCGGGATAGGAGGTCGGGATCCTGCACTGAAAGCCGATCAGTGCGGGCAACGCACCCTGCGACCTGAAGGTCTGACGCTAGACGTTCAGTCTTTCAGGTCGCCTAATGGATAGGCCCCTTAACTCTGATCTACCTCCACATGACAAATTAAATTTTTTCTGCCTCCATTATGATTTTACTACAGCAGTTTGTTGGAGAACTATGTTTTTTTTTTTTTTTTAAGACTGCACATTTAAAAGAATATTAGGATAATGGTGTATGTTCTTCAGTAACAGTATGTCAAATATTAGTGTAGCCTAAAAGTATGTTCAGATTGAATCTTGATTATAAAATACATTGTTCAATGATAGTTCCACCTCCAGCCTTGCTATATAGTGCAATATTGCCTCCACTGTGTTATGGACAGCTAATCGGGGCCAGATTAACAATGAAGCAGGTAGAGCTGCAGCTCCAGGCCATCTATTGAAAATAGGCCCAGAGGATATCGTGAGTAAGGTGGTATGGGCCAGTACGCCGTTCCACCTTACCTACTGGCCCTTCCGGGCGATTGTGACACTGTAGCTGGCAGGTAACGCTGGCTATTGGGGTGATCTGCTCCTTCCCCTCCTACAGTCCGTGCCTCAAGTAGCACTGAATGACAGCCGGTACCCGGATCACATGTAGCGGCGTGTACGTCATTTGATGATGTTGCCGACAGGACAGACTCTGCAGTGACAGAGGAGCACTGAGTGACGTATGCAAAAGTAAGTTTTCACGGGATGTAGTCAGCATCAGGATCCGGGCTCCAGTATCCCAACTGCCAACATCCCGAAGGTAAGTATCGGGGGTTAGGTTTAGGGTTAGGCACTAGGGGGAGGGTTAGGGTGCAGGGAGGGGGAGGTTAGGTTTAGACACCAAAGAGGGAGGGTTAGGGGTAAGGGTTAGCGTTAGGGACCTTACCTTGTAGTGTCAGGATTCTGACTATCGGGATGCCGCTGTCGGACCTTACAAATTATAGGGGGGCAGAGGACAATACACAAAACATAGGGAGGGAGAGGACAATACAAAACCTTGATGGGTGAAGAGGACAATACCTACACTTTAGGCCTCTGGGAGTACATTGAATGGATGTTGAATTTATATAGATTTCCTTTACTCACCTGGTTCTATATTAAATCCTAACCATATATTTCCATGGCATTTCCAGCCACTAAGTAAACTTTTATCATGGCTTCCTGGCACATTCTCTCTGCACAATAATCCCTAGCTTCTGGGCACTGCCTGTCACACTATGTCATAAACTCCAGCTCCTATAGATCCTCTGAGCTAGTCACCTACCAATACCTATCCCTCTGACACATCATACATAATGACCAGTGTCCCAGTCAATGCCCCTTCTACCTAATAAAAATCTCGAGCTCCCTGGCTCTGCCAGACTCTAGGAACAACAATCACAAACTCACTAGCACTTCAAATCTTTGTCTCTGATTACAATCCTTTTCTCCCTGGTAGTGTCAGTGAATCAGGAATGGAAGTGTGGAGAGACTTGCAGTGCCAATAAGTCAGAGTTTTGGGTTTGGCGTATCCCGGGTTCAATAACCAAGTATTTATCTATATATAATACTCGTATATACGCCCTCAACATCGCTAGTAACACCCCCGTGGCATTGGTCACACCCTCTGCGGCAGCACACTGTAGGCCCTTTATAAATGGCCCATATGGACCTTAATCTGGCACTGCAGCTAATGTCTTACACATTAAGGATTAAATATTTGTCCAATTGGATCTGATACAGGTAAAAAAAAATGAGACTACACTTGTGAGTATATGTGACATCACTGTCCTTTTCCATATATATGAATCAACTAATCTGCCGGACATTTCTGTAAAGCAACTTTATCGAACTATCAGTCATCCTTTGTCTGCCCTGTTATCGAAGAACCACCCCTTAACATTGCAACTTACTTCAGAAAAAAAGCACAATGGAAACTTCAATCATTTCACAGTGCAGATACAGGGGTAGTTGTCCTAAGCCTTAGAGCGAGATAAAGGGGGAGATGTATTATCTGGTGTTAGGGGGATTAGTGGTATCTATCAACACACATTAGGTGCGCTGATACCGCTTCTCCTTCGTGTATTAAAGTGGGGTTGGGTGGTAAATTACAGGGGCGCTATTGCTCCCCTATCAATGTCTGTGCTGCTATCTACAAGATGGCATGACACTAAATGTTTTGACAGCTGCAACTGTCATTCCCCTATCACCACAGCAGAGACAGGACTGTCTCTGCTGTGGCGGCTGCCAGCTCCGGGCTGCAAGCAAGATCTTGCAATGCTTGTGACTGCCTCTCGCCCTGCCAGGTATGTGTAGGATGTGATGGCAGTAAGCCCTCTCCTATTGTGGGAAGGCGATCGCCTCCCTCTGTATCCCCCAAGAGGATGAGGCAATAGATACAGGAATATTCCACTTTGATAGTAACTTGGCACCTGCTTTTAAGGACAATATGACAAATGTAGAACCATCCTACCGCAACCAGAGCTTCACAGAGAAGCCCCAGAGGTATTGAATATCATTATCGTGGAGAGCTTTAGTGATGGGTTGGAAAGTTCTGCGTTTGTGGATTGAGAGGTACGGGAACATCTGGAGACTGTCTAGAACCTCCGAAAACCTCCGCCAGTCGTGCAGCTCTAAGGATATCCTCCTTAATATGAAAGAAATGGAGGCGTAGTAGGACGTCTTGGGGGGAACATCCAGGGACTGAGCGGGACCTAGGAAGGCGATGAATGCGATTGATCAATAGGTCTTGGACCTCCGCAGAAGGCAATAATTTTTTGAAAAGGGTCAGAGCAAAGTCCTGGAGACCGTCATTAGACACGGATTCCAGAACGCCTCTTATCTTGACATTATTTCTCCTGGATCTATCCTCCAAATCAGCGAGTTTGTCCTTAACAGCTGTTAACTCCGTCAGAACCGAGTTATGGGAGGTGAGGAGATCATTGTAGGAAGACACAAGTTCTTGCATTTCAATTTCCAAATGGTTAGTGCGGTCACCCACATTTGTTACCTCAGCGGAGAGTTGTTTAAAGGAGGCCTGAAAATCGGAGGTGAGATCCGTCCGCAACGCCTGAAGCATCTGACGTAGCATACGGACTGTGAGTGGAGCATCAGTAGGAGGGTCCGGACTAGTCGCAAGACCAGGTGAAGAGGTAGTCATGGAGGTGGACGCCTCCAAGAGCTTTCCGGCAGACACTGGGTCAGGTTTTTTTTGTGAAATAAATTTAATAGGAGGTGCAAGGGTAGAAAGTTTGCCCCGTCTGACTGCATGATAGTCCTCAGAGGTCGGAGGCACAAGCTATAGCAAATAAAACCAGATGGCTTTAAAGGTGCTGTATTCGTATATCACATAGGTATGAACTGCAGAGGTCTCAGCAGGTAGGCACAAATTCTTATAGATCACATCATATAGGTATGAACTGTAGAGGTCTCAGCAGATAGGCAGGAACTATTATAGATCACATCAGATAGGTATGAGCTGCAGAGGTCTCGTGTGAGGGTAGAGAAGTATCACTGGAAAAGTAAGGAGTTACAGCCTTACAGGAGGGTGTAGATGGGGAGTACACAATCAGTCACCAACCTGAGCACAGGAGTAAATAGGGGATCGAAGAGCCATATAGCAACTTGCAGTAGAGGCTCAGTAAAAAGCACCCAGGCACACTGTGAAGAACAGGCTGTGTCCCAAAATGGCGGCCTCCATCGATCCCCAGTAATTTCCATGCAGGTAAATTTTTTAAGCTAGCTACACACTATACGATATACATCGTAAGGTGTATCATTCCGACATGTATCAGAACGATCTATTGAACACATCATATAATGTGTATGTACAGTCTGTTGTTCACGACTATTATTCATCGCATCGTCCCATCCACTTAAATGCAGCATGTACGACACATCGCACCATCGTACACAGGATCATGCAGTTTGTTCGGCATGCGCGATGTATCGTTGCATCACACCATCGCCAGGTCACCGGTCGGGTTGCCACCGCTGGCGGGATTCTAATAAGTGTCGGGATTCCGGCGTCTGCATTCTGACCAACGGAATCCCAGTGATCATGATTCTGACCACATCTCAAAAAAAAAAAGAGATTGAGTGGTGTGATTTTTGTTC
This sequence comes from Taudactylus pleione, assembly GCA_031769625.1. NCBI lineage: Eukaryota > Metazoa > Chordata > Amphibia > Anura > Myobatrachidae > Taudactylus > Taudactylus pleione. The sequence continues at coordinate 7,804,733 of JAUIMM010000472.1, forward strand.
TTAAAAGCTGTTAGTAAAAGAGCACTAATGTCTCATACTGTGGATGAATTGCTCCGATATGTTACAAAATATTGTTTTACTGAGACATTGGGAGATGCCTGGAACAAAGCAAAATAGTAATGTCACATTAATGTTTAGGTGAAGCAACTGATACTCTACTGTACACAAAGTTTCACTTGGTGCTGTCCCGTAACATAAAAAAAACATTATTATTACTTAGGAGGAACATTTGGATAATACTTCGGCACAGGCAAAGCACACTTACTAAGCTCCTCCGTCAATCACTGTGCCTACTAAGAACGCCCACTGTGCCTACTTTGAAAACCCAAGGCATTAGAGCTTGGCATCTTGACATGGTAATTTAGAGTAGTCAAAGTAAGACACAATGCACAATGGGAGAGGAGTCGTGCACAATATGCCAGCATTGCCAGACTTCTCATCAGGAATAGGACTGTTTTTAAATCAACAAGAAAATAACTAAAGAAATGGATGAGTTCTTACACTTATTATCAGTTCTCCTTTTTTTTACAATTACAGTTGTTTCTAAGCTCAATGTACTGAAATCATTAACCTTACTAGCTGCACCCGCAGTGGGAAAATGTTTTTTAAAAAAATTACTAGAGCAGACGGAGGGCCTAATTCAGTGTCACACGGAAAGTGGCTGCATCGCATTGAGCATGCTCACAAGGCTGAACGAGGCATACTTACTCATCTCTGCAAATCTGTGGGGCTTATCTCTACTTGCTGGCTAAAAGAGTGGAGGTGGGTGGAAATGTTCGCCCGTAGTATAATTTTCTGTGGAAATGTTGCGTGAGTGCGCTTACGTAACTGCACCTTATTCAGCGGTATAGATGATTGCAGACAGAGGGCCTGATTCAGAGCCGCTCGCTGTGTCACCCACAGCTATTGCGAGAAGCCAGGATGATGGTCGCGATGGTCAAGACCACTGCGACCATCGGGCTTGCGACGAGAACCTTGTGGTAGGGTCTAGTGGCCGCAAGCAACAGAGAGCTTTCGGCTCTAACAGATGTTGTGATGTCAGTGGGGCCGTCCCCAAACGGTAGGCGTTCTCATGGGAACGCCTCCGGTTGGGCAGCCACCACCCCGGCCCGCCCACCAATGGGGCGAGCTGTCAATCAACATCGACAGCTCGCCCCCTTTGGTGCGAGACCCTGAGCGACGGAGTGCCCGTCGCTAGCCGGATCTCGCGCATGACGGAGCCGGCTCTGTCGTGCGCATGCGCTGTGGGCCACCATCTACCCGGTTGCGAGCGCTCATCGCTTGCTACCGGGTCTGAATCAAGCCCAGAGGTCTTGCACCCAGGATAGGGCTGTTTCAAATACAAGCTAATAGTGGTGACACAATCTGATTTGTAGAGGTGGTGCAGCCATATAGATCTAGCTGCCAGTGCATACAGGCAGAATTCTGTAGCTATTTGTAAGCCTGCAATGCAGCTGCTTTGTGTGCGACAATGGCAGACACAGATAGCTGACTTCATAATTACACTCCTGTGCACAGGAGACACATTTCAGTATTCTAATTACTTACTGGACAGTGATCTTTCACTTGTCAGCCACTTTTCATTGGTCTAAGGCATGAAAGAAGGACAGGGTGACAATAGGGTAAGATGTGAGGTTTAGTATACTAGCTGGGCTGATTCATATGGTAATCAGCCCGATTAGAAAGCTAACTGTCTGACTAAAAGGCCCCATACATCTTCCTGCCATTTCCCAGATGCGTCCGATACACCTGATCCGCTAGTTAAAAACGCCAACTGGCGGCCATCGATGATCAACAATCCGTCAAGAAACAGTGAAATTCTTCATGTTAAAAATTCCCAATTTGATGATTATGATCATATTTTAGTCTGGATCAGCAAATCAGGGAAATCCAACATGTTGGATTTCACTGATCCCCGGATCTCAGGAAGCTGATTGGTTGATTACTGTGGGCAATTACTCCACTCTTAATGTGTGTGTGTCTCTCCCATAAGTATGTACATGTGTGTGTGTTTGTGATATGGTACAGGATGCCGATGTTTGGGATCCCGGCTGTCAGAATCTCGACAGGGTTAGAATACTGACACTTTCCCTATCCTAACCTCCCTCACTAGTGCATAACCTCCTCCTCCCCGCACCCTGTACCTAACCATCCCTCCTAGTGCCTAAACCTAACCTCCCCCTCCCCCTAAATCTAACTCTCCCCCTAGTGAATAACACCTAGCCCTAACCCCCCTAGTGTCTGACCCTTCCCCTAGTCCCTAACCACCCCCCCAAACCCTGCTACTTAACTTTGGGATGCCGGTGCCAGTATTCTAAGTGACGGCATCCCCTGCATCGGGATATTGAATGTATCCCGTATTAATAATTGCAGCACTTACTAACAGTCTCCGGCATATTGGAGGAGTCACATTTGTGAAATACTCTTCTGGGGAATCTGACACTACACATGTGCACAGTGTCAGCTTCTGGAGCAGACGAAGAGGGGTCGTAAAATCCCTCTCCATCTAAGAGGGGCGGCAAAGTCTTTATTTGCTTACCAAAGAAAATAGGCTCGGGCTGGCCCTGCTCATATACACTGTTATTACAATTGTAAAATAATGTCATTGTAGATATAAACTTATCCATATTACTAACACTGTGATGTAGCACAGACCATGTTTCAGCATGCTTAATTCTGAGTCATTTATGAAAGTATTGATTTTCCATGTTTATCATGTTAGTCAAGAAACTAATATCACAGGTCACAGATAGGAGCCTTGTAATAATAAAAGGGATTCTAAGATGCTTGACAAATAATGTGAAACCTTTCAATAGCCATTCTGTATTGATCATTTGAGAAATATTTTGCTAACGTTTGGTTCTGAAAATGGAAAGTTTAGTACCCTTAAAACAATAAGTTGAATAACTGAAAATGTTATGGCTCACACAGATTGTGCTCAATTAATTTGCTTTTTGACTGAATACTGTATTCTGACTTGTGATACATGTAGTTATAACGGTATTATTACCTTTCATGGAATTCCTTTGGAAATTATCCAGGAACTCTTCCAAGAGCTGAGACTGGTTCAGTGGTGGTAGAGGTCTCATCTGATCTTTAAAAATGTAATTGTCTGACCATGACGAGCTTAGCGAAGGTTTCACACCAACGTGACAAGTCCTTAATGACAGCAAAACACTCCTCTCTGAGAATAAATACTCCATTTTCCTCAGGTTCAGATCTGTAACTGCTTCCCCATTAATAAGGAGGATTTCATTTTTAGTCCGCAACCCTGATAAACAAAGGAGTGAATGAAAAAAGTGTAATCCGGGAGTATTCATATTATTATTAGCATTTATTTATATGGCACCACAAGTGTTCCGCAGCGCCAACAAAGTACAAAAACAAATAAGTAACCATATGAAACCATTGTGTTGAAACTATGAAAATAATACTTCGGTATTGCTCTCTTTCACTGTGAAACCTTTTACTGCAGCAAAAGCTGCAAACAGATGATTACTTTATAAAAAAAAAAATATATATATATATATATATATATATCCACCCAAGATTACTCAGATGGGAGGTGGTGGTGGAACTTGTGAGTGGTGGTGGTCCAAGGTGCAAAAATTTGCTTTTGGGCCCCCTCCTCCACGTTCAAAGTTCAGTGGGTGACAGAAAGAGGTAGAGGGTGACAGGGAGAGGCAAGAGGTAGACAAAGAGAGGCAAGAAGGTGACAAGGAGGAGCAGTGGGTGACAGGGAGAGATAACAGGCAGTGGGTGACAGGGAGACGGAAGGGGCAGTGGGTGACAGGGAGATGATGATATGGAGAGGTGACAGGCCGGGGGTTACAGGGAGAAGCAGTGGATGACAGGGGAGAGGGTGAGAGGTGACAGGGAGAAGCAGTGGGTGACAGGGGTAGTTGACAGGCAATGGGTGAAAGGGAGAGGAGATAGGCAGTAGGTGACAGGTAGTAGTGATAGGGAAAAGCAGTGGGTGAGAGGGTGACAGGCAATGGCTGACAGGGAGAGGGTTATAGGGAGGTGTGACAGGGAGAGGCAGTGGGTGACAGGGAGATGCAGTGAGAGCCCGACACATTATACCACACTGTAGTACTCCCCACATTATGTCACACTGTAGTACCCCCACACATTATGCCACCTGTAGTGCCCACACATTATGCTACACTGTAGTCCCCACACATTATGCCACCTCTAGTGCCCACACATTATGCCACCTATAGTGCCCACACATTATGCCACCTGTAGTGCCCACACATTATGCTACACTGTAGTCCCCACACATTATGCCACCTTTAGCGCCCACACATTATGCCACCTATAGTGCCCACACATTATGCTACACTGTAGTCCCCACACATTATGCCACCTATAGTGCCCACACAGTGTACTCACCAGCAGCATCCACAGGCAGCTGGCAGAGCAGCAGTCACAGCCTCACAATGAGTCACACCCATGAGGCTGCGCTTCTGATGGGTCAGAGGAGCATGTAATGGGCTCCTCCAATCAGAGCTCAGCACATGCTCCTCTGACCCCACTGCAGAGACTACTGGGGCTTATTACCCACTTGTGCACTGCAGTGCTGAGCCTGAGTGCACTGTGCTCCAGTTCCCTGCGTCTAGCTGCTGGCTGGGTCAGTCACAGCCTTGATGACTGCCTGGCAAGCAACTGCACTGCACCTGCTATACAGACAGTGTGGACCCCTATATTGCGGCGGGCCTCGGTGCAGTGCACTAGCTGCACAGTCGGTAGTTCCGCCCCTGGGCAGAGGTGCACAGAGCATGGCACTACAAATCCCATAATTGCGGTACCGCCCCCACTGTTCAATAACACTTTCTGAACAATGGGGGGGCAGTCCACAACAGCGCAAATCACTACGAATTGCATCATCAAGCCCCGACCTGTCAACTTTACTGGTAAAGTAGGCAGGATCTAGGGGCTAGTCAATTCTCCCTGAAAATCACAGAGAGTAGACAAGTTTGATATAAATATTATAATAATTCTCTTGCGTTTCCACTCTCCCTCTGCTGTTTAAGTTAAACTGTTTACAGTTCTCTCTTTTTCCCTGTCCATTTCTCTTATCTTTATAGTGTTATTTCTCTCACACATTCCTTCTCACCCTCTTCCTTTTAAATGTAATTTTTCTCTCTCACTTTCTTCCCTACTGTGACCTCAAATTCGTTTTCTCCTCAAAGTCACTTTTCTCTATTTACTAATATATACTGTATATACTACAAAGAGTCAGTAATTATGCTCTGATATTTGCAGAATGTTTACATGTTTAGCTGTAAAACTCTTGTCAAGTTTTTTCAAAGTAGAAAGTCCTACTGGTTTCTATACTGTACCCCTTCTAACCTCTCCATGTGTTTCACACTAACAGCACAACATAGCCTGAAATCAATTTCACTTTGTACATGCACCTCTACTTCACCAACCAGCGATGAGTGGTGGGATGCATTGCATGAAAAACACAATGTGTCATACATCCCGTCCAGTACATCTTTCTTATTGTTACAGATAAGCATTTCCATACTGTACATGTGTCAGCACTTTTTGTCTTAGCTTTGACTTGCATCTCCCTACGCCTGCAGAGGCAAAACAGGGACAGCCAAGTGCAAGCCAAGCACAGAAAGGTTGTGTTCACGTAACTGTGACACAACGTGACATAGATGAATCCACAGACACGTCTTTTAAGTGGTTTATCTCTTGTAGGTGATGTAGTCTTGAGGCAACAATACTCAATGATTGTGACTATTCGCAAACCTATCTAGGCACTGCTGATTGCTTATTGACCCGTCCAATTGATAGTTCTTAAATCATTATAGTAATAACAACTATGTTATATGAAGTCACGGTCGTCTGTAGGCATTGATTGACATTCCTATTATGACTGCTGCAGGAGAGATTTAGTTTTTTGGGGGGAAAAACAACCTAATTTTATTTAATTTACTTTGTATTAGTATTTTTTTTTAAAATGCGACTCTTACATTTATTACTTATTAATAATGATCAATTCTCTTGTATTTACATGACCTTTCATTACATTGTTATATTGTGTGCAAATAGGGTAATGTGACTTTAGCATTTACTATTAACACTGGCAAGTCACATCTCTATGCTATTGTTTTGGTAAGTATACACACATGTATGCCCGATGTACACTTTATATAGTGAACATGCAGGAGTAACAATCCTGCATGACTAAAGAGACCCATACATCTGCAGGGCAATCCCTCGATCAGACCAGAACCACTAATCCGCCAATCGGAAATGCTGACCAGTGGCCATCAATGGATGCCGGCCCATAAGGAAATCTGTGAAATTCTACATAAAAAAAAGCCCAGATTTGCTAATCATCACCATCATATTTTGACCGTAATCGGCAAATCCAAGTGATTAAACATGTTGCGCCAGCCCGGATGTCTGGGGATCGGAGAATTGCCCCAATGAATCGTAGATGCATGGGGGCCTTAAGGCTTACAAGTATTTCACTCTAATGTTTAAAATTATAAACTCTTATTAATATAATAACATAATGCACACAAATATACCAACCTTCCCTGTAGGCCAGTCCATCAGGATGAACAAAACTTACATATATGTGAGTAAGACTGCTATGCTCATCAACCTGAGCTGCAACAGCAAAACCTAAAATGAAAAAGGGGATTATTATATAGAAACAATAATACACTGTTTAACACATTTAAAAGACAATACTGCATCAAGTCATTATTAATGTACTAGTATCATATGCTGGGTTGCTTTATTATCGTGCCTGGTGTTACCAGGAGTATTCCTCTCTCTTATCTCTGTCACCCTCATCTCCTCCCCTGTCTGTCTCTCATCTCTGTCATGCCCAGTCTCCCCATCTCTCATCTCTGCACCCGTCTCCCTGTATCTCATCCCACTCTGTCTCTAATCTCTATACCCCTACATCCCCTTTTCCCCATCTCTCATCTCTGCACCGGCCTCCCTGTATCTCATCCCACTCTTGTCTCTAATGTCTATACCCCTACATCCCCTTTTCCCCATCTTTCATCTCTGTCCCCCTCATTCCCGTCTCCCCGTCTCTCATCTCTGTTCACCTCACCCTCCTATCTCCCTGTCTCTCATTTCTGTATCTCTAACCCAACCCCCAATCTCCCTGTATTTTATCTCTGTCCCCCTTTTTCTTATATCTAGACAGTGGTGTCACTAGGGTTGGTGTCACCCAGTGCAGTAAATGGGCCCACAAACAGTGGGGGGCATGACCTTGTGGGCAGGGGGTCACTCCCCCCAGTGGCGTAATTAGGGCAGGGCGAGCGGGGTTCGTGCCCTGGCGCTGTTGGACCGGCAGCGCGGAGGGGCGCCGCCGGCCACGGTGCGCCGACCGCAATGAGTGCGGTCAGCGCTACACATTTGCACAGGACCGGCGCTACACTTCCAGCGCCGGTCCTGTGCTGCACGCCTGAGCCCGTTCCCTCCCCCTGAGCGCTTGCCCAATAGCGCCAGGAGGCGGGCTCAGGCTGTGCATAATACACGCATCGCCGCCAGCGCTGGCGGCGATGCGTGTGTTAAACAGCAGCCAATGAGAGTCAGATAGACTCTCATTGACTGCTGCAGCACCCACTGCAAGAGCCGGACTTCCGTCCGGCTCCTGCAGTGGGTAATGGGACTGACGTCATGACGTCAGTCCCATAATGCTGAGCGCGCCAGCCCGGGCGGACTGGTGGTCGGGAGCGGCGTCGCGGACAGGAGCAGCGTGGAATCAGGTAAGTATATTTTTATATACATTTATTTATTTTTAAACCTATCTGCTCAACGGGGGAGGGGTTGGCTACTACTGGGGGGGACCTCTACTGGGGGTACCATTGGGAGGACCTATACTGGGGGGGGGACTACTCTACTGGGGACTACTACTTGGGGGGGGGGACTACCACTGGGGGCATTCTAAAAGGGGCCTAGTATTACTAGAGGCACTGCACTCGGGGGACCACTACTGGGGGCAATAATAGGAAGGGCCACTACAGGGACCACTGGATAGGGGGGGTCACTACTGGGAGCCTGCATCAGGGGGACCACTACTGGGGGCACTGCATGGGAGGGGGGGACACTACTGCTGGGGGCACTATATAAGGTGCTTACTGCTAGGGGCACTGCGGGGACCACTACAGGGGGCACTAGATAGGGGGGATCACTACAGGGTGCCTGCATAAGGGGACCACTACTGGGAAAACTGCATGGGGGGGACTACTGCTGGGGGCACTATATAAAAGGGCACTGCATAAGGGGATACCGCTACTGGGCGCACTGCATTGTGGGGACTGCTACTGGGGGCACTGCATAAGGGGGAACACTACGTGGGGCACTGCATTTGGGGGGGGCCACTACTGGGGGTACTGAGTAAGGGGAACTAATTGGGGGCTGTATAAGAGGGACCACTACTGGGGATACTGTATAAGGGGCACTACTATGGGCCTGCATGAGAGGGACCACAACTGCATACTGGGGGTACTGTATAGGGGGTACTACTGGGGTTAAGGTACATATGGATAGGAATGTTCAGTTTGAAAGTAAAGGGGTGTGTCATGTTGACACGCCCCATTTTAAGTGACCACGCCCATTTTTTGCCACGCGCGCCTTCGACGCGAGCACATGGGGGGGGGCTCCCTTTTCAAATTTGCCCTGGGCTCCAAATATCCTAGTTACGCCACTGACTCCCCCATTTCCATCACCCAGTGTCCGGGAGCTGGAAACTGCACTGTGACATTATCGTGCAGCACCGGCTCCGACTTACATCAATTTGGTGTCACCCTCTCAGATGGTGTCACCCAGGGCGGTCACTCTCAGCCTTTGTCTCCTTGTCCCCCTCTCCTCCCCTCTCCCTTATCTATGTCCCCTCACCCCCACTAACTCCCTCTCCTAACTCTGGCCCTCATTCAGAGCCGTACGCTCTGAGCAGAGCGCACGCTCTGAATGAGGACCGCCCTCCATAATTATGGAGCGTCCTCCTGGACTATACGAGCGTGCAGTTTGATGGCCGCGATGGTCATGACCATCGCGACCATCGAAACTGCGAGCCGGAGCCTGCGGTTGAGGTTTTCAACCGCAAGGCCCGGAGTGATTTTGGCTCTATCAGAGCCAAAATCACTCCCACTGACATCACTAGTGATGTCAGTGGGCCGGCTTCTGACGGGAGGCGTTCCCTTGGGAACGCCCCCGTCAGGGAGGCACGCCCACCAAAGGGGGCGTGCTGTCAATCAACATCGACAGCACACCCCCTTTGATCAGACACAACGAGCGAAGGAAAGTCCTTCGCTCGTCGCGTCTGGCGCATGCGCACGACGGAGCTCCCTCCGTCGTGCGCATGCTCAGTGCAGACCATCGACCCACTTGCGAGCGGGCAGCCGCTCGCGAGTGGGTCTGAATCAGGCCCTCTGTCCCTAATGTCAGTCTCTGTCATCTCTGTCCCTAATCCCCCCCCCCCCCAGTGTGGGGGGTCATGCAGTTAGGACAGGACTGTTCCCTCCTGTCAGCATCTGCAGCTCCCTCCCCATGTCGTAACCCCTCACCCACCCATCATACATTTTCACAGGGTAAAGAATATTTATATTATCCTTTTCTTTTTGAAAACGTTAGTGTAGATTGTATATGTGAAATTGTTTTGGTCAATTAGTTTTTCCCATCTACCTGTATAATCTGCTAATTCATGATGTTTTACACTTAAAATATAACTGTAGTTTGTTTTACATAGTACCTTTCCTAAATTGAACAAATGCATAATGTTTCCTCTGCCTAAGAGCACAGAGGAGCTCTAGGATGAATCTTTATTATTCAACATTTGCTTACAGTACTTGGACATATGTTATAGTCTTTTCTAGACACAGAGCACAGGGAGACTTCGTTCTTATTCCCATACATATGGGGGTGATTCAGCTTCGGACGGAATTGCAAAGCTGCACGCAGGCAGCAATGCAATTCCGTCCTTGCTAATATGCAAATGCAGCAGGTGTATGACACCCCTAGCTGCGATCCCAGCACTGCGACATACAGATGCGCCCAGTTACATTGTGGCTTGTCGCGCCACAATCATGCGCACACATTGCGCCATGCAATTCCCTGTGCCTGCATACACTATGGTGCGCACTGCGATCGCACCATGCATTCCTATGGTGGCGGAAGACAAACACAGTGCGCGTATCTGCTCAGAGGCACGGGTCTCGCTATATGCGTGGCACGATCAGCAGGGCCATTGCTAAGAATGGCGCTGCAGATCAGGCCCATAGTGCACAAGTCTTTTCTGAAAAATGAAAGGTCCTCTTTAAATTCTAATTTTCCTGCTTATCCTAAATATTTAAGGACTGTTTTATTTTTTTTGGTTTACCTGTTTTATTTTCATTTAAATTTAAACGTTATTTACCCCAGGTTTAGTGTTGTTTATGGCATCCCATTCTCTGCATCCAAGTAAACTCTTGGCTGGACTTACCAAAATCAGTTACACCTCCAGACTTAACAAGATGCACATTGTAAATACCCAGCGGAAAGATTTCCAATTCATCATACACCTGAAAATAAAGCTGTTTTAATCAACCTAATAGATAAAACATAAATAATATACTAAAACATATGCTACAGTTTTATATAACTTAATAAAATACATGCTACAATGCCTGAACTTATTTAACCTTAACAGCAGAATGTTTTAATGGAATTTTAAACTAGGTCAACACTTACACACTGGGATCATTTTGTCTTGTAAAATTGGCAATTTTAAATTTAAAGAATTAAAACCTTCTGCACAAAAGATGTATTTTATAGACAGATGAGAATTTATCACTATAGTATTCAAATCTACCATTTTCCGACCGAGACCTCAACCCCCTAGTATGTCTTCTGGGAACCAATGTTACCACTCTGTGGAGTTTTCATCCAAATCCATCCAGTGGTAGTACCCTTATATATATAATACATTGGTCTGTTTGCAGTGCCGTAACTAGACTTTTTGGTGCCCTGTGCCAGAAAAAGCATTGACGCCCCCATCGTTTTTCAAAAGAACATAATGCACCCAAAAAAGGGCCATGGCTCCATGGGGAAGGGCCAGGGAAGAGAGGGGAGATGCCAGAAGAAACTGGGGATGAAATAAGAGGAAGCTACAAACAAGAATGATAATAAACAGAAATTTGACAGGCCCAAACAGCGCCCCCTGACCTGTGGTGCCCTGTGCGATGGCACCGGCCGCACTTCCCTAGCTACGGCCCTGTCTGTTTGATAGTCGGTCTGGTTATGCATTCGGACACCCCTGCACTGATTGGGATGAAACCAATGCAAGGTGGTTCAGTTGGATCCTGGCCAGGTTTTAGGGTCCCAGTCGGACCTCCCGTTGGTTGTATGCTTGGCAGCACTTTGACCCAGAGAGGCTGTTCTGAGCCTTCCACTGGATGGATTAGGACGAAAACTTCAGAGTGGTAACATTGGATCATAGAAGACATACTAGGAGTGTATGCTGGGCAGAACTTTGAAAATAGTGAAATATTCCAAAGGACAAAAAAAAAAGAGCATCACTGAAAATCTAGATTCTAGTATTCTATTAAAAACATACCTGATCTTGTAAGTATTCCACTGGGGAAGGAATATAATATTCAACATTTTCATCCCCGTGTCTTCGTAGATGCAATCCAAAAAAGCTAGGGTCTAACTGTCGAACCTAAAGTGAAAACATAAATCAATAAAAGCTGCCACAATTGGCTTAAGACTTATTTCCAGTCCACATAAACTTATTGCGACCTGCATGTTCACAGAGAGCATGCATTCCATTGTTTTCTCAAATGAAGAATTCATATTTGTACACATAAAATAGCACAGCAAAGATGTACCAAGCACATAAACACACAAATAATACACAACAAACATATAAACACTTAGGTGACAATTCATTTAGCACCTATGACCAAATACAGGTCTTAAAATAGTATTCAGACTGCAAATGTATAACTGTATATAAGTGAGTAGTGAAACAAAAAAAAAGAAGCTTATAGAAAGATAGAGGACCATATTTTCTACAACAGATCTGATCATTGGAAACTGTTACAAGGTGACAGGTGTGGGATGTATGTATTTTACAGACTTATTAGATATAGTGTAAGTTGAACCAACATTAAATTAAAAGAAAATAACTTATAATTAAAATGAAGTACAATTAAAGGGTCAGCTAATAGTAAATACGGAGACTTGGCTTTATGCATCAGTTGCTACAGACAACATAATAGACTGTTCCACATCAAAGCTAAAAAGTGGTTTAAACTTGCAGAGAACTACTGTAAGTGTGCAAAAAGAACTAAGATTCCTTGCACTCACCAGAGCAGTAAGAAAATGTAAGGAGGAAAAAGAACCAGGAAAGGTGTAGAAGAAAGGAGTCAGCATTACACACCGCTTATGATAAACTTTCAAGCACAGAAACAAAAGACAGAGAAAAAAAAAATGTTTAAATCAAACAGTTACTGCTACATTGCTGCACATATGTAACACAGACACAGTCAGGGACTGATAACACTAACATTTCATTGCTTGGTTACAGAATACCTCTCTTCTTATCCATAACTATAGTACTATTTCTGTTCTGTGTAAGCCTATATAAATCTAGGAATTATCTACACATAGACACAATAAGTCACTCCACAGACTTGCTGAACATGATGATGCAGTCAAGCAGTTAAGTGAAAAACAATCAGTACACAGAGAGCTAATGCATGTGTGTCTGTGTATACGGACAGTATGTATGTGTGTGTATATACTATGTGCACACACATTAATTACCAAGTTTATTTCAAGTCTAACATGCCGATGTTTTGTTTCACTTCAGAACCTTCGTCAGTCAAGACTAGTACAGTCAAGGCTGCTGGTCTCAATGCCGGCGCTGGAATCCCGGCAAGGGAGTTAAGATAGGCGTCGAAATACCGAACCCTATCTTAATCCCGACTCCGGAATCCAGGAGGACACGTGCCTGAATGAAGGTAAGGCGAGGCGTCCTTAGTGTTAGTTGCAGGTGGGGGGGGGGATGGGGGGTGGTTAGGTTTTTGGGGGGGAGGTTAGGTCAGGCACCACTGGGGGGGGGGGTTAGGTTTAAGCATGAAGGGGGAGGGTTAGTGTTAGGCTACAAGATGGGAGGGTTAGGGGGAGGAGGATAAGTACCCCTATCGGGATATCAACCACCGGGATGCAGCTGTTGGTATTGTGACAGGAGGCATTCCGATAGCCGGCATTACATACCCATTCCAACCACAACATCCACATTATTTGACCTGTATATAGTGCAGGAGGCTGTGCCCTACAGAAAGCTGGAAAACTGGAAAGACAGAGGGCAGGAGGCTGTAAAGACAGGAGTCTGCAGTGACGGGCCAGGGGGAAGGAGGCTGTAAAGACAGGAGTCTGGAGTGACGGGCCAGGGGGAAGGAGGCTGTAAAGACAGGAGTCTGGAGTGACGGGCCAGGGGGAAGGAGGCTGTAAAGACAGGAGTCTGGAGTGACGGGCCAGGGGGAAGGAGGCTGTAAAGACAGGAGTCTGGAGTGATGGGCCAGGGGGAAGGAGGCTGTAAAGACAGGAGTCTGCAGTGACGGGCCAGGGGGAAGGAGGCTGTAAAGACAGGAGTCTGGAGTGACGGGCCAGGGGGAAGGAGGCTGTAAAGACAGGAGTCTGGAGTGACGGGCCAGGGGGAAGGAGGCTGTAAAGACAGGAGTCTGGAGTGACGGGCCAGGGGGAAGGAGGCTGTAAAGACAGGAGTCTGGAGTGACGGGCCAGGGGGAAGGAGGCTGTAAAGACAGGAGTCTGGAGTGACGGGCCAGGGGGAAGGAGGCTGTAAAGACAGGAGTCTGCAGTGACGGGCCAGGGGGAAGGAGGCTGTAAAGACAGGAGTCTGGACTGATGATACAGAAGGCTGTGGGCCTGATTCAGACCCGGACACTAAGTCATGGACGCACGCTATGGGCAATTGTCGCCCGTCTGCACATGCATCGCAGTGCGCGAACCAGTCATTGTGATCGTGAATCACGCGCTCTTAACACAAAGACTGAGCGCTACTTTGAGTGACAGATAGTGCCATTTGTGGGTGGTAACAGGGGAAGGTGCTTGTGAATGGGGGAGTGGTGCTGCGAACGCAGGCGTGTCTGGCTTTAAAACTGAGTTTTATGGGTGTGCATAATTAGTATGGAAGCGTCATTGTACACGTCATTTGATTGACAGTGTGCTGCCATTTGTGGGTGTGAGGGGGCTGTGATGCATGTCGCCACCGTTGGGGGGGAGGAAAGAGGCCAGAATCTTCTTTGGATGATGGAGATTTCCTGGCATCTTTGTTGTATCTGTGGTGGCTCGGATAAGTAATGCATGCAGAAGGTATGACACCTCCTGCTTCATTAACATAATTGCAAGGACGGAATTGCAAAGCTGCTTGTGTGCATAAAGTGGACAGAAATAAAGTACCAACCAATCAGCTCTTAACTTTCAAACACAGCCTGTAAACTGACAGTTAGGAGCCGTCCACTTTATCTCTCTCCAAGGCTTAGTACGTATAGCCTGATTCAGAGATGTATGCAATGGCAATTGTGTATGCAGATCGAGTGATTGTTTGAAATTGCGCATGCATATAAGCCGCACTGCGCGTGCAGAAGTGATCGCACTGCGATTAGGGATGCACATTGGAATACATCGAACAGTGATTGACATATAGCGTTTGAGGGTAGTGATGGGGGTGTGGCAAGAAAAAAACAGGCGTGTCTCTCCGTTTGAACGCCATTACATGGGAGTGCATATATTAGCCACTGTGAGAGCATATGCAGCATGAGAGCCCTCTGCGTGAAAGGAGAGCTTCCGAGTCTGCAGCTAGTCAGACCTGCCGCAAAGTCAAGATGGCCACCGATATGCGTCGATGGTACCGGTATTTACGCAGATATGCATCGTCGCACACAGGTAAGAAGGCAGCAGTGGTCATCTTTATGCTCAGGTGATCTTTGCAAACATTAGCATATTTTAGCAGCTGTGTTGGGTACGAAAAAGCAGCTGCAATTGCATTAGCGTCCATCTCTGAATAGACCCCATAGACCCCATTTTGGAGTGAGGATAAGTGGTTGGAGATAAAGTACCAACCAATCTCCACCTAACTATCACTGAACAGACTAGGTTTAAAAAATGACAGGAGCTGATTGGTTGGTACTTTATCTCTCTCCGAGGCTTAGCACATAGGGCCTGATTCATTACGGATCGCAATTGCAAATGTAATAGCGATTATGCGCGCAGTTCAACTGCGAACGTATGCTAATTCATTGCGATCGCAATGCCCAAGCAGCATAACATAAGGATGCCCACTTTATCTAACACACATCCGTAACGTCTAGCAAGACTGCAAAACCATCGGTGGTACAATCGAGTACCATCGCAGCCTCGCGCACACTTGCACAAGCTCTGACCTTACTCAGAAATTGCTAACCTCATTGCACGCTGTGAGTGCCCAGGCTGCACATGGCATCGCAGTGGCTAATTTATACATGCCCGTGGCAAGCCTGCATTTCCCCAACCACCCCTCCGTCACCACCCACAAATGGCACTTCCTGTCAATCACTCTGCGATGGGTCTGCGTAGCAACTGCAATCGCAGTCCCGTTCTTAATGGCCAGTTCGCGCATGCGCAGTACACAACAATCAGCCGTTTTTGTGCGTATTAGCAGTTGAGTTCCTTGCTGAATCAGGCCCATAGACACTAAAATCACCCAGCCCAGGTTATATATATGTGGTACCATTCATCTATACAACTTTTGTAAGGTAATTTTATAACTCCTAGTACAGATGTATCCTCACACACCATGCCTCAATACGCCATGCGGCGCAAGACGCCCAACACAATGAGCAGTACCAAGCGGTGTAACGCAGTGGAATTAAATTTGCCCCTTATTCACACCACAGATGCAGCAAAACATCGCTCAATCTGTACCAGAGATGCCAGGCTGTGACTTCAACCACACAAGAAATAGATTTTAAAAAGTTGCGTGAACAAAGCCGCAGCCAGTGCATCGCAGTACTCTGTATACAGACTTATTCCTACACAGATGTACAACAGTTGCACATCAAAATAATCAGTGCAGTCTCATTAAACATTTTTGGTGCATGCGATTGCAAGCAGAGTTGCATGGGATATGGGCGCTGAAAAGCGCTGTTTGGCACAACTGCGGCAATAGTGCAAGAGAACACATCTGTAGGTACATATATGGGCTGTTGCCTAGATGAAATACACCTGTTTCCACACATATCTTCTGCACCAAGGACAGGGTTGATGCAATTGTGCACTGATGATGGTAATGGGTATCAAACCAACATTATATAGAGATAGTTCACAAAGGTGCGTACAATTATGTATACTGGCAAATATGTCCTTGTACGCAATGTGGGAGCAACTGTGTTTGACTTAATTATTTAATAATCACTTCAATAGCATATATGTTTACATCTTAAGCATATTAAAATCCATGTAAGGTGTGACTTTTTAATCATCACCTGTTCCATGGCACTTGATTCTTAAATTTGGGGTAACCATTATCAAGATGTCACACACAGCAAGAATGCAGTTCCATAACAGAGCTTAAGAAGATCTTACCAAATGTACAAACACAGAAACAGCAATAAATTAAAGTACCAGGCACTAATTAAGTACAATAAGTCCAATAAAACATACATCAGCAATCGCAAAAGAATGATTCACAGATTCTGTGATTTCCCCCCCAATCCTCCAAACTGCGCCCATACATTACAGATATTTTTCAGTGATCTGCATATTATTTTCAAGAAGACAGATCTGCCAATCTTGGAAGGCTTATCATTTTACTGGTAAAGCTGGGTACACACTGACAGATATATTGGACAATCAATTGATCAACCAATATCTGTTGCCCGTCGGCCAATGTGTACCAGCGATATGTCTGTGAACAACGTCGTACAGACATATCGCGTCTGCTCTGCTGCACAGCCGATGGCAGATATAACTGTCCATCGGGCAGTGTGTATAGCGGTCTACAGACCACCCGTACACATGCAGCAGAGGCCATGGTGAGGGGTGCGGGACCCGTGGCCAGAAGCAGATGATGGCCGATCAGTGTGTATGAACGACCATCATCTGCAGATATATCTTAACAATTGACAAATTAGCTGACCTGTTACCATGCACTAGCAGTCTACAGACCTGATTGGTCTGTGAAATCCAAACTGATTTATTGTTTCCGATCACTTTTTGGTCGGAATCTGTGATACATTGCAGATTTATTTATTCCCCCCCCCCAATCTTCTGCAAAACAGGGAATTGCCCCAATCCATAGCAGATGTATGAAGGCTTTTAGTGCACACACCCACTAGTCAAATGCAGGGCCGCACGGCTATGGAACAGGTATAAATGAGTGTGAGTTTGAAACATTTCAGTGCATCTGGAACAAATGTGCTATTCTAGTTTTCTACCAGATAAGCCGACTTTGGTTTATGAAACTACGATTACATGTAGAGAGAAGTGAATAAAATAGAAAATTGTATTTAATGTTGAACATTGTCATGCATGTTAGCAGAGTATAATAACACACTGGGTCTGATTCAGAGTCTCATGTATATTGGTGGCCTCTACGTGGCTGCATCTCCATTATAGAGACACTTATCAGCATACAGCCCTATTCTTGGTGCCTGAAATTGTTGGATGCTTGTGTATGCGTACCTCTGAATAGCTCGTAATTTTGTCTACAAGTCCGCTGAATATTTACCCAAATTGCGAAGGCTCTATTGCCAGCATTTAGCCGCACGTGGAGGTCGGGCTAACTTCCATGCTATACTGTATACTCAGACGGCCACAGAGGCATGCGCTGAGCGGCCGCTTTGCGTGCATCTCTGAGTCAGACCCATAAACACGTATAATTCACTAAAGTCATAATCTTGTCATATTTGCAGAATAGCATAATCATGTGAAGCTATTTATCATATATCTGATAAAATGACATTTTCATAGGCTTTTTGGGTTTTCTATGTGAATGGTAAACAAACTTTCTATCTGGGAAAACTTACTTTACATGCCAAATTCAAGACATCTTCCACTCTGTGTTCTTGCCTGAGAGTGATGGTAACACCATGGCCATCATAAAAATGGACAAATATGGGGATTTCCCAAGAGTTTTCTTTCTGTGTCACTTCTGGAACCGAGCTATAGATATTCACCAATTCATCGACATGCTGTCAGAAACAAGAGATTGAGTCACGTAAAATATCATTTTCTGTATATTGAAATGTCTTGCAGATCATCTCATGCAGAAATCTTATTTAGCCATAAAACAAATGACTTATTATCTTACTTACCTACCTGTATCTTCACCTTAACCTAAGAAAGCATGACTTTGTAGCTCAGGCTACAGAAGAGCTATATAGAATTATGACCCTGTGAACTACATTAGTCAATTTTTTTCTATAGAAATTTAGTTTTATGATCTATGAAAGGTATATACAGTAGGCATGTATGCTTCTAAATATGTATTTAATATGAAATTAATTATTATTGTGTTTGGATATTACACGGACTACAACCATGTAGTTATTTTCTTTTCCAGTAGATGTCACTGTGCATCAACTCATAAAAACTGTTTTTTTGTGCAACAGCAGAAAACATAAGGTCTAACAAATAATATGTATATGCATGCCAAAAAGAACTGTGAGCTGTTGTTGTTTTTACAAATATAGGAACACAATGTATTATTGTAACACACAGTGAAAGCCTACTAAATGAATGCATGGATATTTTCGGGTTTTAAATCATAATTCATCACCACTTGGAAACATGGTGCTGCAATCAAATTAAAATGCTCCTAAATAAATATTTATCATAGTTGAAAATCAGAAATTTATCAGCATACATTTGTTCCAGCCCTTATCAGACAATGCAAATTACAAAAGAAGTCTCAGCTGTTTCAAACGTGATGTACTGAATGCATTGCCATTTACCTTGAACCATCCGATCTGCCTTAAACCCAATAACTTGACAAGGCATTGATAACATTTTTGCATGGATTGGAATCTGTAACTCTAATTTTTCTTTTTTTTTACAAGAACTATGTTGTTTTTTTTCCAAGCCTACCCACACAACAGAGTTACTTAATAACATTGCTCATATTGGGGGCGGAAAACAAGAGGAAGTCAACAGCAAAAACTGCCAATGACGAACATAATTTTGCCACAAGAGAAAGTAACAAGGCTGTATCATCTGTTAACTGAACATAAATTCTTAGATGGTAGTAATGCAATTTCAATATATTAGCTAAATGGGAACATTATTTAATGTAATGACTGGATTAACCATTAAGCAAAATATGCACATGCTTAGGGCATCAAGTAAACAGAAATTTTCCATAATCGGATTTACCATTGACCATATGGTGCAAAACTGAAAATGATGCAGCTGAACCAGGTTCCACAACAAGAGGCTATATACAATAGTAAAAATAATAATACATTCGCAATAATAGAGGATACATTCATCTTGGGAATACAACAAAATTAGAATCTGGTAACTATTAAACCGTCACACAGGCCACCGAGTTTGACATGATCGCTCTTGTCTTGGTCATGTCGGCTGTTCCGTTCATTCGGCAACAGAGAGTGAACGCAGCGGCGCTCAGTACAGTGTTGCCAGTTGGAGGGGTTTCTCCAAATTTGGAGGTTTTTAAAGGCCTTGGCGAGAATTTTGGAGGTAACTATTCTTTGGGGTCTTTTTTCAAGAAATTCCAACTACTTCTGTCTTCTATTCAGACTTTCTTGTTGTCTCCGGGCCTGATTCAGTATGGATCGCAATTGTGTTCGAAGCTGCATAATCGTACACAATGAAGCTGCGAAAATATGCTAATACCTGCCAGAGCTCAGAGACGCTCACTGCTGCTTTCTCACATCCGTAATACCTAGAAGTCCTGCGTATAAATCGGTAACATCGGCCCATCAATCATAATTACAGCATGTCTGACCAGTCACATAAATTGCACGTCTCGTCGCACGCAGTAAATACTCATAATGGATGACCAGGCGATATGTTAACATTATATAGTTAACGATCTAACCAGTAAACGATGCAAGATATATATCGTTTGTACAGTGTGTATGCACTAGATTGTTTGTCTGGGAATTCAAGAGAAATCAAGAGAAAAAAGACCATCACATCGTTTGCAAGTCGTCTAGTGTGTACCTAGGACTAGTGTACTCCTGGCACATTTTCCCAGAACTGGTAAAATGTGCCTGGATAGTCTGGATAGTATAGCCTGTCCCTGACACCCCTGCTTTGTTACATAGTTAGCACCTCCCCAGCTGCACCTCAGTGGAGAGTGAGCTCCTTTCTTGCAGATTGTTACACTAGTTGTAGTCAATAATCTCCATGTGGTTAACATTGCCCTTTGCCTAGATACCACTGTTCCCCCATCGCTGTTGCTAACACCACCAACACGGAGAACACAGGGCCAGATATTGATAACTGATACTAGGAGTCAGAGAGAGTCTGTTTCACCTGCCGTGGATGGACCATTGCACAATACCTTGTACTCATGGTTTGTTATATCTGTGCAGAGTTTTGTCCAAGGGTGGGCAGGATCTGAAATGACCTTACTCAGTCTTGTACATGACAGATCATGTGTGTGTGGACCATCCTGCTACACTCTTCCAGTTGGAACAACTGGTGGTCACTCTAAGGCCTCTACAAGCAGCTGAGTTGCTTTACTTTTACTTCTACTGTTCCTGAATCTCAATGTGTTCTCTATTTTACAATCACTCATCTGACTAACACTATAAAATGCACACTCCTCACTGATATCTTTATATGGGATGTATTTTGCAGCAACCAGGTTCAATTGCTAAACTACTAATGTAATCGAAACATTAATATGTGTAAATGTGACACATAAAATAATGACAGACCCGTTGTCCCCTTAGTCTCATGACTTAATTAAGTTGAAGTTTTAACTATCTATATTTTAGCCCACAGATTTTGTGATTTTGGCCCAATAAATTCAACATATTCCCATTGAGAGACCAAGGAGAGAATCTAAACCAAGTAGAGAACTGTATACTAAATCTTTTGTTTGTGAATCTGTTTATCACTTTGTGTTGTGTAAAAAGGCAAAGTAACAATATAAGTCATTCTGTACAACACACCCCTGACATTGGTCTTACTACTTTACAATGAGCACTTTTATTCATACAGTTGCAATGGAAACATATTATTACACTGTTCCTGAAATTATTTTGAAACTGTGGTTAGAAAGCCCATAATTTTATGCAATCTTTCCTTCTGTATAAACCAAACCACGTGAGGCTAAGTATTTATAGCATAGCCACTATGACTAATATCACAAACCCTTTTCCACCCATTTTATATTAAGCTCCCAATCTTAGCCTTAACTTACAAAGCTTTTTACAATACCACTGCTATTTACATCAAAAAGTTATCTCTAAGACGCAGCCATGACCTCCTACGTATAAATGACTTCTCCTTTCCTCTCGGATCACTCCCAACCACTCACAATGTCTCTTGTGCTGCACCTTTTGCTTGTAACAGTCATTATTAACCATCAATGCTCGATGGCCATCCCAACTTTACACCCAAGCAATGCTATTTGTGTACGGAACACAGGCACTGGTTACAAGTTATGCGGTTACAAAGAGCAGTGATACAACAGTTTAGTAGTAATTTTTTGCTTGATGGTTGTAACACACGTGGGGTATCCAGGTTTGTAACAATAATAAAGCTGTATGTGTGGTGTTTCATGGTTATCATGCAATAGGGGCAGGTTGGTGGGGTATACTGTGTCATATTGAGTTAGTAGTTAGTGGATGGGGTAAATTGGGGGCAAGGGAAATTGGAGTACTATTATGGACATAGGGCCTGATTCAGACCTGGACGCTAAGCTGCGAACACACGCTTGGCCGATAATCGCATGTTTGCGTATGCATCATTATGCACATGGGTGAGCCACTCACTGTGCTCAGGAATTGTGTGCTCGTAGTACACAGACTGGACGCTAATTTGAGTGACAGCGTCGTTTGTGGGTGGTAACACGGGAAGGTGCTTGCTTAATTATCGGAGCATGTGCAGGATCTGTACTGTGCATGTGCCAATCATAGACTGTGATGGTGGTCGCAGTCCCCACTAAACTGCAGCTTGATTGGCATGCTGTGGCCGTTTGGGGGCAAGAAAGGGGCGGTAATTGCCAGCACTCTTGAAAAAGGTGGTGTTGGCCCAGTTTTCAGGGTCTGAGTCTAATGAAGCAGATTTCCTGGCCCCGGCAGAGTGAAAACACCGACCATCCTGCGTAACCTGATGCAACTGCTGTGTGTACAGCATACATCTCTGAATCTGGAAAGTAGGGCATGGAGGGGAGTTTGAGGTGTTATGCAATACAGTTTTTACATGGTGTCCGGTATCCGGATTACTATAATAAGAATACCAGTTAGAATCAGGCCCTTAGCTTCTAAGTGCATCTTTATGAGTTGGTCTCAATGGCGATGTTCATGTAAATCATCAATGTTTTTCGACCTTGCGTTCATCTTAATCCCTAAAATGTCGCACAGCGCATGCATCCCTGTATGTGATTACAGAGTCACAGTACCGATTGAGACGCATGGACTCAGAAATACGCAAAGCGTTCCTGGGCGGGGACTGGGAGGTGGCTATTCAGACGCATGGAGAGGTTCCGTCTTATGGGTGTGTAGCGGGCGTGTCACTGGAGTGATTGCAAACTTAGACACTTAATTAATGTTTATATTAGAGGCCATACTCTGACAGAGATTCTGCACCTAGCATGGGGCTGGTGCAATTTGTTATGGCGCGTCTGATGGTTGTGACTACAGATGCACAAAGTGAGCCTTGCACATTCAGACACACGGCTTTACTTCAGGGAAGCGATTATACAAGTATTAGCATAAAGTCAGAGAATCGGGCCATAAGTGGATTGAGCCAGTGCCCATTTTAGATGTATCGCAGTACAGCCCCATGTATGAGGATAGGGGTAAGGGAGCACACTGCCTACTTTTTAATTTTTGTAGTACCAACAGGACCTGTAGTCTGAGTGAAAGTAACAGCCAATCACTTGCAGTTTCCTTCTGTTCAGCTGCATAGGTTTTTCTTCAGGTGACTGGTATTTACCAATGCTCAGAGCACAGAAGCTGCTGTTTTATTCATTTAAGATTAACATATATGTTTTAATTATTTATGCTTACTAGCATCTGTCATTCAGTGTAAGATGAAGTTCTCACCATGGCCTGATGTATTTATAATTAATTAACAGCAATCCATGTGGTTAGCCATGGTATTGCAATTATAACTTAATGTTTTGGTGTATAATGTTAACATTGGCTTTGCAAAATCTTTCAACATGGTCTATGGGATGGCAGCAGAATAGCACGTTTGATGATTGCTACATCTTTCCAGTTGCTGCAAGGTAAACAGAATCACCACACACAATTTATGCCTTCTGAACAAGCACGAGACACACAAACCAATCACTGCGCTGCGACAGACGTGGCTTACGAGCCTATTACACTGCTCCGTCAACAAGCTCAGCACAGTTATGACAGCTGTTTTAGTACTAATCCCCCTCTCGCAAACACAAGCTTGCACAAAAAGTTTTCTATTGCAGACTAGCAATCCAGAACAAATGTGGTATGCTGGTTATTCCTGGCTGATTTAAGTACAAAGCCACCTTTTTAGTCTAGGGGGATCTCGCTGTCTGCCCCTGGTAATCAGGGTGGCTTACTTTAACTCACAGTGTCAAGCCAAACCCAATCTGCTAAAATATGCTGGCCTGGTTTAACAACTTGCTTCCAAGGAATTTTGAAAAGGAATATCCTTTATAATAGCATTAGTTCACAGGCTAATGACCACTATCAGACTGGCTGCTGATCTTAATTTCATTTAGTTTACTGGTCCCTGATCCAGAATTAATAGTAACATAGTCTACAGTCTTAAGAAGCGACTCTAGACATGGATGAACTAAACATATATTGTACATAGAAGATTCTGAATCATTCTACTGACATTTGAAACTAGTCCAATTTTCTTTTGTAACTGGTCATTATGACATGAAATATCAAAAACTTAATTACATTTTGGTTACAAATTGGCCAGGCAGAGATGAATGGTAAACTTATTTTGCAAAGCAGAAACACATAATATGGACAGCACATGGCACAATGGTTAGCATTGCTGCCTCACAGCACTGGGGCAATGTGTTCAATTGCAACCAGGTCCCTATCTAAGTGGAGTTTGCATTTTGTCCCCATCTATGTGTGGATACTTACGTTTCCACCCCCAGTCCAAAAACAAATAATGGGAAGCTGAACCTTAGTATGTATTTATAACAGAGAATGTGGACTGTACACTCCGATTAACTAAAAGTACTGTATAGCCCTGTGTATTAAGATGGTGCTATAAAAATGACTGGTATTAATTGCCCCCAGCCATTACCATCTACAGCTTTCTCAAGTATTCATTTATACTGAATAATGGGGCCCATACATTAGCAAAACCGATTCACAGATTCTGGGATTTTTTTTCCCCAATCCGCCTATCTGCGCCCATATATTACAGATTTTTTTCAGTGATTTGCAGATGATTTTCAGGAAAGTCATATCTGCCAATTGTAAAAGGCTCATCATTTTACTAGTATTGGTCTACAAATTGGCTGATTGTTACCATACACTAGCAAACTACAGTCCCAATTGGTCTGTGAAATCCAACATGTTGGAAAACCAGATTCACCAATTCTAATCACTTTTTGATCGGAATCTGCAATTAATGAAATGCAGAAATGTCCCACTTGATTTCTGATGTATGGGGGACTTTAGATTTGACAAATTGTGCTTCCTATACTTAGGTTCATATTCAATTAGGTGCGAAAAGTTCCGTACTTTTCACATGTCGGACTTTTCGACAACATCACTGGTTTGCCATGCGGAAAAGTATTGCTCTCCTCCCCGCTTATCCCTGTATTCAATAAGAAATCGGCGAAAATGGGACACAGCGAATTCGGACCTGGCGAAAAGTCCTGTCAGATTTGGGGAAATCAGCCTGACACCCCCCAAAAGATGCACTGACATTGGGGATCACTATAGATATCCCCAAACAGCCCTGCTGAAGGTATTTGGGGTACTTAAATGATCTCAATAGCTGCTCATTAGCGTCTTTGCAGAAGTGGTGAAGAATAGCATTTCATTTTGGCAGAAAATAAGTAGTTCCAGCAAATTTGGGGTACACGAAAATGGATGCAAGCATATTTTAAAGTTGCTAAAGTGAAGTTTTAAAAAACTTGAAAAATCCACCTGCCACTTAAAAAGTGGGAGGCACATATAGAAACCGTTGTAATTCCTACACCGTTCACCTGATTTGGATGTAATTACCCTCAAATTAAATCTGAAAGTCTGAAGTTAAAGCACATCTTGTTTGTTTCATTTCAAAGCCATTGTGCTGGTGAATAGAGGCCAAAATATGAAATTTCTGTCAATGTCCCAATATTTAAGCACCTGACTGTAGCTACAGTATCTAATTCATAAGGCACTACAATGTTAAATCTCGTCATTAAAGGGCACATAAATGACAAGGGGCCTGATTCATCACAGATCGCAGTTGCAAAGACGATTGTTGTGCTCTGTATATGCATCGCAGTTGTTGAACTAGAAATTGCAGACAGAAATGTGATTGCAGCGATTATGCAGACCCAGAGCAGAGTGATTGAAAGGAAGTGCCATTTGTGAGTGGTGATGACGGGGGGGTCGAGAGAACGCAGGCGTGCCAGGGTGTGTGTTGCAGGGGCGTGCATAAATTATCCTCTGTGTGGCCTAAAGCAGCCATAGCACTGATAGCGTATGTGGATGTTTTCAATTTCTGAGTAAGGTCAGGGCTTGTGCAAGTGTGCATATGGGTCCGATGTTACCGATTGTTTCGCTATGTTCCCCTATTATACATATGTAAGGGGAATTGGGCGTCCTTATGTCTGGCTGCATTTGCAATGTGAATGCAAATATTTAAATGGCTCAGCTGATATTAGCAACTGCGGTGTGTGCGTATAAGCAGAATTGCGAACCGTAGTGAATCAGGCCCAAAATACATAAGTACATACTAAATCAATACACATTTATTTAAAGTATGCAGTTAGCATGACTATGTAGCGGAGACAAAGGGGATAGGGCTCTGCTCATTTGAGGTAACAATTTATAGGGGATATGGATGGATGAGAAGAGGAGGGCAGAGACGGGTGGTACAACAGAATGGAAAGATGAACTATAAAGGGCATGCTTGAAGCCTGGTTGAAAGTCTAGTGGAGCCAAGGGTGGAATTCCAGAGGAATGGTGAAGCCCAGGAGAAATCCTTAATGTGAGAGTGGTAAGTGGTGATCAGGGAAGATGTGAGGCAGTAAGTATTAGTAGAGTGGGAAAGAGTATGAGAGAAAATCAGACTGGAGATAACAGGAGGAACAGTGAGGTTGAGAGCTTTGTAGGCGAGTCAGAGAAGTTTGATTAATTAGTATAGGGAGCGACTGGTAGAGCGGGATAGCAGAGATTGAGCAAGGGAGGAAGAGACAGTAGAGCTGAGGATAAGAAAAAGGGCAAGGTAGGCCATAAAGGAGCCCATTACAGTGATTGAGGCAGGAAATGATTAGGGTACGAATAACAGTTTTATCAGCTTCCAAATTGAGGAATGCCCTGATTCTGGAGATACTGTACTGTTTGTGGTGGAAATAACAGGAATGTGGATGGGACTGTATGTGTGTCGTGAGAAGGAAACTCATGAGTGACACCTAGACATCGGTCTTAGGGAAAGGAGGAGAGTGAGATATTGCCAGCAGAGTGGGCGAGGGTTGGTGTAGAAGGGGTAAATATGACATATAAATAATAGGAATATCAGATACGTGACAACAATTGCACATATTCATGCATATGAGTGAGCAGATTGCACAGTGTAACTGTATACATAACAACATGGTCATCTGAGGGAGACAGATATGAGACATAGGGTAGATTTACTAAAGCTTCTGAAAATGAAAAGTGATGCTGTTGCCCAAAGCAACTAATCAAATTCTGTATTGCATCCTAGACAATGATAGACAGAATCTGATTGGTTGCTTTGTGCAAAATAAATCTGCTTCATAGGGTGTAGAGAGACCTGCGGAGAAAGTAGGAATAGATATGAGAGTCTAGAATTAATACTGTAGGCTAGCAAAGAAAGGGGAGTTATGAGGGATTGTTCCAAGGACTGAAAATTGCGGCAGATTCTGGTAGGATGAGGCGAAAAGTTCCATTGGTAGGGAACAGTGTGGGAAAAAAGTATTAAAGATGAGAGGTTGAGACGGAAGAGAGTTGATAGTCTGAGGCATTGTGGAGTGAATGTTATAAGCTATTTCTCATGATGGGGTATAAAATATTTGGGGGGGGGGCATTGACTAGGGCCTAATAGATGAGCTGCATAAACTTTAGTATGCAAGCAATAAGGAGGCAGTGAAGGAATGTAAAGAGTAGGACAGTAGGTGCGGAAGAGGTAGAATGGTCTAGCTGCAACATTCAGGATGAACTGTAGAGGAGAAAGGGATTTATTTACTTTCTGTATGAGGAATAGGCATATGTTGGCAATGTTGTAGAGGATGTCACAAAACTGCCAGAGGGTCTGGATGTGATGGGTAAACGGAAATGTCAAAGATTACGCCAAGGCAGCATGAGTGGACTATACAGGAGAGAGTGGTGCTATCAACTGTAAGTGAGATGTGGTAGAAGAGTGGTGACATTTGCAGGTGGAAAGATAAAAAGCTCAGATTTGGACATGTTAAATTTGAGGAAGAATTGGGACATACATGTGGAGATGGTGGAGTGGAAGTTGGAAATATGGGATATAGGATGAGGATGGAATGTCACAGAGGAAAGGTAGATTTGGGTGTCTTCTGCACAGAGATCGTAGTGGAGCTCACGGAACTTATAAATCAGCAGAGAGAGGAGGTTTCAATAGGAAAGATTAGAGGGCCAAGTATAGAGACTTGAGAAACACCAAAAGAGAGGAAGGTAATCAGAATCAGAAGTAGAGATACTGAAGAATTGACCTGAGAGGTAGGAGGCAAACCAGGAGAGGGCAGGTTATCAAAGAGAAGAGAGTTATTCACATTATTAAAAGTGAAGAAGTTGTAAAAGAGTATGCAGGAAGGTGGTCATTTGGAGTAGGTCAGTGAACACTTTAGGAAGGACAGTTTTGGTTGATATAAGTGGGCACAAGTGGACAAACCTACATAGTACCCAAACAAGGGCACACAAAGAAGAATTACATTTTAAAACAGTGGTGTCTTTAAGAGATATACTTGTATGTGTACCTTCATACAAAAATGCATCCTAACCAGCTTCCTCTTGCTGTTTTGAAAGAAGCAGACAGCATATGAGGTTTGGCTATCTCTGTTTTCAATACTAATAATAATTAACTGTATTATACAAATGCTTTCAAGATGGCACCCTCCATTGGGAGCACATTGATGACAAATATGTAAACATTTTTTGTTGTTGTTTTTTTTTCTTTTTATACCATGTAAACTGAGAAACTGATCAGTAACATACTTAACATATCCATAGAAACTAACAAAAGGTATGATCTTGCACCAATAAATATGTAAACATATATTATTTTATTCCAGAGAAATTATATCTTATTTATTATCTAACACCCATAATCTTCATCTATATTATTGTAATAGTATATGTGAAGGTGCTACCTAAACATCCTATAAATATCACAGATTATTTGAAGAACAAAAAGAAAAGATAGGATTTTGCCAGTGCACTGATAAGGTCTGAATATCACAATATCCAAATATTTCTCTGAATTCGTATTAAAACATAACTTTTATTTAGCATTTCTTAAAATAATAGCTAAGTCCAAAATACAAGGCGAAGTATGATTAAAATAGAAAGATATAAGTAAAGTGTGTGTACATATGTAGAAAATAATATCAGGGTGAATTTAAAATGCCACCTGGCGCCGGTCAGTTACACGTATTAGATATAGTACCCGATGCTTAAACAATGTAGCTTGTTAGAAATATTCATTCACAAAGTCGGTATTGTTGCATTGTGTTAATATCACTACACCTGAAGAGTAATAATATAGAGGGGGAGGGAGGAAGGGGAAGTTTGGTTTGTATTTTATTGATGTTTTCAATGTACTTTATATAGGTATCTTTCCCACTCCTGCAATATAATATAATGTGATAGGCACTTTCCAAATGTTGCTATTTAAGTCCAGCAATCACACTATGTTCTGCTGCTAAATACAATAGCTTTCCTGTATATAAATGTTTAAAGACTGCTGGTGTTTGTTGCTTTTAATATTAGCAACAAAACTGCAACACATTTACGTAGTGATACACTTGCAGGTATGTTGCAATCACAAATCCCTCCACAGATCATATATGATATGCTTAGCTGCTAATCTCAAAATTATATAGCAGCCTTCATGTAGTTTAAGTATCTTATCCTATGGTGCTGCAATGTTGATTGTAAAACATATACAGTCTATGCTAGCTTAACAGACTCGTGTTTTATAATCCACCTGTTTCCCTAATACATGCGGTGGTGTATTACACTGTCCCGGATTGTCTGTTTAAGCTGCTAGCAGCATCATATAGTCCTCCCGACACGGAGCGTCCCTCATAAGCCTGGTGTTACATATACATTTTTTATATTATTAATAACGTATGTAGCATACAATTGTGCTACAGTCCGGCGGCAGCGTGGTTGCCGACGCGCATTTCGCCGATGGCTGCTTTATCAAGGCAGTGCCTCGATAAACGTGCGTCGGCAACCACGGCGACCGGCACCAGGTGACATTTTAAATTCACCCTGATATTATTTTCTACATATGTACACACTTTACTTATATCTTTCTATTTTAATCATACTTCGCCTTGTATTTTGGACTTAGCTATTATTTTAAGAAGTGCTAAATAAAAGTTATGTTTTAATATACGAATTCAGAGAAATATTTGGATATTGTGATATTCAGACCCTATCAGTGCACTGGCAAAATCCTATCTTTTCTTTTTGTTCTTCAAATACTTAACATATCATTTACTGGCTGATCATTGATATATTAAGAAGTAACTCTTAAAGCATAACTAAAACTTAAATGAGAAATGAGCTATGAAGGTGAAACAAAATCTGCAATTAGGAAAAGACTCAAGGCCCCCATACATCAGAGATTGATTGCACAATCGTGCAATTTGCAATCGATTGTGTATAAAATCTTAACCTTTTTCAATCGATTGCAGATTGCAGAATTGCCACCATCGATTGAAAAAGGGAAAGATTTTTATACACAATCGATTGCAAATTGCACGATTGGTGCAATCAATCTCTGATGTATGGGGGCCTTCAGACATGGCTACTGTTACTATTTGGCCGACATGTTGTGAATAACTGAAACCCCTTAGCAACATTTAGAACAGTCACTGCTGAGAACAGTTTGTTTCATGATTAAGGCCGTATACATTTAGCCGCGATAAGTCAGTTTCTGCGGAAAAGTATCGCGAGTGACATCATTTCGCCAACGCGAAAAGTTTCCTCCGTATTCAATTCTGAAGAGTTTTCGCCGATGCGGAAACTCAATGCAATTGGACCTGTGAAAAAATTTCGCCTATGAATTGGTCTCGAAAAGAAGTGCAGAATTGGGGTTTTGGGGTTCAGATCTGTGGGAACCCCCCTGCACTCTTGCAACAGTCCTCCAAAGGTAAACTGCATTAAAAAAAAGTTTAAAGAAGTTTTTAGATCACCCCAAAATAGTACTTTTATTTAGGGGCGAAAAAGTCCAAAGTTGGGGGACAAACTTAAAAACTAGCAAAATCGACTCCAGGGGGGTCCCCAAGTATGCCCCAGGTGTTTTAAGGTTTGCAGGTACTGGCGGCAGGTGGATTTTTAAAACTACACTTTAGCAAATTAAAAATATGCTAACACCCATTTTCATATACCCCAAATTTGCTGGGACTGCTTATTTGTGACCAAAAAACAGCTTAATGCTATTCTTCACCACTTATGCAAAGACGTGAAATAGCAGCTACTGAGAGCATTTAAGTACCCCAAATACCTTCAGAAGGACTATTCGGGGGTAACTAGAGTGAACCCCAATGTCAGTGCATCTTTTGGGGGGAGTCAGGCTGATTTCCCCAAATCTGACAGCACTTTATGCATGTTACAGTTTCGCCAGCTCCCGTTTTCGCCAATTTCTAATTGAATACGGGGAAACGCGGGCATGAGCGCGATACTTTTCCGTATTGAAAACCAGCAATGTCGGCGAAAAGTCCTGCATGCGAAAAGTACGGGACTTTTCGCTTGGAATTGAATATGCCCCTAAATATGATGCTCCAACAATGTCAGCCATGTCTGAGTCTTTCCATATCTGATATCTGGTAGAGATTCTATTTTTAAGTATCAGGTAATTTTGCAGTAATCGATCATAATGATTTTATTTAGGCAAAATCCTTTTATTGCATCACCTTTGAAAGGTGTTACCTTTTTAATGTTGGATAATGCCTTCACTGGCAATTCCAAACATAAAATAATAACCAAAACAGCATTAGCCAATTGTAAAGATCAATGGAGTATGCTGGTGGCATATAAATAACTGATGATGATGATGATAATTAGCATGGTTAAAATAGCAATGAATACAATTGCACCAAACAATTATGAATATGAATCTGTATATGAGAAGACTTTGACTCATTTTATTCCATATATTGCCAGTGCTCAGAATCTGAACCCTACTGTTGTTCTGAACACCATGTACACTATCATTAATTCCATCTCAGTATTTATTCAACAGATTTCCTGGAAGAACATTTCTCACAGATCTGAACATAAGAACATCACATTACAACAAGGCAATTTGGCATGTAGTAAATTAAGGAAGATTTGTACATATTGTACAAGGCAATACTACTATCGTAATACTGTGGCTAATGTATCCATTCTTCATGAAGTATTTTTTAAACTAGGGATACATTGAAATTAGTTTAATTTTATCTTGTAGCTGTATTATTTTTTTTCTTTCTCTTGCTATGAGAACTACTCTGTGCCTTCTTAGACTTAAGCTTATTCTCCTGCCGGAAATGACCACATCCCCAGTGGTGTATCTATAATTGGGTAACCATGTTCACTAATACTTACCTGTCTGGAGGTCTGCGTCGGCAGCTGCACAAATCACTGGGATAATGGCATAGTGGCCATTTAGCCATTTCCCCAGCCATTTTTCTCCTGCACATGCACAATTTGCTGGGAAAGTGACTGCCACACCATTTTTCCAGAAGTCCTGCACATGCAGAAGTACACACTAGCTATAAAGGATATAAAGAGAGGGGCCCTCTCCTCTCTTAATAAGCCCCTGGGCATCCTGTAACCTGTATATCTGTTGTTTTTCCCAAAGCCTTGGTGCAAATATCCTGGGTCTAATAAAGAATTGGAAGTAAATTGAGTGCATTTTGCTCCAAAGAAATGTGCACGGAAAAAAATGTGTATATTCATCCGTAGTTGTGCATCTTGTGATTCAATCGCCTCTATGTATATACCTGGTTTGCTCTTAGTCATCTTCAGTGCACACTTGCCTCTACTCTCCACTAGATGCAAAATATATGCCTGACGTATTTACACTTACGTGCAACTCTACAGCCTGCAGTTGCATTGACTGAACCTCCCCTATGTAAGAATGCTCCATTAGAACCCATTTATGCCTATTTGGTCATAAGTTTGCATGCATTCAAAATACATACAAGTCTGCATTACGTGTGTTTAGTCCCATAGCATGTGTAGTACAAACACAACCAATGTATGCTCCGCACACAGGCGTATATTCAACTCATCATCCTCACCCACTATTTGCATCTGCCCATGATTACCTATAATGCCTATATGGCTTTCTCTACATTATAACGCCTCGACTCACCTCCCAAAGCAAATGCAGGCTGAAGTAGTAGAATCATGCAAATCTGCAGACACTTTAGGGGAAGACGCAAATCTATTTTTTTCTGCAATTTGACATGGTATCAGGCCCATTGTGTTTAAATGAAGAATAATGAACTTAATTATTCTTTCTATTAAAAACATGGACAACATCTCCACTTCTAAAAACTCTCACCTTAGTAAATTTACCCCATAGAATCCTATTTTTACTATTTTGGAAAGATGGATTATTGGCGAAACAAGAACCACGAAATATTTCTCTGTGTTGCTTCTAAAACAAACAAACAAAAAATAATAATGTTTGCTTTTTTTTGTCCATTGGGTTACATTTTTATGGATGTGTTAGAATGAGAAAAATGATTAATGGTATTAATGTTTTGGTACCGCCTAAAAAATAAAAAACAGTGATATTGATGTTGGAGTGTGACGAGAGCTAACATCGAAACCAGAATGAGAAAACATTCAGCAGCGAAGGGGTTAATGAAAACCCCATAAACAAATCTCTGCCACATGATCCATATGTCCCCTTCCTTCTATTCTCAAGTTTATATTTGCTCCTGTCCCACACAACAAAGAGGTCCCCAGATCCCCAGCTTCATATCCATGGTACTTGTGGAACTGTTACCAGCAGACACATCAGATACAGAGTTTGCACATTGTAGTCAATCTTTAGTAACTCGGGACAGTACAGGATGTCTTGTTGTCGGTAAGATTTCAGGAACGATCTGTTATATTACGACTGAGGCTATTTTAGTAGTGTAAATAATGCTAGTGAGCAATTTCATATAATATACTGATTTACAGTATATAGGCTTACCTCATTGGAGTTGCTCAAATTGGGTGGAACCTGTGTCCCAGCGCCTGCTTGGCTTCCATTGTTATCAAAAATCTAGATAGAAGAATGGTTTAAAACATAAAAATAATTAGGGTACATTGTTTAGTGCAATGTCATAATCACTGTCAATAGGCTCAGCTTTAATTACAGACATGTACACAGTATATGCTACAACATTTGTACAACCACCTTATTTATATGCTACACCCCATGTAGGAAATCGTGCTTGAGGGTCATCCTAGAGATTCCTAACATTAGCTGCAGCTAGGTTACAAAAACACTGTGTATATAAAGTCATATACTACTGCCCTCAGCATGAGAGGACTCAACCTGTCCATTATAATAAGGTTCCATTCAGTTTTGTTAAATAGCACTGGACATATTGAGACCACCAGCGCTATGAGCTGCTGTCCCTTTTTGAGATGACTGGGATGACAGAACTTTCCATTTTCCTATGTGGGGACAGTACATGAAGATTTGAGCTTGTCTAAAAGGGAACAACACCATTATATCCGTCTGGATCCTGCTAGCAGCATTTCTGTGCACATATGAAGTTGTAAACCATAACATAGTGCAATACGTATACTGTAAAATAATTAAAAAAAAAATCTGCATTTTGCTCACTAGTTTATTGTACCTGAGTTATTGAAGGTCTCTTTTCTTTGCCCCTTCTTGCCAGGGTATCCAGTCCTTTAAGGGAAGAAAATAAACTCTTCTTAATCTGCAATTTTTGTGTGAGAGAAAATGTCCGTTTCCGCAAAGCAGACTCGTCCCGGGAGCAGATCTGTATAAAGTGGAGAGCAAAACAAATTCTCACACCAGAAGCAGGCAATATTCTCATCAAACCACAGATTTTCTTTTGGGATGTAGAGATGTGTCCACATACAGCTTACTTCCTTGTGCGTTAAACAGCCCTTCTAGTCGTGTCATGCCGTGGTATGACTCTGTAGCGCCAAGCCTCTTTTCATGCGACTTTTTACCTTCAAATGCGATGTGAATAGAACGCAAAGGCAGCTTCTGCTGATTAAAATTATATGCGGCATCCCTATAGCCTATGTGCAACTGCAGATGTATCTGCGTGCAGAATGCTACGGTACAGTGCCAGCGCTGCATGTAAATATAACCGCAGTCGCACATAGATAGGCATGCCACATATCATTTTAATCAGCAGAAGCTGCTTGTGCTTACAATATAAATCACTGTGCGATTAAGATGCATTTGAAGTAGGGATGTGCAGGCTCGGATAGGTTCGAGTTTGCACGTGGAGTTCGGATTTTTCCCTCCAAAAAAACGGAACTCAGAACGAGGCAAAACGTCATCTTACATGGACGAACATCATCATTCCTGGACAAAAGACCAGGAATGATGATGTTCGTCCATGTAAGATGACGTTTTGCCTCGTTCTGAGTTCCGTTTTTTTGGAGGGAAAAATCCGAACTCCACGTGCAAACTCGAACCTATCCGAGCCTGCACATCCCTAATTTGAAGGTAAAAAGTCAAATGAAAAGATGCTTGGCGCTACCGAGTTGCACGGCGCTCATGCGTTATGTTTAACGCGACTTGTAGCGAACGGAGGTAAAATGTATGTGTACACATCTGCATAGGTAATATTGCACACAATACAAGCCTACTGTCTGTATTCCTTCTTTTTTATGCAGAAGATACTCCAGAGATCAATTACAAAATATTGTTCACAATCCTACTGGACGTAACACAACAAAGTAGCAGACTCTCCAAACTAACAAGTAGATATTAGCAACATTTACTGCATGGATTTTCACCTCATTCCACATTTTACTGTGACATTTTGTATATTTTACTGATGGAATTTAATCTTAAGTTAGCATTCCACAATCATTAAGTTGGTTCTGTACTTCTCCCTCATTTTATCCAAATCACAAAATACAATTACTTTATACTGTTGTCATCTAAGACCTATTTATAAATCAAATACAGATTGTGGAATTTACAGATTCAGAACCTGATTCAGCAAGGAACGCAGTTGCTAAAATGCACGCAATCGGCCGATTGTGGCGTACTGCGTATGCATCGCAGTGTGCGTGCGCGAACTAGCCACTGCGATCAGGATTGCAATCGCAGTGACTACGCAGACCCATGGCAGAGTGATTGACAAGAAGTGTCGTTTGTGGGTGGTGGTTGGGGAAACGCAGGCATGCCAGTGCGTTTGAATGCCTATTCAGGGGCGTGCATAAATTATCCACTGCGGTGCCCTACACAGCCTGAGGCCTGATAGCGTGCAATGAAGTTAGCAATTTCTGAGTAAGGTCAGAGCTTGTGCAAGAGTGCGTAAGGCTGCGACGGTACCGATGTTTCCTTGCTAAACATTACGGATGTGTGTAAGGTAAAGTGGGCGTCCTTATGTTGTGCTGTGGCAGCATAGAGATCGCAATGAATTAGATTACTATCGCAGTTGAGTGCATAATCGCTATTGCATTCGCAGTTGCGATCTGTAATGAATCAGGATCTCAGTATAGAAAACCCATTTCACTAAATGGTGCAGAAAAAGCAGAACTCAAAGATTGTTTCACCTGACTTCTCATTGAATATGATTGCGTGACATTTCACCACAACTTTACTCACATCTGCAATTATGTTGTAATAGAGGATCCTTTATTTTAAGGTTTGAATATTTATTATTTATTTTAGTACACGTGATTATAGCTTTACTGTAGGATGCAGTCACTTGTTTGACAGGATGAATTGAAAATATCTTTTAGGATCTGGGTGAAAGGAAAATGCAGATGGATTCCTTAGGACATCTTCTCTGGTCTTGTGAACTTGTCAGAGGGTGATGCTTTCTGGGGAACTATAGAGGCAGCTGTTGTTTCAGCTCCTAACTTAAGAGAATTCCTACCCTCACCAATCCCTTATGTCCTGGAGGTTTATAAGTCTAGCAAGTCAGTTACATAAACTTGGATTCTCTGGTATGGCCTTGGCTATCCATAATGATCATCCTGGTCTCTGGCTCTGGCTCTGGCTATGGACACTTCTGATTCTCTTGCGCCAGCACCTACTTCAAATCCTTCGGACTTTATTATCAAGAACATTATTGTAATCCTGCTCACTAATCTCAGCACCACCTCTCATTACTGGAATCCTTACCTCTATTGATCTTAGGAGGATTTAAGTATCCTTATCCCCATACCATATCAAATCTAATAGTATGCCTACAGTGTCAAATCTAACACTGTGCCTCTTATTATAATATAATACATACAATGTAAGGTGCCATTTATTTTAGTTTATTCTAATTTCTATAAATAGCAAATCATTTGGGCATCTCTTGAAGAGATCAGGTCACCTACACACAGAAGAAGCTGACATATTGACTATAAGGAACCAATGACATAAGTACATAAGTGAGACAATGCCTGTCTAGTACTCATGAAGAATGATTATTCAAGAGTTACTTGTCCTAATGAATATTACTGAGCCCACTGTGTATATGTAAGTGATCCACTAAATGTCATATTTGGTTTAATATAATTCATATTGCTTAGCTCATCAGAAGTCAGAATTACATTACATCATCATAGGCAGCAGCAGCAAAACCCAGTCAGATTGCACTCACAGTTCTGAATGTAATGTCAGGAACAGCAAAACTTAAATTTACTTTTCACTATTTAAATAGCCTTGGCAGTGTTTCTATATTGGGTTCCCAACGTCTCCAACACAGCAGTAGACAGACCTTGTTTAATATTGTTATTCTCAGATTATATTGGGATAATGGGACTGATTCAGAGATAAACGCAATGCTGTGAGATTGTACGCAGTGGACTTCAAAATATGGTAATGGCTCAGCCACCATTTCGTGCACACAGACGCCCATCTCTGGCGTCTCACACCTGCCGCTTACGTACAAAAGCAAAGACATCAGGAGCATCGGTCGCACCTGGAACCTTTGAGCAAGCCTATGCTGTCTCAGAATGTCCGTCTCAACTAAGACACCAGGGCTTCTCCAGCTATGTATGAATTTGCAGAGGCTCACTAGGGCACGGCCAGAAAAATGGTCCCGATATGCCTGTGTTTTTTTAGCCATCCCCCGTAACCACCCCCAAACGCTGACTACCAGTCAGTCACTTTGGAAATAAATCTTCTCCGCGACCACCATCGCTAACCAATCACTGCGCATGCGCAACAGCAAATAATCATTCCACAGCATCTCACATCAACATTGTGTCCATCTATGAATCGGGCCCAATGTACTATACTAGAGTCAGCAGTTAAACTTTATTCATGAGTAAACCATTTACTACAACTGTTCATTACTATATAGATCAGGGCTGTCCTGATATTCAAGTACAAGTCAGCAAATCCATCAGTGTACTGTATTTTTAAGTTATGTGTTTAGAAACACTGTTAATCAACCAAGACACTTAGGGGCCTATTCATCATCACTTAATTTCTACAAAACCAGGTGAAAATTAACATTTTCACCTGCAATTGTAGAAATTAAGATTTCGGGCCATTCATCAAGATGGTAAAGCAGGAGATATCACAGATATCTCCTGCTCACCTTCCTTTGTCGGAATGGCCCGCTGTCCACTAGTATGGGGACAGAACTCATCAAGCTCCGAAAATAGAATATTTTCAGGGCTTAATTGTGGGAGCATTCGCCATCTTTCGGATCCCTCCGCTGGACGTCATGGCTCTTGCACGCATGCGCAATAGTGTGACTGCTCCGAAAGGGGCAGTGAAAAGATTCACTGCTCCAAAAGGAGCAGTGAAACACTTCGGGGAGACATCTGATTTTCGGATCAGCTGTCTCCGCGACGGAGCAATGATGAATTGCTCCGGCGCTCGCATCGAATTAGAATGTTAATTATAATTAACATCATGAAGAGACACCATAGAAATAAAATGTATATGTACAATTGCTTCAACTCTAGCTCCGAACCAAGGTGATAATGCAAAGCTCTGCACGTTTGATTAATGGATTACCATTTAAAAATATAAATTACATGTTAATTTAAATAAACATAAACTAAGCAAAACCATTGTGTGATGGTTTGCTGTGACTGTTGCTTTAGGTTAAAACCTATCTGGGCCAAGAGAAAAAATGGTAGAAAGGTTGCAATGTTACAAAAATAAATCTAGTTTAAATAAGATTTATATATTATTTTGGTTATATGGGAGTTAATAACTTATTTAAATAGTAAGAAAAACAAAGCACCAAGTTGTATTCCTTATTTATATAATACAAACCCCAATTAGGCAAACACAACAACAACCTACCAATGCATGGAATGAAGAGACAGAAAATATGCCAAGTCTTCCCAGTGCTAGTTTGGATGGCCGTCCAGCTGCTGCGAGTAAGCTCTTTGGGTTTGGCAACTCTCCCCCCTGCAGGCTGGACAAATAGCAGCGCATACGGAAGAGGTCCATGTTAAACTTTTCCAAGTTGTGTTCCCACTGTTGAATCTGAAAAAGGGAACACAGCCATTAGAAAGTTCAACAACATTAATTTAACTATTACATAGAAGTCAGCAATAAGGTTTTCATGTATTTCTACAAACCAATGTAAATTTGCATGAGTATAAAGAATGAGTCCAAGTGTAACTAAATAGTGGTTATGCAAATGCTAATTCAAATCCTTATACAAAATAGCCAAATGTTATAACAAATTTATATTAAGCAGCATTAAGTGATCTGATCGTAACATTAACTCCCAAAAGTGTCCTACATCTAAGATTTCAGGTAGAATCGGATTGAGAATCATTTGGCTAAACCCTAAGGATTTATCTGAAGTTGAATAATGCTAAAACTGTTCTCAGACAAATCTAGAACTAATCCTGAATTAAGTGCATCCCTATTAAATAGATCAAACTCTTCACACTTGTCATTTTTCAGACATGATCTACGGTTCATATAATATTGGGTATGTTAAAAACACACAACCACTCTTCTATTGATGACTGACTAAATATGTAGCTTTCAGTGTCAAACTGGTGGATCTAATAGTAAAAACAGTACCAGGAGTGCCCAAGTCATGCTATCATTACTTGGCCGTGTAGTTGTGCCAAATTATCAAAAAAGTGATACATACATTGTGTTTTGCTTATAAAGCTTAATTCTGAAACTATGTTGATTGATCTAGTGTTGATTTATTGCCTATTCTATAAGAAAGCACCCATCTAGCCACAATGATAAAAGCAACACAGCTTCCATTCCTTCCACAATAGTCTTAGGGAGATATTTAATTATTGGCAATGACTGTGGAGTGCCTCCTGCAACGATCAGGTAAAGGTTCTTTGCGACCAGTAACATCAGTTATTTTCCAACACATCCCATAAAGGTGCACAAGAAAATTAGTGATGTTTGGCTACGGTGATATACGTTGATGTGCGTAGCCGAGTACATATTAACTGATGGAAGTAATTACAAATTGCTCCAAACAATAAAAAGCAAAATAATAATACGAAAACCTATAAGAACATATAAGAAACCTCCCACTGGATCATCCCAAGCACACATCTCCTAAATTTGCTGAGGAACTGCAACATATGTTTTCCTAACCCTGTATAGGGTCTTTACCACCCACCATAACTACTGTGGCCTTAATGTAATAGCCTGCGAGTTGCAGGCTCTCAGGCGATTTCTCGATCCAGCAGCTAGATTTAGAGCCCAATAACTGAAAAGGCAAAACCAGGTTGGTTTTACTTTGGAAAATTTTTGCTGCATTAAATCTAGCTGCCATATTGCTAGAATCACGCCTGTAACTCACAGGCTATTACATTCAAGCCTTTACCGGAATCGGTATGTAATGCCGGCTGTTGGGGTGCCTCCTGTCAACATACCGACAGCAGCATCCCGATGGTTGGTATCCCAACAGGGGTCAGGTAAGTATACTTACCCAACCCCTTCTCCCCCTCACCCTAACCCTTCCTTTTTGTAGCCTAACCATAACCCACCGGAACCCGCACCCTAACCCTAAATTTACCCCCTTCATGCCTAAACCTAACCTTCCCCCCTTAGTGCCAAACCCTAACCATCCCCCTAGATCTAACCTCCCCACAAAAAAAACTAACGCTAACCCTGCTATGCTACCTAAACCTGACCCTCCCCCCCTGCGGCTAACACTAAGGGCACCCCGGCTTACCTTTGTTCGGGCTGTCATCCTCCTTCATTACGACATCGGGATTAAGATAGACGTCATTATTTTGCCGCCTTTGTCGGGTTTCCCCGTTGGGTTTGGACCAGCTGCATCACTGATGCCGGTCTCATAACTACATTCCTTTATGTCATATAGGGCGAGATGCATCATTGCAGATTTTGAGGTGAAACCTCAGAAAAATACATTTTCTGAGGTTTGGCCACTTACCGCATATGCACCAAGCTTCAGAATGCTATGGCCTACGGGCTACTATTCGCAATTCTCCCTGAGAGAGATCTAATCGTCTCCCTCCCATCACCCCCCACTGTATGTGCGTCACTCAGACGCATGCGCAGAAGGACTTCTAGGTCATAAACTCAGAAGTCCCTCTATTGCAAAGGATAGCTCTTACTGAGAGAGCTGTGCTTTGTTATTTTCTTCATGCACACCAGCGTTATTAATGTAGGCATGTATGTGATGAATAGCGGGATGCATCACATGCTAAATGCAATGCTAAGCCTTGATGCATCCTGCCCCTGACCTGTATCGTTACATATGCATGACTAATTTACTTCCTGTTAGGTACTTTATGCAAGTACTTTGCAAATGCTGAGTGGTAAGTATGCATATACTTAACAGTAATAAAGTAATAGAAACCAACAAGTCATAATATATAGAGAAGAATAGAGCAAGTCCACTGCTGTCGGAAAAGCCTGCAGCTGTCTCTGGCATTTTCTATGCAAGGTGACAAACTAGGAGATGCCATGTAAAATAAGTTGACATACCTCACATTTCAAGGTTTAAAACCATCCAGAAATGTACAAGTTTATTAACTCTGAAACACAGATAAGCAGTTGAAAGATGGCCAGTTGCGCTATGCCATTAATGCGGGGTATCAGAAAATGCTTCCTGGAATGGTCTGGAACCAATCAATACTTCTAAATCTATGCCAGATGTTCTTTTGAAGAGTTTCCTGATCAGTCCCCGAATCCTTTAATCTACAATAAATTGTAGCATGTGTTTCACCTTATTTTAACTTTAAAGCTATCCCTATAATTCTAGCATTTGTGTCTAATCACTGCTAAATAACGGTTAATGGCACTAGGGGGTCATTATAAAATTAAAAAGCCACATGCAAGCCAAATATAAACTATCAACAGCCCAAACAATGTAACCAGCCTTAGATAACCTTACCTAAGTATACTGCACCCAGACACAAACTGCAAAGTTACTGAGACAAAGGCAGATTAATGACAGCAGACATTCAGCAAGCTTAGTAGCTAAAGCCCTTATGTCATCTTTGCATATTTAATGTCTGTATGTCAAGAGGTATCAGTATACAGTGTTATGAAATTAGACAGAAACTTTACATTTAATTTATTTGAAGATCAAACATTGCTTTGGGGCAATTAACTTAGTTTCAAATGAGAATTTCTTATCTACAATTTGATTTTCATTTCATTATTACACTTCCCACTGGACAGCTGGTAATAAGTAAATTACAATTTAAATCAAAAGTGTCAAATAATGTAGGTTACCCATTATATATATATTACCCCTGAGCTTTCACCTGATTTTCAGAAATCAAGCTATGCGGTCATGTTAGGAGTTTGCACTTTTAAACATTTTTGGTGTTTTTTGTTTTTTTTTTAGCAAGAAATGGGTATTTATGCCATAAATGTAACAACAGATGGTATCCCTGAGAACAATGATAACAGTAGCTTGTGTTAAGATGAGAGAGTTGTTTTATTTACAAAGTTTATATTCAACTTCAATGACATCTGTCAGGGTCGACAGATATGGATTGAAAGAAACGTATTGTCAAAATGAGGCAGCCTGGTGTAGCCCTGTCCAAGATGAGGCACTGTTATGTGTCAGGGTGATTAAACTCATATGAACACTGTTGTATCTGCTCGCTGGCTCAATTTGGGGAAACCAAAAGTTGGGAGTGATACCCATACAAAAGGGACTAGCAGGCCTCATCATTGTCAATACACAGGCACTAATTATTATAATAACTCATGATATATACAGCTGCACATTGCAAATGTGAATGGTGTGCATTCACCAAACCAATAAGTAGCAAAGCTATAACTCCTCTCCAGTGGAATTGTACTAATATACAAACATAAATGATTGTAATGATATTGCATAAAGCAACACATTTTCTTATAAATTAATAATACATTTAACATAAACTGAATCTAGATGTCACATTTAAAACACAAACAATTAATACCATGGGGTCGATTAAATAGTTTTATCGCGCCCTATCTCCCCACTAAAGTGATGGGAGATCGGGAAAGGGGGGAGAGGGCAATATTCAATTGTTTTTGGGCACCCATTCAATTTCATGCATGTTGCGCTCCATTAAACTGGGTTTAGCCGCGTAAAACTGCTAAACCCGTCTAAAGTCATGGTTAACGTGCCCAAAACCAGGACTTTTCGCACATTCCTGCTCGCCACCTCAGGAGGCTCTCACGCACAGACAAAGCAACAATTAAGTTGCTCCGTCGAGCACCCATTAGTCAGAGCCGCCGGCGAAAACCATAGAATTCCCCCCAAGAAGTCATATATATATAAAAATTTAAATGGATCAATAAGACTGATGCTCTAATAGGCATATATATAGTTTTTACTCCAACATTAAGGCTCCATCAATCAATTGTGGTAGATGTATATATAAATATAGAAGGGAGTTATTGACTGGGGGCGACCAACCTGCTAATGATAAATATTCACACAAATATATAAATATAAATAAAGTGCTGAGTGCTAACGTGCTTGAATCAGCCTGAGCAAGTATACATTTAGCTTATCTGAAAATCAATTTGAGAGGGTCTGGGTGTAAATCCCAAGGGCAAGTAATGATTTTCAGATAAGCTAAAACTCTTCTTTTACCTCCTAAATTGATCTTATTTTTATCGGTTATTTATTGCTCTCTGGTGGTTACTCCTGATTAGGAACCACAGTGTTTTATCGTATTTATCTTGTTTTTGTCAAACTCTATTAAATATTTTTTATGGTACTAGCTTTCTTTTATCACTTTATTTTTGTATGCTGCTAAAAGTATTTATATTGCACTAAGCACTTCATTGGTCTATGCTGCTAGGACTATTTGGCAACAAGCACTTTATGATTTATGTATACTTGCTCAGGCTGATTCAAGCATGTTAGCACTCAGCACTTTATTTATATTTATATATTTGTGTGAATATTTATCATTAGCAGGTTGGTCGCCCCCAGTCAATAACTCCCTTCTCGATTTACTAGGTAGTGTATTCACCAGCACTACAAACTATTGACTAAGGAGCAGACGCCCTAGGTTTACGCCTTGGGTTGTACTTGCATTTGTTTAAAGCACCAGTAGTTTATTCATTGGTTTAGGTTCTGGCGCCGGATTCATAATTATTAGTAGTATATATAAATATATTGGCATCCAGTCTGTGGACAACAAGTCCCAATAATACATACGGTGTAGTCCTGGACTTGTGAAAAGAGATCCTAATTGCCAGGCAGATTGTCCAACAACGCTCTAGTATGGTGAAAGTCTGGCTAACATGTGGCCACCTTAATAAAATAGCCGTTGGCAAATAAAAACTGTCTCAATAGGGCAGTAGTAGGCAGCTGAATAGTGGTACGCCATAAACTGAATGCAAATAATTTAAATAAAATGAGGAACAATGCGGCCGGGAAATATGAATACGAATCACAGGCAGACAATCTCTAACGCATTTTGGGCAAAATTTACTAAGCGGCGGGTTCTAAACGACATCAAAACTGATGACTAGTAATTGTAGCCCTAGGCCTGTTCTATTCTATTCTAAAATATGTTTTTACGGCGGTTTTGACCTTAGTAAGTCTGTAAATCGCAAAACCGTTGCGAAACCTCCACCAAACCTCCTGGGTTTAGAACCCGCCGCTTTGTACATTTTGCCCTTTGCC
Organism: Taudactylus pleione; assembly: GCA_031769625.1. NCBI lineage: Eukaryota > Metazoa > Chordata > Amphibia > Anura > Myobatrachidae > Taudactylus > Taudactylus pleione. Next base: position 7,849,623 of record JAUIMM010000472.1, read on the forward strand.
TCTAAGAGGCTTTATCAAAGAGTACTGTTGTCTAAAACTATAGGCATATATTTATTACTAATATATAAGATGTGGTGTCATGACATCTTGCTTTCTGCAATATCATTACATTAATATATATTTGTATATTAGCTCATTTTTGACAAGCTAATTGCTGAGGCTTCCTGCCAAATGCTTTTGTGCACTGGTGCGCTAGATTACTGCCAAACAGTTTGTTTGCACCAGTCAAAGGGAGAATTAGGGTGGAGAGAGAACAACCATAAGTGCAGAGTAGGCCTAACAAACATGTGCCACAATGCTGCTGCAGCTCTGCTCGCAGTGTGGGGGAAGCAGCAGTCTGATTGACAGGCTGCAGCCATTTGGGGGTGGCGATGGGGAAGAGCATCTAAAATACAGCATTTTAGAGGAGTGCTAATGCCCACAACTGCGTCTTAGGACGCAGATTCACTAGCCTTGGCAGCTTACTTGCAGTGGACATTCTGAGTAACCTTAGTACTCACCTGTCCGATTGTCCACCAATGTTCTCGATAGTGATCCTATGCTATGCAATGGATCTGTGAAGTCACAGGTTGGTGTCTCAATTTAATAGACAACATCTGTATCATTTACATTAAAAAAATGTTATCCGTAAGGCAAGAATGTCTGAATTTGTCTCCCATGTAACATGCTTTAGAAGAGGAAACTAGGTTAATTATACATCAACAGGAACGAATTACCCCAGGACCGCTGTTTAACATCTGTATGACACAGAGACTCCAGTCTCTGGGGTCTCATTTACTAAACCTTTGCCCCCTCCCCTCATAAATCTGTGCTAGTTATGTACTTTTAAGTTGTCCTGTAAAAAGAAAGAGATGTTACCAGACAGCCTACTCAATGGGGGCAGCCAGTGAGGAAAGGATGTGCTTATATGGAAGCCACTCCCTTGCTGGAAGGTCTCACGTAAAGGGGAATTAAGGAAAGTTTTAAAAAAGTTGAAATGTTTCCAGAATTGTTAATTTTGAGCAGTCCAGTCACACTGGGGTAGTCTGTACCAAAAATGCCAGGCGCAGACAAGGCTACTTATTGACATCTTGTATGGTGATCATTCTGGCTTAGAAAAGTAAGAGTGCTACCATAACCTTGTGAATTGTGGGTAATGGAAACACTAACTGGTAAATAACTGTTTGTAGAATTATGCCATTCTGTGATTAAGGTATAGGTTCATGGTGGTCTTCTACACTTCATGGTGGGAGTTACCAGGGTTAAAGGGTAATACCTAGATAAGTTATGTATTATAATCAGTGAAATTAAACAAATGTTAATTCAGGGCCTGATTCCAAAATTTACGCTAATGCAATCGCAACTGCAATCTCTTACGGATCGCAGTTGCTAACTATGCTAATGCATTTGAAATCAAACAGCCACGTAGCTTGTAAGTCAAGTCTTACCTCCCTCATACATTGCGGCTCTCCTGACACGTAGAGAGTTCTCATGCTGCAATGGAGATCGCAATGGCTAATTTAAGCACTCCCATGAAACAGAGTTTAAACAGTCCCAACACTCCTGCGTTTGCCTAAGCACCCCAATTACTTTCCTCAAACGCGGACTACCTGTCACTCACTTAGCGAGTGAATCCTCTGTGGGAACTTGATCTCAATAGAATCGCTGCGTGTGTGCAATGGCTAACAATCGCTCGATCTGAGTAAATATCGGCATTGCGTAAACCTCATTGTGTAATTAACCGATACATCAGAAACTGAAGTGGTCTGGTAGGAATACGGTCATAATCCCGATCGCAGAGACTTCGGCTCTCAGAAAGCCAGCGCCAAACTCAGAAAGCCAGCGCCAGAATCCCAAAAAATAAAATAAAAACAATGTGGCCACACTGAGTAAAAAAATAACCAGTTAAATCCGGTAGTTGGTTCAAAGTATTACTCCATAGCAACAGCAAATAATGTCACTTAAAATGAAAACTATGTGGAATATCAATGTGTTCTGATCAAAAAAATAAAGCAACAAAAAAAATAATAGCAAAATATTGTATGAATGTATCTTAGTTGAAATTCATACATAAAATGATGGATAAATGCATTCAATGCGTATATTGATTATCCTGCAATATGAGAACAATAAAATGATGGTAAATGGTATCTAGGTGTACAATCCACATCTGTGGATATGTACCTGTGTTCCCAAAGTATGTCCATGGCTGGATACCCTCTTGTGGTGGAATATATTGTCGGCCAGTGGTCGTACTAACACAGCACTGAGTTGGGAGAGGCCTCTCCTGAACTACCACACAATGGGATCCGTGATGTCTGTCATGTAACGATGGCTGCGCTTTTACATAATGGGGGTAAGGTGCAATCAGGGAGATTACTAGACTCTTCAGGGAGTCAGGGACATTGCTACTATTTCAGGGAGTTTCCCTGACAATCAGGGAGAGTTGGCAAGTATGGACCAAGCTGGTCTCAAACAGCAGTCTCAATCTTATCTCAGACAGCAGTCTCAAGCTTGTCTCACACAGCAGTCTCACAGCTTGTCTCGCACAGCAGTCTCAAAGCTTGTCTCGCACAGCAGTCTCAAAGCTTGTCTCGCACAGCAGTCTCAAAGCTTGTCTCGCACAGCAGTCTCAAAGCTTGTCTCGCACAGCAGCCTCAAAGCTTGTCTCGCACAGCAGTCTCAAAGCTTGTCTCGCACAGCAGTCTCAAAGCTTGTCTCGCACAGCAGCCTCAAAGCTTGTCTCGCACAGCAGTCTCAAAGCTTGTCTCGCACAGCAGCCTCAAAGCTTGTCTCGCACAGCAGCCTCAAAGCTTGTCTCGCACAGCAGCCTCAAAGCTTGTCTCGCACAGCAGTCTCAAAGCTTGTCTCGCACAGGGTTCTCAAAGCTTGTCTCATACAGCAGTCTCAAAGCTTGTCTCATACAGCAGTCTCAAAGCTTGTCTCATACAGCAGTCTCAAAGCTTGTCTCATACAGCAGTCTCAAAGCTTGTCTCATACAGCAGTCTCAAAGCTTGTCTCATACAGCAGTCTCAAAGCTTGTCTCATACAGCAGTCTCAAAGCTTGTCTCATACAGCAGTCTCAAAGCTTGTCTCGCACAGCAGTCTCAAAGCTTGTCTCGCACAGCAGCCTCAAAGCTTGTCTCGCACAGCAGTCTCAAAGCTTGTCTCGCACAGCAGTCTCAAAGCTTGTCTCGCACAGCAGCCTCAAAGCTTGTCTCGCACAGCAGTCTCAAAGCTTGTCTCGCACAGCAGCCTCAAAGCTTGTCTCGCACAGCAGCCTCAAAGCTTGTCTCGCACAGCAGCCTCAAAGCTTGTCTCGCACAGCAGTCTCAAAGCTTGTCTCGCACAGGGTTCTCAAAGCTTGTCTCATACAGCAGTCTCAAAGCTTGTCTCATACAGCAGTCTCAAAGCTTGTCTCATACAGCAGTCTCAAAGCTTGTCTCATACAGCAGTCTCAAAGCTTGTCTCATACAGCAGTCTCAAAGCTTGTCTCATACAGCAGTCTCAAAGCTTGTCTCATACAGCAGTCTCAAAGCTTGTCTCATACAGCAGTCTCAAAGCTTGTCTCCCACAGCAGCCTCAAAAGCTGGACTCACAACCCAGAAATCACATTATAAGTATGAGGTGCAACGTATAACAAATGTGCAGTTTCCCTTTAAAATGTTTTCTTCACTGGAGATTGAGTATGCAATACAATAGAGTGAAAGGATTTGACAAGTATTAATACACAGCTTATCACTATTAACAGTAACAAAGTCGTATGACTTTTTCTCTTAAGTCACTGCTACCAAAGCCTTAAGTAATAGATGAAAATCTATGTACAGATCAAAGGAGTGAGCAAAACATAATAGGGCAATAATACAGTAATTGTACTGAGACACTGATCTGCTGTTCCTTGAGAATGGTAAAATATGACGCCTTAGTCTTATGACCGAGCACAAAAAAACCCTAACGCAGCAGATTATGCTGGATAATAGCTGCTGAGAACATGGTTAGTATTTTGACTTCAAAAGTAATAGATCAGAGAACATTGAGCCAACAGTATCTATTGTGGAGGGTGTGTTGGGGAAGAAATGTTGTTGGTCCTTTTGTAGTCCTCATGGGAAAATGTACATATTATTATAATAATTATTCCACTGTGTAAGAAACCCATATATAAATATATTGGCTCTGTTGCTGTGCTAGATGGAAATCAGGCAAATGTGGTCATTCATTGAATGCGCAAAAAGAATAAAAAGCGTATATTTGTTTGTATCTATCTATATGGTGCGATCTGGGACACTCCTGTATCTACTCTAAGTGTGGTCCTGCTAAAAACTCTCTTAAATTTTCAAGTGTATATTATATTAATTTAAATCTTATGGATTATACACACGGTCAGATTTGTCAGATCTGTCAGAATAACGATTGAACGATTTTACCAAAGATTTGAACGATTGAACGATTTTTGACTGCAATAAAATGAATGGAATCGTCCAAGTCTGACTGCAAACACATCAGATGTCAGATATCGTTATCTGACCATCGGGAACGCGCATCGTTCATCGTTCAGGCATGTCAGATATGTCAGATTTTCCTTCAGATATGAACGATTGAACGATTTTTAAAATCGTTATCGTTCAGATCTGAAGAAAAATCTGACCGTGTGTATGCACCATTATAGTGATCAAATTACATCTGTGGGATTCTCCCGACTTTCAATCTGTAGAAAGGGTGTTCTTAATGTACTCCAAGAAGTCCATATAGAATCCCAGTGCACTGTATAATAAGGATGTCTCTAGTTATGTCCACAAATTCCTGTAGGGAGGGTGTTCATGGATAATCCCGGAATACTAACCAAAGTATAGCAGTAGGATGGGCATACATGCCTACCCTCCTGGAAGTCGCAGGAGGCTACCAATTTTTCAGGGTAACCCCTTGCACACCCGGAAGGGTAGGCACTTCTCTCGCATTCTGCCCACTTCCTAGTGCAATGGGCAGAATGGGGAGAATATTACCCAGGATCGGCGGGTGCGTGCGTCGGGGACAGGGCCTAACGACGCAATTCTATGAGAATTGCATCATTTAACCCCACCCCCTATTTTAAATATTCAGCGTTTGCGGTGAATTGCCGTGAGGGGGTGGGGCTTAATGACGCGACCCAGCCAGCCCCGCCCCCAACTCTGCCCACCTGCTTCTCCCGGGGAGGAGCATTTATAAGTATGAGGATGGGTATACTTATAGCAGTGATGATAGTACAATTACCCTCTTCACTTTCTACATTGCACAGTATCAGGAACTTGGCAGATACTATTATGCAGGATAGGTAAGAAAGTGTGTACTCACCAAAATGCTGCAGTTCGCTTCCTACTGGTTCTGCTAGTGCCAATGCTTGTAGAGGTGGTAGTGGTGGATAATTTAATGTGCAGGTAAGTGGTGCTATTGTTATTAAGTAATGAAAACTATGGACTAATACAACACTTTTATTAGGTATAAAAATTAATCAGTGACTCCTCAGTTTCACAAACCGCGGTCAGATCAAGTGGGGCCTCCGCTACTCACCACACCGCCCACTTCACCTCTGTCTCTTTCACAGGCCTGCGACTTCCTGCAGGTCGGCGGCTCAGTCTTGGGTTCCAGTGTGCAGCGTTGCAGCAGGAAGCAGGACCTTCTCTGGAATGCCAGTGGCCAGCGTTCTCCATGTGTAAAAGAGACAGGATCAGCTGATAGGAACACTGCCAATCCAGAGCTGACACTGTGTCAGCTGACTGCTGCATCCAATCCCTGCTGGTCAGGGGGGATAAAAGGAACAGCCGAGGAAGTCTCAAGCCAGTCCGACTGTATTCACAGCCCTTGCTGTGTGAGGAGAGAGTGCTCCTGTGTATATGCCTCAGAGTGATTCCTGTGCTATCTTCACCTAGCACCTCTGGCTCCATCTGTGCTGCCGATACCCACAGTGTATCAGTTCCAGCTGATGCCCACAGTCCATCGGTCCCAGCCGATACTGCCTCGGTTCTTACCAGTAACCACAGCTCATCGATTATTACCAATAACCGCAGCACATCGGTTCTTATCAAATAACCACAGCTCGTCAGTCCTTGTCAATAACCATTGCTTATCGGTCCCTACCGATAGTCACCACACACCGGTTCTCACCAATAACTATAACTCATCGGTCCTTTTCGTAAATCATAACTCATTGGGCGGTATTCAATTGTTTCTACCCCCCTTCGCGCCCGACGGAGCTATTCAATTGTTGCTCCTGTCGGGCGCGATCAGCTGCCAGCGCTCCATTTCAGCTTGCGGCCCCTGCGGGGTGCGAGCTGAAATGTGCGAAAAGTTACCTGTTTGGGCGCCCAAACATAACTTTTCGCAGTCGCGCCCAGCACTTTGGTTGGGGGTAGCTGCTTTACGCTGCTAACCCCGACCACTTTGGGCGCGTTCAGCATGAAAAATGGCAACAATTGAATAGCGGCCCGCGATCTCCTGTCACTTTAGACAGGAGATCCGGACCGCGTAAACAATTGAATACCGCCCATTGGTTCTTTCTGATAACTACAACTCATCGGTTCTCACTGATAACCACATATCATCGGTCCCTGCCGATAACCATAGACCATCGGTTCCTATCGATAACCAAAAACCATCGGTTCCTACCGATAACCACAGACCATTGGTTCCTACCGATAACCACAGATCCACAGCTCCTGTCCATTTCCCTAGTTCCAGTGCTAGTACTGAGTGACCCAGTCAGGGGGCTCGTAACCTGCCAGTCGGACACCGCACAGTCCATATCTCCTTGCAGGGGTCCCTGGTGAACAACGCAGAAGGGTTAGACTCCGCACCTCTGGTCTGGGTCTCTGCCAATACTTAGTACTACTTTCAATACCCAGTCCCACACATGAGCAGGAGTTACATCCGCCCAGCAACCTTTATTACAGAATCCACAGAGTCCCGGTCACATCCAGGCCTTAGTCCGAATTCACAAAAAAAAACATCCGTGACAATCAGAGTCCTATATTCTATAAAAAGAGCATGTATAACAATACTCTTCTAAAAGTCTTTGTTGAAAGTCCAAAAGAATTAATAGTATTAAAGACTTGGATAAAGAGTATTGTTATACATCCTCTTTTTTTATAGAATATAAGACTCTGATGAGTCACTGATTAACTTTTTGAACATAGTAAAAGTGTTGTATACAAATATACATAAGTGTCACGTATCAAATTAATCAGCACCGTCTTTTGGTGCATCCTAGTCGCATCGCATTATGACTCAGCCGCATTTTCGGCAGAAAACACTAGCAGAGTTGCACGGCCTGGTGGCTCACTCACGCCAGACATATCACGCTGCGTGGCGTATTGAGACTAGATGAGCAAGGAAGGACACATCTGTATATGTGACCATTTTTATACTGATTAAAGGTATTGAAACTGTTCCCAAATATGCGGCTATCAGCACATATAAAACTTTATTTTTATTATTATAGAAGTCCTACCTATGATATAAATGACAGATACAATGCTATAAAGTAAGAGCAGCTCATCACAATGTTTTTCTTTCACTATCCAAGTTACTTAAGGCCTGATTCAGACCCACTCGCGAGCGGCTGTCCGCTCGCAAGTGGGTCGATGTTATGCACTGAGCATGCGCACGACGGAGGGAGCTCCGTCGTGCGCATGCGCCAGACGCGACGAGCGAAGGAAAGTCCTTCGCTCATTGTGTCTGATCAAAGGGGGCGTGCTGTCGATGTTGATTGACAGCACGCCCCCTTTGGTGGGCGTGCCGGGGGCGTGCCTCCCTGACGGGGGCGTTCCCACGGGAACGCCTCCCGTCAGAAGCCGGCCCACTGACATCACTAGTGATGTCAGTGGGAGTGATTTTGGCTCTGATAGAGCCAAAATCACTCCAGAGCTTGCGGTTGAAAACCTCAAGCGCAGGCTCCGGCTCGCAGTTTCGATGGTCGCGATGGTCACGACCATTGCGGCCATCAAAATGCACGCTCGTATAGGCTGTGGGTGGTGACCCACAGCTATACGAGCGTCCAGGAGAACGCTCCATTTTCATGGAGGGCGGCCCTCATTCAGAGCGTGCGCTCTGCTCAGAGCGTACGGCTCTGAATGAGGGCCTTAGTCATTAGTCAGATCGCTTCTACTTCTAAAGCTGTATCTCCGCCAAAAATACTAAGGTTGTAAGTTTGACAAGTAGGAATCACTCCAAATGAACAGAACTTGACATGACCATAACAACTAATTTGTTATTAATTTATTATGTACTTACAGTTTTCAGCTTCTCGCTCTAATTAAGCCAAATCGTTTAGCCGTTTAATTAGAAGGAATAACAGTACCCGTGGTAGATCTGAGTTTGCTAAAACCAACAACCATCTCATGTGTTCTCTTTATACAATACACAAACTAAATGCTTAAATGGATATAACAGAAATTTAATGGACATGGTACCGTCCATATGTCTATACGGTTGTTGTTTTTCAGATGGAGTAAGGAGCAGCGCAACACCTGCCAATCTTATCAATAAAGTTCAGACCCACAAAACATGCAAGGAGCAATTAGTAATTAAGGGTCCGAAACATATGCCAGTTTGTGCGGTGTATCTTGTTTGTTTTCACATTGTGCTTACTCAAGAACCAAGCCTACGCAAGTACGAACCATGCAGAGTCATATGCAGTTAGTCACATCTGCAATTGAGTAAGCATAACTGAAAAGTAACAACCTAACGGGGCATTCTCACAAAGGGGGAGATATATCAAACCTTGGAGAAATAAAGTGGAGAACTTGCCCAAAAGCAACCAATCAGCTCCTGTCACTTCAAATAAATGACCGTTAGAAGCTGATTGGTTGCATTGAGCAACTTCTCCACGGCTTGATACATCTCCCCCACAGACAAAAGGTAAGTGAGATTGTAACAATGCAATAAAGTTGCATGGAAGCATATACAGTATACAGTATGCATGCTTACAGACTTCGCTTTCGCACCAAGAAAAGGATGTTGCAAGCCCTCACTAATAATTATGAGGTGCATCAAACAAAGCAAACGGATAGGAGTTATCTGCTCGCAAATATGCATTCAACACTACACGTAGGGGATTTTTTTTTTAACATGGGCATCAACAGCAAAGTTGAGTTTTACTCCGCACCAGGCCCTAATAATCATTACAGGAAGACTGGAGGGGACAGAGAGATGCTAAGTCACCTTTACTGCAGCTGCTGTTTGAGTTTAACGGACAATAATTTACATGCCCACAGCCTCTTTAATGAAGGGTAAGATCCGTATTTTCTACTTTTTATCTACTATCGTTTTTCAGGGAACACAGAAAAAAATTAGTTTCCTGGTAGAAAGAAAAGGAAATGGATCAATTTCTAAAGTTTATTATCTCACCCTGCATTCATGCTGATCCCTGCGCAGCTCTAAGAGAGTCTGGTTCAGGCATATAAGATGAGGTTAGTGCACGAATATTTTTGTACATATTTGCACAATACTTAAGAATTTGTAAAAAATAAATAAAATAACAACATTGTTATAACGACAAATAAAAAATAGTAATAACACAAAAGAGATGTGGGAGAAGTGGAGCAGTGGTCCTGATTCTGTATCACCATGCACATCATTCTGTTTGCTTGTTGTGTTAAGGTGTGATGGGAGGATCAGGCTCAGAAGAATGTCAAATGTTATTTGAAGAGAAAGCAAATAGCGTCACGTGGGCATTATCCCTAACAGTCATGTGACTACCTGACTACATGGGGACTCTCAGCGACTGAGGTCTTTATAGGCTGGAAAGTTGAACCTGTCAGCATCTCACTTTTTGCAGGCTTGGACAGGAATGAATGGTTTTGCTACTAAATTTGCCGCAAAAAAATAACTTATTTTTTAACATCTGAGGTTTGACATTTTGTCTGTATTGGGGATGTAGTTTGGAAGCTGACGGTCTAAATGCCGACCCCCAGCTTCCAGACTTTCTAATCCCGGCGTGGTACTAATGACAGGCGCCTGTCATTAACCAGACACTGGAAGACCGTGGCCCGGCATACCGAACGAAGGTAAGCCGGGCGTCAGCAGCCGCGGGTGGGAGGGTTAGGTTTAGGGCTCCCGGGGGGACTTAGGGTTAGGCACCCCCCCTCCCCGGGAGGGTTAGGTTTAGGCTAGGGGAAGGGGCGTTAGGGTTAGGCACCCATGGGGGGAGGTTAGGGTTAAGCACCCCCCCTGGGGACTTAACCCCCCCTGTGGGGAAGGGGTGTTGGGTTTAGGCACTTAGAGGGGGGATTAAGGTTAGGCACTTTGGGGAGAGGTTAGGGTTAGGCACCCCTAAAGGAGGGTTAGGGGGTAGAATTAGGTTAGCGATACTTACCTTAGGGACGATCAGGATTTTCACCATTGCCGGGCTGCTGCTGTCGGGCTTTGAACTGCTGGCCATGCGTCCGGCAGTAATACCTACTACACCCCTGTATTGGGCACACTTGTATAGTCAATGGAGCCCTACTTATCAAGTCATGTCCTTCCTCCAATCTGGGACCTGGACACACCTGCTCAAACCTACATGGGTGACCTATAAGCAGGCCAATGCCTGCTGGCACAGTGCCAATACTTTCTAGGAACACCTGCAAGAAATACAGCATGTGCAAGGCAGATGAAATATATCAAGTTTATATTCAACTATAGTCTAAAAATTTTCATCTTTTTACCCTGTAAATGTAGCAGAAACAAACAGATATAAACAAAATAAAAGAAGAGCACAGTGGTTTGCATTGCTGCCTCACAGTTGTGAGGCCTGGCAATATCTGTGTGGAGTTTATAAGTTCTGTTATCCACCCACAGTCCACGCAACATACTGGAAGATTAATTGCCATCTGATAAATTAGACTATATTATGTGTATTGTAAGTAGCAATGGGGCAGGTTCATATGAACGATACAGTATTCTCTGGAAAGCGCTATATAATAGTGTGGCACTATACATATAAAAAATAGTAATAAAATACAATATAGCAGGCAAGGCAATATCAACATTTATTATAGTCTGCTGTATTTTACCTGCTTTATTTACTATACAGAGATGGATACATACAGAACACATTAAGACACAATTTAAGATCACGTGTAATGTGAATACTAATGACAGACATTAAGCATATGAGATATGCATCAATGCTAAAGGAGACATGTATGGAACATGGTACACAGTTTATGGGCATATTGCAGCACTGAATATAAAATGCTTTACCAACTATGGGATACAAAGTATTAGTAGATATTAACACAGACAGGTGCAAATGTCCCTTACCTCATAACACGGCATTCATGAATAAGGCAAGTAATGAACAACCGCTGTGCTTAATTTAAGCAAGCGGAACAGAAGAGGAGAACGCGTGGTGGAGGTTATTTATTTTATCTTTAAAAACTCATAAAAATAAAAACTTGTTTTTTTATTTTAATTTTAAGTGAAGTCATCCTTCAAGGCTATTTTTTTTAATGTTTGGTAACTGTTTTTTTATGTTGCAAAGTTTAAGTAACACATTTTTTTGTTTTAATTTTGTATAGTGCATTAGTTCTCCTTTAAAACATAAATAAACATATTTTGCACATGCACACGAAAAATGCACATCCCTACATACAAATGACACTATCTATGTATCTCTTTGTTGCACATTTTGAATTTGAAGAGACGGTACAGGGAAAGGAGGTGACGCTTTAATGTAGACCATGTACAGTAAAAGCATGTTGACATCGTTACTCTATCATGATAATCTAGATAGACCTTGCAGTTTTACAAAAAATATACATTTAAAAAAAACAAAGCAACATCCATGTTCTGTTCGTAAAGCCCCATGGTCCTCCTCCATATGCTACTCTTTACAAGATACAGGGGCGGATATATGAAGATTTAAGAAGTGATAAAGTGCAGAGTGATAAACAACCAGCCACTCATCTCCCAACTGTCATGTTACAGGCTGTGTTTGAAAAATGACAGTTGGGAGCTGATTGGCTGGTCGTTTATCACTATCCACTTTATGACTTCCCAGAGCTTCATACATCTGCCTCCCAGAAACACCGTTTGCAAAAGTGGTCTCCCGCATACTGGCGGCTACTTGATGTTTAATTGCCAAGATTTGAAAGTAGAAAGGCCCACCACCCGTTTCTTCCATGAAATCCTACATATCTCTTACAGCAGGCATGGGAATTTTTTTTAATAAAGTATTTTTGAATGGTATCCATTCATTTTGCACTAGAGAAGTGCGGCATACTCCGGACTTCTAGAGCTTGCTGGGAACAGTAGTGCTCATGCTTTCATGCTGAGTTTTGCACTTTTTATTAATGGTGGAAAAGTAATAGCAAGCAGGTGTTTTTCATCAAATTAAAGTCTTTCCAGCAGTTTGGGGTATAGTAATTTTTCAGTGTTTTTATGCAAGTTTGTAAAATGTTGGCATAAACACTCTGTACCTCTCACCTGCAAGTTGAACAACCCCTCTCCCATCAATACTACACCTCCACATACCTGTCCCACATCAATACACCTCCACATACCTGTCACACATCATTTACACCTCCACATACCTGTCCCACTTCATTTACACCTCCACATACCTGTCACGAATCATTTACACCTCCACATACCTGTCACGCATCATTTACACCTCCACATACCTGTCCCACTTCATTTACACCTCCACATACCTGTCCCACATCATTTACACCTCCACATACATGCCCCACATCAATACTACACCTCCACATACCTGTCCCACATCATTTACACCTCTACACATACCTGTCCCACATAATTTACACCTCCACATACCATTCCCGCATTATTTACATCTTCACATACCTGTCCCACATCAATACTACACCTCCACATACCTGTCCCACATCATTTAAACCTCCATATACCTGTCACACATCATTTACACCTCCACATACCGGTCACACACCATTTACACCTCCACATACCTGTCCCACTTCATTTACACCTCCACATACCTGTCACGCATCATTTACACCTCCACATACCTGTCACGCATCATTTACACCTCCACATACCTGTCACGCATCATTTACACCTCCACATACCTGTCCCACTTCATTTACACCTCCACATACCTGTCCCACATCATTTACACCTCCACATACATGCCCCACATCAATACTACACCTCCACATACCTGTCCCACACCATTTACACCTCTACACATACCTGTCCCACATCATTTACACCTCCACATACCATTCCCGCATTATTTACACCTTCACATACCTGTCCCACATCAATACTACACCTCCACATACCTGTCACACATCATTTACACCTCCACATACCTGTCACATATCATTTACACCTCCACATACCTGTCACACATCATTTACACCTCCACATACCTGTCCCACTTCATTTACACCTCCACATACCTGTCCCACTTCATTTACACCTCCACATACCTGTCCCACATCATTTACACCTCCACATACATGCCCCACATCAATACTACACCTCCACATACCTGTCCCACATCAATACTACACCTCCACATACCTGTCCCACATCATTTGCACCTCAACATACCAGTTCCACATCATTTACACCTCCACATACCTGTCCCACATCATTTACACCTTCATATACCTGTCCCACATCAATACTACACCTCCACATACCTGTCTCACATAATTTACACCTCCACATACCTGTCCCGCATCATTTACACCCTCACACACCTGTCCCCAATAATGTAACCCATTATTGAGCTTTTATAGAGAGGTTCACCTAAAAACAGACATGTGTTTCTTGCCCAAATTATGCTATTTAAACCACTCCAAATGCATGATTATTCATTAGGAGGGGTGTACCAGAGGTTCTGCACTGTGTACTTTTCCTACATTTTAATCTGCTCAGGGGGCTGCGAACAAAAAACCCACAAATTTCCTCTGAGAAAATCAATGCGAGTTTGGAGTTGGATTGCAAATGGTATACGCAGTGTGAGTTTGCCGTGAGAACAGCTCACAGGACCCAACTCACACCTAATACGACTGAGCCCTATATGGTGTTCTATAAGACAAAGGCCCATATTCAATTTGGAGCGAAAAGCTGCAATTGGCGAAAAAGTTTCGCCGATGACATCATTTTGCCAGGCGCATAAGTGTCGCCGTATTCAATTTGAAAGACTTTCCGCCTAGGCGGAAAGTAAATGCAATGTAAAGGTGAAAAAGTTTCGCCTATGAATAGCAGGCAGAAAAAAGTGCAGAATTGGGGTTTTGGGGTGCAACGTTGCGGGAACCCCCGTGCAGCCTTCAGACAGTCCCCCAAAGGTAAACTGCGTCAAAAACAAAAAAAACACTTAAGAACAACCCAAAAAATCACTTTCATTTTGGGGGCAAAAAAATGTTGGGGGACAAAGTTAAAAACTAGCGAACTAGACTCCAGGGGGGTCCCCAAGTATGCCCCAGGTGTTTTTTTCATTGCAGGTGCTTGTGGAAGGTGGATTTTTTCACGATTTTTTAAACTTAATTTTAGCAACTGGAAAATGTGCTGGCACCCATTTTCAAGTACCCCAAATTTGCTGGGATAAGTTATTTTCTGCAAAAAAACCTCCTGAATACTATTCTTCACCACTTATACAAAAACGCTATTTAGCAGCTATTGAGCCCGTTTAAAAACACCAAATACCTTCAGCAAGCCAAATTGGGGGTATCATAGGGAACCCCCATGTCAGAGCATCTTTTGGGGGTGTCAGGCTGATTTCCCCAAATCCGACAGGACTTTCTGCTTGTTTCAGATTCGCCGGGTCCCGTTTTCGCATACTTTCAAATTGAATACGGAGATACGCGGGCACGCGCGCGATACTTTTCCGCCTGCAAAACACGCGATGTAGGCGAAAAGGCTGGGAGGTGAAAAAGTATCGCGGGTGTGAATCAAATTGAATACGGGCCAAAGTCATGTATTTTAGACATTACCTGCAGACCAACAAGAAGAAGCTTACATATTAGGCTTGGTGGTTTTGAAGGAATCCATACAGTACAGTAGTCACTGCTAGCTACAAATGAACCAAGTACCTGGTTTTCTATGGCTTTTCTATTCTTTGGGTCACTAACAATGGAGAGTTGCAGCTCTGCCATCTTTTTCATCTTGCTGTCCATGTCAACCTTTTGCATAAGGTTTCTGGTTTGACTTTTCAGCAGTCTGATGGTGTCTTCCTTCCCATGCTTCTTGGCAAAGAGTGAGGCGCAAGCAGAATGAATGGCAGTAATCCAGTTTTCTAGATCAGTTTGACTGGTGGCCTAGAAGATAAAGATATAAATGCTCAAGTCATGTAAACACTTTTCTTTTATACATATATAGTGTAAATGTTTATCATGGCCGAAGTGTGACATGCAAGACAGTTATGAATCACCGGTTTACAATCTTTTCTAGCCTATCATATACATTCACAATTAGATCATATGAAATTACATCCAATGCCTTATTTTGGTCATTCCACCTATCCAATTAATACCCTCTAAGTCATACTATGGCAGATCTGGTGGTTGTACATATTTCACAGTTTTCTGGGATAAATGATCACCTCTACATGGTCTTTCTCTTCAATCATTTTTTTTAGGTATCACTTACTTACAGTTAATTTAACAGTTATTGGTGTGCTTCTTAAAAATAAATTGACATGTTAAATCATCTTATTATTACTGTTATTATATTCACTGTATTAAGGGACACTGTGTGGCATATTGCAAGGGACACAGTGGAATATGGGGGGGCAGCGTGGGACAAGGTAAGGGGCATAGTTGATTGGCTTTATGCTGGTCACTTACAATGCTACAACCTCTCCATTCATATGGATTACCCTGCTGTATTGACTGTGTGTATGTACTCTGATGCTTTTATGATGAAAAAGAGGCTAAAAGAGAAGTTACTATTGGTCTGAAGGGTCACATCTGAAGTTCATAGCAGCCAGCAAGAGGCCCCAAGGACAACTGTTGCCCACCACTAATTAAGAAGATAGTAGGTAACAAACACTGTGCAAAAGGTCAGATGAAACTAGGACTTGACCAACCTGAAATAGGTAAACATCTCCAAAGGAATTGCTGAGACAAAATACATTTTCCTTCTTGGGGTGCTCAGGAACTGACTGTACAATGCCTTCTTCTGCAAACAGGGCATATCTAGGTGAAGTATTCTGATCCATGGAATTTCCCTCATACGTTTCATAAAACATCAGGGTGCAACCTTTGCAGAAACAAGGGAGTGAAAGTTAACATCAAAAAGTTTGAAACACATCATCCTTCACATTAATCTGCAGGTATCTTGCAACCAATCAGTGCTGAGATAATGCAAAACCATTTTAAAGAAGTTAATTTACAAACTTTGGTGACATTCTTTTATTTAAATATTAAATGTGAACTGCACCTACTACATCTGACTTTAATAGTAAAGAGTGGTCAATAGGGGGAATTAAATTCAATGAGCTAGTGAATAGTGACGGGAGGAACTCCCGAAGCTATTCAATACACCGCGCTGTTTGGGCGCGCTAAGGATTTCTTCTCGCACCCCCCCCCCCCCCCCCCCCGGGGATGCGAAGAGAAATCCGACCAAAGTGCCGGGTGTGCAGCTGTTTTTCTGCATAGTGCGGCGCTAACAGACGCGTGCCCAGCACTTTGGTCAGAGAATGCTGATTACCTCGCCTTAACACCCTTGTTAAGGGGCGATGACCGGCATTTTCCGACAACACAGTGCACTGAATTGAATAGCTCTGGGAGCTCCCGACACTATTCAATTCACGTTGAATTGAATCGCCCCCACTGAAAGGTTGTTGATGAAGCAAGGCCAGATTAACAATGGGGCAGTTGGAGCTACAGCTCCAGGCCTCCACATAAAAATAAGCCCATCGTGATGAAGGCTTGATAATGACAGGCCATCTGCTGGCCACATGGTCGGCCATAAATCATAAGTACTAAAATTATATTTATATTTTACTCACAAAATGTTGCAGTTTTTATACATTTGCCTGCTTAGGGAGACATTGGGGCCAATAGTGTAGGGAGTGTAAACACCCACATGGTACTGGCCACACCCACACAGCAGTGGTCTCTTCTCACAGCAGGCCCTTGATCATTTTCAGACCCAGACCCATATGGCCCTAAAGCCGGCACAAGATGCAGCTTCCTGAATAAGCTTCAGCATCTGCTCAAGCAGCTCCATTGACAACGATTCAATAGCCTCATTTTACTCTACTACTAGCTGTGATCCTGGAAACAGTGTCAGCACTGCAGCTTGTACCTGGAGGTATAAGCTCAAACTTGGGACGGAATGTACTAAGCATTGCATCTGGGATGCGGTACATCCCGCCTCTCATTGGGTACATACCACATTTGATTTTCGTGGTTTGTACTTAGAAATGCGATGAAAATCGCAAAGGATAGCTCTCCTGAAAAGAGCTGTCCTTTGCAATGCCACCGGATGAAGGAACTTCCGGGATTAACACCCAGAGTCCCTCTGGCGTCCTTCTGTGCATGCTCGCACTGCGGTGGGAGGTGGGAGGGATCCGACTGGATCCCATTTAGGGGGGGCGTCGCGATAAGAAGCCCATAGGCTTCTATTGGGTAAAGCCACCTGAAGATAGCGTTATTCACCGGGATGAAGCGCTTAGTACATATGGAAAATGCAATAAAACCCACAAAAACTGCATTTCGGGGGTTTTACTGCATTTTTCACTTAAGTATATGCCGCCCTAGGACACTGAATTTATGTACAGATTCCCAATAAGATCTACCTATCTTTGAAGAACGTACATAAGTACGAGTATATGCTACACAGATATAAGGAGGACATTCATGTAAAAACCTACTAATAATGAAAACTGTAGTGAGAAATGGACAGTTAGTCTGATGTGCACATTTACAAAGAAACAGCAAACATGGATGGAACCTAAATATTTAATTTTTATTTAAATTGCAAATTCACCATTTACAAATGCAAATCACATGAAACTTCCATCCAGATTTTTTCTAAATAAAAAATTAAAATCGCGTAATACAGTAACCTAAAGTTACACAAACCGCAGTTTAGCCAGACAAAAAAATGGAAAGGAAAAATAAAAGAAAGAAAGAGCTGGTTGTGATAGGAAGATGCTGAAATCGAAACTATTCTGCCTGTCTTTACATAAACATAAAGGAAAAAAAACTGTCACCAGCCACAATAAATTACTGGAATACCATCTTGGTAACAGGGTAAAAAAAAAAAAAAAAAAAATATGAGATATGGTAAGAACTTACCCTTGTTATCTCTATTTCTACGAAGTCCATAGGGTTCCACAGGATACCTTGGGGTATAGGTGTGACGTCAGTCGCAGGGCACCAAAGAGTTAAGCTTTCAGCCTCCCAGGATGCACTAGGTCCCCCTCCTATACCCCGCCTCCGGGCCAAGGCACCTCAGTTAGTTACCAAGCCATAGGCCGGAGGAGGAGAAGGAAGAGAGAGAACAAAGATCTGGACACATACAAGAATCACATTCTCACCAGAGGGAGACGGAAAACCGGTGACCAGAGCAAAGCCCATCTGCAGCACAGGTGCGACAGGGCGGGAGTCCTGTGGAACCCTATGGACTTCGTAGAAATAGAGATAACAAGGGTAAGTTCTTACCATATCTCATATTTTCTACTTCAGGGTCCATAGGGTATCCACAGGATACCTTGGGGATGTCCCAAAGCAGTATCCTTTAAGGGTGGGGACGCTCCTGTGCAGAAAGGAGAATCCGCTGCCCGAAGGAAGCATCCTGAGAGGCGAAGGTGTCAAACCTGTAATACCTCACGAAGGTATGGACAGAAGACCACGTAGCAGCCTTGCAGATCTGAACTGCCGAGGCACCACGTCGAGCTGCCCACGAAGGACCCACAGACCTAGTGGAATGAGCCTTCAGAGAAGGAGGGACCGGTAGGCCTTCATGAAGATAAGCTTCAGAAATAGCCATACGGATCCAGGCTGCCAAAGTTTGCTTTGAAGCAGGCCAACCCTTTTTACAGAAGCCATAGAGGACAACAAAGCGTCCGACTTCCTAAACAAAGAAGTGCGGTCAACATAAGTCCTTAAGGCCCGCACAACATCCAAAGAGGCCTCACCCACGGAAAGACCCGGTGAGTTAAAGGCCGGAACAACTATTTCCTCGTTAACATGAAACTGGGAAACAACTTTGGGAAGAAACTCGGGCCGAGTGCGGAGCACTGCCCTGTTCCCATGAAAAACCAAGAAAGGGGGTCTACAAGAAAGAGCCCCTAACTCAGAAACACGTCTGGCTGAAGCAACGGCCAGAAGGAAAACAGTCTTAGCTGTTAGCCATTTAATATCCACTGAGCCCAGTGGTTCAAACGGCGGTCCTTGGAGAGCCCTCAGGACCACAGCCAAATCCCAAGGCGCCACAGGTGGAACAAAGGGCGGCTGAATACGGAGAACACCTTGCATAAAGGTGCGCACATCCGGGATTGTAGCAATCCTACGGTGAAACCAGACAGATAGGGCCGAAACCTGTACCTTCAAAGAAGCAAGGCGAAGCCCATGATCTAGTCCCGCTTGCAGGAAGGCGAGAATCCGAGACAGACGAAACTCCCGCGGTGCATAACCTCTCGGTCGACACCACTGGAAGAACGTATGCCACACGCGATGGTATATCCTCGCGGAAGACGGTTTCCGAGCTCGTAACATGGTACGCACCACAGAGCTGGAAAACCCCCAGGACCTCAGCATGGCCGTCTCAACAGCCACGCCGCCAAAGACAGCCGAGTCAGGTCCGGGTGAAGACAAGGACCCTGAGACAGAAGGTCCGGTCGTAGCGGCAACCGCAGAGGACTGTCCACGGACAGACCCTGAAGGTCTGAGAACCAGTGCCGTCTGGGCCACGCGGGAGCTATCAACAGGAGCGTCCCTCCTTCCTGTTTGGATTTCCGGATTACCCGTGGAAGAAGGGAGACCGGAGGGAACAGGTATGCGAACCTGAACGTCCACCGGACGGACAGAGCATCCACCAGAGACGCCCCTTCGTCTCTTGTGCGAGACCCGTACACCGGCAACTTGTTGTTGTGCCGGGACGCCATGAGGTCGATTTCTGGAAGACCCCACCTGTCCACCAGTAGTTGAAAAACGTCCGGGTGCAGGGACCATTCCCCTGGATGAACGTCCTGGCGACTTAGAAAGTCCGCCTCCCAATTTAGCACTCCCGGGATGAAGACCGCTGATATGGCCGGAAGATTGCGCTCCGCCCAAACCAGGATCCGAGAGACCTCTACGAGAGCCGCCCGACTGCGAGTTCCTCCTTGCCTGTTTATGTAGGCCACGGTGGTAGCATTGTCCGACTGGACCTGCACCGGGTGACCCTGGAGAAACCGCTGTGCCTGCAGGAGAGCATTGAAGACCGCACAGAGTTCCAAGATATTTATTGGAAGCTCCGCTTCTGTCGGTGTCCACCTGCCCTGGAACAAGTGTGGACCCGAAACTGCTCCCCAGCCCCGAAGACTGGCGTCCGTTGTCAACAGGACCCAATTTGGAACCCAGAACGGACGTCCCTTGTTGAGGTGGGTCGTCTTTAACCACCACGCAAGGGACAGGCGAACCTCCGGGGTGAGCACAATCGTCTGGAACTTCAGAGACTGAGGCAGCCCGTTCCACTTGGACAGGATCAGGTGCTGCAGAGGTCTGGAGTGAAACTGGGCGTATTCCACCAAGTCGAACACCGACACCATGGAGCCCAGTAACCTCATCGCCGAGTGTAAGGACACCCGGCGGCTGTGCAGACAACTGCGCACCCTTGACTGTAAAGCAGAGATCTTGTCCTCCGTCACGAAGATCCTTTGCTGTCCCGAGTCCAATAAGGCTCCAAGATGCAGAATCCTCCGAGACGGGATTAGAGTGGACTTCTGCCAGTTGATTAGCCAGCCGTGCCGTTGCAGCAGTGCAATGGTCAGGTCCAAGTGGTGTAACAGGAGCTCTGGAGATCCTGCCACCAATAACAGGTCGTCCAAGTACGGCAACATGCGGACTCCTTGCAGCCGCAGAGAAGCCGCCATGACCGCCATAGCGTCCTGTATGTCCAATGACACCATGTAGTCCCCAGGTTCCAGCGCCAGAATGATGGACCGTAGGGTCTCCATCCGAAACTTCGGGACCCGCAAAGACTTGTTGAGTGCTTTGAGGTCGAGAATCGGACGATATGACCCATTGGGTTTCTGTACCAAAAATAGATTTTAATAGAAACCCTGGCCCCTCTGGGAGAATGGAACAGGCACTATAACTCCAGCCTGGAGCATAGTGTGCAATACCTTCCGCAGCTCCGTAGCCTTGTTCCGGTCTGATGGTAGACCCGTGGTGAAGAATCGAGCCGGGGGTCTGTGCCGGAAGGAGAGGGCGTACCCGTGAGAGACCACCTCCAGAACCCAAGTGTCTGTCGTAGTGAACGACCAACACCGGGAGAACTGCAGCAGGCGGCCTCCCACCCTGGGATCCCCCAAGGGGAGACCCGGACCGTCAGGCCGCAGGCTTGTCATCTGGCTTGGGGGCCGGACGTCTGGTACTCCATGCCTGTTTCCGGGGCTTGACCGATTTCTTAGGGCCAGCCTGTCGAGGAAACGACTGTGGTTTGGCCCTGCCCTGGGCCCTAGATGACCGAAAGGACGATGGTCCAGAACCAGAAGGAGCAGCGGCCAACGGGAGACAAGCAGATTTGGCTGCCGCCAGCGTGGCCACAATCTTATCCAGATCCGGACCGAAGAGAACTTCTCCGGTAAACGGCAACGCTTCCAGACCTTTCTTGGATCTGCGTCCGCCTTCCAGGATCGCAGCCACAAGGTGCGACGAGCAGCTACCGCTGCTGAAGAAATTCTAGACACCAGAGTACTAATGTCTAGAGCCGCCTCGTTGATGTAGGTGGCCGAATCACGGAGATTGCCAATCAACTCCGCCTGTTCGGCCGGACAGTCGGATTCAAAAGAAGCCTCTAATGAATCCGCCCAGCGCTCCATCGCTCTGGCAACCCAGCAAATGGCCATAGCCGGCCGTGCTGCCCCCCCTGCAAGGGAATAAGCGGACTTCAGGCAGATTTCTACCTTGCGGTCCGTAGCATCCTTAAGGGAGGACATGGATGGCATCGGCAATGTGGCACTACGGACAAGACGGGTCACGTGAGAATCCACCTGTGGAGGGGATTCACACTTAGCAAAATAATTATCCGCGAACGGATAAGCCACCGCCAGGCGTCTCTGCGGCTGGTATCTTTTGCCAGGTTGTTTCCACGCCTCCTCTAAATGGTCCACCAACTGACCCGAAAGAGGAAAGACTGTGGCATCGCCCTTCACATCTTTGAAAAAGGCATACTTAGATTTAGCCGCTGGGGGAACTTCGTCCTCAATCACCAAGGCTGTGCGGACCGCCCGAATAAGTCCAGGAATATATACTTTGGACTTAGCATCAGCGTCCTTAGTATGGAAAGGTTCCTGATCGTAAGGATCCAGAATCTCCCCATCATCAGACGTCCCTTCGTCATCCTCATAAGGAGCGGACAGAGACGCCACCGGCCTTTTATGAGGCCGCATCACAGACTCCCCTTGCAACACATCCGACAAGTGCTGTACAGAACTCGTCAGGGAGTTAACCCACGCTGGCTCCTGAGAACCCGGGAGCGGGGAAATAGGGAGACTGTGGGGTACCACCAATTGTCGTGGGAACCCCTGCATGGGTGACGACACCACAGACTGCTGGGGCAAACCCATCGGAGTAAACGCGGGCTGCGGAGCTAACTGGCCCACTAAAGCTGTTAACGCCTGAGCGAAACAAGCCCAGGGCGGCTCCTGTACCGGTGCTGTAACCGTAATAGGCCGCGCCATGGACAAACACTGCCGGCAAAGGCCCTCCGCGCTACCCTCCCCCTCCGCTAACGGTACTTTGCACGTGGTACACTGTAGCCGGAGGGGAAAATCACTTTCAGACATGATGGCACCACGTATGTGACCTCTCCCACCAATTAAGTATTAAATAGGCGAGAGACCACCCTGCAGTACCGCACCGCAAGGGCTTTAGCAGAAAGAACAGGGACAGTAATAAAGCTGACAGTTTAGAGAAGAAAAGTTACAGGCAGCGCTAGCACAGTCACATACAATGCAGAGAAATAACAATTCCTGCACTAACAGCGCTGATCACTCAACTACACAGACACAGGGCCTGGTAGGACACAGCGCTGCATACACAGACCTGAGCCACAGCGGAGGAGAGGTATGCGGGGGGACCCAGACCACGATGCTTCCTTCCAGACTTCCAGCAGCGTTCACCATGCGTTGCAGAGAAGATGGCCGCCGAGGAGCAGAGAGAAGCTGGCCTGGGGGAGGAGCGCTGACACAGGACCAGTCAGCACAGTGCAGAGAGGGCTGTGTGCAGCGGGGGAGGCGCCGGCTGTGAGACAGGGAAGGCGCGCTCCCCTGGCATGCATTTAACCCCTGGGACGCCGCAGCGCTACCGCTCTGCTGCGGTCCGCTGTCCCAGGGGGTAGTGGAAGCGCAGGTTGGTCGCCTGGCTCCACGCTGCAGCCAGTCCCCAGGGAGCCCCCTGCCTGGGGACTTAGGACCATGTGATCAGCGGGGACCCACCGCGGGACCCCGCTGCTTACCTCTGTCCCCCTTGAATCCGGCCATGGTCCGGAGCATCTGGGGTCACCGCTAGCTGTGACCCCAGACGCCCACCAGCATCCCCGGATCAGTACCGGCGTTCTGGTACCGGCGGGGTGTAGGGAAGACAGCATGGACGTCAGGACTGACTGTCCATGCTGTTCGTCCAGATGTGCAGCCACAGCTGCATGAAGAAAAAGCTTCAGGGGCTCTTCTAGCCCCCACTCCAACAGGTGCACCCGACTCCGGCCGGGCACCAAACTAAACTGAGGTGCCTTGGCCCGGGGGCGGGGTATAGGAGGGGGACCTAGTGCATCCTGGGAGGCTGAAAGCTTAACTCTTTGGTGCCCTGCGACTGACGTCACACCTATACCCCAAGGTATCCTGTGGATACCCTATGGACCCTGAAGTAGAAAAAGAAAAATTGTCCATCTTCCGAAATAAAAGTGTTATCTGAGCCATCTTATTTAAATGTAATAAATAAATAAATAATTACATTGTGCCCCTTTTATTAAATAAAATTTTAATTTTGTCCCTTTTATATTAAAACTTATTATTATAACTGTGCCCTCATTATATAATCTATACTAATATAAAAAAGAACGTTTGCTCCAAGTTGGCGCAAAAACTACTGAACCAATTTTCATGGGAATAACCTGCACTTTATTTCATCTCGATTTGTGAAGTTAAAGCTGAGCAATAACAAAAACAAAATGTATTGACCTCATCAATGCAAGAGATAAGTGTGGCACCATGCACACGGCAGGTAAGGGGTGGAGGAGAGATGCTTTGAGCCAGCATTCCCTTGAATAGGATGGGCACATAGCAGTCTGTGCACAGGGCACACAATGACATTGGTGTGAGTGGTGGGTGAATAGGATGGGCACATAGCAGTCTGTGCACAGGGCACACAATGACATTGGTGTGAGTGGTGGGTGAATAGGATGGGCACATAGCAGTCTGTGCACAGGGCACAGTTACATTGGTGTGAGTGGTGAGTGAAGGTACTGTTGCCACCAGTCTGTGTAGCGCTGCTGGTCACATAGGCCACTCCTGTGACAGGGCCCCTATGCAAAGCAATACAACCAGAACACCTCTAATAAAAAATATGTTGTCAGAAGCGATTTCATCATGGGCAAAGCTGTGGGCAACAACTAGTAAAATAATAAATGTGCCTCTTTATATATTTAAATGGTAATTGCGTCCTCTATATATATTTACGTAATTGCACCTTTATTTTGATACATTAATAAAATTAATATATTTGCCACTATAATTAATGATAGAGTTTTGTGTGATAAATAATAACAGTCCATATGCTCTATAGAGGATATGAGTGAGTCAATCATGAGTGGTCTTTCATTATTCGCATGAAAGACCATATTCACATGAAAGAAGTAGGACATCCCTAGGTGTGCCTAGGTGTGCAGACCCCACCTAGAATGGAGAAGTTTTTCAGCATTTTTAACTAAATCAATGATGATTTAGGGATTTAAAACCTGATGCATATCACCTTCCATTCATCTTTTAACCCTACAAACCAAAAGAAAAAATGCGGTTTGCAATGGTTTAAGTTCACAGCTAAACCTGCACTATATTAGATTCCCCCAAATGTCATTGGGTTGAATTCTGAATTATAATGAGCCACCAAAGTTATATCAGCCCATTGCGACATGGCCCTAACAAGGTTGGGGAGTCTGGCTCAGTCTGATTTGTCTACATTTTTTCTTTATGCTAAATAACTTCCCACAAATTTCTCACTGCTATTTGAGGAAATTAGATAATTACTAATAGGCTCAATACCAAAAGTCATATTAAATGTATGCATCTCAGCTAATCTCCACTCATTGTACACTCATTTTGTGTGTCAGCGAGAATACTAAATAGTTATATATAACTAGAGATGAGCGGTTCGGATTCCTTGGATTCCAAACCCACCCGAACAGTGGGAATCCGAGTCAATCTGAGTGACGACTCCGATTCTACTTCAAGGTAAAATGTCATCCTCACAGCGACGGATTCTTGCGGGTTTTGGATGCTATATAAGGCACTGCGGACAGCATTTGGAGCCGTTTCCATGTCAGGCACGCTGATGTATGCTGCGCTTAACTCTGCTGTATAGGCTGTACTGTGTGCAGACTCACAAGTGGTTGTGCTGCTTAGTGAATGTGTATAGGGGGGTGCACACTTCTGTATGCTGTGCTGTACTCTGCTCTATAGGATGTGTCCAGACTCACAAGTCACAAGTGGCTGTGCTACTTAGTCAGTGTGTATAGGGGGTGCACGCTGCTGTATGCTGTGCTGTACTCTGCTGTTTAGGCTGTGTCCAGACTCACAAGTGGCTGTGCTACTTAGTCAATGTGTAAAGGGGGTGCACGCTGCTGTACTCTGCTGTATTGGCTGTGCTGTGTCCATCAGTAAGATATTCACATGCATATATAAGCCCTGTGACTCCACTCCACGCTGTTTGAATAGAGCTGCGTCTGCGACATCAAAAATAAAATTAAATAATTGTACGGTTTGTACTGTTTGGTGTGCTTTGTTTTGTTCATGTGCATATATATAGTCTAGGAACAAAAAAAAAGGCTCAAATTATGTGATTTTAGCTTTTTTGTAAAAATAAAAAAAAAAACAGTCGACGATTTAGAACCAAAACCAGCAAAAATGGTCCAGCGCACATCACTATATATAACCAAATTACAAGTTTTCCTTTTTTATAGAAGCAAGGTTTTATTTTTTTACTATGGCATTGTGCTTAATTATCAATTAAAAATATATATTTTTCTAAAGATATATCATCATTTCCTCCCCCTGATGAGCTTGTAATGCATTGTGACTCTACAATGAGATATTTATGTATTGCTATGCTTCAAGAAGATCACCTTCACAGTTTTAAATAGGGCTTATATATTGCAGTACCAGCGAAAACATGTGGTCAGTGACGAGTTGCGACAATGGGGCTAATTCAGCATTGCATAGTAGTACAATGCTGAACACAGATTCCCGATTATCGGTAATATGCGTGTGCGCAGACAGGGTCCAGCGTGATCGCATGCAGCCTCTGGGGCGGGGCGGAGATGGCCGGCGTTCCAAGAAAAGGGGGCATGTCGGGAGTGGAAAGGCCAGGGGCTGCATCCATGGTGCAGGTTCCTGGCCTTGCAAGCTGGCCAGCCTGCGTAACTGAGGCTTACTCAGCTGGCGGGCACCGTCCACCATCACGACTGATGGTCACGATGGTTATCCCAGCCTGCGACCTCAATCGCAGTGCTGGGATTGCAAATGCAGCAGGGGTGTCAAACACCTCCTGCTGCATTTGCATATTTGCAAGGACAGAATTGCAAAGCTGCTTGCGCACAGCTTTGCTATTCCAACCTGTGCTGAATAAGCCCCAATATCCTAAATGTCGTGTGGCTTCTTTTTTTCATAACTTCTGATAGTTTATTCCAAAATTGACAAATTTGGAGCACTAACTGGTTTTCTTACTGACATCTTTTCATTGCATCTCAGACCTGACCCCTTAGCAGTATTGTGTGTGTTTCTAATGGGACCTAGGTCCTCAAAAATAAATACATTCTACCCCTTTTTACAATAATAGTCACAGCTGCAAAAAAAGCTATCCTACTTTAGTGGACTAGTAGCTCTCCCCCATTCCTTACCAACAGTAAAACATATAGGGGTCTATGTACTAAGTCTTGGGAGAGAGAAAAAGGGGATGGAGATGAAATGCCAACCAATCAGCTCCTGTCATTTTGCAAACACCTTAAATTGTTATATATTGAGAGACAGGCAATACATCCAGATGTAGAAAAAGGGATAATACTCCGTCTTTTTGAATCCACTAATTGGTTTTTATTGCGACAACTTTAACAGCCTTTCTGGTCATGTCTTTCGTATTATCGCAGCATTAAGCCTGTTGATACGACCAGTTTGCCTATGTTTATGTAAAATAAAAAATTTTTATACATGTATTTTGCAACACAGAGTGGAAATGTTAAGTCATTTAGGGGTCTGTACCAACCAATCAGCTCCTGTCATTTTTCAAACACAGCCTGTAAAGTGACAGTTAGGAGCTGATTGGTTGGTACTTTATCTCCATCCACTTTGTTTCTTTCTAAAACGTAGTACATATACCCCTTACTCCCAATATACCTCGTGTTTTATCCCCCCTCCTCGTTTGTTGATGTTTTCGTCTGTTCTCTGTTCTACTTTTGTGAAAAATTCTATTTATTTGTGAATTGAATTCACAATTCTTCTGTTTTTCATACTCCTTGGCTGAAATTCTTATTGAAAATTATTTGAAACCAGACTATTTTGTTCTTTAAACTTAATTCACATGTGAGATGATCAGTACTTTAACCGCATTCTAATGATATGACGATTCCCGTGTCTATATTGGTCTTATGGTCTTAAGTATTTGATGTGATCTTTTTTCTGCCACTGTAATACTTGTCTAGTCTTTACTAGATTTAAAAATGTTGTATTTGTCATGTGCTAAATCTTTAAACTAAAACAGATTTGGGGGAAACAAAATATTTTTTTAACTGAAATCATTTGAGAAAAAAACCTTCCTTTACTTGTTATACTTGCAAACCTAGGAAATATATCTTAGAAAACAAATTTTTGAGGCACATTCACAATGATCTTATAGTTGATTGATTTTCTTCAGTCAAAACAAATTTACACTTTGGTACTGTAAATTCTATCAATTACTGAACATATTTTTAATGAATCTTAAAAACCAAACACAAGTCCCATAATCCCTGCTGAAATGCTGTCTAATAGAAAATGATACTAAAGGTATTTTAGCCTAACATCTAATATTCCCTAAAGCATATTGAATATCTGAAAGCATGACAAAGCTTGCTGGAGGCTTCAGGCTAGAATGCTATGTAGATACTCTCTGTTCTGCCAAATAAATCTTTAGTGACACTGATATCTGACCACCACACCCTCCAGTCATTACATATCTAATAGTGTAATTACATGGCATTAAAAATATTTGAATTATTTTGGCACAACATTTAAATCCCATTGCCATGGATTTTATGCTACATGCAAAAGTATAAAATACCCTACAAAGGAGAAACACCCTTTAGTCAAAATTCCAAACTGTCAAAAACCATTAAATGCACAACTATTCCTATATATTAGCAAGTCATATTTTGGAACTCATTCACATGTGTAAAGCTCTGTACAACTCCATGTTTAAATACCCTTGCAATCTCCATACAGCAGTGGTTCCCAAAATTTCTTGACTCACAGTACCCTAGAGTATCACCACGCCACAGCACCACGTTTGGGAACCACTGCAATACAGTAAACTCTCTTCTATATTATATTGCTACAGTTATATAATACTTTTGGAGAGGGTATCGCTACTTTCTACTTTTTTTTATTTAACTTTTTAATATTTGATACTACTGCTTGCATGGGGTAATGTACCTTTGAGTGTTACCCAGTATTGTTTCCATTTCCTGCGGTTAACAAGCTCCAGTTTTTTTTCCTTCTGAAGGGTGATTAGGGGTTTAAAGAAAAGCCACCCAGCTTTACGAACAACTCCTTGTTCTTTCTCAAACAGCAAATCAAGTTGTTCCAATGAACTGAGGGAGTCATTGCTTGAGTCTTCTGTTCCTGTCGATGTAGGAGCTTCCTCAACATTGGTTCTTTCCAATTCCAGCTCCCTCATGAAATTTTCATAGATATTCTGTCTCACAGCATCACTGCCTGTTGCACTTGTATACTCATTCCTTGGTGGCAATAGTGGTCCAGACCCTCCAGCCCACATCACACTGGAGAGATGTGGGGGGGAGCTTGTCTCTGCCGTAAAGCCATTAATTCCACTGTCAAAACATTCACTTGCATCCTTACATTTTGGTTCCTGGTGAGCAAATGGAGAACTACATATTAAGGCCAATTGTACAAGTCACTGTAGAAAAATACTAATATAAGCCTGCCACATTCTAGATTACAAAAATACAAGTAGATGACTCATACGTGATTTTGATGATCTCATATGGCCAATTAAAAAAAATAAAATACTGAAGATAACAGTGATAAAAACAAACTGGCCTTTCAGACATAGCTTTTCCATAACTGTATTTAAAGCCCAAGTCTCACTATACATACTGATGTATAGAGATTACAGTGTATCATACCATATATGTAATATGTAAAACTTACTAATAGAAACTGGTGGGTTTGTACAAAACAAAATGTCAAACTATCAATATAAAAATCAACAAATTTGTCCTTGCTCATTTGTTTACAGCTACATCTAATCCTGATTGCACATTTAAACTTGAGACCTACCTGCAGCTTTCTCTTCTTCCTTGAAAGACTGCCTGTCCAGTCACCAATGCGTCTCATTCGGCTTTTCAGTGTGTCTTTTTTAGATGTGTCTTCAGTTAAGGGCCTTGATTTCCTGCAAGGAAGGGTGTATGAGGAGTACTGAGTAGGTCCTCTATGCTGTGCTCTAGAGGGAACATCAATATCTGAGGCGAAGGAAACTCTATTATTTAGGGTATGATGGGCAGTTATGTATTCATCTGACAATCGACTTGAGGCTAAACCACCTTCTAAATCAGTATTGTATAACTCGCGAAGTGAAGAAAGAGAAGATCTCTGGTTGAAGAGTGCACTACTATCATTACCAATAAGTCCTCCATGTACACTTGTGTCTAAGGAACTCCTCGTAAGGTAAGATCCATCTAGGTCATTGATGTCCCTAGCGTTTCCCCAGGGGCAATCATACCATGAAGAATCGGAACTTAGTGAACTTCCTTTGCTTGATCTAAGTCCAGAATCGCTTGCTGACAGACCATGGTTTGTAGTATAATCCATACCAGAGTTTCTTCGGGGATCATGCTGGGTGATTTCCTTTGTTTCCATTGCAGGAGAGTACCTGAGTAATTGAACTGGTCCATCAGATTCTTCAGATGGCACATCATTTCCACTGTTATGGAATTCAACTCTTAGACAACCATCCAGCTTTCCAAGTGTTTTAATCAATACTTTTGGACTTTTTCTTTCTTCAGCTTGCAGTGCCGCAGACATACTGTCATGAATGTCATAACAGCTTAATATGTGCCCGTTGCATCCCCTGTGATCTCCTGAAGTCTCATATCCAACATAATGATACCCATTGTCCGGTAAATACGTGTTGTTATTTGCCTGGCAGCACTCTCCAGCCAGGTTAGATCTGTGCTTAGGATGAGTGCAAGTTTTAGAGCCCTTTAGCACAATATCCCCATGTCTTGATGAATATGGTGGATTGCTCTTGCACTGAGAGAGACAGGTTCTTGTTAATGAGCGCGATTTGTAGGTAGCACTGCTGTTGGTTCGACCCCACCCAGGAGAAGTCCAGGCATTCTCCTCTTTTCCATGAACACTATGTATTTTTAAAGAGCAGCTCTTTTGCTTAGCATCTGATAAAGAGCTACCACCTGGACTTCGGGACCCTTGAAGACTGTATTGACTTTCTGAGTTCCCCATATCTGCAAAAAACGAAAAACAGTTGCATTGTCTCTGTTACAGCACTGATAATAGTAAGGGTGATGAAACAAAAAACAGCTATCGTGACAAATAACTTAAGCTGGGTACACACTAAAGATGTGTGTACCCAGCGAAGTAGCCTACGGGATGACATATAGGGTGGTCCGTACACACTGGGCGATCTTGTGCCTTGTACCGCCCGATATGCCAGCCCCCTGCATAACGCTGCATGGGATCATCAGCAGCATTGCCTGATCTAACATGCAGTACATAAGATCAGGCAATGAGGCTGGCGACCCCACAAGAGAGCGCACTACACAATGTAGTGTATATACACTACACATTTTTAACAATTTGTTGTTCCGATGTGTCGGAATCGGCCAAATAATTTAAGATATCGTGTAGCGTGTAGAGGCCATTACATTTGAAGAAACTAGTGGTCTAGAGCGGTCATATAAAAAAAACTGTGGGTGGTAATTTATTTCTGAATATACATATATAGAAAAGAGGTTTAAGAAGACATGCGCCTGATAGTGTAGTATTTAAAAGAATAGTACCGAGTGCTCGTAAGAATAAGTGTGCGTACCAAAAATAAACACTTTTAAGCTTATCCGTGTTTCAGGGATGAGTAGTCCACACTGGATAAGTTTAGATGGGATGTCATCAACTTGATCACCTTAGGGGGAGCTTGTATAAGCTCATGGGAGAGAGCATTTTCTTTATATATTTACAAGCAGAAACATACATGGATCACAGCGATCTGTGTATGTTTCTGCCAAACTCTCAGATCACAGGCAGGTGTATTTTTTTCACGAGTTTTTACAGGAGAGTTTTCCCATCTCATGAGAGTTTAGAAACTCTCTGCTTGGTAAATTCCAGAATCCTATCTTCACCAGTAAAAAGGTTCTCGAGTTTTGTTGATGGTGAATTGAAGAGAGTTTGCTAATTCTCCAGTATTTTCCCGTAGCAAAGGAGATCTCTCTCCAGAGTTTGACATTAGTAAATTTGAGAGTGGGAAAAAATGCCCAAACTCTCCAGAGTTTGCAAACTCTCCCAAACTCTCAGCTTAGTAAATTTACCCCTTAGTCTCCGGTTAACCTATCGTGGAAATAATTCCCTGGTACAGATTAGCAGGTCTCCATTTGCAAATGCTGTCAGCAGATGTTTTTAATTACACAAACTTTTTAAAAATTAGCTGTCTCTCTATCAATACACACATTCACCACAACACAGTTAATCTTATTCCGTTGAAAGGCTAAAAAAGCACCCACAATAAAACAGAGGTGTCTGTGACGTAATTTACTTCCTATATGTAGCACTACCTAAAATGTATACTTCTATTAAACCTAGAGTATTCAACAAAATAGCTAACAACTTCAAGCTTTTTATATGATAACTGTAAGGGCCTACAGCAGATAATTCTTTTAAGTTAAAGTTTAACTTGCACCACTAATGTGAGGTTACCAGTACAAAAGTATTTGTGCCCGTTGTCATGCAGTACAGACTGTTGGAGTATTGGTTATACATTACTCTGACAGGCTCAAGTCTAGACACTAACTACTGTAGCTCTATTCTACTTTCAAAATCACAGTGGAGATAAGCATATCAGATCAAAGTACATGGCAATAATAGACTTTCACCAGGTTTGTTTTGCTTTACCTGCGTAACTGATGCTAGAACTGGGCACAAATCACAGTTGGTAAGGGCTCCATTGTCGTTTTCACAAATTATGGTGTGAAATATCCTATGGATAAAAAGAAGATTTCAAATGAGCAGAAGACATAGACCTTTGTCAGCTCCACATACTGTAGGTGTTACAGACAAAATCATTTATTTTTAAATCATATGATGCATAAATATACACTTTGATAAACTTTCTAACTGTCCTTGTTCATATGTTCTATGGAGACTAAATTGTAAGCTTTACTAGAATGCAAACAAACCATTTGAAAGAATATATTTTTCTTTGTTGGATATCTTAACTTACACCTTTCTTGGAGACTCCTGCTTACCGGGTGGCACTCCCAGCCACCCAGAAAAGTGGGCAAATCTCCCACACCCCCCTCCAGCCGTTCCCCCGTGGCCACCCACTTACAGAGCAGTGAGAGCACAAGTGGGTGGTCCAGGAGGCCGATGACGCGGTTTGTGCTGAATTCTTGTAAAACGGCGTAGGCAGGGCCATGATGACACGACCGTGCCACTACGCCCCCTGCACAGCCCACCTTTGCATCCGCCACGTCCCCTCTGTGCCAACCCGGCTGCAAAGTTGGCCAGTATGTCTTACAGTCTAAATATCTACCATACACTAGGGCAGTGGTTCCCAAACTCCATTCTCAAGGCACCATAACAGTCCAGGTTTTGAGGCTATCCATGCTTGAACACAGGTGGCTTAATTAGTAACTCGGTCAATTTGATTTAACCATCTGTGCTCAAGCATGAATAACCTTCAAACCTGGACTGTTAGAATGCCTTGAAGGCTGCATTTGGGATCCACTGCACTATAGTCTATGTTTGCTAGCAAGCAGCCAATTAACCTATCACTATGTTTTTGGGAGGACACCAAACCACTTGGAGGAAACCCACAGAAATGTGTGGAGAACATATAAAGGGCCTGATTCAGAGAAAAACATAATGCCAATATTTTTGCAGTACAAGCGACTGTTTGCTATTGCACATCTGCGAACATCACACTGCACATGCGCAATGATTGTTTTGCAATGTTTATTTAGAGGAACCATTCGCAAAGCGAGTGACAGGTAGTCAGCGTTTAGGGGTGGTAACGGAGGGTGGTTAGAAGAGCAGGCATGTATGACCATTTGAATGCTGTTACATGGGCATGCATTAATTAGTTATTGCAATCCCCTGTGCAGCAAGAGAGCACTGTGCGTGTCAGGAGAGCTGCAGTGGTTGCGGCTGGTCAGACAGGAGAAGGGGGACCGCTTTATTGGGGGAGTCCCCACCTCGTCTGAGATCCCAGGCTTGTGCTGACTAGCTTGGGGTGTTAATGCTTTGGCCGGAGAGACCTGGTGAAATGGTTCCCTGCCTGTAGCATTACACCCCAGCTAGATTCAAGTCCGGTGCTGGTTTTAAAAATGTGATAAACCCGGCAATTTTATCCACCTACTTTTAAAACTAGGACTGGCTCTGGGAGCCCAATGCTGGTTCCTAAAATACGAGGGAACCCTACACATTTTTTCCCCTATTTTTAGAACCAGGTCTGGGTCAGGAGCCCGAGACTGGTTATGCTTTTGGGTGGAGGGGGCACGTAATTTTTTT
Organism: Taudactylus pleione; assembly: GCA_031769625.1. Lineage (NCBI taxonomy): Eukaryota > Metazoa > Chordata > Amphibia > Anura > Myobatrachidae > Taudactylus > Taudactylus pleione. Next base: position 7,883,989 of record JAUIMM010000472.1, read on the forward strand.
TCAATTTAACCATTTAGTTACTTACACACACACACACACAAACAACCTGCACATATCTCACTGATATGTGCAGGCTGCTTGTTCGAGAGGGAAACACGGGCAGGAAACATGGGGATTAAATACGGGTAGGAATGATCACCATCAGGAAACACGATCCTCACAAACACAGTAGTTTTGTAAATTCCAAATTTATTTAAATAAAAACCTCCCAATTCTGATCGTTCCTAACTGTGTTTAAAAACAGACAGACATGGGTAGGACATGATTCTTAGTAAATTTACTCCTTAGTTTTAGTCGCTAATTTTAAAGGTTTAACCACTTAACTGACGATTTTTTTTTTCTAAAAACCGCTCCAAAATTGTTGTTGTTTTTTGATGAGTGAATTAGGTGAGGAACATCCATTTTAACTAATCCAAAATGGTTTCATTAAAAAAAAAATAATATTTTTTTTTTTTTTTTTAAGATTTGTTAAAAAAAATAATCTACTTTTAAAATAACTGAACATCGGAACCACCATCGGAACATTGCGACGTTCAATTTGAGACCATATACAGGAACCAGGTATGTCAGGGGCGTTAGGGGTAGGTTAAACTTATTTTTCCCCAGCGTCTGCTCAGTTCTGCAGGCGCTGGGTAGGGGGTCCAGCAGTGATCGGCAGCACAGCAGACAGAGGGGGAGAGGGTGCTGACAAGCAGAGGGACCTCTAAGAGCAGCAGCTGCGGGAAGATTCTCTTCCTGCAGCCGCCCTCATGTTTATCTGTCTGGACGAAATTTTACGTCCAGTACAGATAAAGAACTGCCTGGTGTGGACAGAAAATTATGTCCATGCCAGACAAGTGGTTAAAGTCACATTTTAGTATCTTTTTGTTGTTTTGTTTTAGTCAAGATTTAGTCAGTGGACCTCCGGTTTCATTTTAGTCTAATTTTAGTCAATGTTTTAATCATAATTTTTGCAAATAGTATAATGATACTGTAATGAATTATACTGAAGAACTTTTCTCTAAAATTCAACCTTAACTATGTATTTAGTAATCTAGGCTCAGTAGGCTGAGTGAGAATGTGTTACACACTGACTTAATGTAGTACTCCTCCTATATATCATATTCAAATGAATGCCTTAAGTTTGTTAGAACAAGAGCAAAATACAATCATATTTCCTTCACACAGGTCATATTTATTTTCTGCAAATAACTAGAACACATACCAGTTCTTTCAAAATGTAAAATAACCCTAATTCGATAGTAGTAGTATGTAGTAACCAGTCATCGTTTTGACAAAGATTTTAAATTTAGTTTAGTCTTAGGACCTCATTCAGTACGGATCGTAACTGCGATGACAAAAGTGAATTCGGATGCAACGCAGCTGCGAAAATATGCTAATGCCTGCCACAGATCAGCCAGCACAGAGACGCCCGCCGCTGCTTTATCACATCAGTACTATATATATATATATTAGCATGCAGGCGGGCACTCAATATGTGTAGGTAAACTGCCGGGGTGCCTGCCTGAAGGTTGTATATAACATGTCTCTTGCTCCATAGAACAAAGGTAGGCGGCACTCCTCCGGGCTTGGTAAAACAAGTAAGTGGTTTTAATCCAACATAAACCGACGTTTCAAGGCCTCAACGGCCTTTTTATCAAGGTGTAATCACACTGTGGAGTCAGTACACCAGACCTTCATCTCCGACTCCACAGACCTGCATAGAACAATAAAATACTAGATATGTACGACGTATATAATATACTATAACAGTGGTTTCCAAACTGTGCGCCTTGGGGCACATGCAGGGGTGCCACGAGTTGGGGGTCCAGGACCTGATCAAATTATTTATGGTCCATGAGACAGGGAAAACCAAAGCTGGTGGCTGCTAATCACAAAATATGTGCACAAACAGAATTGCAACCCTGTCCACCACCACATAACTGAACCTAAGGATTGCATATAACACAATTTACTTAATTTTATTAATTTTTGCAGAATGTCTTAATTAGAAACTTTGGGCCTAAGGATGCCGTGAAAAAAATGCTCATACTCAAGGACGCCGGGATTCCAAGAAAGTTTGGGAACCACTGTACTACAAGATTTGCACCATTTGAGTAAATGTTACTGTTTTCTATTTAATTCACTGAATTTTCCACTTGAAAGTGGAGTATTTAGCATTTGTTTGCAGTGTACCCCTGGCTTTGTGGCAATGCAGACAGAATACTGGGCATAAGGTAATTGTTTGTATTTCCATTCATAACTCTTTCTGACTCATAGGATTCAGAGAAATATATTAAGTGATCCAGCATGTAAACTTTCATTTGATTAATAGAGTTCTTATCTTGAATCCTAGAACTGAGAATTATAGGAAGGACAAGTAATCAGTAATCTACAAAACTTTCAGTGTAGCCTAGTCATAAAGGAAGTGCATATCCTGTTTATTATAAAGCAAGGAAGCCAGTGGGAATGTTGATACCACAATATTCTACGTTTCCCTTACTAAACAAATTTCAGCAATATTAAACAGCAGAAATATAAACACATTTAAAAATCCGTATCGGCGCCACTATTAGGTGCACTTAGGAGATCGCCCTGAGCGTCGCCCAGACGATGAATAAAATGACATCATATCACTCAATGTGTTTTTCTTTTTCTCGGCTGCCCAGCACTTAGTGTTAGGATGTAATATAAGACCTTATACCTTCCTAATTGACTGGCAATGGGGAAAAGGTGGCATGGCTTATCATATATATTAGCATGAGCACAGACCACAGTGCCTTTACTTAGCCGGCAGCGCTCTGAGCTGTGCACGGCCAGCGCTGGAGTTATAGCCGATGGGCACTGGAGTGTGCCCAGAGTCTAAAACCATACACAGGTCACCAGGAAAATGGGCGTGGCGGGCATTTTCAATGTACTGCGCATGCGCAAACGACGGGAAAATGGGCACTACGGACGTTTTTACAGCGCCGGACCACTGCGCCGATGTGGGACTCCGGAGAGGTAAGTATATTATATGTGCAGGGTGTGCGGCGCGGCCCCCCCCTGAACCCAAGGGCCAGTGCCCCGCACACCCTGCACCCATTAAAGATACGCCACTGTATGTATGTATGTATGTATGTATGTATGTGTGACCCTGCCTGTATGTGTATGTATGTGTGATCCTGCCTGTATGTGTATGTATGTGTGTGTATGATCCGTCCTGTATGTGTATGTGTGTGTGTATTTATGTATGTTTGAATGTATGTATGTATGTATGTGTGACCCTGCCTGTATGTATGTATGTATGCACGATCCTGTCTGTATATATGTGTTTCCCTGCAATGTATGTGTGTGAGCATATATAAATCTACAGTCAGGTGCATAAATATTGGGACATTGACAGAATTTTCATATTTTGGCCTCTATTCACCAACACAATGGCTTTGAAATGAAACAAACAAGATGTGCTTTAACTGCAGACATTCAGATTTAATTTGAGGGTAATTAAATCCAAATCAGGTGAACGGTGTAGGAATTACAACGGTTTCTATATGTGCCTCCCACTTTTTAAAGGGGCCAAAAGTAATGGGACAAACTAAACAATCCTAAATCTAACTTTCACTTTTTAATACTTTGTTGCAAATCCTTTGCAGGCAATTACAGCCTGAAGTCTGGAACGCATAGACATCACCAGACGCTGGGTTTCATCCCTGGTGATGCTCTGCCAGGCCTCTACTGCAAATGTCTTCAGTTCCGGCTTGTTCTTGGGGCATTTTCCATTCAGTTTTGTCTTCATCAAGTGAAATGCATGCTCAATCGGATTCAGGTCAGGGGATTGACTTGGCCATTGCATAATATTCCACTTTTTAGCCTTAAAAAACTCTTTGGTTGCTTTTGCAGTATGCTTCGGGTCATTGTCCATCTGCACTGTGAAGCGCCGTCCAATGAGTTCTGAAGCATTTGACTGAATATGAGCATATAATATTGCCCGAAACACTTCAGAATTCATTCTGCTGCTTTTGTCAGCAGTCACATCATTAATAAATACAAGGGAACCAGTTCCATTGGCAGCCATACATGCCCACGCCATGACACTACCACCACCATGCTTCACTGATGAGGTGGTATGTTTTGGATCATGAGCAGTTCCTTTCCTTCTCCATACTCTTCTCTTCCCATCACTCTGGTACAAGTTGATCTTTGTCTCATCTGTCCATAGGATGTTGTTCCAGAACTGTAATGGCTTTTTTAGATGTTGTTTGGCAAGCTCTAATCTGATCTTCCTGTTTTTGTGGCTCACCAATGGTTTGCATCTTGTGGTGAACCCTCTATATTCACTCTTGTGAAGTCTTCTCTTGATTGTTGACTTTGACACATATACACCTACCTCCTGGAGAGTGTTCTTGATTTGGCCAACTGTTGTGAAAGGGTTTTTCTTCACCAGGGAAATAATTCTTCTGTCATCCACCACAGTTGTTTTACGTGGTCTTCCGGGTCTTTTGGTGTTGCTGAGCTCTCCGGTGCGTTCTTTCTTTTTAAGAATGTTCCAAACAGTTGATTTGGCCACACCTAATGTTTTTACTACCTCTCTGATGGGTTTGTTTTGATTTTTCAGCCTAATGATGGCTTGATTCACTAATAGTGACAGCTCTTTGGATCTCATATTGAGAGTCGACAGCAACTGATTCCAAATGTAAATGTCACACCTAGAATCAACTCCAGACCTTTTATCTGCTTAATTGATAATGAAATAACGAGGGAATGGCCCACACCTGTCCATGAAATAGCTTTTGAGTTGATAGTCCCATTACTTTTGGCCCCTTAAAAAGTGGGAGGCACATATAGAAACCGTTGTAATTCCTACACCGTTCACCTGATTTGGATGTAATTACCCTCAAATTAAATCTGAAAGTCTGCAGTTAAAGCACATCATAAATATTGGGACATTGACAGAATTTTCATATTTTGGCCTCTATTCACCACCACAATGGCTTTGAAATGAAACAAACAAGATGTGCTTTAACGGTAAAAGGTCTGGAGTTGATTCTAGGTGTGACATTTGCATTTGGAATCAGTTGCTGTCGACTCTCAATACGAGATCCAAAGAGCTGTCACTATTAGTGAATCAAGCCATCATTAGGCTGAAAAATCAAAACAAACCCATCAGAGAGGTAGTAAAAACATTAGGTGTGGCCAAATCAACTGTTTGGAACATTCTTAAAAAGAAAGAACGCACCGGAGAGCTCAGCAACACCAAAAGACCCGGAAGACCACAGAAAACAACTGTGGTGGATGACAGAAGAATTATTTCCCTGGTGAAGAAAAACCCCTTCACAACAGTTGGCCAAATCAAGAACACTCTTCAGGAGGTAGGTGTATATGTGTCAAAGTCAACAATCAAAAGAAGACTTCACAAGAGTGAAATTAGAGGGTTCACCACAAGATGCAAACCATTGGTGAGCCACAAAAACAGGAAGACCAGATTAGGGTTTGCCAAACAACATCTAAAAAAGCCATTACAGTTCTGGAACAACATCCTATTGACAGAAGAGACAAAGATCAACTTGTACCAGAGAGAGGGGAAGAGAAGAGAAGGAATGGAACTGCTCATGATCCAAAACATACCACCTCATCAGTCAAGCATGGTGGTGGTAGTGTCATGGCATGGGCATGTATGTCTGCCAATGGAACTGGTTCCCTTGTATTTATTGATGATGTGACTGCTGACAAAAGCAGCAGAATGAATTCTGAAGTGTTTCGGGCAATATTATATGCTCATATTCAGTCAAATGCTTCAGAACTCATTGGACGGCGCTTCACAGTGCAGATGGACAATGACCCAAAGCATACTGCAAAAGCAACCAAAGAGTTTTTTAAGGCTAAAAAGTGGAATGTTATGCAATGGCCAAGTCAATCCCCTGACCTGAATCCGATTGAGCTTGCATTTCACTTGATGAAGACAAAACTGAAGGGAAAATGCCCCAAGAACAAGCCAGAACTGAAGACATTTGCAGTAGAGGCCTGGCAGAGCATCACCAGGGATGAAATCCAGCATCTGGTGATGTCTATATATACACACATGAAAATATGAGATATGGTAAGAACTTACCCTTGTTATCTCTATTTCTACAAAGTCCATAGGGTTCCACAGGATACCTTGGGGTATAGGTGTGACGTCAGTCGCAGGGCACCAAAGAATTAAGCTTTCAGCCTCCCAGGATGCACTAGGTCCCCCTCCTATACCCCGCCCCCGGGCCAAGGCACCTCAGTTAGTTACCAAGCCATAGGCCGGAGGAGGAGAAGGAAGAGAGAGAACAAAGATCTGGACACATACAAGAATCACATTCTCACCAGAGGGAGACGGAAAACCGGTGACCAGAGCAAAGCCCATCTGCAGCACAGGTGCGACAGGGCGGGAGTCCTGTGGAACCCTATGGACTTTGTAGAAATAGAGATAACAAGGGTAAGTTCTTACCATATCTCATATTTTCTACTTCAGGGTCCATAGGGTATCCACAGGATACCTTGGGGATGTCCCAAAGCAGTATCCTTTAAGGGTGGGGACGCTCCTGTGCAGAAAGGAGAATCCGCCGCCCGAAGGAAGCATCCTGAGAGGCGAAGGTGTCAAACCTGTAATACCTCACGAAGGTATGGACAGAAGACCACGTAGCAGCCTTGCAGATCTGAACTGCCGAGGCACCACGTCGAGCTGCCCACGAAGGACCCACAGACCTAGTGGAATGAGCCTTCAGAGAAGGAGGGACCGGTAGGCCTTCATGAAGATAAGCTTCAGAAATAGCCATACGGATCCAGGCTGCCAAAGTTTGCTTTGAAGCAGGCCAACCCTTTTTACAGAAGCCATAGAGGACAACAAAGCGTCCGACTTCCTAAACAAAGAAGTGCGGTCAACATAAGTCCTTAAGGCCCGCACAACATCCAAAGAGGCCTCACCCACGGAAAGACCCGGTGAGTTAAAGGCCGGAACAACTATTTCCTCGTTAACATGAAACTGGGAAACAACTTTGGGAAGAAACTGGGGCCGAGTGCGGAGCACTGCCCTGTTCCCATGAAAAACCAAGAAAGGGGGTCTACAAGAAAGAGCCCCTAACTCAGAAACACGTCTGGCTGAAGCAACGGCCAGAAGGAAAACAGTCTTAGCTGTTAGCCATTTAATATCCACTGAGCCCAGTGGTTCAAACGGCGGTCCTTGGAGAGCCCTCAGGACCACAGCCAAATCCCAAGGCGCCACAGGTGGAACAAAGGGCGGCTGAATACGGAGAACACCTTGCATAAAGGTGCGCACATCCGGGATTGTAGCAATCCTACGGTGAAACCAGACAGATAGGGCCGAAACCTGTACCTTCAAAGAAGCAAGGCGAAGCCCATGATCTAGTCCCGCTTGCAGGAAGGCGAGAATCCGAGACAGACGAAACTCCCGCGGTGCATAACCTCTCGGTCGACACCACTGGAAGAACGTATGCCACACGCGATGGTATATCCTCGCGGAAGACGGTTTCCGAGCTCGTAACATGGTACGCACCACAGAGCTGGAAAACCCCCAGGACCTCAGCATGGCCGTCTCAACAGCCACGCCGCCAAAGACAGCCGAGTCAGGTCCGGGTGAAGACAAGGACCCTGAGACAGAAGGTCCGGTCGTAGCGGCAACCGCAGAGGACTGTCCACGGACAGACCCTGAAGGTCTGAGAACCAGTGCCGTCTGGGCCACGCGGGAGCTATCAACAGGAGCGTCCCTCCTTCCTGTTTGAATTTCCGGATTACCCGTGGAAGAAGGGAGACCGGAGGGAACAGGTATGCGAACCTGAACGTCCACCGGACGGACAGAGCATCCACCAGAGACGCCCCTTCGTCTCTTGTGCGAGACCCGTACACCGGCAACTTGTTGTTGTGCCGGGACGCCATGAGGTCGATTTCTGGAAGACCCCACCTGTCCACCAGTAGTTGAAAAACGTCCGGGTGCAGGGACCATTCCCCTGGATGAACGTCCTGGCGACTTAGAAAGTCCGCCTCCCAATTTAGCACTCCCGGGATGAAGACCGCTGATATGGCCGGAAGATTGCGCTCCGCCCAAACCAGGATCCGAGAGACCTCTACGAGAGCCGCCCGACTGCGAGTTCCTCCTTGCCTGTTTATGTAGGCCACGGTGGTAGCATTGTCCGACTGGACCTGCACCGGGTGACCCTGGAGAAACCGCTGTGCCTGCAGGAGAGCATTGAAGACCGCACGGAGTTCCAAGATATTTATTGGAAGCTCCGCTTCTGTCGGTGTCCACCTGCCCTGGAACAAGTGTGGACCCGAAACTGCTCCCCAGCCCCGAAGACTGGCGTCCGTTGTCAACAGGACCCAATTTGGAACCCAGAACGGACGTCCCTTGTTGAGGTGGGTCGTCTTTAACCACCACGCAAGGGACAGGCGAACCTCCGGGGTGAGCACAATCGTCTGGAACTTCAGAGACTGAGGCAGCCCGTTCCACTTGGACAGGATCAGGTGCTGCAGAGGTCTGGAGTGAAACTGGGCGTATTCCACCATGTCGAACACCGACACCATGGAGCCCAGTAACCTCATCGCCGAGTGTAAGGACACCCGGCGGCTGTGCAGACAACTGCGCACCCTTGACTGTAAAGCAGAGATCTTGTCCTCCGTCACGAAGATCCTTTGCTGTCCCGAGTCCAATAAGGCTCCAAGATGCAGAATCCTCCGAGACGGGATTAGAGTGGACTTCTGCCAGTTGATTAGCCAGCCGTGCCATTGCAGCAGTGCAATGGTCAGGTCCAAGTGGTGTAACAGGAGCTCTGGAGATCCTGCCACCAATAACAGGTCGTCCAAGTACGGCAACATGCGGACTCCTTGCAGCCGCAGAGAAGCCGCCATGACCGCCATAGCGTCCTGTAAGTTCAATGACACCATGTAGTCCCCAGGTTCCAGCGCCAGAATGATGGACCGTAGGGTCTCCATCCGAAACTTCGGGACCCGCAAAGACTTGTTGAGTGCTTTGAGGTTGAGAATCGGACGATATGACCCATTGGGGTTCTGTACCAAAAATAGATTTGAATAGAAACCCTGGCCCCTCTGGGAGAATGGAACAGGCACTATAACTCCAGCCTGGAGCATAGTGTGCAATACCTTCCGCAGCTCCGTAGCCTTGTTCCGGTCTGATGGTAGACCCGTGGTGAAGAATCGAGCCGGGGGTCTGTGCCGGAAGGAGAGGGCGTACCCGTGAGAGACCACCTCCAGAACCCAAGTGTCTGTCGTAGTGAACGACCAACACCGGGAGAACTGCAGCAGGCGGCCTCCCACCCTGGGATCCCCCAAGGGGAGACCCGGACCGTCAGGCCGCAGGCTTGTCATCTGGCTTGGGGGCCGGACGTCTGGTACTCCATGCCTGTTTCCGGGGCTTGACCGATTTCTTAGGGCCAGCCTGTCGAGGAAACGACTGTGGTTTGGCCCTGCCCTGGGCCCTAGATGACCGAAAGGACGATGGTCCAGAACCAGAAGGAGCAGCGGCCAACGGGAGACAAGCAGATTTGGCTGCCGCCAGCGTGGCCACAATCTTATCCAGATCCGGACCGAAGAGAACTTCTCCGGTAAACGGCAACGCTTCCAGACCTTTCTTGGATCTGCGTCCGCCTTCCAGGATCGCAGCCACAAGGTGCGACGAGCAGCTACCGCTGCTGAAGAAATTCTAGACACCAGAGTACTAATGTCTAGAGCCGCCTCGTTGATGTAGGTGGCCGAATCACGGAGATTGCCAATCAACTCCGCCTGTTCGGCCGGACAGTCGGATTCAAAAGAAGCCTCTAATGAATCCGCCCAGCGCTCCATCGCTCTGGCAACCCAGCAAATGGCCATAGCCGGCCGTGCTGCCCCCCCTGCAAGGGAATAAGCGGACTTCAGGCAGATTTCTACCTTGCGGTCCGTAGCATCCTTAAGGGAGGACATGGATGGCATCGGCAATGTGGCACTACGGACAAGACGGGTCACGTGAGAATCCACCTGTGGAGGGGATTCACACTTAGCAAAATAATTATCCGCGAACGGATAAGCCACCGCCAGGCGTCTCTGCGGCTGGTATCTTTTGCCAGGTTGTTTCCACGCCTCCTCTAAATGGTCCACCAACTGACCCGAAAGAGGAAAGACTGTGGCATCGCCCTTCACATCTTTGAAAAAGGCATACTTAGATTTAGCCGCTGGGGGAACTTCGTCCTCAATCACCAAGGCTGTGCGGACCGCCCGAATAAGTCCAGGAATATATACTTTGGACTTAGCATCAGCGTCCTTAGTATGGAAAGGTTCCTGATCGTAAGGATCCAGAATCTCCCCATCATCAGACGTCCCTTCGTCATCCTCCTAAGGAGCGGACAGAGACGCCACCGGCCTTTTATGAGGCCGCATCACAGACTCCCCTTGCAACACATCCGACAAGTGCTGTACAGAACTCGTCAGGGAGTTAACCCACGCTGGCTCCTGAGAACCCGGGAGCGGGGAAATAGGGAGACTGTGGGGTACCACCAATTGTCGTGGGAACCCCTGCATGGGTGACGACACCACAGACTGCTGGGACAAACCCATCGGAGTAAACGCGGGCTGCGGAGCTAACTGGCCCACTAAAGCTGTTAACGCCTGAGTGAAACAAGCCCAGGGCGGCTCCTGTACCGGTGCTGTAACCGTAATAGGCCGCGCCATGGACAAACACTGCCGGCAAAGGCCCTCCGCGCTACCCTCCCCCTCCGCTAACGGTACTTTGCACGTGGTACACTGTAGCCGGAGGGGAAAATCACTTTCAGACATGATGGCACCACGTATGTGACCTCTCTCACCAAATAAGTATTAAATAGGCGAGAGACCACCCTGCAGCACCGCACCGCAAGGGCTTTAGCAGAAAGAACAGGGACAGTAATAAAGCTGACAGTTTAGAGAAGAAAAGTTACAGGCAGCGCTAGCACAGTCACATACAATGCAGAGAAATAACAATTCCTGCACTAACAGCGCTGATCACTCAACTACACAGACACAGGGCCTGGTAGGACACAGCGCTGCATACACAGACCTGAGCCACAGCGGAGGAGAGGTATGCGGGGGGACCCAGACCACGATGCTTCCTTCCAGACTTCCAGCAGCGTTCACCATACGTTGCAGAGAAGATGGCCGCCGAGGAGCAGAGAGAAGCTGGCCTGGGGGAGGAGCGCTGACACAGGACCAGTCAGCACAGTGCAGAGAGGGCTGTGTGCAGCGGGGGAGGCGCCGGCTGTGAGACAGGGAAGGCGCGCTCCCCTGGCATGCATTTAACCCCTGGGACGCCGCAGCACTACCGCTCTGCTGCGGTCCGCTGTCCCAGGGGGTAGTGGAAGCGCAGGTTGGTCGCCTGGCTCCACGCTGCAGCCAGTCCCCAGGGAGCCCCCTGCCTGGGGACTTAGGACCATGTGATCAGCGGGGACCCACCGCGGGACCCCGCTGCTTACCTCTGTCCCCCTTGAATCCGGCCATGGTCCGGAACATCTGGGGTCACCGCTAGCTGTGACCCCGGACGCCCACCAGCATCCCCGGATCAGTACCGGCGTTCTGGTACCGGCGGGGTGTAGGGAAGACAGCATGGACGTCAGGACTGACTGTCCATGCTGTTCATCCAGATGTGCAGCCACAGCTGCATGAAGAAAAAGCTTCAGGGGCTCTTCTAGCTCCCACTCCAACAGGTGCACCCGACTCCGGCCGGGCACCAAACTAAACTGAGGTGCCTTGGCCCGGGGGCGGGGTATAGGAGGGGGACCTAGTGCATCCTGGGAGGCTGAAAGCTTAACTCTTTGGTGCCCTGCGACTGACGTCACACCTATACCCCAAGGTATCCTGTGGATACCCTATGGACCCTGAAGTAGAAAATATTTTTATCATGTGATTGATGGTTCGGCTCTCTGGTCGGGGCTATGGAGGAGGCTGCACTGACATCAGATCAACTTCTGACTGGACATTGGAATTTATTTGTTGAAAGAAAAGCATGTGTTGCGCATAATTTTTCTAATGTTTATATATATATATATATATATATATATATATAGTCAAACGATCCGGCACTCCCACACAGAATGTAATGGCAGCTGAGTGCCTCCACAATGCGGTCACGCACAAAGATATCGGCAGGAGAGTGGCACTCACGGCACATCAGGTAGAAGAAATGGACACACACTAAGGGCCAAATGTAATAGGTAGTCTGTTTTGGTAAATTGCGAGTTTGGTGCTAAACACGCAATTTTTCACAACTCTCCAATGTTATAGGGTGTCTGGTCACTAAACTCGCATTTTTCAGAGTTACTAAAACTCTCCATTCTCAAACTCGCATCCAGATGTTTTCACATTGAAAACAATCAACTCGCCCGATGTAATAGAGTGTCTGTTTCAGACTCGCAAAAAAAAGATTACCAAAAGTCCCCAAATAATAGACCTGCTTCAGGCTAGCGAGTACATCCTGAGCAGGTCAGATTAACACAGAAACATGCACATATCCATGAGATATGTACATGTTTCTGTGTGTACTTATGTTAAATGTTTTTAATTTTAAAAAAATGACGTGCACCCCCTCCCCAAAAGCATAACCAGCCCCGGGCTTTATAAAGCCTGTTCTGGTTCTAAAAATACAGGGGCCAAAATGCTTAGGGGGCCCCTGTATATTAAGAACCAGCACAGGGCTTTGTTGAGCTGGTCCTGGTTCTGGAAAATCAGGGGACAAAACGAGTAGGGGTCCCCTGAAAATTCCAGAACCAGCACCGAACTCTGTCTAGCGGGGGGGATAATGCCACAGCCAGGGAAAACCTTTCAGCGGTTTCCCCGGCCAAAGCATTACCCCTGACCGCTAGTCAGTCCAGGCCGGGGATCCCTGGGGAGTTGGGTACCCCCACAATAAAGGGGTACCCCTCTCCAGGGCACCCCAGGCCTAGACTGATAGCCCAGGGCTATCCCCGGCACCCTAGGGCGGTGGGTGCCGGGTTGATAGTGTAAAGTGTAAAATTAAATTTTCCATATTGTCTTTATTTGTAGAACCACAAGTACCAGCAAGCCTCCCCTGCATGCTGGTATTTGGAGAACCACAAATACCAGCATGCGGGGCATTACGGGCCCGCTGGCACTTGTAGTTCCACAACTAAAGAAATACGTAAATAAACAAACTGACACCGTGAAAGTATAATTTTAATAAAACATACATTCACACTCACACTCACTCACCTAGTATCCGAAGTAATCCATAGGGATGTACCTGAAAAAAAAATCCATACTCACCTCTCCTATGCGTCGATCACGTCCTCTTCTGCAAGTAGTATGTGTGAGTGTGAATGTATGTTTTATTAAAATTATACTTTCACGGTGTCAGTTTGTTTATTTACGTATTTCTTTAGTTGTGGAACTACAAGTGCCAGCGGGCCCGTAATGCCCCGCTTGCTGGTATTTGTGGTTCTCCAAATACCAGCATGCAGGGGAGGCTTGCTGGTAGGTGTGGTTCTACAAATAAAGACAATATGGAAAATTTAATTTTACACTTTACACTAACACTATCAACCCGGCACCCACCGCCCTAGGGTGCCGGGGATAGCCCCATCAGTCTAGGCCTGGGGTGCCCTGGAGAGGGGTACCCCTTTATTGGGGGGGTACCCAACTCCCCAGGGATCCCCGGCCTGGACTGACTAGCGGTCAGGGGTAATGCTTTGGCCGGGGAAACCGCTGAAAGGTTTTCCCTGGCTGTGGCATTATCCCCCCGCTAGACAGAGTTCGGTGCTGGTTCTGGAATTTTCAGGGGACCCCTACTCGTTTTGTCCCCTGATTTTCCAGAACCAGGACCAGCTCAACAAAGCCCTGTGCTGGTTCTTAATATACAGGGGCCCCCTAAGCATTTTGGCCCCTGTATTTTTAGAACCAGAACAGGCTTTATAAAGCCCGGGGCTGGTTATGCTTTTGGGGAGGGGGTGCACGTTTTTTTTTTTTAACACACACAGAAACCATCACGGATCTCACTGATCTGTGAAGGCTTCTCTAACACTCGCACCTTTTAATGCTACTCGCATTAAAAGGTGTCAGTTTACATAGTCCTAAACTCGCCTGCACTCGCAAATGCAGTAGCCTCGAGCTGAAAAGTTCGCAGGCTATTGAATTTGCGAGTTTCAGTACAAACTCGCACTTTTTAAAAGTGCGAGAAAGTGCGAGAAAGTGCGAGTTTGTACTGTTACTAAAACTGACTACCTATTACATTTGGCCCTTTGTGTTTGTGTAATATCTTCTACTTGATGTGCCATGAGTATGTGTGTGTGTGTGTGTGTGAAGACGAGGTGAGTATAATGTACCAGTGAGTGCTGCCTTTTCCTCACTTTTGTGTGAATGTTAGCAAACATTAGGAGGGCACCAGGGCAGGATATTAGCTGTATATATATTTAAGCTCTTAAGACTTGTGCAAATTTTACATAAATCTAGATTTTAACCTGAAAGAATTGTTACTATTGGATACAATATGTTAAAACCTATTGCCATTCATGATAATTGAAAGACACTTTATTAAATATTCCTTCCCTGCACATCCCTTGAGTTCAGTTACACCCAGTGTCCAGACACATCTCAGGGTGTACCAAAAAGGAATAGATTTTGTTTGCCTTACTGCTGGTATAAATATTTTGTTCATGGTTCCTAGGGGTATATTTACTAAAGTGAGTTTTTAGAAGTGGAGATGTTGCCCATAGCAACCAATCAAATTCTACTTAACATTTAACTAGCACCTTCTAGAAGATAATAGCTAGAATCTGATTGGTTGCTATGGGCAACATTCCCACTTCAAAAAACTCTCACTTAAGTAAATATACCCCCTAGTGTCATTCACAAGAAGTTTCCAATGTAATAAATAAAGGAGCTCCCCCGCCAGCCATGTCTTGGATATTATTACCTTGGCTGACATCACCAAATTAAATATATAATGATAAAATTTTTATTTGAAAATTGTTCAAGAAAAAAAACATAATAAACAGAACTTAGGACCAATAAGGGGGAGTATTGGCAAAGTGTTGCGAACACAGGGCCTGATTCAGAGCCAGACGCTTTGAAAGAGCACTCGCTCTGAATCAGGGCGGTTTTTTTTTTTGGTGCGGCCTCCGGGCTGCTCACATAGCTGTGGGTGACCATCGCGACCATCGGGCCTTGCGACGAGACCCTTGCGGTAGGGTCTCGTTTCCGCAAGCCCCAGTGAGCTTCTGGCTCTTAAAAGAGCCGGAAGCTCACCACTGACTCGTGATGTCAGTGGGGCCGCCCCCAAACGTCGGGAACACCTCCGTTTGGCCAGCCACCCCCCCTGCCCGCCTCCAAAGTGGTGCGAGCTGTCGATCAAATAGACAGCCGCCCCCTTTTGGTGCGAGACCCGGAGCGACGGAGCACCCGTCGCTAGCCGGGTGTCGCGCATGCGCACGTCAGAGCCAGCTCTGGCGTGCACATGCGCAGTGGCCAAACATCGACCCGCTCGTGAGCGCATAACGTTTGCAAGCGGGTCTGAATCAGGCCCACAGTTCTATACTTGTACCTACAACCCAAAAACTTCAGTACATTCCTATAATAAGTGCAATCCACTGCTCCACTTTTAGGACAAATAAGCTGGTTACACACATACGATATATTGTACAATATATCGTACTGTTGCTTATATTTAATTAATGTGCATTTCTTTATTGCATATTCACATATGTATTTGTGACGCATTGGATAAATATTCAATATAGTACATTTTATGGTTAGGAAGGGCCAAAGCTCCCAAACCCTTTGATCTATATAGTGTACCCAGTCTAACTTTGGCCTTTTTATCAACTTAAACAAAAGATTACAGTAGACTATTAAAGAAAGTAATGAGAATACAGAGAGGGGAGTGCTGCAAAAAAGAGAGAGATATAAAGGAGAAATAATCATTTTAAATAGGTTAGTACTACGAGGTACTGTATGTTTGAGTTTTCTCCACTTATGCAAATTTAGTTTAACAGTGTCAATATTAAACCAGTCCATGGGGTCATGGGTCAAAGCTACAAGTACTTAACCACAAGATCTACTGCAACAGATGCTGATAAGATGCATTCTCTGGATTGGGACCACTCAGTGGGAATATGCTGGAAATAATCCATTTGATGTTGAGGCCAGAAAACCACAGAAAGGTGTGTATAGTGTATAAAAACTGCTGTAGGGAGCTGTGACGGTCAAGTAATAACCAAAGTATGCAAGTTACACACGCCAAGGGTTCCATAAAAAGTGTAAATAACGTGGGTGACAATTGGCACCCGACCAACCAAGACCAATGTCTAACCATTAACACAAACTCTCCTTGTCACAGCCTAATACAGCAATTGTATTCAATGGAGAAAACCAATGCCAACACCAAAATGATGAAGCACCACCATAGATACCACCATCATTTTTTATTCTTAGAAAAAAATATTTTTATATTCTTATAAATATATATTTAACATTACTAAGCTCTGAAAAGTGATAAACTGGAGAGTGATAAATGACCAGCCACTCAGCTCCCAACTGTCATGTTACAGGCTGTATTTGAAAAATGACAGGTGGGAGCTGATTGGCTGGTGGTTTATCACTCTCCAGTTTATCACTTTTCAGAGCTTAGCACATCTGGCCCATTGTGTGATATATTTTTATTGAGTTTTTGTGATGTAATTGTAATAGGTTTTATATGTGATGAAGTACATTTTTTTTTAATTTGTGATACTGATGGGTGCATCCAAGACCACCACCACTAAAGCCCCCTCCCCAGCTTCCCGGGACATCTGAAGATGGGGAAAAAGGTGTTGGAGGTTATAGATAGAATATATGACAGGCAAATCAACTATCTAATCTGGATGAACAGTTGGAGCAATGACAGAACTTAGTATAATTGCAAAACGCTTGGCAAGATTTTTCATGTTGGTATTAAGTAATGATATTGGGTGGTACAATCCAGTAAATAAAGGGTACTTGCCCAGTTTGGGCAGCACATCATATGTAGTAAGCCACTATTATTTCCTTATGCTAATGCGAGTTTTTTCAGCCATAACCGAAACTATCATCATTAATATAGACACTTGCCCCTGCCCCATGCTGGGTGCAAAAGATCTGTCAGAAGCAGGCTTTCCTTCATCGCATATGCACCTCACAACAGCAGGGAACTTATCATTTGCTATTTTCATGGGAGAAGTAAGGTATATCCAGACGCACAGAGGTGATGCAGATTGCACTGCGTGCACAGAAAAAACTGCATATAATCACCCGGATGTACAATTGTATGCATATCTGTGGTTGGAGTGCCCCCATCCGTGCGTTTTGATACCTGTCATCGCCATAAACTCTGCAACACTTGCAATGCCATTGCCACGCCCCTATCTGAGATCTGCCTATGTGAGAGTGCCCCATTACCACCCAGTTACATCCATTCAGTCCAATTAAAGAAGCAAATAAGTTGCATACACTTAACTCTGGACCATTCGCAGTGCGAAAGCAAGCAAGATACATCCGCAAAGCAGATCCTACATTCACCCAATAGTAACCATATAATAGCATGTGAGCACAAAGTGCTATCCAGCATACTCATCGTTTCTATATTAACCAGCAAAATGACAAGTCACATTTTATCATTACAATCTTTCTTTGTTGACTACAAGCAACGACAAGAAGTTTCTTATTTCTGCATGTTGTTTTAATCCTCTCCCTGCATGGAATGTAATTTAAATATCCAGCTATGCAAGTTGAATAAAATAGGTACACACAGAACTCTATCTGACAATAAAGAACATATGTATATTACTTTAATTTCCTGTTATCTATTAAATACTTATTAGTTGAGGCATAAACTCGGAAAAAAGCAATTTAGTCAAAATGTGATCTGTATATACTACTTTCTAACTCTAGATAGATTATGCCTTCATTTTACTCATTGTCAGGCATTCTATACATTTAAAGAAAATAAGTGAATATCAGCACGTTATATTTATTATATAATGAACAACATCTGCATATTTTGCACATGGTTTAAGAAAACCGAAATCATCACTCTGGTAGCAGCCACTGGTGGATTGTTGGAGTGTCTCACCTTAGACTGAGGGCCTGATTCAGTACGGATCGCAACAGCGATTACGCACACAGTCCCACTACCAAGATATGCTAATCGTCTGCGATCGCTATGCCGTTGCAGCACAACATAAGGACGCCCACCTTACCTTACACACTTCCGTAATACTTAGCAAGACTGCGACACCATCGGTAACATCGAGTACAATCGCAGGCTCACGCACACTTGCACTAGCTCTGATCGTACTCAGGAATTGCTAACCCTGTTGCATGCAGTGAGTACACAGGCTGCGTATGGCTGCGCAGTGACTAATATATGCACGCCCCTGTAATGGTTTGAAACGCAGTGGCACGCCTGCGTTTCGCCGACCCCCCCAGTCACCTCCCCCAAACAGTACTTCCTGTCAATCACTCTGCGTCTGATCGCAGTGGAATGTTCCCGCACACGCACTACGATGCATACGCAAAACTTAACAACCGGCTGATTGCCTGCGTAATCGCAACTGTTATCCTTGCTGAATCAGGCCCTTAGCTAATTAAAAAGGTGCTTCCCATCAACACTGAATTGCCAAATGTAATAAACGTGTAAATGAATGGGTTTTGTTTGTATACAATGTACATTCCAGCACATGAGCTTCATTTGTTGCACAAGGTGGCTTTTAAACAGCTGCACAAAGATCATGATGCCAGTGCCAAAATGTTACAAGTTACAACTACATCTTAGGACTGCTGTTAACCCAGATATAAGGCTCTAGAGTGGATTTAGTGCTTCAATTATGCAGTACTACTGTAACACATATTTTATATAGAGGTATAATGAAAATATGCAAACAAACTATTTTTACACCTTACATTTTAAATGTCTGTAAATGCAGTAATAATAATACTAATAATAATAAATGCTCAGTGACGTAGCCGAAGCCATCAGTTTAAAAAATGTGCTTAACATTTGCCTTCTGGTTGTTATTAAAATCTGGGTGGGTAGAAACCAGATGGGAAAAGGCAGGAAGTTGGTACGGGTGAATGCAAAAGTAATAGGCAAGGAAATAACACTTCAACATATATTTAGCAGAAGTTTGCTGCTCCGTTAGACACTACTGTCTCTGGAAAACACCCTGACCAGGCCTCAAACAAAACCTATATTAGGCTATAGCCATATTATCAGATGGCACAGGTTAAATCTATAATTGTCACTGAAGGGTGCCCTATTTATCATATAGTTTTAAGTGTATTTATTTTGTTGATGTTTAATAGTAAGATATGGGTTTATTTTGGTACAAACAACCATTTTCATACTCTGAATACCAGTCTTCAAAGGAAGCATACGGCAAGTATTTACCGGTAGGGAAACAGCATAGTGAACACATTTGTTACCAGTGATATTATGATGAGACGAGCATAAGCTTAAGGCTATATAAGAGTCCTTTTTGTAATTGGTTGGAATTTTGTCAACTGTTGCTAGATAGAGTAGATTAGATTTTTTGTTCTGGTTGGTTGGTTTTTGAGAGCTCTAGGGAGTAGCTCTAGGGGTGCATATAAGGCTGAGGTATGCCTGGCAGCCATCTTTCTGGATGGTGTTTGTCTCTTTGTGCCCTTCTGGACAGTAACTGGTGACATTTCGTTTGCTATTCCTTTTCCTTGTCTGTTTTTTTTTGCTTGTTCAATTCCTTTTCATCCCCTTTTTGCTCAGTGTTTTCTTTTCTCTTTTTCACCCCTCCCTTTCGTTCTACCATCTCCTTCTCTTTTCCTTTTCTCTTTTCATGCCCTGCCCTAAGCGTTCTGCTCCCTCCCCCCCTCTCACCCACAGGCTGCTGGCTGGCACCGCCACCACAGCCTTTCTGCTTTGACTAGCCTGTCTGTGGATTCTTCCCCGGCCTGGAACTCAGTGACGCCTCCAGCCATGGGTACTTAATCGCCAGGCGAGTGGTCCCTGTCTCCACTGGGGTGACCGCTCGTCCTGGCATAATGCCCGGCGGTCTCCCGTTATGTAGCTTCCACTGCAGTTGGCCGCTGGTGCCGCTCATGGAGCTCCACCGGCGATGCCTGGGCTTCAGAGTGGCCTATGTCCCTCTCCCCTGCGCACCCCCGCCGTGCTGTATCCAGCCGCATCCTACACTGCTACCACGGCTAACCCTCTCCCCCCACGATGGCCATTTTGTCTACTGGCCCGCCCCTCTCACTGCAGATTCACCTCCTTTACCTGCTGTGCAGCAGGCTACTGCAGCTAGGGGATTATTTAATTCCACCCCTGCTTATGCTCCTGGTGGGGGATTTTGTCGCTCCACTTCTCATGCCCCTTCAATAAAAGCCATTTTTCACACTCAGCATGTTCTCCCGGCTCCGCCTTTATCTTCACCTTCTGTGCCCCCATCTCTCCCTGTCTTGTCCTCCTCTTCCGATACCCTTCTGAACTGGTCACCCCGTTTTTCCTCCTGATTCCCACCCTGCAGCTTTCCCCTCTTTTTCTGTCCAAGTATCTTCCTCCCCTTTCTCCTCCTTACCCCGTTCCCATTTCCCTTATTGGCAAGCATCTTTTCCCCACCCTTACCCTTTTTCTCACTAGCTTGCGCCTTTTTCCAGTTTTTTTACCTCCTGCCCTGTCATGGAATATGCTTTACAACAGTACCGCCCCCACCATTGCCCTCCTCAAATGATAGTTTTGTATGCCCCTCCCCCTTTGCCCTACCCCTTTTGTGCCTTCTTTGACTGTTCTCGCCCTGCCCCTGACTCCGGTTCCAGGTGTCTCGGCTGTGGTGTCCAGTGATTTAATATTGTCGGTGTCTCACCATAGTGTTTCACCTAGCGTTCTCACGGTGCAGTCAGGCGGTGATGGGGTCTTAATTGGAGGTGCAGTGGCGGGTCCTGCCACGGCTGAGGTCGTCGTTGTTTCTGCTGCTTCCGTGCCTGAAGCTGGTGGTGATGTGATTCTGGGGTTGGCTGGTGGTGAGTCTGCTATCCCTCTTTTGTTATTTGATACTGATTCTTCAGGATCTAGCAATAGTAGCTCATCGTCTGGGTGCCCACATAAATTAGTTAAGCTAGTCGCGCGGCGTTTAGTTAAGATGGTGGCTAAACGTCAGGGCGGTTCAGCTCCTGTTGCTTTGGCGGTGCAGGTGGATTCTGGTATCGTTCACTGCGCTAATACAGCAGTTGACAGGGAGTTGTGAAAGTGAGTTAGAGTCAAGATTTGCAGGGGTAAGTTTGTGGATGTTTTGTCGCTAACGGATAACATGAAAAAAATCCTTAGATAAGGCCAAAAAGCCAGGGAGCATTCTTGCTGTAGCTTTCACTGGCTTAGTAGCATATTGTTCTTTTCGGCCTGCTGCCTTCGGAACTCACTCTATGGAGCACCGAAATGTAATTAAATATTTTCATTTGGTGCATGATATGTTTGTTAATTCCAAGGGCTTTGTATGGAGGGATTATGAAGAACAGCTTCGTAGGAAACAGGACGGTCAACTGGTCATGCTGCTAGGTTGTAAAGATGTCGAGGTATGGTTGGCAGTCACCCAGGATGCTAAGGTGCCTACGGATGGGTCACAGGGTAGGAAAGGTAACCCACCTTCTCGTGCAGGTGTGGCTGTGCTCGCCAAGGGGAAGTGTTCTGCCTATAACGATTCTCTATGTTCGAGGGGAGCTGGGTGTGGATTTCGTCACTTTTGTCGCATCTGTAATGGCAGTCACCCAGCCAAAGAATGTAAGTCAGGTTCAGAGGGCAGGGGTGATATCTCTGGAGCGGACAAGCTTTTTCTCCGGTGGCATTGGATGAGTTGGCTAAGTGATTGGCCTGGTATCCTTTGCGGGATGATGCCCTGTTTTACTAAATGGTTTTTAATCAGGTTTTCGGTTGCCTGTTGCTGGCGCATTGCATGTAGTTTAGCTGTGGAAATTGCATTCGGCCAGAGAGCTTCCCCATGTGGTGCAGCAGGTGTTTGCTGAAGTGACTTTAGGCCATATGTCTAGGTCTTTTCATGCCCCCCATTGATGGACTTGTGCATTTTTATCTGGGCGTTGTGCCTTAGAAGGTCCTGGGTAAATATTGTTTAATTCAACACCAGTCATACCCTCATGGGGGCTCTGTGAATGATACAATCCCTCCCACCCTCACCTAGGATCAGTTATTCAATGAGGCGCTTGCAATGATTAAGGGTTTTGGATCTGGGGAATTGATGGCGAAGTTGGATGTTGAATCCACTTTCGTCTGCTACTGTTGCATTCGGAGTCCCTGCGTTTCATGGGCTTTAAATTGGATAGCCAATTTTTTGCTGTTATATGCTTTACCATGGGCTGCGCTATCTCATGTGCCTATATTGAGAAGATTAGCACTTTCCTGCATTGGTGTATCAAGGCTGGTATGGGCCATGTGGGAATTGTGCATTATTTAGACTTATTGTTCATCTGCCCATCAGATTTTGCGGGGACATTTTGTTTTCTGCACAAGCTCTGTTTTGGGTGCTTGTCATGCCGGTTGCTCGGGACAAGATGGAAGGTCCAATTTCCTGCTCGTCTTACCTTGGCATTGAGGTTCATACGGTTGCTGGGTGCTACCGGTTGACAGTGGACAATGTGCAGTGGTTGCTGGGGCAGATTCAGTTTTCAGTCTTGGATTCCCGGAAGATCAGATTGCGGCAGGGACAGTCGGTCCTTGACTCTTTTCATTTTGTATGTCGGATCATACCCATGTGGCTGGTGTTTTGCTGTAAGCTTGAGCTTGCCATTGCAGGGATCTCCAACCCGCACTTCAATGTCTGGCTTATGCGCAAAATCAGGGATGACCTGCGGGTGTGGGCTTTGTTTTTGGTTGATTTTAATTTGGAGTTGCTTTGGCCCTTGCAGCCAGCTGACAATGCTGAGTTAAGTTGTTTACCGATGCTGTTGGCTCGACTGCCTTTGGGGCGTTCTTTCAAAAGGAAAATGGTGTGGTGCTCCATGGCCTGCGTCATGGTTGTCACATGGTTTTCAATCCAACCTGCTGTTATTGGAACTCTTTCCGATAATAGTGGCAGTGGAATTGTGGGCTGATAGGTTGTCTAATCAGAATTACATTTTTTGATGCGACAATCTGGGAGTGGTGCACGCAATTAATAATCAGCATTCCTCTTCCCCTCCAGCTCTACGGCTGTTGAGGTTTCTGGTTTTGAAGTGTTTGGGAGCCAATATTGTTTTTCGGGGATTGAGAATGGGTTAGCAGATGCTCTGACCCATTTTCAATTTGATAGATTTCGGCATTTTACTCCTGAGGCTAATCCGATTAGGGCGACTTATTCGTCTTCTGTCTGGCAGATTGTCGAGCTGGAATAGTGGGTCTGGCACAGAGGTCCTTGGCTCCATCTACTTTGCAGGTTTATGAGGCTGCGTAGCACACTGGGAGGCTTATCAGGTTAGGTATAATTCTGTGGGTAAGTCTTTAGATCAGTACTTGGTTGAGTTTGTGTGGGGCCATTATCAGAGAGGTCAGTCTAAGGCGGCCATGTCTTCTGCCCTAGCGGGGATTGTTTTTTCTCCTGCGTTCATGGTGATCATGACCCCACTAAGTCTTTTGTGCTGTCTAAGGTGATTAAGGGTTGGGCTAAAGAAGGCCTCCTGGTGGGGATTCTCGCCGTCTGACTGATGTTGCGCTGCTGCTGCATTTAGTCATGGTGGTTTTGTTAATTGCTTTCTTCCGACTGTTTTGCTCCAACTAGCGTTTGTGTTAGCTTTCTTTGGCACGTTCGGGGTTAGCGAATTTGTAGTGTCCAGTAAGAGTTCTGCTGACTCCAGTTTGTTGCATAAGAATGTGGTGTTTCAGGCCGAGGCTGTCTTTTGTAAAATCCCCCCGTTCTAAGATGGACCAGTTAGGGCTAGGGCGTTGGGTGACCATCAAACCTCATTCTAACATGGAGATTGCCCATTGTCCTTGTCTTGTCATCATCGAGTGATGTCAGTGGGAGAGATTTCGGCTCTGTTAGAGCCGAAATTTCTCTGGGGCTTGCGGCAACGAGACCCTACCACAAGGGACTCGCTGCAAGCCCGATGGTCTTGACCATCGCGATCATCTTCCTGGCCGCTCGCTATAGCTGTGGGTGGTCATCAACAGCTATGCGAGCGGCAAGGAGGCCGTTCAAAAAGAAAAAAAAAAAAAAAGAGGACCGACCCTGATTCAGAGAGAGTGATCTGTCAGAGCGTCCGGCTCTAAATCAGGGCCTTAGTGTGGTCGGAAATTGGCACTCGACACGTGTGGAGCTTTTTGCCTTGGATAAAGCTGGCAGGAAGATCAATAAGGCTGTTTCACTTTTTGTTTCCGGGTCTGGTGGTTTAGTGGTGCATCACCCCCATTTACACTTGGAAAATGCTAAAAAATTTTGCCTTGATGGGTGCATTTGTCAGAGTTAGGGCTAGGTGTGTTTTTGGGTGAGGTGGTTTCTTTTTTGGATTCGGTTTAGTGTTTTGGTTTGGGTGGCAGGCTGCGGTTCTTGGAAGCTGGCAGTGGTGAGGTGCTACAAACCAGCAACCACGTAAGGTGTAGTTATCGCTCTGTGCACAAAAAATTGTGGGTCCCAGGGACCCCTCACTTTATAAATATGGGGTCCTACTCCACTGTTTTTGGGTCCCATCACATATTATGGGGGGTGAAGGCAGGCAGCAGGTGGGACAGTGTTGGGGGCAGGTAGCAGTTAGGGTAGAGGGAGTTAAGAGCAAGTTGAAGTTGGGCTAGAGCTAGGGGTAGAGCTATGGGAAGAGGGGAGTAAGGGAAGGCAGTGCTGGGGGTAGACAGGGGGCAAGGGTAGATAGCAGCTGGGGCAGTACTGGGGGCAAGGAGAAGGTTGGGATAGGCAGTGCTGGGGTTAGGGAGGGGGCAAGTGCAGACAGCAGTTGCAACAGTGCTGGAGGGCTAGGGGCAGGCAGTTCTGGGGGTAGGGAGAGAGCAAGGGTAGATAGCAGCTGGGGCATTACTGAAGGGCAAGGAGGGGGTTAGGGCCGGGTCAAGGGTAGATAGCTGGGGCAGTAGTGGGGACGAGGAGGTTAGGGTTAGGCAGTTCTGGGGGTAGGGAGGGGGTAAAGGTAGACAGCAACTTAAAGTGTTAGTAGCAGCCAGCCCATCCCAGCCCACCACTACTGTTTGCCGAACTATAGTATCCCCTTCTGGCTGCCCGCCCACACGCAACTCTCCACTGTTAGCAGCAGCCACAGGAAGTTACTCTTAGCCCCCCCATTTGCCACAACACCAGACAGCCACCTGCTAATCCCACAGCACTAAACCCTGACCCGCTTCCCACTGTGATTTACTGGAATCCCCCTGAAAGTGCAGACATGCCTGAGAACAAAGTCATTAGAAGCCTCCTGCACTCCGCAGTATGCTGGGTGCAAGGGCCATCTTCACGCCGGGTCAGGGAGGCGCATCATGTCCCTGTAGTCAGAGGAGTAGCGTGAAGCCATGGTACCTGGAACAGGCGGATGCTACAACCTCCTTCCCTCCTCCAG
This sequence comes from Taudactylus pleione, assembly GCA_031769625.1. Classification (NCBI taxonomy): domain Eukaryota; kingdom Metazoa; phylum Chordata; class Amphibia; order Anura; family Myobatrachidae; genus Taudactylus; species Taudactylus pleione. The sequence goes on from JAUIMM010000472.1 coordinate 7,909,489, forward strand.
TATCTATGTACCTACCTACCTATCTCTGTGGCTAGATTCAGCCTGTAACCAACCAATGCCCATACATGACTATAGCAGCACTCCCTTTATGCTTGTTGCCAGTACCAATACATGAGTATGGCACTAGTGTCCATACATAACTACTGTACGTGCCAACAGCCAGTGCATAATCTCCCAAAATGGATTACTGTAGTTTTACCTTTTTTTCATACAGTTGCAGATCTGCTTTGTGCTGAGGTGCAGTGAGCATGCAGCCTCAAAGCCTGGTGTCAATGACAACGGCAGCCAGAGCTTCCAGTAAACTGGCTAGGACCTGCTACTTGCAGTTCATGGTCATTCTATCTCTGTGCATCACAATTATCAAAATGGTACCTCATCAGTGTAGGGAAGTCCTGGGAGCTACGATCTGTCAGCACTGATGGATATACTGCAGGCTGTAGCTGCTGCCTACTTGCAGGGGCGCCGCCGCCAACAGCCGCGCGGGGCCCGGGGAAAGAGGGGGCGTGACCTAAACGTGGTGACGTGGCCACGCCCCCTTATTGAAAAAATTATAATTTTGCAGCGGCCAAGCCCCTGTACCTGACCCGTACTTCAAATTGTGTAAGTGCAGCCGGACGTGTGTTCAGCAGCTTCAGTACATCACGCACTCCACCTCCTCGCTTCCATTCCAGGCACCAGGAGCAGCATCGAGCAGGAGCATCATGTAATGCAGCCGCAGCAGCCATTGCTCTGCCCACAGTCCCTGCTCAGCCCAGCTCCTACGTACAGCTTCCTGCAAGATGGACGTTGGCCAATCAGCGGTCTCTTGCGGTCTTTTTTTTCTCCAAAAAGGCTTTAACAAATCTTAGCAACTGCGATCCGTGAGAGAATGCAGCTGCGATTGCATTAGGGTACATCTCTGAATCAGGCCTTCTATTCACAAAAGAAACACATTATGTAGATCTTCAGCAGGCTTACCTGTAATATTATACTTCCTCCTACATATTCAAAAAGAAACAAACTATATCATATAACAGAATACATTTTATTTGCATATTAGGCAGAGGCTATGGTGAATATGACACTGGTGCTATCACATGTCTGCTAACCACAAGTGAATTCCAGCATTTTATAAGGTTGAAGAAACCAACAATTTGAATGGATGGCAGCTGCTTAAGGGGTCTATGTGTCACTAGCACATTGTGCCTTGTTACAATTATATAGAGCATTGACATCAAAATGTTGAAATCAGGAAACAATATACAGGTATGTCCATTGTTGCTACAATCTCACCAAACAGCCCCTCACGGAGTGCCAGGTCCCGTACAACTATGCTTGCACCAAGTGTCTTTTTTTGTGTCTTTTTCACCCAAAAATGTGTCTAGTACGTAATGCGATCCACCAGGAAACTGCACTGATTAATTAAACACTTGTATATCCGTGTGTGTCTGAGTCTCAATATGTATGCAAAGTGCTACGATGAGTTGACTTCACATCATTAGGCCTATTTGGGGCATTATGCAGCAAGGAGGCGGGGCCAAAATGAATTGCGGCATTACACTCTCTGTTCTGCTCATTCCAATAGGATGAAGGCGGGATAAGGGCAGGCCCGCTACTCTTCTGATAATACTATTTTCTAAAAAGAAAAGGACATTTCCTGCACATCCGCTTTATCCTATATTACACAGTTGAGTGAATTAACACATATTTCATATGCAGACTGGTTTATTTACAGTATAAAACCCCTGGTATTGAATCAGAAGCACCACTGCAACAGAGACTGAAAGCAGGGGGGGGGGGGGTTCCGAGCCTTTATATATGTAGAATTGTAGGTATGGATTGTGGCTTACTGCACATGTTTACTGCATCAGTTTCATACAATATTGTTTTGTTGAGAAAGTAATGTAAGTTTCATAAATAATCTTGGTTCAATGACAACATCTACATATCAAGTAACAAAACAATGAAACTACAGCAACATTTCAGCTGGGTACACTGAAGCCTAGCCTGTCCCAATAATTTCTGTTAGTCTATTAGGATTTTTTAACGTTAATAATGTCCCAGACCTACAGCCATTTCCTATTTGCGTTCCTCAAAATTTCCTGAATTGCCTATGCACATGCATAACCAAGTGAGGCAAGCTGACATTCCTAATGTGTTTTGTGGCTGACTGAAGCCAAACACACAAAAAAAAACATGTCTTTGTGTCTTGCAAACCCTGATCTAAGGAATTCATCTTGTCAAGAGAAACAAGGCACAATACATATTATCCCATCAAACAAACGATAGCTCATGAGCACGAGGACGACTCTGGGTGTTGAAATGTCACACAGATCTGATGTTAATTGACGCAAAAAAAGCGTATTCTTGTATTACATCACACAATGTGGTCTATTCATCATGATAAAAAAATCATGACTGATATTTTAGTTTTAAACTCGTCACGAGTTCATTGTTAAATGTAATCCTATCCATAACTCTTATTACAAAAAGTATCACTTCCGAAAAAGATGCTATTTCTGCAAAGACACCTCTTCGGAAATGTGATACTTTTCGCCTGTCAGTGTCCCCTCTCTGCTGGCATCCTCTCCACACACAGTGCCCCACTCCCCCTCGCTCCTTTCTACGGTGTCCCCCTACCCCCTCTGCCGACTCCTCTGTATTGTGCCCCTGCTCTCCTCATCACTGTTATTAATCCTCTCCCCTGAGGCCGCCAGTGTCATTGTCGGATCGCCCTTCCGATGCGGCCACCAGTGTCAGTGCCGGCCCCCACCCCTCGCGGCCGCCGGTGTCTGTAGCTGACCTCCCTCCCCCAGTAACCTGCCACCGGAGTCTGACCCCCCGACCTCTTTCCCCACTGCTTCTAACCTCCCCGCCCCTGCAGCACAATCTCCCGCCAGCACCTGTGTAAAAGAAGAGCACAAGAGGGAGCCAGTGACAGCTAGAGACACCTGAGATCCCTCTGCTGCACAAGCTGCCGTGTAAATGGAAGCTTCTGCATGGTATCAAAAATTGTTTTTTTAGGAACTTGATGAATTACACAATTTCCACATCCCCATACTAAAGTATATATACATACCCATACTAAAGTATATATACATATATACATCATATACATCCCCAGACTAAAGAATGGGGACTGTGGAAATTATCGGGAGAAGAATTGGAACCAGGAGATATCTGTGATATCTCCTGTGTTACATGCATAATGAATAGCCCTGATCCTTAATTTCAACAAAAGTAGGGGAAAATTTTAATTTTCATCCACTTTTGTAGAAATTAAATGATGATGAATAGACCCCAATACAGGGGCGGATTTGCCACAAGGCAACATAAGCGGCCGCCTAGGGCCCGGCGGGTCCTAAGGGGCCCGTGGGCTGGCCACACAAAACTAGACATCTAGACAGACACTAGAATCACTGTTCCTGTCCTGTGCCCAGTGTAAACTGTTCCCAGAGGAGCACAGCGTGCACCACATGACATCATGACGTCACGAGGACCCGCCCTGCACTTCTACAGTGTCTGCACTAGTCTGCACTGTAGTAGTCTCTGCAGTGCAATGATTGAATGGAGGGTGTGGCTTCCTGGCTCCAGCCAGCTCCATGCGGCCCACTAGGGGGCCCTGCACCTATCAGACGCTGGAATAATTTTGCTATGTGCGGGGACCCAGTCCAGGAGCCTGCTCTGTACACGGAAAGGTGAGCTGTGCTGGGTCCGTGGTTATGCTGCAGTTCACCATCAACCTGCTATAGTCCTGGGGGGAGGGACGGCTGCGGGGAGAGAGGGGCTGGTTGATGTTACAGAATCCACCTGTTGTAGTCCAGGAGAGGGGGAGCTGCAAGGGGGAGGGGTTGATGCTTCAGCACCCACCTGCTATAGTCTGGGAGGGGCGGGAAGGTTGAGGGGTTTGTGTGTCTTGTGCTGTGTGAATGCATAATAAATTAATGTCTGTGTCAGTAAGTGGTGTTAGTAAGTAAATGGTGTCTGTGTGAGTGTGTGTGTCAGTAAGTCGTGTGTGTGTCTGTAAGGTCTGTGTCAGTAAGGGGTGTCTGTCAGTATGCATGTACTGTATAATAATGTGCTAATTAGTGTAGTGTCAGTAAGTAATCTTTCAGTATGTGTTATCTGTGTCAGTAAGTGTGTGTGTCAGTAAGTGTTTGTGTCAGTAAGGGGTATCTGTGTCAGTAATAGGTGTATGTGTAGGTTAGCATGTCTGTTAATAAGTGGTGTCTGTGTCGTGTCACTAAGTGTTTGTGTCAGTAAGGTGTGTCAGTAACTGTGTCTGTCAGTAAGTGTGTCTGTATCAGTGTCAGTAAGGGGTCTGTGTCAGAAAGTGGTATCTGTCAATAAGGGTTGACCCTGTCAGTAAGAGTGTCTGTGTAGGTAAGTGTGCCTGTGTCACTAGGTGGTGTTTGTGTCAGTAAGTGGTATATGTGTCAGTAAGCAATGTCTATCAGTAAGTGTTTTGTGTCAGTAAGAGGTGTTTGTGTAGGTAAGTGTTGCTGTGTCAGTAAGTGTGTTTGTGTCAATTAGAGGTGTCTGTAGGTAAACGTGTCTGTTAGTAAGTGGTGTTTGTGTCGTGTCAGTAAGTGTTTGTGTCCGTAAGGTGTGTCAGTAACTGTGTCTGTCAGTAAGTGTGTCTGTATCAGTGTCAGTAAGGGGTCTGTGTCAGAAAGTGGTATCTGTCAATAAGGGGTGTCCCTGTCAGTAAGTGTGCCTGTGTCACTAGGTGGTGTTTGTGCCAGTAAGCGGTATCTGTGTCAGTAAGCGATGTCTGTCAGTAAGTGTGTTTGTGTCAGCAAGAGGTGTTTGTGTAGGTAAGTGTTGCTGTGTCAGTAAGTGTTTGTGTCCGTTAGAGGTATCTGTGTAGGTAAGCGTGTCTGTTAGTAAATTGTGTCTGTGTCGTGTCAGTAAGTGTTTGTGTCAGTAAGGTGTGTCTGTATCAGTGTCAGTAAGGGGTCTGTGTCAGAAAGTGGTATCTGTCAATAAGGGGTATCCCTGTCAGTAAGAGTGTCTGTGTAGGCAAGTGTGCCTTTGTCACTAGGTGGTGTTTGTGTCAGTAAGCAATGTATATCAGTAAGTGTGTTTGTGTCAGTAAGAGGTGTTTGTGTAGGTAAGTGCTGCTGTGTCAGTAAGTGTGTTTGTGTCAGTTAGAGATGTCTGTGTAGGTAAGCGTGTCTGTTAGTAAGTGGTGTCTGTGTCGTGTCAGTAAGTGTTTGTGTCAGTAAGGTGTGTCAGTAACTATCTGCCAGTAAGTGTGTCTGTATCAGTGTCAGTAAGGGGTCTGTGTCAGAAAGTGGCATCTGTCAATAAGGGGTGTCCCTGTCAGTAAGAGTGTCTGTGTCAATAAGGCAGTGTGTGCGCGCAGCTACTGTATGGCGGTAGTGTTTGTGTGCCGGCTATGAGGCATTGTGTGTGTGTCTAAGGGTGCAGTGTGTGTAAGTGCTTATAGTGGCAGTATGTGAGGCTTTCAGGGCAGTGTATGTGTGTGGTTATATGGGCAGTGTATGTGAGGCTATGGGGCCTGTGTGTGTGTGTGTGGCTATGGGGGCAGTGTGTATGTGTGCAGCTATAAGGGCAGTGTGTGTGTGAGGCTATGGGGCAGCATGTGTGTGCGGCTATGGGGGTAGTGTGTGTGTGTGTGTGTGCGGCTATAGGGGCAGCGTGTGTGTAAGGCTATGAGGGCAGCATATGTGTGCGGCTATGGGGGCAGCGTATGTGTGCGGCTATGGGGGCAGTGTGTGTGTGTGTGTGCGGCTATAGGGGCAGCGTAAGTGTGCGGCTATGGGGGCAGTGTGTGTGTGTGCGGCTATAGGGGCAGCGTGTGTGTGAGGCTATGGGGGCAGTGTGTGTGTGTGCGGCTATAGGGGCAGCGTGTGTGTAAGGCTATGAGGGCAGCGTATGTGTGCGGCTATGGGGGCAGCGTATGTGTGCGGCTATGGGGGCAGTGTGTGTGTGTGCGGCTATAGGGGCAGCGTATGTGTGCGGCTATGGGGGCAGTGTGTGTGTGTGCGGCTATAGGGGCAGCGTGTGTGTGAGGCTATGGGGCAGCATGTGTATGTGTGGCTATGGGGTAATGTGTGTGTGTGCGGCTATAGGGGCAGCATGTGTGTCAGGCTATGAGGGCACTGTGTGTGAGGCTATGGTGGCAGTGTGTGTGTGTGTGTGTGTGAGGCTATGGGGGCAGTGTGTGTGTGAGGCTATGGTGGCAGTGTGTGTGTGCGCCTACAGGGGCAGCATGTGTGTGAGGCTACGGGGGCAATGTGTGTGTTTGGCTAAGGGTTCAGTGTGTGTGTGTGTATGTGTGGTTATAGGGGCAGTGTATGAGGCTATGGGGACAGTGTGTGTGTGTGTGTGTGGCTATGGGGGCAATGTGTGTGTGCGGCTATGGGGGCAGCGTGTGTGTGAGGCTATGGGGGCAGTGTGTGTGTTTGGCTAAGGGTTCAGTGTGTGTGTGTATGTGTGGTTATAGGGGCAGTGTATGAGGCTATGGGGACAGTGTGTGTGTGTGGCTATGGGGGCAATGTGTGTGTGTGTGCGGCTATAGGGGCAGCGTGTGTGAGGCTATGGGGGCAGCGTGTGTGTGTGCGGCTATGGGGGTAATGTGTGTGTGAGGCTATGGGGGCAGTGTGTTTGTGAGGCTATGGGGGCAGCGTGTGTGTGTGCGGCTATGGGGGCCATGTGTGTGTGAGGCTATGGGGCAGTGTGTGTGTGTGAGGCTATGGGGGCAGTGTGTGTGTGTGGCTATAGGGGCAGCATGTGTGTGAGGCTATGGGGGCAGTGTGTGTGTGTGCGGCTATGGGGGCAGCGTGTGTGTGAGGCTATGGGGGCAGTGTGTGTGTGTGCGGCTATGGGGGCAGCGTGTGTGTGAGGCTATGGGGGCAGCATGTGTGTGCGGCTATGGGGGTAGTGTGTGTGTGTGTGTGTGTGTGTGCGCGGCTATAGGGGACAGCGTGTGTGTCTGCGGCTATAGTGGCAGCGTGTGTGTGAGGCTATGGGGCAGCATGTGTGTGTGCGGCTATGGGGGTAGTGTGTGTGTGGCTATGAGGGCAGTGTGTGTGTGTGTGCGGCTATGGGGGCAGCGTGTGTGTGCGGCTATAGGGGCAACGTGTGTGTGAGGCTATGGGGGCAGCGTGTGTGTGTGTGCGGCTATGGGGGTAGTGTGTGTGTGTGGCTATAGGGGCAGCGTTTGTGTGTGGCTATGGGGGCAGTGTGTGTGTGAGGCTATAGGGGCAGTGTGTGTGTGAGGCTATGGGGGCAGCATGTGTGTGCATGGCTATGGGGGCAGTGTGTGTGTGTGGCTATGGGGGCAGTGTGTGTGTGGCTATGGGGGCAGTGTGTGTGTGCGGCTATGGGGGCAGTGTGTGTGTGTGGCTATGGGGGCAGTGTGTGTGTGAGGCTATGGGGGCAGTGTGTGTGAGGCTATGGGGGCAGTGTGTGTGTATGAGGCTATGGGGCAGTATGTGTGTGTGAGGCTATGGGGCTGTGTGTGTGCGTCTATGGGGGCAGTGTGTGTGTGAGGCTATGGGGGCAGTGTGTGTGTGAGGCTATGGGGGCAGTGTGTGTGTGTGTGTGTGAGGCTATGGGGGCAGTGTGTGTGTGAGGCTATGGTGGCAGTGTGTGTGTGCGCCTACAGGGGCAGCATGTGTGTGAGGCTACGGGGGCAATGTGTGTGTTTGGCTAAGGGTTCAGTGTGTGTGTGTGTATGTGTGGTTATAGGGGCAGTGTATGAGGCTATGGGGACAGTGTGTGTGTGTGTGTGTGTGGCTATGGGGGCAATGTGTGTGTGCGGCTATAGGGGCAGCGTGTGTGTGAGGCTATGGGGGCAGAGTGTGTGTGTGCGGCTATGGGGGTAATGTGTGTGTGAGGCTATGGGGGCAGTGTGTTTGTGCGGCTATGGGGGCAGCGTGTGTGTGTGCGGCTATGGGGGCCGTGTGTGTGTGAGGCTATGGGGCAGTGTGTGTGTGAGGCTATGGGGGCAGTGTGTGTGTGTGGCTATAGGGGCAGCGTGTATGTTAGGCTATGGGGACAGAGTGTGTGTGTGCGGCTATGGGGGTAATGTGTGTGTGAGGCTACTATGGGGGCAGTGTGTTTATGAGGCTATGGGGGCAGCGTGTGTGTGTGCGGCTATGGGGGCCGTGTGTGTGCGGCTATGGGGGCCGTGTGTGTGTGCGGCTATGGGGGCCGTGTGTGTGTGAGGCTATGGGGCAGTGTGTGTGTGAGGCTATGGGGGCAGTGTGTGTGTCTGGCTATAGGGGCAGCGTGTGTGTGAGGCTATGGGGGCAGTGTGTGTGTGTGCGGCTATAGGGGCAGCGTGTGTGTGAGGCTATGGGGGCAGTGTGTGTGTGTGCGGCTATGGGGGCAGCATGTGTGTGAGGCTATGGGGGCAGCGTGTGTGTGTGCGGCTATAGTGGCAGCGTGTGTGTGAGGCTATGGGGCAGCATGTGTGTGTGGCTACGGGGGTAGTGTGTGTGTGGCTATGGGGGCAGTGTGTGTGTGTGGCTATGGGGGCAGCGTGTGTGTGAGGCTATGGGGGCAGCGTGTGTGTGTGCGGCTCTGGGGTTAGTGTGTATGTGTGGCTATAGGGTCAGCGTTTGTGTGAGGCTATGGGGGCCGTGTGTGTGTGTGTGTGTGCGGCTATAGGGGCAGCGTGTGTGTGTGAGGCTATGGGGGCAGCGTGTGTGTGCATGGCTATGGGGGCAGTGTGTGGCAATGGGGGCAGTGTGTGTGTGTGTGTGGCTATAGGGGCAGCGCTTGTGTGAGGCTATGGGGGCAGTGTGTGTGTGTGAGGCTATGGGGGCAGCGTGTGTGTGCGTGACTATGGGGGCAGTGTGTGTGTGGCTATGGGGGCAGTGTGTGTGTGAGACTATGGGGGCGGTGTGTGTGTGAGACTATGGGGGCAGTGTGTGTGTGTGAGGCTATGGGGGCAGTGTGTGTGTGTGCAGCTATGGGGGCAGTGTGTGTGTGTGGCTATGGGGGCAGTGTGTGTGTGAGGCTATGGGGGCAGTATGTGTGTGAGGCTATGGGGGCAGTGTATGTGTGAGGCTATGGGGGCAGTGTGTGTGTGTGAGGCTATGGGGGCAGTATGTGTGTGTGAGACTATGGGGCTGTGTGTGTGTGCGTCTATGGGGGCAGTGTGTGTGTGAGGCTATGGGGGCAGTGTGTGTGTGAGGCTATGGGGGCAGTGTGTGTGTGAGGCTATGGGGGCAGTGTGTGTGTGAGGCTATGGGGGCAGTGTGTGTGTGAGGCTATGGGGGCAGTGTGTGTGTGTGTGTGAGGCTATGGGGGCAGTGTGTGTGTGTGTGAGGCTATGGGGGCAGTGTGTGTGTGTGAGGCTATGGGGCTGTGTGTGTGTGTGTGCGTCTATGGGGGCAGTGTGTGCGTGAAATGAGGGCATTGTGTATGTGAGACTGTGCGGGCCATGTGTGTGTGTCTAAAATGGCATTCAGTTGAGGGAGTGGGGCCCCAAACTGATATCTTGCTTAGGGCCCCATGAGGTCAAAATCCGGCTCTGCCCCAATATGTCAATAAAGAGTGATGCACAATTCATTCAGATACACAACATGTCTGTGCTATTAATCACAATGGGACATATGCAGATTTGAATGTATGCCTCTCAGCGGAGAGTATATTGCGTGTTTTTGAACTATGCATGCTCTGAAAACTGCAAATGCAGGTGATGTAGTCGTACACATTTCGAATGCATTTACATTTACAAATGAAGAGGCATAATTCAAAGTTGCCAACTCACTCGGGCATGTGGACAGAATCTTTTGCACCTAATATAGGGTTTGGGCAAGTGTGTAATGTTGATGGTTACGAGTAGCAGAAAAGGAGCAAATAGCCAGCAGTACCGTTGACACAAGGCTGATTTCTGTCCAATCCTGCATCAGCCCAGTGGGAGTATTTCAAGCATTTCTATCCATTTAGTTGTAACCACATTTTTTCCAGTAGACGTTTCATCAAATCAACTTATATTTTAACATACATTCATTAGAGATCAGATGTCAGTGGCGCACACAGAGGGGCTTCTGTGTACCTAGAAATCCCCCCTGACCAGTGGCGGATTTTACACAAGTGATTGCAGTGGCTTCCCTATTGGAAGCACTATCTGCTATTCACATGCTAGACGGGAAGGCCACACTGCAATTGGCAGATAGTGCTTCCAATGGGAAGCCACTCCCATCTTTCTTCCAGCTCTAATGCTTCTAGGGCTGCAGTAAAAGATGCGCTGGGAGATGGGTGTGGGGTTGCGCATCCGCAAGTTCCCCTGCGGATGCGCGACTCCCAGGGTTTCTTTCTATTCCTTCCCCTACATTTCACTGGTGCTGCAGCTTGTGCACATGCCTCCTTTTTTTTTATTTCCCTACATCACAGTGCTTCTCAGGCAGACAGCGCAGCACAGCCTCCCTTTGGACCACAATCGGCGTCCTGCCCCCTCATGGCTTAATGCCGTGACTTGTGGGTGTCATTTTGGCAAATCGCGGCATTATGCAGCAGAGTTTGCAAGGGGGTGTTTCACAGTTTCAAAGTATGCCATTTAATGAAGCATAGAGATCCATATGTAAGCCAACGTTTCAGTCCTTGTAGGGACCTTATTCATGGCAAGAAAACATCACTAATAAATGCTGCTTATTTGGAATGTTTTCTTGCCATGAATAAGGTCCCTAAAAAGGACCGTTACTAAACATTGGCTTATGGATGTTTATGCTTGATTGATTAAATGGATTACTTTTCAACCAGGAAAACACACAAACACACACACACCTTGCAAATCCCATTTTTGCCATTGGATGCTGAACTTGGAACACACAACACAATGCACATACAGTATCCCAGCAATACATCTTAGTTACTAGCTTGGGTATATCTTCTCTACTGTTTAGGCATTACTGTGAAGTTTCACCACTTGTGGTGCAGCCTATGTGATGTTTTATAGTAAGCAATGTTATATATTAAAAAAAAGTATCTTAAAGTGTTTGAATGTGCTTAATGGGACCTTCCACCTTCAACTTCTACAATATATATTTCTCTTTGTTTCTGTCATCCATGTGTGCTTTTTAATCAGTTATCATCATCATCATCATCTATTTATAGGGCAACACAAGGCACACGTTACAGAGCAGAGATACAAACACTTTAGACATAGTAACAAAATGACAGGTTAACCAGCATACCTATACATAGTTACATGCATATGCTTAATGGTATAGTTAAGTGAGCTATAGGGGAGGGATGAAACAAAAGGTGGGAGGGCTTTACACTCTAAGGTATTTACATAATTAGGCAGAATTATTAGTTGCTATTACACAGGGATAACACACTGATCTCCTGTTCTCTCTGATTTGGACGAAACAAATGTGTCGTATCCTAGGACAACAAACTCCATATATATTTATATATACCGTAAAAGTCTTGCTCTAATCTACAGTCACATTTTAGACCACCGTAAATATAGTTGTGGCCCCCCAGACTATTGGTACTGTTCCCATATATGCATCTTTCCCTGTAGCTTTGGGTCTGTGAATCCACCTCCCCTATCCTCTCTCCTTAACCCCCATCACACCCATTGATCTTCGTTGGAAATGTATTGTTGAAGTGATGAATGAATAGCATAATAAATTATGTATAGTGTAGAATGTCACATCCTATACCCTGCATTATAATAAAATATCTGACTGTTTTTTGTGTCACTGTGTATTGTGTTTCAGGAGAGCTATGACACAGTATACTTACATTTAATATCAGCAGCAGACAACTTCAAATCTGGGGAAATGAGAGTTTCATAAAAATGTTCCCTATTTCATTTTCATTACTGGAGTTGTACAGCAAGGACTGACCCATCGTCTACTGGAGAGAGAATGACAGATTTATTTCCTTTGGCTTGTAGCATTACTAATGCCACAGACTTGCCACTTAAGTTCAAATTGATGTATGAATCAATCAGTGCAGGAAGTACTCTGAGAATGTGATCTATTCTGACCAGGAGCAAATTTCCAACATCTAAAGGAAAACATGCGCTCCACTTCCGGATGTTTATACATGTGGTAGCCAGTCAGGAGCACATTAGTAACCGCTTTCTTTTGGCCTGACCTAGCAACAACATTCACCAGTCAGTGTTTTAAGCACATCACCAAGTAGTTAAGGGAAATATACTGTAACATGCAATTTTACAGCTAGGAACTAAAACGGGAACATTCTGTTTGGTTTCCAACCACTGAAATTAGCATATCTATATAAAAATAAAGTATAAATACCAAAAACACTGGTGTTTCCCGATGAAAGTCTGTACCCCAGCAAGGCTATGTTACATACAGATTAACCATTAACTCTTTTATAGCAAACCAAGAACTAATACAAACCCAGACTGATTTACGATAATCTGCACATGATTTTTTTTATGTTTTGTCTGAGCCAGACTAGGGGAAACTGTGTCCATACTGCTGTTTGGTACTAAAAGACATGTAGTTCATCAGATGATAGGCCATGTATGACCTAACTTTCACTAGCCCACAAAGCAAATAAAAGTGGTTTTGATTTTGTATATTTTTTATTTAAAAATAATGTCATCTTTCACTTGTCAAAGACTCAATTAAATTGTATTTAATATAATACACACCTGTATTGTAATCAACTTAAGGAAAATAAGCATTAAACACTATGCCTACAGAAAAGTGTGTAGTGTACATAGATTTAATCTATTGCTATCAAGTTATCGCTATTATTTCATTTTCCAGCAGGTGCAGCCACCATGAACAATACACGTGGTTCTCACGAAAGGGGAGGAAGGGATAAAACTATTCTACACCCTGTAACAAGTCTTTAAGGAGCTGAGCATTTGGCACATCTGTTTGCATACAGCAGACCCTCAGCAACAAAAAAGATCAGGGTCTCGTCTATAGTAGTCAAGGAAAAGACTGAGGACTTGCTGCAATCAGCCTTATTTTAACATGTCGAAGCAAAGGTTCAATTGCTAAAATGGTCTATTAAACAAAAATATGCTAACTAACTACAAGTTTAAAGTGACAGGAACCAATACAAAGCTAAGAGGCACTAAACTTTTCACAATCTCTTTCATCCCACATTTACACAAAATAAGCACCCATGCATAGAAAAGTTAAAAGCAAGTGTATCTTCAAACCCTACCTGTGTAAACTTACCTTTTACGCTACAATTGTCTGGATCACAAGAATAACAAGAGCAGCTCTTGAAGTGAATACAGTTCTCTTAAGATTCTGTGCCTTTTCGTTGTTTTGATGTAAAGTTAAAAGAAAAAGAAAATAAACCCCCAAAAAACACTGTAACACAGTGCAGCCGTTAAAAGCTAAAAACAGAACTTCGGTTGTGCTGATGTATTTTTGTCTGTAAACTACACCCCTCATCGTACTCATATTTTTCCACTGGCGGAACAGTATAATGCAGTTTTAACGAAAAGTTCCACAAAAAAACCCCACTTGTAGTGATTAGCTTACATGGCCTGGCACACAATCGGGAGTCACCAGGGAATATCCCAATGACTGAGCTGGTTGTCTGACCCTGCATTCCAAAATTACCATGAGGCTGCTAGAGGAAAGCTACTACTGTACTGGATCTACTGAATGAAAGTTTGCTTGCTTCCAGTTAGCTCCCAGATCTATTTAAAAGCACTGAAGACAAACACTACTGTGTCCTATAAATCCAGGGGATATTTGGCACCAAAAAAAAATGCTTTCTGTACTGGTATAGGAACAGGACAGTCTTTTAGACACATCCTCTAAAAGCAATGTAAGGGGCGAAAGCTATATTAACCAATGAAATAGGATACAGTTTAGTGTTTCAGCAATAATATCAGATATGAAACTTTTGAAAATGAAACTGTTTTTAGTGGAATAAATGATCTATAAAATTCATTTAAAGGGGAAATAAACAATAAACTTATAACCTGCTGTCAGTGAAATTAATTTCGCACAATTTAAAGTTCATAATGAGTAATATTCACTGATTACAAATCAGTAGGAGCTGCTGTTACAGACATTAAAGCCTCAGCATGGTGTATTCTCAGAGTGCCATAATTGGGTCTTCTCAGCAGTGGTGAATTTCTCATACCAATTGTGCTGGGACTCTTTAGAAATAATTACTGCTAAAATCTTACTTTGAATTGTCTTTTGGGAGTTGTTGAAAACTGCTGATGGGTTACCTATCTCGCAAGAACCCGTTGCTTCACATTCAGAGACAAGCGTTGCCACCCTATTGTAGAGAAACGTGCTGCAAGGTGCTAGGTTACATGAACACATCAGATGGGTCCTTTGATATAATACTATCTAAATGTAGAGAATATACATGCAGAGATATTTTCATCCATCCTGATCATATTCAAAGTCATTATCTAATCCAGTTGTTGCACAACAGACAGACAGACAAACAAGTCAAACCTACAGGATCAACCCCAAAAGATCCATCAGAATAAGTCCAAGCTTGGGTTGCTCAGTATTGTGTGTTGGCAGATGAAGTTTAAACATTTTTGCATATTTAAAAAATCTCAAAAACATCATTGTTAAATCATTCTTTCTGGGTAATGTGTTCAATAAAAGAACAATTTAAATCAAAAGCTGGGTACACACTCGGTAGTACATCGTCAGGGATGTACGTTCGAAATGTTTGTGAACAACATCATTTACAGATATATCCGGTTGGCCCTGCAGCACAGCCGATGTCAATATATATTGCAGATATACAGGTGCATCTGTATGTATGTATGGGCGACCCGCCGACCAACATATATGCTGGCCACAGGAACCGCCAAAAATGACGTAACTTCTGTTTCCTGTAGCCAGGCATGTCAGGTGGTGGATTGGTAAAAGAATATGCACAGCCGATCCATCCCTCTGATGTGTACCCAGCAATAACAGTTTGTGGAAATTTTGAAGTGTTGCATGTAACCTTTATTTCTTACAAGTGCAGTAAAAATGTATTTACCAGACAACATACCTTTAAAATCTATAATTTTGTAAAAAATTACCAACAACCCCTAATTTACAGGCACGGTACAAGGACTTTACTTAGCTGTCCATTGTCAGTCGCTACACGACCACATATTACTAGGTGGTAATGAAGCTTTAATACTTGGTACGTTTATCTGGGTCTTTTATCATCCAGTTTGATGCATAAAATTTGTATTTATGCTATTGCAACACAGACCTTTAGACAAACACTTTTATTATTGACTGAGCAATGAGCATAAGACATTTGAAGTACTACAGCCGCTTCTCACCTGAAGGTGAGGGGGTTGCATCCAACCTATGAGACCCCCAGGCCCAATGCCTACCCTTTACAGAGCATAGCAGGGAAGCAGGGAGGCTAGAACAGCAATGTAAGTAAGGACTTAGCAAAAGATTGCTATGGGTGCAGAGTTTCCTAGAGTTACTAAAAGTAAGTGCATGTGGTGATGTCAGTGTCACATGTCATCCATTTGTCAAGAGTTTCAAACTTATTACAGTGTACATACTACATGATTAGTATCATGGAAGTAAATATTGTATTTAAACTCAATGACAAAGGAGAACACTCTTTTTGTTAAGTATAGAAGGCAGAAATTTGAGTGATGGGATGGAAAATAATATCATACTATTGTAATAAGTTATAAAAAAAATTATATGCTTTGTTTTATTGTCAAAATATGTGCATTGTGAGGGAAAAATGCATGTCTCCCTTCATGTTTTGTAAAGGGAATGAATGAGGGCCCATTAAGTTCTTAAATTTGGCATACATGTGTCTCTGAAATAGGTGTGGGAGGGGCCTATTTTAATAAGTGTTAGAGAAAGTAGTTAAATAATTCCACAGGAATAGGAGTTTCATTTAAGGAAGCAACTGACCTGGAAACATTTCAGAGAGGTTTCCCCCTTGGAACCCTCAGTACTGTTGTTGAAACCACCACAAATGTAGCCTCATGGGATGGAGTGGCAGATATACTGGAAGAAAAAGTTATCAGTGGGGAGAGTGCATTAAAAGTAACACATGCGTGACTATATTAATAGGTGCCATTTTAAGAGAACACTGTACAATAGGAAACACTTGAATATTATGTGATACTTTCACTCATCTGGTGCCTCCAGTAGTTCCAGTGGCATAGAGTCGTAGGTTGTAGGCATCCTGTAGAAGAACCAATATTGGACAGTATTAAGTAGTGGCCAGGCTGTCATCTTCTCTTTTTGGAAATGAGGAGCTGGGCAATATAGCCCAACGTGGACTTAGCCCATTACCAACATTGTAAGAAACTGCCGACCTTTCGAGTCAGTGGCTTATGTGCAGTGTGTAGATGCCACACCAGCTCTTTTTACAGAGCCAAAGAATTTTAGTGCAAAACTTGTAAAATGAAGCTGCACCAACATTGAAGCATAATGATTAGATTTTCCATCTGGTTTTTATGTGGGAAATGAGGTGAAAGAAATATGTGAAAATAGTGGTTTCATTTTAACACTAATTACGAAGATGTGGTGCAGGAGAAAACTGTGTGACAATAGAGGTGCTAAAATATATATCATTCTGTCTAATAAAGTGTGACATGTCCTTGTAGGGTTGTTAACTGTTATATTTGGGGTTGGTACTATTGAGTAAACATAACAAAAGCACACATAAAAAAAAATACATATTTTTCAAGTGCAGGGCATATCGCCCAAGCCCCCTCCCCCCACAATCTCCAAAAAAATAAATAAATAATTGATCTGAATATATCAGTATGTTACTATACTGTTAAAATATTTATGATAACTGTATAAAATATTGATTAGGATAGATGGTGTCACATCTGGGCTGCAAGTATGTTGCATCATTAAGTCATATGTCATACAAAATAACAGCAGGAAATAGAAAAGTCCTTTTATACCTCTTCTATGTCAGTGTTACAGGTTGGGTATGAAATGCCGATGGCCGGGAAGCCATCTGACTAAATCCCGACACGCTGAAGATCCCGCCTGGGGCTGGTAAGTACTCAAACCCTCCACTCTCCCCCCCTAACCCTCCCTTAGTGGTGCCTAACCCTAACCTTCCCCGATGGTGCCTAACCCTAACCTCCCCCCTCCCCACGCCCTAAACTTAACCCTCCCGGGGTGGTGCCTAACCCTAACTACTGGTCTGCCCAGCAATGGTTAGCTCCAATAAGTCCAAAAGTGAATCACAAAAGTATCTCTGCCACAAAGGGGATAGATGGAATGGGATGGTTTTCAATAGACCAATAGAACAGAGTCAGTGAGTGTCAACAAATGAAGGAGATTGTAAGCTCACAGGCAAAAACATTTAAGGTTGGCATTTTTAAAGTTTGTGAAAACAGAAGTCATCAGCAAGAACAGATATACAGTATATTACTGGACATTATAAAAATCTGGTGCACTTATAAATGTGAAAAGAAGGTGCTAGAGCAGTATTGGACAACCAGAAACACCTCAGGGGACACATTGGGCAGCTCTATAACCTTCAAAGGTGCTGCATGTTAAACTTAACGTCATTCGTTAAATCAGTGGGTTCTAATCACTATGCCTTGGAGAGAGATAAAGTGGAGAGAGATAAAGTAACGAACAATCAGCCCCTATCATTTTTTACACACAGCCTGTAAAGTGATATTTAGGAGCTGATTGGTTGGTACTTTATATCTCTCCACTATCTCTCTCTCCAAGGCTTAGTGAATAGACCCCAATACCGATGTGTCCATTGGGCGTCTAGAAGGGCTGCTTAACACGCAAGGAAGTAAGATGTATGTGGACACATCTGTATGTTTAATCAAAAAGACACATCTGTAATAACATCATCAGGCATCTTGGAGAAGCGTTACAAGTTCGAAGAAATATGACAAGGAAGGAGCTGAAGGTCACAAGTGAAGGGTCAGAGAACCGCCTGTTGCCCATAATGGTGCTAGAGAAAAAATTACACCTTTCTAAAAACTGTCACCCTTTAATAAATGTCCCCAAAGCAGGCAGCTCTCCTTCCCTGTAAGAGGAAATATATATATATATATATATATATATATATATTGCATGTGTTTTCGCAGACAAGAGTGGCACGACACTAAGCCTTGATCTCAGCAGGCAGGGTTTATGAATAATGTACATGAACCAACCAGATCTGCTCATTGATTAATCTACAGAAAGAGTTATATATTCATACAATTTTCTAAGCTATTTAGCTTGCAGTCAAAAATCATGCTGAAAAAAAAGCACCTGACGACAGAACCGAATCTCGTCACTGACAAAGCTACCCATTGAAAAGTGCACAGGCACTAGGAAGACATGTTCTGTGCAGACACTTGGCATTCTATTTTGCATTGAAAGTGACGCCCACTAGTTTTCAAGAATACATTACCAGGTGCTATTGTAACACTTGGGAGTGGTTGTTACATTTTAGTGCCCCTATCTGGATATTTAAAATGACAGAAGATAAATGGTTGTAGATATTATTAGACACTCAAATAGAAAAAGTGATGAAAACCACAGATCCTATTTCACGCTCTAAAATCAAAGGAAAAGGCATAATAGTATTAAAAACAGCTTTGGTGATTATTACAGGAGATATAATAGTGTAAGGGGCCTAAACTATGTTTCCCACAAATGTGATCTATTGGTATACCTAATAAGTGTGTTGCTGAAATATGATAGGCTACTGATCAAACCGGTTTGGAAGCTTTTTGTTTAAATTCTAATAGTGAATTATGCTCTGGAACTTCAGCTGGTAAAAAGGTGATTTGCCTGCAGCATAATGAACAAGAGAGACGTTACCATCTGCCAGTGTGTCTCTGTGCCCCAACGCATTCTCTGGATTGATGTAGCATTGTTTAAGCTGTCAAGTCCCCAGTGCTTTGCATTATGCATCAATTCTGCAGGGAGGTTTTCCACTCATAAGGAACAACATGAAGCAACAATTTGCTGATGAGTGCTCCAAGGAACCAGAAACATGTTATTTTTTTTAAATGCAGCAATTTTAAATGAAATCTATGACATATGGGATCTGAGATGTTGGAGTGCTGTCTTACCCTGACCCTAAAACACAAATAGACTAAATATGAAGAGGCATAACATAAAACAGAACATAACATTTGTGTTGCACAGCTTTGCAGCTGAAGCTATTGTTCTGTTATCAGTTATTTGTCACTGTGTTTCAATAAATGACGAGATACTGTAGCAATTCTAGTGAGGCCATAAGAAATGTCTCCAACCCTGGAGACAGCTGTATGTAACATTTCTCTAAAAATATTTTCACACAAAATTGAAGATCCATTACATCCACAGGTGATCTGGGAGTCCCTGCACATCTTGCACATACTCAGTTTCTGCTAAGCTCCAGAAATGTTTGCTTATATTTGTGAATTCTTTAACTATATATGGCCCAGATTCTGATCATTAAGTATCAAGCCTTGGAGAATGATAAAATGGAGAAGTTGCCCAAAGCAACCAATCAGCTTCTAACTGTCATTTCAAAGACTGTGCTAGATAAATGACAGTTAGAAGCTGATTGGTTGCTTTTGGCAACTTCTCCATTTTATCATTCTCCAAGGCTTGATACATATCCCTATACGTGTCAATACATCATACCTGCCGACTTTTTTATATCACCCTACGGGACAAGCCCGAAAAGGAGATGCAGAGGACCACTCCAGGGGGCCGGGCCCTTCACGTCACTGGGCCCCAACCTTGTTGCAGTAAAATATTGTGAATTGTGGGGATGGGGCGGGGCTAAAATGATGTGAATCATGTCATATTTGCCCTGCCCCCTACCAACAGAGCCACGATTCTTGGTAACTCCTCATCCTGCCCACTTCACTAGGAAGTGGGCAGAATGTGGGAGGTCCACCCACTCTTCCGGGGATCTGGGGGACTACCCAAACACTCGGGAATCTCCCGAACCTTCTGGGAGAGTAGTTAAGTAAACATGTTGTACATTAGTGTTGTATGTTAAATGTATGTATCTACTGATGCAAGCTATAGGAACCTATTATACGAAGTCTACTGACACAATAATCATACAGAAACTATTTTTTTCTACTTATTTATCATAGGGTCAATGCAGTAACAGTGATGGGATAGAACTCGACTATGTAAGCTTTTGTCACTGCCATTAGCAGCAAAAGCATAGCTTCTTAGATTTTTCAGAGCAGCTCCTGGCAGAAGTACACTCCATATAGTCGTGATTAGACATGTTAGTTTTCGGGGCATTTATCTCAGTTTTACTAAATACAATTAATAAAATTAATAAAGAGGAAGCAATAGTTTTTAACACTTTCCTTTTGAGTATCAATAACTTTTTCTGAAATGATCTTAAATTTTTTAGTAAATTAATAGATGAATACAGAATTTGCATGTCTAACAACATCAAAAATGTATTGTACCCTTACTGGTTTAAAACAGTTTGGGAATTGAAACTGCACAGCAGTGAATCAGTAAGGTTCCTTGATGGAATTCAGTTGTTCATTTTCCAACTGTCTCATTTATTCCAGTCTTCAGGATCACCATGTCTCTGGAAAACTTTAGACATGCAGCAATGTTGTTATGAGAGCCGTGGTTTCCATCCTAGTATCCTCTGACACCACTCATTCATTTTTAAGATGAATCTGTTGAGGATCACAGCTCTTCATGAAGCCACAGTCTTGGACCCAGAAGTAATAGCCTGCAAGTTGCATGCAGCCTCCAGATTTTGGCAATATAGGCTTGATGTTTAAAGTGGTAAAAAAAATGTTTTAAAAAAGGCAAAACCATGCTAAATCTGGCCGCTGCGCGCAACTCATAGGCTATTACATTTGGGCCTTGGAGTTGGTAGAAAAAGAACAACCTATTGTCAATTTGATAACTGCAATGTTCTAATCAGCACAGAACACTTGAATAGTTTAGTGTAGTGATCTTGTGTGACAGTGCAAGTGAGGCCAGGAGTACAGGATATGGGCAGGAGAAGTGAAGAGAGCAGATGAATGAGTAGGTACATCCATCAGCTACCTCTACTGATGTAAGACTGCTCTCAATGTAGAATGCACGATGATAGTGGTGGTAAGTGCACTCTTATTATAAACTAACTTCATGTCACATTAATTACCTATTCCTTATGGTTAATTAGTGTAACATTAATATATTATATGTTTTTAGGGGTGAACTGTGAACAGATGTAGCAAACTTTACAGTGGCAGTTAATGAATCATAAGCCATTAACGGAAATGTTGTCATTCGTTAAATGTGACTTTAAAGTTTGCTAGCTATATCTTTAGGGAAGAGCAACCATGGTGTAGGATTTCTACATGTACATTAGTTTAGTATGTTTGGTACATTTCAGTTACCATTTCCTTCAGAATATCAATGATCCTCACAATAAAACTGTGCAAAAGTACATATTAGTGTTTTTAAATATGATTCTCTTAATTTATTAGAACATAAAGGTCACCTCACATTTAAAGTCAACCATGAATACTAATTCTAAAGATTTCGCCCTCTTTCTCTCCTCGCTATATGGACACAAACTGAAATGAAGCCATACTTTGATAAAGAAAGCAATTTCCCTTCATCATTTCAATATATAGCACTATAAGTATAAGCTCTTTTTTAGGCCAATACATTTATGCCAAATCTATTCCCCGGCCATTGTGCCAGGGGAACATCCTACTTCGGGGAGATGTATCAAACCTTCCAGAGAGAAAAAGTGGAAAAGTTACACATAGCAACCAATCAGCTTCTAAATGACACTTTTTACACTGTGCTTGATAAATCACAGAAGCTGATTGGTTGCTCTGGATAATTTCTCCAGTTTCTCTCTGTGAAAGGTTTGATAAAGCTCCCCCAAAAGTGAGTAGATATTTTTATTTTATCTTTGGTTAATTTAACCCAATTTTAAATGTTATGTTTTGGGTAGAACTGCTTTTAACAGCTAGGAGCATAATGGCTCTTTAAACATACATATATTTCTTCCCCCAAAGTCACATTTTATCATCCTGAACATAGGTAGTTTATGTTGCTGTCACATGGGCAATGTTACACTCTGCAGGTGCCTCAGAAGGGACACCAGCATTGATTGTTATACTGTATGTACTTTGCGCTTCAAATGCCTGCAGGCAAATATAGCATCTAGCGGCATCTTCCCTGTGCCTGCAACACACAGGTGCCTTAAGCACCCAGGTGTCATTAGCCTTAATAGACATCTGATAGAGGCATAACCATGACCAAATATCTCTTAGCAATATCCCCTAGCAATACTTTGTATAAAGCATCTTAGCCAAAACAAACAAACCCTTATTTTAGTAAAAAGAAGATAAATCTAAACATACACTATACACATATACAAAATATTTAGCATCAAGCGATATAATAGTCGAGTCTAAATTCCTTAGAACTTGCAATTCTTTACTAAATAATTTTTCAAATCTAACTATAATAATCTAAACTGTGGCAGCACTAAAAAGATCTTTAAGAACTTAAGTATATTTAAACAGATAGTTTATAATATACAGTATCAATTTACTTACATTTAACACGTGCTGGAAAGTGATCCGTTTTAAACAAAAACAGGGTCTGTTTCAGTGACTTCTATGCACCACAGACGGCAGAAAAAGAAAACCCAGTGATGGAAGTCTGGCTATAAATCAACTGGTAAAGGAAGGCATTGCTTGTGTGTATAGTGCTCTCAGCGCTCTCCTGCACTGGGTGTGGGAGTCTGGATTACTTGGCTCAACAATCACTAGAAGCAAAGAATTGTAGAAGGTGAAGTTAGTTCTTTCTATAGATTTTCTTTCCACTACTTGCTGCCTACACCCATTAGTCAGTTTCCTTAGCCACCTCCTTCCTAGGATCTGTAGCTTTACTTCATACCCCAAAACACAGTAAGCTGCCTGCTCATTTACTGATTACACATAAAGAGGTGAAAGGAACTGTGTTTACTTTATATAGTTTACATTAAATGAGGTCTTGAAAACTGAAAAATATTTGAATGTAAATCCAGCAGAGTTACGGTCACAAATTACTAATAGCCATTGATAAATTCAGAACAAAAATCATTGATTGATGCCTTTGATTATCCAACTTACAAGATTTAATTACATACTTTCTAAATGATTTGTGTTTCTTTGTTAGGTATGTTATAATGGAGAAGCAGATATGTTTTATTTGTACACACACAAGAGCAAAACATATCAATACCTCTCACATACAGACATGTAAATTGAAATGTATACTCAGCTATTTCAGAAATAGATATAGGGGTGATACATGCCACCGAAATATCATGAGGCCTAACAGTGATTGCACAATGATGTAGCATAGGGGTGGGCAATAAGCCCCCCCTACCCGTGCAGCAGCTGTTATGCTGCCCATTCACAGTGCGATATACCAGCAGATCCGTCAGATTGGTACGATATCGCTGCTATAGCGTACCGTGTGTGGGCATGATATCGGCCAGTGCGCGCTCCTGTGGGATCGTACATCACTCCTCCAGATCTTGCTGCATGTTCACTTGACCTGGGGATGCGATGTATACGATCCATGCAGCTCTATGCGGGTGGGGGAGGGGGGTGCCGGCATATCGGGTGGTCAGGCAGCGTATCGCTCCGTGTGTGGGAACAGACCGATATGTCAGCCATCGGATCAGCCGTCGCGTCCCGAGGTGCATATCACACCGTGTATGGGGACCTTAACTGTGATCAAGACAAGAGAAACCTGGTACATGAGTAGTGTGCATTAATCTGCCAGTCTGTAATAAGAGGGGGTACCAGGTAAACTTCACATTTTCTCTATCATAGGGATATAGAAGATAGTAGCTAGAATCTGATGGGCAACATCTCCACTTCTAAAAACTCTCACTTTATTAAATGTACCCCATATACTCTATGATAATGTGACAAAAGACCAATTGCGCTGGCATGTAAAGTACTTGTTTGTGACTAAGGGCCGGACTCAGAGATGGACGCAATGTTGATGTTGGGCTCAGTGAGGTGATTTTTTTGTGACTGCACATGTGCCAAAGCCGCACAGCGCACGCACAGCTATGGTTTAGTGACGGCGGTTGCTGAGAGGATTTATTTGCAAAGTGAGTGACAGGCTGTCAGTTTTTAGGGGATGTAATGGGGCATGGTTAAAAACACAGGCGTGTTGGGACCGCTTTCTGGGCGTGCTCTAGTGAGCCACTGCAGCTAGAGAGGCCCCACGTCTTAGGAGAGATCCTCGGCTGAGACAGACATGGCTTACTCAGAAGATCGATGGGCAACCTATACTTCCTCATTGTACATAAGCGGCAGGTGGGAGATGCTGGAGAGGGCCGTCTCAGCTAGACATCAGCTAAGTCATTAGCAGATTTTTGCAAGTCCGCTGCGTACGGAATCGCAGTTGCAACTGGATTTGCATCCATCTCTGAATCAGGCCCTAAATCGTTAATCTTGAAAAAAAAAAAAAAGAGAGAGAAAGCACCATTTATTGTGTTGCTTAACCTGCAACTTTATACCAATTCCTTTGCAACAAAAGTACTAATCTAGTATGCCTGCCACACTGTGATCTACTTTGTAGGCAGCTATAGTGCAAATAACACAACATTTAGAAATGTAGGTTTTCCTTTATGCTACTCTACCCGTGCCAAGTGTATCACACTATACTGTGCTAAAACGCTAAGTTTTTACAAAACAACTTAGGACACATCTGTATTTCTCATCACAACAGAGCATATATCCATTCTGTCCACTTCATGACAACTGCATTTGTAGGTAAGGTAAACAGGAGTTTCACTCAACACAAATGGCTTACTTCTCCCTCATTATAAAACCTCACTCACATTTTATAAGTTATTTGGAGTCTAATTTATAGAGAGAGGGAGAGAGAGAGAGAGAGAGGGAGAGGGGGAGAGTGTAAAGGCCCCATTTATAAACAAATGTAAATACAAGCGGCATTTTTCGTTTAGTATCAGTGTGATACAAACGAAAATGCCACTGGTATTTATCAATACTTACCCCTTCGGCGGTCCTCCTCGTCGCCGAGGTCCTCCGCTCGATGGTCCGTCTGCGCATGTGCATGACACGGGGATCCGGCAGTGCCTGGAAAAGCAGCGTTGGGTCCCCATTCCCATCAATGAGGAGCGCATGGGGAGCACATCGCTCTCTTCATCTACCGATGTCAAGAACGATGCTGTGACAAACAGCGGTAATCTTAGATTACCGCAGTTTTAAAAACAAAGCATGTCATCCTTTCTGTATTTAACAATGGGGCCCTAGAGAGAAAGCGAGAGAATGTAAACAAGGGCACCCACAACAACTCCAGGTGGTAGATTAAAAGGGTAAAAATATCCTAGGAATAGACGGCGCTCCAGGAGATTGCAATAAACATATTAGTTTAATTAGTTGCAGAAGTGACATTTCGGATATAGTGTATTCTAGTGGATCTAGTTTAGAAAGATTAAGTTATATATCAACATGTATAGTTTGAGAAAGGATCACATTATGGGCCTGATTCGGAGAAGCTCACATGCAGCGGTGCAAATCTGTCATAGTGGGTCTACGGACGCACCGAAGAAACTTCAGCCCTATATCACACACACAGACCGGATACACACAGACACACACACACAGACACACACACACACACACACTCTCTTCCTTCTTTGGAGCCTGTTAGCCACTACATGTCAAACCACATTCACATGAGTTAATCAATGTCACTGGAAATACATTACATGAAATATTGCTATAGGCAGCAAGAAATATACAAAGACAGTTCTCATTTGCCATGCGGCCGATGGTATTTCATACCGATTCCAATAAAATACCCCAAAAGTTGTTTGTAATTTGCACAATTTGGCCAAAAATGACCTGTCAAGTTTTGGATGAAATAATTTTTTTTTAAATGGATTTAACGTATTGAGGCTGTATGATTGTGAGAGCTGTTTTACATATTGCACATGGCTGCAGCAGGCGTGTTTTACGTGCCTCCAATTTAGGTGCAGCAGTAATCTCCTGGAAAAAAATTGCTTTCTATAATTTTTCAACATTTTTTCATATACGCAAATTACAGCTAACCAATGCAATTTAAGTACCCGAAATTATTTTATTATGACCAAAAATACACTTCTAAATAAATTTCCTATGGACGTTAGCCTTTTTTGGCGCTACAGACGTCTTTTCCTAGATGTCCTGACATTTTCGCCTGTTTTCAGAGGATAAATTATCGCACCTACCAATTTTTGCCTGTTTCTTGGCGAAAAACAGGTGGCGCATGCCGGAATCGGCAATAATATCGCACAAAAATCAGTGAAATTGGCCAATATTATCGCCGCTAATTGAATAGGTCCTATGTTGGGCCATGCGTGTTCCTGCTTGGTCGTCAGTCGCATGTCAGAGCACAAACCAAGCATGAAGTCCAAGGAATTGTCTGTAGACCTCCGAGACAGGATTGTCTCGAGGAACAAAACTGGGGAAGGGTGCAGAAAAATATCTGCTGCTTTGAAGGTCCCAATGAGCAAGTGGCCTCCATCATCCGTAAATGGAAGAAGGTCGGAACCACCAGGATTCTTCCTAGAGTTGGCCGGCCGTCTAAACTGAGCGATCGGGGGAGAAGGGCCCTAGTCAGGGAGGTGACCAAGAACCTGATGGTCACTCTGTCAGAGCTACAGAATTCCTCTGTGGAGAGAGAAGAACCTTACAGAAGGACAACCATCTCTGGAGCAATCCACCAATCAGGTCTGTATGGTAGAGTGGCCAGACGGAAGCCACTCCATAGTAAAAAGCACATGGCAGCCCGCCTGGAGTTTGCCAAGATGCACCTGAAGGACTCTCAGACCATGAGAAACAAAATTGTCTGGTCTGATGAGAGAAAGATTGAACTCTCTGGTGTCAATGCCAGGTGTTATAATTGGAGGAAACCAGGCACCGCTCATCACCAGGCCAATACCATCCCTACAGTGAAGCATGGTGGTGGCAACATCATGCTGTGGGGATGTTTTTCAGCGGCAGGAACTGGGAGACTAGTCAGGATAGAGGGTAAGATAAATGCAGCAATGTACAGTCATCCTGGATGAAAACCTGCTCCAGAGTGCTATTGACCTCAGACTGGGGCGACGGTTCATCTTTCAGCAGGACAACGACCCTAAGCACACAGCCAAGATATCAAAAGAGTAGCTTCAGGACAACTCTGTGAAAGTCCTTGAGTGGCCCAGCCAGAGCCCAGACTTGAATCCGACTGAACATCTCTGGAGAGATCTGAAAATGGCTGTGCACCGACACTTCCCATCCAACCTGATGGAGCTTGAGAGGTGCTGCAAAGAGGAATGGGCGAAACTGCCCAAACGTTGGTGTGCCAAGCTTGTGGCATCATATTCAAAAAGACTTGAGGCTGTAATTGCTGCCAAAGGTGCATCAACAAAGTATTGAGCAAAGGCTGTGAATACTTATGTACATGTGATTTCTTAGTTGTTGTTTTTTTTTATTACATTTGCAAAAATCTAAAAACAAAAACTTTTTACACGTTGTCATTATGGGGTATTGTGTGTAGAATTTTGAGGACAAAAATGAATTAACTTTATTTTAGAATAAAGCTGTAACATAACAAAATGTGGAAAAAATGAAGTGCTGTGAATACTTTCTGGCTCTGTACATCGGATAAATAAGATTGTATATTCAGGACTCATGTCTAATCTGCATCTTGTCTACAGCACAGGAATTGCCCTGGAATCTCAGCAGTGCAGGACTATGGGACAGTCTAGGGCAAAGGTCAGACATTTTATCCATAACAGCAACCCAACCTAATCAATACTGTTTCATCTCATTTCTGTACAGTATCGAGTTCTCAGTGGCCGTCTGATCTTAAGAATAGTTGAAGTATAAAAGCCAAAACAGCATGTTCTAGTGCTTCTAATGTTATATTTATAAATATGACCAAAAAATAATCCAACTGTGCATTATTGTTAAAAGGAATGACAAAAAATACAACAAAAAAATGCACAAAATTTGATTCAGCTGTAATTTAAGCTGTCTTTACCTTGTAGTCATGTTCAATTGTAAAGCACAACTGAATATGCTGCAATATAAGTAAAATGCAGTTTGATTTTACAATTAGCACATTGCACACTTAACATTTTTATATTTGTTTTAATTAGTTATAAATTCTGGGCTGGGAATGAAATACCGGCAGTCGGGATGCCTACTGTCAAAATGCCAACAGCGGCATCCCGAGGCTCGGGAAGTATACTAACCCTCCCCGCTTCTCCCCCTAACCCAAACCTTCCCCTTCTTGCACCCTAACCCTCCCTGCTAGTGCCTAAACCTAACTCTCCCCCCTTGGTGCCTGAGACGCCATGGTGTACCTACGATCGGGATGGCGGCTGTCGAGATTCTAGCGTCGGGATTTCCAGCTCACCTTCTCTTCATAGACACTGCCCGTCAGAGACCTCATTTGCATGTTGGCACTCCATGCAGACCTGTTATGGCGGGACTATCTATTATGCTCATATTCAGCACCGCCCATTTACATAGCAGACACCGTGTATTGCTACTGCCACCCCCCACCATCAAAGAAGAGCATGCTTATCCATGACAGCTCTGACATGGACAGCATTGGAAAGTACCTAGATGAAGAGGTTATCCTAAGATTAGATGTGAGAGTTATTTGATCAGCTCATGTTCTTAGCTAGGGTGTAATTATAGGGCCTAAAGCTGGGTACACACTATACAATATATCACACGATATATCGTTCTGACGCGGATCGGAACAATATTGTACAGATCGTGCGATGTGTACGCCCATGCGCAACTGCCATTCATCCCATCTACGGAGCTGCACAGCAGATGTGACAATGTGGTGCTGCTACAGGAATCGGTATGTAATGCTGGCTGTCAGAATGTCTCCTGTTAAAATACTTACAGCGGCATCCCGATGGTTGGCATTCCGACAGGGGTTGGATAATTATACTTACCCTCCCCTCTTCCCCCCAGCCCTCCCTTTTTGTAGCTTAACCCTAACCCTCCCCACCCCGTACCTCAACCCTCCCTGTTAGTGCCTAAACCTAACTCCCCCCCCACCCCCCAGTGGTGCCTAACCCTAACCCTCCCCCTAGGGGTGCCTAACCCTAACCCCCTCCAAAAAACCTAACCCTAACCCCGCTACGCACCCTAAACCTAACCCTCCCCCGCCCCGCTAAGGGTGCCCAGGACTTACCTCGTTTGGCATGGGGTCCTTCCGCGTTCCGGTATCGGGATTAAGATAGGTGTCGGTATTTTGACGCCTATCTTAAGTCACTTGTCGGGATTACCCTGTCGGTATTGAGTTGCGGCCGCTGGTCTCATAACTACATCCCGCTGCTACATGCAGCATGTAACAACACATCACGCCATTGTAAATCTTATCGTGCAGTGTATATAGAGCACGCGATTTATCGTTACATCGCACAGTTGGCTGGGTCACACATTGTATAGTGCGTACCCAGCTTAAGTGTTGGTGTGCCATTGTTCTGGTCAGGGGCGTAGAGAGCCCTGCCGGGCCCAGGTAAAGATGGGGGCATGGCCTAATCGCAGGAGGCATGAACATGCCCCCTCGAGCACAAAAAAAAACATTTTCAGCGCCGCGAAGCGCTGGGGAGGGGGGTGCTGTGAGCCCCACAGCCCGGCGCAAAGCCAGGGGGGGCACAATCAGTGTGGTCGCTCCCCCCACAGGCATAGGAGACTGCTGTGGCTGCAGCTCAGCACATGCTTTGTGCTGGGTTGCTGTGAGGGAGGGGGGGGGGGCGGCGCCGGGCCCCTCAGGAAGCCCGGGCCCCAGTAAATAGTCCCAGCTCCCCCTTCTCTCGGCGCCCCTGGTTCTGGTACCCCAGTTGTCACTGTGCTATTATTTGAGGATCTAAACTATCTAAGACACTAGCTGTCAGAAACCATTGCTCTGGGACCCCACCTGTTCTGAGTCCACATGAGCCATTGATCCCGGATCCAAACTACCCGATAGTCACAGTGTAATTTTGACATTATTCTGAGATAGCATACTGCACAATTACATTTGACATTGTTTTGGTATCCAAGTTGTCATTGTACCAATGTTTGGATACCCTAATGCCAGTGTGCCATTGTGCTGGGATCCCATGTGTCACTGTGCCAATATTATTTGACCCTAAAAAAGGCAATTTGCAGCTGAATGTTTTGCATGTCTAATAATTAGGGGACCCTAAAAGCATATTCTGTGACACCACTTAGGATCTTCACCCCTCAGATTGCACAACTCTAATCTAGAAGATACTGTATATATGCTTATAAATATATGTCTGTTGATTGTTTAAACCTTGTTATCATAGTGTCAAGCAGCCCATACACGGTGAGATTTTTGCACGATATGGCCAATTTAGATCAATCATAACGACCAATCGTGTACGGTATTTGTACGATTAGTGTTCCCGCCGTCGTAAATCTGCATTGTAGATCTTATGGAAAAACGGTAAGATTTCGACCTATTGTGTATGATGTGACACACATCATATGCTGTTTTGCTTGATGTACAATACGATGTACGAGGTCTTGCAAAATCCCTGGCCACTCCCCCCCTCCATTTTGTGAGAAATGACGCATCAGTATCGTATGATCGTATGTACAATCGTGTACACCATTTGACCAAATCATATAGAGAATATCAAGGGAAATCGTACAACACATCTTAGCGTTAGGAATCGCACCGTGTATGGCCGGCTTTAAACAAAAAGATGAATATTTAACATATATACAACTCAATAAATACATGTATACAACACTATATATCTATATTTGAGTGCCTATATAATATACATGTATTTATAACATATATGTATAACATATATGTAACATTGTTTTTCTATAGCTCCACCCCCAGTTCCTGAACCTATTTTTTTCTGAAAAATATACATAGATTTTATATATATATATATATATATATATATATATATATGTTACATACTGTATATACATGCACACATAAGTAAATAAAAGGTACACATGACCAGGTAAAACAATGCACAGGATGAACAATCATACATCTTTTTAAATTACTCCAATTGAAATATAGAAATGTTAAGAGTCAGCCACAACATTTTCTTTAGGAACAAATGTCCTGCTGTGTGACGCATCTTATTCGTTAAATGAAGTGTAATGAAACCCACAATGTTCAACGACTAAACAGAATGCCTAGCAACACACTCAATGGCACAATTGCTGTCACTATAGAACTCTGCCAAAGTGAATTTCACTTGTCAAGGATAGTGGAATAAAGTACGATGCTGGCAATTCTACACAATTATCCATTCGCTTTCTTTTTTTTTTTGCGCTTAACAATATAAATCCTGTATTCACAGAGACAGCATGTGACCTGATGTGTCTGTCCAGATGTACAAGCCACAAATATCACAAGATACTGAAAAGAATGACATGACATAATTTTACTTGAACACTTAACAAATCAAGTAATCAGTAACATACACTGTCACTCTGAGCATACGATCACATTATTGTTATAATTTACTGCAAAGTGACATTTACTTGATTGCAATCAGGTGGCTTATTGAAAGAGCTAACAAATACAGCTGTTACCATGGCAGAAAGGTTCAAATGCAAAATAAATTAAGATTATTTTAAACAACAAGAGTCACTTTATATAATAAGAAAAATATCAAGCAAAGAAAAAAGGGTATTTGTGGCGTCTTCCATATGCTGTTACATTTGTGTTATAATGGCTTAATTAATCAACTAAAAATTCACTGGGGTTAAAGAGGAAGCTTGTAACACAGCTGGTCAGGCAAAATTCAGTGTGTAAATGTGACAGTAAAAGAGATTATAGATACAAGTCATCATATGTTCATACACCAAGTGGATGCTATAATACAAAAATAAGCACGTTATTGGGTCATTGAAAGGAAAGTTAAACGAACATAACATCAGCAGTAAAAACCCTCTGTCTCGCTGCCTTTGTGGCATTAAGGGATGCAAGAGCCACATAGTCAGAGTCACAAATTTTTTTTCCTTTTCATACAATGTGATTTAAAGGAAGCAACTATAAACATTTCTTTAATGAAACAATAAAAGCACTCCCCCAATAAAGTGCTATGACTCGGAGCAAAAGAATTCCAGAGACCGCACTTGTGACTTGCATTCATTCTGTTACCTAAAACAAGAAGGATTATTCCTTCATTGTGTGGCATGAGGCATTGCCTGTATAGTGAGGTCACATATTGAAAGCCTAGCTTCACCCCAAACGGTTGGCCCATACTTTGACAGAGTGCTGGGAAAAGGTGCCTTGACACCCATGACAAGGAGCACAATTGCAGCACAGCCCGCACTCTGTGTAGGCATAGGTCATCGATCAACATTTGAAAAGTTTATAAAAAATATTTACACAAGTTAGCTGCCCTGGGTGATGTAGAACAGTGACGTGTGGTGAGGTCAATGGCTGGGAAGGCACACATGGACATGGGTCTGAGTAATGGGAGCCTGCCTCACCCCCTACTCACTGCAACTCTCCCCTCACTACACTAAGCTTCAGTGTCCATTGATTCTCCTACCTGCATCACTGTGTCTTCTCTTGCTGCTGTTGACAGCTCCAATCTCTAAACACTGCAGGGCAATTCCTGGTCACATGACAAATCCAAGGTGCCCATCAGTGCTCAAGGCACACACCCTACACTCAGAGGCATGACTCTTTTAGCTCTATTTCTGTGCAGCTTACTGCCTGTGGTGTGGCCCCGCCTCCAACTCTGCAAGCAATGTCTGACTATACAGAAGCGAAGTTGAGCTGTTGTTGCCTCATCTCTCGTCTCCCTGCAGTCCCAGGTAGCTCCACAAAGATGGTGAGTGTTAACGATAAAAAGGATTACAATAAACAAAGAAGATGTTTAGAAGTTATAAATATCTTCTTTGCATTATTCTATTCGTTTTTATAGCAATTCTCAGGAGTATGACAGGGGAGGGCCTGCCTACCCTGAATGCACGTCCCTGATGGATAAATAATAAACCCATTAATATAGTTATTTAAATTCTAGGTAACTTTTACCTGAGTCTTACCTCCATAACATTTAAGGCAGGGAATAGTTACAGTGGGCATGGACACATCAAGTTAGAGGGGTGGCCATGTAACGCTGGGGTATGCTCATTTCATCTGAATATCTAGGCAAATTCCCTGCTCTCCTAATACATACTTGCAGTGCACCAATGGCAGAACTGGTAGATCCTTCATATTGATAGTAGCAAAATGCTCCTTCTGATGTGCAATGGAAGAAGTGCTGATAGCATTGCATAGGCTGGTAATATCAACAAGTACAGCAAGGCAGTAGCAACGACTAACATGCAATCCACCCAATGTCACCCAGCAGTAGCACCTACTGAGAAAGTCAGGATTGTGCTTCAACTACAGTTCTAAGCCCATATGCAAAGTATGATCCATTCGGACACTTGAGGAAGCGTGCTTATGAAGAGCAGTAGTATAATTAAGAATAAATTCATGTTGAAATAATCAATTAGTTAATATGAACACTCTTATTAACATTAAGAATGCAGCCAAGGAGGGCACCATGTCAACTACCTCTCTGTTTTGCAATGAGCCAGTATACAGGGAGACTGTGGCCTTTTTGTCTCCACTTAATTTCCAATTGCAAAATCCTTGGCTGAATTAAGTAATATGTAAATATGTACAACTGCCATATCAAAGATTTAATTCAGCACAAGTTATTGCAACTAGGGTTTAATGGGTAATAATCATTGAATTTTTCAAATCAACCATTATATTAGAGGGGAACAAAAGTGGTCTTCTAAAATTTTCTAAAATTCAACAGTATATATTTGGTGTATCTTTTCTGGTCCAGGAATGTAATAAGGTGGCCAGCTCTATGGCTAAATATTAACACTAATGGAAATACAGGCTGCAGACAGAAATTGGCTACATTTAAACATCCTGCAAAACACTGCTCTCCGCTGGAGAACTGACCGTATAATTCCTGATGGAAATACATTCTATCACTCAGCAGCTCCTCTGCTGGTAATGCCATTGATAACTCAGAATTTCAAAGAACAGTCCAGCTAATGTTAAAAACACATTCAACCCATCTGGAGTAAGCAGCGAGTGCCGGGGAGCTGGCCAGCTAATTTTAGTGCACAATATTTGTTTTGCAGTGAGAGATCATACAGTTCTGTTATCTGTGCTGTGTTTGGCAAAGTGTCATGTGTTAATAGTGAAGGACAAGCTGTATTCTAGTTCACAGCCTAAGGAGTGTATAAGTGGAGAAATTATCCATAGCAACCAATCAGCTTCTACATATTGTATAGAATGTACTTGGTAAATGCTAGGTAATAGCTGATTGGCTGCTATGGGCAACTTATCTACTTGCCCATGCTTTAGAAGCATTAGTACATCTCGCCCACAGCTTTCTATGATTGATGGTCATACTATCAAGACAAGTACTATAGGCATTATTCAGGTTGGTACATTTTTGTAACACAATCGTATGCATAAAAAGTCAGCTGCAAAATTCCAGTCTTACATATATACACAAACATCCATCTGAAAACATAACAGTATATCTATGTCATTATTGCAAATGCCTATACTTATGCACAACTATAGTGTAGAGATGCGGCTTAAAGGTGTTAGTAGATGTAGCTTATCCAGACTTTAGTTAGGCTTCTGACACGGTAAAAGAAATGACTGAGGATCTGGGTAGACTAGAGGAATGGGCAAGAACAATGCAACTACAGTTTAATGTAAAAAAAAAGTAAAATCATGCACTTGGGTCCCAAAAACCTAAAGGCTAAATATAGTATCAAGGACACTATAATGGAAAATACAGAGGAGGAAAGGGATTTAGGAGTCATCATTTCAGATGACTTGAAGGCAGGCAAGCAATGCACCAAAGCAATGAGGAAGGCAAGTCAGATGCTTGGTTGCATAGGGAGAGGAATCAGTAGCAGGAAGGAAGAAGTGATAATGCCATTGTATAGGTCTTTGGTACGCCCTGATCTAGAACACGGTATGCAGTCAGGAAGCCGATGGTCGAAACGCCGACCCCCGGCTTCCCGTGCACTCCCGACAGGGGACAAATGATAGGCTTCAAAATCCCAACGCCTATCATTATCCATACGCCGGGAGCTCGATGCCCGGCATAATCAAAGAAGGTAAGCCGGGTGGGGGGGGTTAGGTTAGTAGCTCCCGTGTGGGACTTAGGGCTAGGTCCCCTTCCTGGAAGGGTTAGGGATAGGCTAGGGGAAGGGGGGTTAGGGTTATTAAAAGGGGCATACTAGATGGGCTAAGTGGTTCTTATCTGCAGTCAAATTCTATGTTTCTATGGGATTCAGTATGGCCGGCGGTTCAAATCCCGACAGCGGCATCCCGGCAGCAGTGAAAATCCCGATCGTCGAAAGGTAAGTATTGACATACCTATTCTACCCCCTAACCCTAACCCTCCCTTAGGGGTGCCTGACCTCCCTCCCAAGTGCCTAACCTTAATCCCCCCTCTAAGTGCCTAAACCTAACCCTCCCTTCCCCACCGCCTAAACCCAAGTCCCTAGGGGGGGTGCCTAACCCTAACCTCCCCCCCGGGGGTGCCTAACCATAACCCTCCCTTCCCCTAGCCTAAACCTAACCTCCCGGGAGGGTGCCTAACCCTAAGTCCCCCCCCGGGAACCCTAAACCTAACCCTCCCCCCCCTGCGGCTGTCCGCGCCCGGCTTACTTATGATCGGTAAGCCAGGTGTCGGGCTCCCAGCGTAGGGAAAATGACAGGCTTCGGGATTTCGACGCCTGTCATTTAACCCTTGCCGGGATTAGACAGTTGGGAAGCAGACGGTCGTGATTCCGTCCATCGGCTTCCCGACTGGTTCCTGTTTCTATGTAACAATAAACCTTATTCAGAGTTGTACGCAAACTGATGGTTTGCGTACAACTCCTATGACTGAAGATCTGCACATTTGCAGGATCTGTATGGCACAAATGCAGATCTACTTCTGCGAGCTCACAGTACCCGGACGCCCCACTTGATTGACAGGCTGCGCCCGTTTGAACGTGAAGCAGGGATGGCATCAGGCAGCATCCCAGAAAAAGGGGGAGTGTGAGCCCTGTTTTCTGAGCGTACTTGTACGCAGCTCTACTGGCTTCAGCTATGTTAAAACACGTCCATCCTGAGTAACCTGAAGATTACTGATGCAAACGCAAAGGGATCCGAACAAGATCGTAGCTACTGTGGGTGCAGGGAGTGCAATTGCTAGGGGGCCCACCTTCCCCCTGCACCCAGTTACACATCAGACTTAGGCCTCTGCTGCCCACCCTCCCTCAAGTCACTCTGCGACTGTAGACAGACAGGAGGCAGCACCAGGTTACCCGGAACCCTCCCTTCTTCTGATCTCTGATCCTCCACTCAATTGTGATTCATAGTCCTTTGTATATATATTAATAAATAAAACAAATTGTAGGGTCTGGCTCTCCCAGGTAGTGAACAATATAGCAGGTGGCAGCACAGTGTACTCACAAACTCCCGTATTGGTGCAGCACTCGCACTCATTTGAATGAATGACAACAGCGGCATAATGTAGAAGCATTTCAGTGCCTCTTTATTCAGGCACTGCCATCAGGATAAGCCTGCCATCAGGATAATCACTGCATATAAGTGCCAGCCCGGTGAAGTACTGTGCTGAGACCTGCTGCTTACCTGTCAGCCCCACGGTGGCATGCAGGGCTTTAGACTCTCAAACACACAGGGAGGCCATGTCACTCTGTCTCAGTGTGTGTGTGTACGTGTGTGTATATATATATACACACACGTATGTGTGTGTGTACGTGTGTGTATATATATATAAGTGAGGCGACATTTCGGGGTGCAACCCCATCTCTCAAGTAAACACCACAGATATGTATTGGTTTGAGCAAGGGGGTTGCACCCCGAACCGTCGCCTCACTTTGACCTTAATACATTGGATTTTTTTATAGTCTCTGAGTGTTGTCTTCTTTTTGCGATTGTGTGTGTGTATATATATATATATTTTGCAGTGCTTAGTATATGTGAGCCCTGTATATTGTAGGGTGCTATGTATGTGTATAGCATAATGCACAGTGATGTGTAGTGCAGTATTGCTCAATTTTGTGTGTAATGTGTGCAGCATAATATTGCCCTGTGCTGTGTATACTGTACAATGCTCAGTATATTTTTGTAAAGCTTCGTCATACCAATTGTAAATAAATACTGGGATTATCCAATATATTCAAGTTCAATGTTAATTACCCTGAGTGATGGTAGACATGCCCCATAGCACAACACACCCCTCGATGGCATGCTGCAAGTGGCAGACTGGCCGTAGGCATCACCGGGAAGTTCCCTGGGAGCTGCTGTTGGCTGGGTGACTTTTTTTTTTTTAAGATGTGGACTAGAGCGAGATGTGTATACTGTGTACTGTACATACACCAGCCTCTATATCCCCCTTTGGTGCAGCTAGTGGCAGGAACCCTTCCATTGTTATTCTGACAGGTACCCCCTTCTCCCCTGTATTCTCTCCCACTGGTCCCTTAACCCCTGCAGCCTCTCCCCCTTCTCCCGTGCACTCTCTTCCATTGTCCCTTTCTCCCCTGCATTCTCTCCCACTGGCCCCTTAACCCCTGCAGTCTCTCCCACTGTCCCCGTTTTCTCATCTGTACCTGTGCCCCCTCCTCATTTGTGCCTATGCTCCCTACCAGCATGATTGCATCTGCCCCCTTACCGCATGGCTGCGATCATATCTGGCATGGATGGACGGTTCACATTCAACAACACAAAATTGAACCTAAGGATGGCAGGTAAGCACAAATTTCTGTTACTACGGGGCATATTTATCACAATACGCATTTTTAATGCGGATGCGATAAATATTTTACACCAAAGGCTCAATGTGTAAATTAATATTTTCATTCAAACTTACTAAAATCCTCTTGTCTGGAGACAAGCTCTGATAAGAGCCTGCCAGGGTGAAAAGCTGGAAGCTTTCTGGTTTGGTCTGTGCATATATCACCAGGGGCCAACGGAGAGGGATCCGGAGCACCCCTCTCCAGAAGAATTTGCTAATTGTAGCCCATAGGCTTCTATAGGGTAATGCCATCTGGACATGGTGTTAACCTAACGGGGCCAAGCTCGGGAGTGTTTCACAATGTACTAGTAGAAAAACCGGGGCCACTTGCTTGTGTTTGCCCCCCAGGCTGAAAGTTGCCAGCCAGCCCCTGTCTATTATAGGTTGTCAGGATGAACCATTAGCATATATATATATATATATATATATATATATAAATAAAGAACTGGCGGCACTCAGGAGACTTTTGTAGAAATAGTGCAAAACTTTGTGCTTTTAATCTACGTTTCGGGACTTTAAAATCCCTTCTTCAGGATACACAACATAACAAAACAGTGCAAATACAGTGTATAAATAATAACACTCACCCTTTCAGATGCCCTGCTCACTCTGCATCGCAGCCCGGAGTCCAGGGAACCCACTTCCGGTTTCGGGAGCTCTGTCCACCGGAAATGATGTCACCCTGCCAGGACAGCGACCGAGGAGAGCCTGGCAAAAACCATAAAGTGACAAACCATTAAAAAACCATTAAAAAACGTTAAAAAACACATAGGCATATATATATATATATATATATATATATATATATAAACTTACCAAGACAAAAAGCATAAATACGTCCCTGATATCATTTGTTAATCATCCCAATAAAAAATGGATCTAATCAAAGTACTAAAGTAAAATCAAAGTCTTATGACTTTGTATATATGTGTACTGCTAAAACACACATCACCTACTTTAAAATGTAATACAATCACAAAACTATTAAACAGTCATGAAACATAAGAAGCAAAATCTTTGCGTACATAGGGTCTTATTCACAGCCGCAATATGCAAAAGCAGCAAGTGGCACCCACTGCTGGCTTCTCTGATCTGCTGCTGTGTCCGAAGATGCAGCATCGGATCGACCATATGAACGTCGGACATCTGAGTTACTCAGGATGTCAGGCAAAATCACACTGCTAGGATCGGTGAAGTTGCATCCAAGGACACAGCCACAGGCTTCGGCAAGCCCAGAAAACCTCTGA
Organism: Taudactylus pleione; assembly: GCA_031769625.1. NCBI lineage: Eukaryota > Metazoa > Chordata > Amphibia > Anura > Myobatrachidae > Taudactylus > Taudactylus pleione. Next base: position 7,948,488 of record JAUIMM010000472.1, read on the forward strand.
ATTATGCCTATATTCTGAAACTACAAAGATCATATGACTAACAACAAGATTATAAATGTCATTTCATGACTGCTAAACTGCACACAGCTATGTGTCTCAGACGTAACATATGTAGGATTATATATACTTACAATAGAACAGGACTAAGTTGTAGCTTTCTCTTCTGAAAGATGCAATGTACTGCACTGAAACGTGTACTTTCCTAGAACTCTTCCCATCCAATCCCTAGAAAACAAGGAGATGCCTCTCTTAGCACAGACAAAACGAAGCACATTAGTAGCAGATGCAGGAATTCTAAGGAGGTCACTAAGGGTCTCCAGGGTTTTCAAGCTTCAACTGGCAAATTTCAGGACCACAGAATTTGGTGGAGCCAAAGAAAGAAAGACAAAAATAACACTTTCATCTCCAGGCTTCCAAATTCTAAGAGTAAATTATATTAGTCATATGTATAACAGTTTATTTATTTTCACAGTGATCAAATATCCTTCTTTGTTTTATATTGGAACCTTGTCTAAATAAACTTAACTACACACATCAAACAATGTTTGAACTATGGGCCTGATTCAGAGCCGGACGCTATTTGCGAAAGGTCGTACAGAAAAAGGGGCCGGCTATTTAAATTGAGCGCTCGCTCTTTGCGGTCTGTTGACGCCTCTATGTCTGAGCGAGCGAGCGAACGAAACATGCGCTCGCTATTTTGTAAAGACACCCCCTGGCCATTCGCATCATACGTCATCTCCGCTATTTATTAGATGAATCGAGTACTTCGAAAGGCGACTGAACTGCTCGCAGTGCTTGTGGTTGGATTTTCCTACCGCAATCATGTGAACAGTTCAGGCTAAGAGACAACCAAGTGACGTGGCCGATGACGCTGCTTTGTTAATTATGCACACCCTTAAAACGCCCGTTTTGACCGTTTGGCACGCCTGCATTCGGATCTCCACTCCCCGTTTTCAAGCACCTTCCCCTGTTACAACCCACAAACGTCTCATCCTGTCACTCAAATTAGCAGGCACTCGCTATTTTGCGAACACACGATTTCCGACCGCACTGACTGGTTGGCGCATTACGACCAATACGCATGCGCAGATGTGCGAACATCGCTCGGAGCGAATCAGCGGCTCTGAATCAGGCCCTATATCGGAACTACCCCTCTGCAGTCACACTTGAAAAAAAATTTACATGTTTGTTGAATTAATATCCGAAGAGCGTATTTATTAATCTGTTGCAATTAGGCTAATATTTTACCATTGCTGCGATAAAATATCAATAACATATTGCTGGGGAAGCTGAGGAAAACTGGCCCTATGTTAGAGTCAGGTATAATGAAACTATTCTAACTTAAACTGACCAGGATCACCAGAACAAAAAGTTATAATGGCATAATAAGGGAATTGCATTGAATTCCCAAATTAAGTGCACATTTTAGTGTTTCCTTACCCTTTGTTACGTTACCTGTTTACATTATTTTCTAAAAGGAGAAATTCACATGAGGAAGCAACATGACACATTTTTGCTGGCTTATACATAATAATATGTCTTTCTATTTCATCTCTAAATCTAAATACAAATGTCACGTCAATTACTATATTGCATATGTCCCAAATATACTGATTTCGACAAGAAAGTCTTTATTCGGGTGGAACTTTCACTGAAGTGGATAGAACTTTGTATAAATTAGGCATTACTGAGTGGAAAGTGGGTGTGTTTGGGCAGATTGGAGGTTAGTCTTAAGCTGGGCATCCACTATACAATTATCTGTCAGATGTCTGTCCTATCTGGCTGGTTGGAATGAAACCCTGGTAATGTATGGGATCAAATGACAATCGTCCATTTGCTCACAAACACTGGAAAATAGCCAAAAATGGTTGTTCAGACAAATTGGTTAAAAATACACAAATTTAACCAATTTGAACAATTTTTTTTGTCCTTCTTTCAGTATTTAAAACCATATGATCGACTGTCATATGCTCCCATACATTACCAGGTTTTCATTCCAACCAGCCAGATTGGACAGATATCTGACAGAAAATTGTATAGTGGATGGCCATCTTTAGGTAAGGTACACATCAGAACGATGTGTATCCCAGCCAATCCGATTCCCGATGAAAGTATATATAGGGCAACCGTACACACTGCATGATCCAGTGTACGACCGTGCGATATACCCTTCCATCCTGTATTCACCTGCATGCGTCGCTCAGTGACGTTGGCCCATCTGCAATGCAGCACATCAGATGGGACGACGTTGCTGATGATGCACATGAACAATTGAGGGTACACACTGAGCGATATGGACGACAGGGCCGCTATCAGGGGGGATTGCTGGGACTGGAGTCCCGGGCCCGGACACTCTAGGGGCCCATCCGCTCCTACCCCTGCTGCTGCCGCCGTACAAGCGCAGGGATACCCTACCACTCCACATCCTAACAAAGCTGCTGCCAGACACTCGGGGGGCCTGCCTGCGCCTAGTACCGCCAGCCGGCCGCTCCTACCTGCATGACGCCCACTACTTCCCCTCGCTGCAGCAAAATAGAAGTCACTCCTGGGTCACTTCAAACCCAGCCGCCATACCGCTTCGCCCATACAATGATGTTTTCCTTGTTAGCCGGCATAACATGACATCATAACGTCATGCCGTGCCACTGAATGAAAAAGCCTCAGTGTGTGCGGACAGAGGAGCAGCTAGAACAGGAGAAGACTGACGAAACTATGGTAAGTGCCTGGGGGCCGTGGCTTGGGGGGGGGGGAAGGCTTGCTGCCTATTTTGGCAGTCCCGGGCTTCATAATTTCTTATGGCAGCCCTGATGGATATATATCGTATAATCCAATATATCGCCTGATGTGTACCCCGCCTTATTTTGTCCCTCTTTTGCTTTTAAAAATGTTGGGAGGTATGATACAGCACAATTCTTTTTGTTCTATAATAAATCACTAATCAACACAGTAATATATAAAATACATCATTATAAAGGAAGGCTGCATCAATTTTGTTTTCAAATAACTGTCTAAGGCTTGGAATGGCTATCTATGATACTAAATTACATTCAGTGGACTAATATATATTGTTTACCTTAACTGGGAGACCTTTAAACTTCCCAAACCAACTCAATCAACCAATGAATCAGCCCAACTAATCCACGAATCACCCTACTACTTATAACATCCTATAGTTTTCTTCACATTGCCCTTACCTGTTCCTTCCCTACCCTAGATTTTATGAGGAGATTCAATTCTTGTAGATGCCCGGCCTGTCAGGTTGGTTGGTCAGCCGCAATCACCTGGTAGATAGCAATAGCCCACCATTGCACTAAGGCTGTTGGTACTTTAGGAAACTTGAGTTTACCCATACACTACAGCTCCTGGACAATGCAAAATATGCACAGGGGGATATATAGGGCACCGATGGGGTAATAGTGTAATGCCTCACAGAACTGAGGTCTTGGATTCAATTGCCACCATGGCCCTTACTGTGTGGAAGTTTTATATTCTCCCTGTGCTTGCACAAGTTTCCTCCTACACTACAAAAAATATATTGTTCTAGTTTATTGGCTCCTAACAAAAATTAACAATAGTGTGTATTACATATGGTAGGGAATATAAACTGTAAAGCTGGCCATGCACTAGACCAACTTACATCCAACCATCCAACTAGTTGGTTGGAATGAAAATCTGGTAAGGTATGGAAGCAAAATACAATCAACAATTTGCCCCCAAACCTCAGAAAACTGACAAAAACTGTTGTTTAAACAAAATGTTTAAATCAAACATTTAACCATCTTGTCTGAATGACCATTTTTGTCTGTCTGGGAGCAAATTGCTGATTGTCATCTGCTCCCATACCTTACCAGATTTTCATTCCAACCAACTAGTTGGATGGTTGGATGTATGTTGGTCTAGTGTATGGCCAGCTTAAGCTCCACTGGGGTAGGGACTGATGTGAATTGCAAAATATTCTCTGTAAAGCTCTCCGTAATATGTACGCACTAAATAAATAACTGGTAATAAATAAAAATATATGGCTATCCACAGCATTGACAGTCCTGTGGTCCACTCCTTACCATGTCCCCTACAGCAAATGAGGAATTAGAATAGCCATACTGCTGTTTAGCATGGGGGCTTGTAGCCTCAGACACTACACATGTGGTCTCCCTGTTACACTGAAATAAACCCCTAACTTCTAGCGTTGGGTCTGGTTGAAGGTTTGGAAAAGGGTTATGTTGATGGCTTTTAAAACATATATATATATATATATATATATATATGTATGACCATGCGAAGGTGCGGCACTCTCAATAAATAAAACACGACAACTGTGTCTTGGTTATCAACGTTTCAGTACATTGACGATGTTGATTGACAGCACGCCCCCTTTGGTGGGAGTGCCTGCCAGAAGGAGGCACCCACAGCTATGCGAGCGGCCAGGAGGCCGCTCCATTTTCATGGAGGAGGGCGCTGATTCAGAGCGAGCGCTCTGGTCAGAGCGTTCGGCTCTGAATCAGGCCCAAAGTTAACTGCTCCTGGATTTCCTACTTCATTTATGATTTATTCTCTTCAATTAGTCAGTTCAACACAGGTGACTGCAACCATAAATTAAGTGAGAAGTCCAGGAGTAGAGCATTCTGTACATGTTTGAAGGGGTCATGTTGGAGGGTCTGTAATTGATATGAGGGAAGGGCCTGCAGCAATGACAGGAGCAGGTTCCCCATTCCCCCAAAGACCTCGGTATTAGTTCTGGCTTCACAGGACTTGGTCTGTTTAATATAAACATATATTTCTAGCTCGGAATACCCCCTCCTTTCAGATACTTAAACACTGCATTGTTGCATGGGTTGGGTTTGAAATACCGACACTCATGATGCCTACTGTGAAAATGCCGACAGCGGCATCCTCATGCTCGGTATCCCAACAGGGGTCGTGCAAGTATACTAACCTTCCCCGATTCTCACCTAAACCCTCCCTTCTTACACCCTAACCCTCCCTCCCCATTAGTGCCTAACCCTAATTTCCCCATCCCCAAATCCTAACCCTAATGGGGCCCATCCATCAGCGGTGGATTGCTGCGATATCGCGATGCTGCAACCCGGCCTCGCAGGATCGCAGAAATCCAACATGTTGGATTTTCCCGATTTGAAGATCGCGATCAAAAATTGATCGCGATCGTCAAATCGGGGACATTTAACATGCAATATTTCAGCGATCCTGCGACGGCCGGCGTTTCCACCCGGCAGATCGGCATTTCCAATCGCGTCGCAGGATCACGGAAATACTGGTCAGATGTATAGGCACCTTAACCCTGCTGTAGTCTGCGACTAATAGCCCCGTTGTACCTTCGATCGGGATGGCGGCTGTCGAGATTCCGGGGTCGGGATTTCGATGTCTATCTTTAGTCCCAGGTCGGGCTTCCGACGGCCGGTATCCAGTCCGCCGGCATACTCACTACATCCCTTGTTGCATATATGTTGCAGATTGTAATGTGTTGCAGTTTGTAATGTGGCACACTGGCGAGAATAATTATTTTAGTAAGTATAATGAGATGCAGGGTGTAATTAACGTTCCGTCTTTGCAAAATATGGATTTTGCTGTCAGAAGCCCACAGGTTGCTCCCTAATGTGACTAGCAAATAAATGAGGACTAGTGTTCTGGTACTGGGTGACACACAAAGCAGCCTTTAAACAGTCAGTGCTTGATTTGAATTTAGTGGCAGTGACGCCAAAAGTGATGTGAAAGCAACTTCATTATCATAGTGCATTACACCGGACCTAATAAGAAGGTGCTATGCGTTAATTGATGACACAGCTATAGAGAACATAACATCTCCATGGCAGTTCTACTTCAATAACTGTCATCATAATATTGACATAAGCTGAATGTCAACATTCAGGATGTTGACATTTTAGAATTTCAACAGATAACAAGTCAACATCCACAATGTCGATGCTTATATGTTGTTGACATTTTCAAAATGTCCACCCTGATATTTTGAACTAAAACTAACCCTAACCAGGGGCGGAACTACCGGCAGTGCAACGAAACGAAAGGCCGCATTGTGGCTGCTTGACGGACAGTTATCAAGCCTGTGACTGACCCGGCCGGCAGCCACACGCAGAGATGACCAGGCCAGAGCACAGTGCAGTTAGGCTCAGCACTACTGGGTACTAAATCCCAGTAGTCTCTGCAGTGGGGTCAGAAGAGCATGTGCTGTGCTCTGATTGGAGGAGCCCATCACATACTCCTCTGACCTGGAGTGTAGCAGCAGCGCAGCCTCATGGGTGTGACTCATTGTGAGGCTGTGACTGCTGCTCTGCTGGCTGCCTAAGGATGCTGCTGGTGAGTACACTGTGTGGGCACTACAGGTGGCATAATGTGTGGGGACTACAGTGTGGCATAATGTGTGGGCACTACAATGTGACATAATGTGGGGGGCACGACAGTGTGGTAAAATGTGTCGGGCACCCACTGCTTCTCCCTGTCACCTCTTCCTATCACCCTTTCCCTGTCACCCACTGCCTCTCCACTCTCCCTGTCACACACTGCCAGTCACCCACTGCATGTCACCTCTTCTTATCACCCACTGCCCCTCCCTCTCTCTGTCACCCTCTCCCTCACCCACTGCTTTCCCTATCACTACTGCCTATCACCCTCTCCCTGCCACCCACTGCGCCTCCCTCTTCCTGTCACCCCCTCACTGCTTTTCCCTGTCAATACTCCCTGCCACCCACTCTCCCTCCCTCTCCCTGTCACCCTCTCCCTCTCACCCACTGCTTTTCCCTGTCACTACTGCCTGTCACCCACTGCTTCTCCCTATCACCTCTCAACCTCTCCCTATCACACACTTCCTGTCACCCACTGCCTCTTCCTTCTCCTTGTCACCTTCTTGCCTCTCTTTGTCTACCTCTTGCCTCTCCCTGTCACCCACAGCACTTTGAACTTGGAGTAGGGCAGAGGAGGGGGGCCCAAAGCTAATTTTTGCACATGGGCCCACCACTCACAAGTTCCGCCACTGACCCAAACCAAAATCGCAGCCTGACCCAAACTCTAATTGACACTAGATGGTCGACAGGTACAAACACTCGTCAATGCAAAAAGTCAACAGGGATAAATAGGTCAACCCGAACAAATGGTGGGCACAAAAATATTCAATATGTTTTTTTCAACATTTTTAAGGTTAATGTTGGGGGTTATAGGTAAGAGTTATGGTGAGGGTTGGGCATGTGGGGGAGGGTTAGGCTGCTGGAGGGTATGGTTAGGGTTAGGCACTAGGGAAGGGTTAGGTACAAAGGGGAGGGTTAGGAATAGGGTTACATTGCAAAAAAAATTTTGCACAATTTTTGTGCATCGACCATTTGAACCTGTCGACCTTTTAACCCTGTCTACCTTTTGTCCATGTCGACCATCTGGTGTGAACCAATTGACTGTCGTCCTCTGTACTGTCAATCTTTTATACTGCACCCCTCTAATTGCATATGTTGATATTGTGGCTGTCAACATGTTATCTGTTGACATTCTGAACATGTCAACATTATGTCGACATCATAACTGGAACCTAATACTTCAACTAAAAATAACAGTGATGTGGCCATAATGATAATTAGTGGTTTTTCTGTCAGTACTCAGAAACTAGGTGCCACAATTTAGTTTACACAGACTGGACAAGTCTTCAAATGGTTAGTTTCTCTGAGATTACCCTCACAGATTACTTCTTTTTCCCGTTGATAAGTGATAAGAATTAAGAATTATACAAAAAAAAAAAATGTTGTGTACCATCAGGAAAAAAGCTTTGATGGTGCTTTACATTTCCCTTCCATTAAATGCTGATTGTTGGTCTTGACAGCAATCATCTGGAAGTAGTTTGAATGTGTTATTTAAGGCTCTAATGTGGGTTGAAGAAGCAGTACACTGAGTGACACATAAAAGGTTATGTCTAAAGGCAGTTTGCAATTTTACTTTCTTTTTACACCTTTGCACACTGAAGTCATAGACGACAATACACATTTGTTGCTCAAAACCATCAGCACGTGTTTATTAATGAAGAGTAGCCAAGAAATACACGTATATCCAAGAGCAGCTTCACAAAATGAGGTAGTTTAATTACTGCTATTTCACCCAGTCGTAAATAACCGATAATGGATTTTTAGGAAAAAAGTAAAGCACATAGGGAGCGCAATTAAAGATACATTATATCATCATTTTACCAAAAATACTTGATTACAAACAAACAATATGGCCAGTATAAAAGTATGTATATATATATATATATATATATATATATATATATATATATATATATATATATATATATATATAGTCCTGAGAACCCAAAAAAAAGAAATTATATTTTATATATATATATATATATATATATATATATATCCGCTTTGAAATTAGAAGCTCCGGTGTTGTATCGCTTTAATAGCGGTCCACATTAATTTTAATAGAGGACATATATTCCAATCAATTAATTGTATTTAAACAGCATTAAGACCTAGCAGCATGCGTTGTACTCAACCTCCCCACCATATAGTGAGCTCACCACTTGTGTAGAGATATAGTCCCAGTACGGCGATAGAGGGAGGAGCTATTAGAGGAGGAAGTCCACTCGGGCTTGCGGCTGCTAGACCGTGCCCCAAGGTCTCATCGCAAGCCCGATGGTCGCGATAATCGCGACGGTCTCCAGCCCGCTCGCACAAGCTGTGGGTGGTCACCCACAGCTTTGCGAGCTGTCTGGAGACAAAAAAAAACCTCCCACAGCCAGCGGCTCCAAGCGGGTCTGAATCAGGGCCTAAGTGTCAGGACTGTGACTATTTCAGTACATAAAGATAAACTACATTTGCCAAAGTTCCATTGTGGTCGTTGGAGGAGCTATTCTGGTTGCTGGCGTTCTCCACATACAGGAGATAGAGAGTTAAAATGATCATCTGTCTCAAAGGTGCTGTCAGGTTGTGGGATTTCTGATTGCTTATTATTTCAAACCTGACTCCATTTGGCTCACATGTTCTGAACTTCCTATGGATCACAGACCTCTAGTATAAAGCCTGTTACTAATGCTGGGCATACACAGCCAGATAAAATGTCTGTCAGACCGACAGACATTTTATCTGGCCGGTTGCCAGCCGCAGATGTCGCCGGCATACACTGTGAGAGAAATCTCACAGTGTATAGCCCGACATCCGCGCTCCGCCCCGGGGGAGGAGACATTTCCCTGTTCCTTCCATAGGAAGGAACACAGGAAATGTCTGTCTGTCGGCCGCGCTGGGCATACACTGCCCGATGCTGCCGACAGTTACCGGGTAAATATCGCATCGGACGAGCATGCTGGACAATCCTGCATGACCGACCGAGCAATATTTAACCCTCGGTCGCCCGCACACACGCTACAATTATCGGTGCGATCCGCCGATATCAGGCGGATCGCCCCGATAATTGTAGCGTGTATGGCCAGCATTACTGTGTCTCAGTGTCTGTGCAAAGTTACTTTCAGGTCTTTCTTGGACTCCTGCCAGATCCCTGCTGTGCATGTGGTTTGCTATGGACTTTGCTATATCTCTGCCTGTGTTGCGGTTAAACTTCTGATACTGGTTACCAGCCGCACTACAGAGCTCAACATTGCCATTGCCTAAGTTTTGTTATTCTGCTCCATTGCTGTGGTTGCATCCCCTGCTGGACTATTTACTCCGCCTGTTGTCTTCTACTTCCGTGGACATTGAACTCACCGTTACTACAGTTATCGTCGCCGGACCCTTAGTGCATCGCGGGGCTCAACCCTGCTCCGGATCCTCAGTACATCGCGGGGCTCAACCCCGCTCCGGATCCTCGTCACGCTGCAGGGCTCAAACCAGCTCCGGAATTTCACTGCGTAGCAGGGCTCAACCCTGTCCCGAATCTTCATTGCATCACCGGGCTCAACCCTGCTCCGGATCTTCACTACATCACAGGGCTCAACCCTGTTCTGGATCTTCATTGCATTGCAGGGCTCAAACCTGTCACAGATCTTCATTGCATCACAGGACTCAACCCTCCTCCAAATTTTAGTACATCACAGGGCTCAACCCCATTCTGGATTTTCACCACGTCTCAGGGCTCAACCCTATTCCGGATCTTCACTACATTGCAGGGCTCAACCCTGTTCCGGATGTTCATCTTGCTACAGGGCTCAACCCTAGTAAGGTCCATTATACCATCCTAAGGTCTTGCCTTATATTGGACTTGGGGTTCCCTACCACATTTGTATCAGAGACTTTATTTACATAGAGGGGTTTACTCCTATATTGATTACTGCCTATCTGAACTTCTGTGTTGTTGAGACTTTATATGAAACGTTGCTATAATATTCTGCCTGTGAATAAATTCTATGAATAAATTCTATTTACTTTTATTCTGTGTTACTGAGATTTCATGAAGAGGTCATTCCTAAAACCACCTCAGTTTATAGTGCCCAGGAGTCTCAAGTGTCGGCAGCCGTGACACTAAGTCTGCATCAAGTGGGTCATTTCTGTGTTTGGTGATAAGCTTACCTAGGATTCTTCCTCCCACTATCGCCATACTGGGACTGCATGCTGCGGGTGATCTCTGCACAAGTGGTGAGCTGACTATATGGTGGGGAGGTTGAGCACAACGCATGCTGCTAGGTCTTAATGCTGTTTAAATACAAATAATCGATTGGAATATATGTCCTCTTTTAAAATTAATGTGGATCTCTATTAAAGAGACATAACACTGGAGCATCTAAATTCAAAGTTGATGTATATAAAGTCCTGAGAACAAAAAAATATAGATATTTTTTTATACTGGCCATAACAGGTGGTTTACTATTGATATATGTATATTTTATTGTTTGTTTGTAAACAAGTATTTTTATTAAAATGATGATATAATGTATCTTTATTATTTATTAACAGTTTCTTATATAGCGCAGCATATTCCGTTGTGCTTTACAATTGGAACATTAATAGAAAAAAACTGGGTAATAACAGACAGATATATAGGTAGGAAGGCCCTGCTCGCAAGCTTACAATCTATAAGAAAATAGGCATTGATACACAAGGATAGGTGCTATATATTACAATTTGGTCCAGCCAGACTGCAGAGTTTCTTGATGGGCTGCATGATCCAGTCACACAGGATGTCGGCCAAATGTCAGGAGGATGTGAAAGAAAGACAGTGTGTGAGGTTATGTGTGGTCTGTGAAAGGGAATGTAATTAGACATGGAAGCTATGAAGGTTATGTGAGCGGTTCTGGAATCTGATAAGCTTGCCTGAAGAGGTGAGTTTTAAGGGAACGTTTGAAGGATTGGAGACTAGATGTAAGTCTTATTGTGCGTGGTAAGGCATTCCACAGAGTGGGTGCTGCCGGAAGAAAGTCCTGTAACCATGAATGGGAGCAAGTAATGCGTGGGGATGAGAGACGAAGATCTTGTGCTGAGCGGAGAGGTCGGGTTGGGAGATATTTTGAGATGAGTGAAGAGATGTATGTTGGTGTGGTTTGGTTAATGGCCTTATGTGTAAGTAAAAGTATTTTGTATTGAAAATGGTAGAAGACCGGCAACCAATGGAGGGACTGACAGAGCGGGGCAGCACACGATGAACGTTTGACAAGGAAGATAAGCCTTGCATCTGCATTAATAATGGATTGTAATGGCGATAGCCTGTTTGTGGGAAAACCAGTAAGAAGACTATTGCAATAGTCAATGCGGGAAATAATGAGTGCATGGATCAGAGTTTTTGCAGTGTCTTGTGTGAGATATGGTCGAATTTTGGATATGTTTTTTAGATGTATGCAACATGATTTTGAGACAGATTGAATGTGGGGAAGAAAAGATAGTTCAGAGTCAAGGGTGACACCTAGGCAGCGAGCTTGTGGAGCAGGATGGATTGTCGAGTTATCAACCGTGATCGAGAGATCAGGTTGGTAACTGTTCTTGGCCGGTGGAAATATAATTAATTCTGTTTTAGAAATATTAAGTTTCAGGTGGCGAGATGACATCCAAGATGAAATGGCAGAAAGACATTCAGTGACACGGACCAATACAGATGGTGATAAATCTGGGGAGGATAGGTAGATTTGAATATCATCTGCATAATAATGGTACTGAAATCCAAAAGAGCGGATTCGTTTGCCAAGAGAGGTGGTATAGATTGAGAATAACAAATTTAATTGCGCTCCCTATTCCAGATGACTAATTGGGAGCTGTAGGATAGGAACGATTAGCACCTGTGTTTTATATATATTCTTTATTTCATTTTCGCGCCTGATTTTGATATTCTAGGATTTTTAGGAATATTATTTATTTTAGAGTTATGTGTTCTGTGCCTCTATACTGTAGGTGCAAAATTAAATCTACATTATCATAATAAGATATCAAATTTATATTAAACTTTGTTTGAAAGTGCTGGAAACTTGAATCTGTATGGATTCTGAAAAACAGTATCACAATATTGGATTTGTTTGCTGCAGGGGCGTATTAACGTGTGCAGCGGACCCACTCCTCTGAGCAGTGGGTCCAGCCACAAGACCCGCTTCTTACCATGTGCCAGCAAGCCAGTCCCTCCTCCTCCATGGCGCCATCTTGCCAGTGATATTCGGGAAGATGATGCATGTGCACAAGAGAGAAAATGCTCTGGCCAGAGTCTTTGCTTTCACTGCGTGGCGCCAGCTTCCCGTTATGTCACTGTGAAGATGGCACTGTGGAGTGGGAGGGACCCGCTTGCCAGCACAAGTCAAGTATACTATGGGTGCAGGGGCTTCCAGCTCCAGATTATTTAAAATAAACAAATATATTTGTTAAAAAATCTAGAAAAAATTAAATGTATTTTTCAAAGGAAACAATGCTTTATTTTATTAATAAAACATTGCCATAGTTACCGTCCTCTGCTATCGCCAGTCTGAGGTACTCATGCTTTCTTTTTACATAGGCGACAGCCATCTTTTTCATGCAAAGCACAGGGAAGGTAATGGCTACTGCCTTTAATAAATAGCGAAAAACTCTCGAAAAGATAAATTTTCACCACAGGTAGGGATATCAGGGCTTAAAAAGATGAAATACTAGGATAAGATAATATTTGGCCGCAATCATTATAAGGACATATTTCCACTATGGGAAGATCTTATTTAACAATTCACTATCCATTAACTTACACAAACAAAATAAAGTGCTCATGGCCATCATTGAATATTTATGCTAAAAATAAAATTGTATTCACTTGTAAAATGAGCAAAAAACGAATATGTATGGGCGCTAGCCTATAAAGATGGTAATTGAGACTCAAAAAATCATCATATATGTATAATGTTCGATATCCAAAATGGCTGACAGCAGCCCTTATATAGATGGGAAAATTGCTGGATTCCCATAAATCAAAGAACATACAAAGAATATATAGGCACTGGTCAGTATAAAAAAAATTTAATAAATATTTATGAAAGAGACAATATAAAGAAAAAATACTCTAAAAATTAAATAAAAAATATATTATATCAACAACAATTAAAAATATGGATCGAATCTCAAGTAATATATATATTGCACTGATATACACCAATATATATAGTCTATCAGTTGGGACTATGGGCCTCATTCAGAGGCGGTCGGAGGATGAAATCGGTCGCTCAGAAACTGGGCGGCTACTTGCATCCTGACCGCCCGCCTCTGTTGCGGTCGTTAGGCTGTGGGTTAACACCCACAGCTCTAACGACCGCTCCGGTGATGGTCGTGATGGTCAGAGACCATCGCGACCATCGGGGCTTACGACGAGACCCTAGGGGTAGGGTCTCCCTTGTCGTAAGCCCCGGAGAGCTTCTGGCTCTGTCAGAGCCGGAAGCTCTACACTGACATCACTAGTGATGTCAGTGGGGCCTCCCCCAAATGGTAGGCGTTCCCATGGGAACGCCTCCGTTTGGGCTGCCACCCCCCCCGGCCCGCCTTCCAAACGGGGCGAGCTGTCAATCAACATCGACAGCTCGCCCCCTTTGGATCGAGACCCGCTACGACCAGCGCTGTCGGTCGTATCGGGTCTCACGCATGCGCACGACGGCGTCGGCGCGCGCATGCTCTGTGGGGGGCCATCGACCCGGTCCGAGCGCATCGGCGCTAACGACCGGGTCTGAATGACCCCCTATATTATTGACTGGTGCTTGTTTATGAGAAAAAAGTGTCAAACCTATAAACTGATTTACTATATGAAAATAACCACCACTGGTCTAGATGATTAGTGTAAAAGATGATATCTGGTTAGTAAATTCAATTATATTGCCCATCTCAAGGGCTGTTTATACCAAGATGAAAGAAAGAAAAACAAGAAGGTGTCAGAACATTGTATCAAACTAAAAAGGTTAAGAAAATCACAAATTGATAATTCGATAGTTGATACAGTGTTTAGAAAATTATTACTCCCAATATCATTTCAGCATCTGGTCAAAACTTCACAGTATCCAGAAAAATTAATAATTCATCAGACAGACGTCCTGCTAAAAACCCATATAAACCACAGAAAATTATGATTACAATTATGGCGTTTTGATTAAATCTTTATAATATAGTCCAGAAAAAATTAAAAATGTTGAACAAAAAAAAATTGTAAAATGAGCCCTATATACATAGACGAGTCAGATTATTATGACCACAAGCTAATAGCCTGACTAACCGCCGTGTGCAGCAGCTAGACGGGCAGGGAGTGACTCAATAAGGTGCTGTGGCAGGTTGGCACAGGTATCTGGAACCATGCTGACTGCAGTGCATCCCACAGCTGCTGGATGTCACAGCCAGGGTATTTCAGCATGGCGCTAGGCGGGTGTTACCTGTGAGGTCGTTGTGGCGCGGGCTGTCTGGTGGCAGAGCTGGTGTCTGGCGGGGGGCTTTGGCTGCGCGCGTTGCTGTGCGGCCCTGTTGTCACTCTGCGCTGGTGAGGCCTGGCGGCATCTCCGTTCCGTTTGGCACGGGCGCCGCCATCTTGCCTTCTGGCCATGTGATGCGGCTGGCCAATCCTGGTGAGTCACATGTTCCCTCCGGCCAGTAACAGCACGGCCTGGGGTATTTAGGAAGGGTTAGTGCCTTCCTTCTTTGCCAGTGCAACGTGTATCTCAGCCTAGCGGAGAGGGAGTTCTCTGTGCTTTCCTGTTCCTGTGAATTCGCTGTCTGCCAGTCTGCCTGTCAGCTCCTAGCTTCCGCTGGACTACCCCGCTTCCTCCATCACCCTTGTCCATACCTGAGTGCCTGAGCCTGCTGACATCCTGCGCTGCCGTTCACTACCTGCAAACCTGGCTTGATTATTTTCAGTTCCCTACCTGCAAACCTGGCTTGATTATTTTCAGTTTCACTACCTGCACACCTGGACAGCTCTAATTGTTTCTACTTGGACATTAACCCTTTTGCTCCCACCACAGAATTCTTGTGCACATTTATATATGCCTGGACTTTTATTTACTGCCACATTATATGTCTACTCAAGCACTTATTAAAAATCATAGTTTTATTTTCAAATCTGCTTCTGTGATCGCTCCTGCTAACACCCCGGGTCCACAAACAACCCAGAACATAACACTGGAGGGTGCATGGTGGAGTATCCATAGAGCAAACAACGATCAAGGTGGTCCCCCAAATGCTCAATTGGGTTCAAGTCCAGGGAATTAGGGGGCCAGGGAATTACTTGTCTTGGTCGTTCTTGTCCAACCGCTGTCATGCATTTCTAGCCATGTGACATGTCGCATTGTCTTGCTGGAAGGTCCCATCCGCCTCAGGGAAGACAATCAGCATGTATGGGTGTACATGCTCTGCAAGGATAGATTTATAACCAAATAGGTTGAGAGTGTCTTCCACATGGATGAGTGGGCCCAGAGAATGCCATGAAAACATTCCCCAAACCATAACACTGCCACCACCAGCTTGTGTTCTTCCAGCAATGGTTGCAGGATGTTTGTTCTCCGATGTTTCTTGCCCGACGCGCCAACGTCCATCCGTTCGATGAAGCAGAAAACATGAGTCAGCGGAAGTCCAATTCCGATATAGGCTTGAATATTGAAGCCTTTTCCGCCGAAGCACCTTCTTTAGCATAGGTGCAGTGACCATCTGTTTGCATCGGCGCCCCATCCGCAGCAGGGTTCGCTGAACTGTCATTTTAGACACACGTCTGGTGGCCCCCAGGTTCATTCTGACGGTGAGCTGCCCACTGTAGCATGTAAGTCGGCCTTCATAGCTGACGTTCACCTCTCACATCAATGGCACGTGGTGCTCTGCAGTTTCCACGTCAGTTATTCGCAATGGTGGCATTTGTCCAGTCATGATACACCTTTACCACAGTAGCAGGCAAACAGTTCACAAACTGCGCTGTTTCAGATATACTGCTACCCATAATATTTGGACATTGGACTTGGTAATTATCTGGCTTGGATTACACAGTATTTGAGCACTACCTATATTGGATAAAAACGCCTCCCAGGACATATGGATTAGGATTTTGGGGTGGATTTGATGTTGTTTTTAATGAATGAATTCATTGCACATGTCTTTTAATTTCAATTACATATTAAATATTAATTTTATGGTATTAGAATGTTGTTCTAGCGCTGTATTTGTTGTTTTATGTTTACCCATTTTTGAGGCTTGACTAACCTCTATTAACAGCTGCTTTTCTCCATTACTGCCCGTAAGCGCTCCACCAGTTTTTCTGTGGTTGTATTTGGATACTGCTACCCTTGGCCTGAAAGTCAATAATCATCCCTTTTGCAACTAGGATAAATCAGCCCCTTTAACCCATGACAGCAACAAGTCATGTGTGTGCAGACAGCCTATCGCACTTTATATACCCACCAAGCCAGCGCACGGTACGTGACGTACTTCATGGGCTACGTGCTGCAGACGTCAAATGTAGGAGGTGGTCATAATACTGTGACTCGACTGTGCATTTGAACTTTGTATTAATTTTAAACAGGCTTAAAGCAGTTTATCAGCCCATTAATAGATATGACATTGTCTATAGAGTTTCTTTGTAAAACAGTTAACACATTTGTTGTTGCTAGATTCTGTCCTCGTTCTTCATAAAGAGAGAAATACACTCAGGGGTTCATGTAGAGTGGATGTGTACCTATTCTCCTGCATAATATACACATATGGGTACCAAACAAATATACATATAAATCCATATGATTCTGTGGCATCTTACAGACTCTGCATGCATGTTGACGCGGAATATGGGTGGACAACCATGACCCTGGTACCGTAAAGGCAAAATGCGACTGAAGTAACCCCAAACAAATTTATTGTTGATCTGAAATCATGCATTATGTATCAGTCATGGTAAATGAACAAAGATAATGCTTCTTAACAGGTGTTCGTCTAGGACTGGAGGTTATGTACATTAAAAGATTAAAGGTATGCAATTGACTTTTAAGGTGGAGATGTGTGAAATCTCAGAGAGGGATAAAATTGATAAGTTGCCCAATCAGCTTCTGTCAATTTATTGACTGGGCAAGATAAAAGAGAACTATAAGCTGACTGGTTGCTATGGGCAAGGTCCTCACTTTATCTCTCTCGAAGATTTGATCCATCTCCCCGTAAATGTTATTATAATACTTGATATAATGGTTTATTGTTAGGTCATTTATCTGCTAGTCATGGGCCAGCTAAAAACAGCTCTACCATGGTAAAACATTGATGCATCCATAGGCGTACAAGCCAATCAAATAACTGAGATTATCTGGCTTTAACTAGTGCGTTCTCAAATAGGGGGAGATGTACCAAAGCTTAAGGAGAAATAGAATGGGAGTCACCCATAGCAACCAATCATTTTCTGTAATTTCATAGACTGTGATAGATCAATGATAGCTAGAAGCATATTGGTTGCTATGGGGAACTTAACTCTCTCAAAGATTTGATGAATCTCTCCTTATAGACTAAGTTCAGTAACAGCTATGCAAACATCTGTCTGTTTTGAGGCACACCTTTTTCTTCAAGAATAGGGTAAATGCAGATGTGCCCTGACAATGATGACTAGTAGCAACCCAGGTGTAACCATAGGTGGATCATAAACATTTTTTCCATTCACGCTTCTTTGGAGGAACATACATCCAATTTACTCTGCATCAGCCCCTGGTATCATCAAGTCAAGTTAGAATGGATTGGAACGCAATGGGAAATTGACTTAGGGCCTGATTCAGCATTGATCGCAACTGCAACAACGTACGCAGATCAATCGATGGTGTGTACTGCGCATTCGTATGCAGTGCAGTGTGCGAGTTAGCATTGTGATCGCTTCTCAAGCAGAATAAAAGCCATCGCAGAGTGACAGGCTGTGAGCGTTTGGGGGGTGGTGTGACTGCGGAGTGGTCCGAGAAACACAGGTGTGTCTGTCCGTTTGAACACCGCTTCCTGGGCATGCATAAATTAGCAACGGAGACAGCATACGCAGCTTGAGTACTCACTGCGCAACAAGACTGGCAGTTTCTGCGGCAGGTCAGACCTGCTGTAATTCTGCCTGAGGTGCCGATGTTACACTAGGTTACAAATGTAAGAGCATGGAGGTCACCTCTGGTCAGTCATGTGATGCACTATGTTACACAGAAAGACGAGCAGTGGGCCTTGGCTGGGGCTTGGGTCTGTGCTGAAGGCCAGTAACATATCAGTTGAGTTTGGGGAGGAGCCTGTTGAAGGGGTATTGTGGGAAATTATATTTGTTCCCTCTCTTTCTTCTGGAGATTAACGGTGCAGTACTGGTTTTTCAATATTGCTTCTAATTTCTTATAATACTGTTATTTGTATGCATTGTATGAGTAATCATATATATATATATATATATATATATATATATAGCTATCCTTGGTTAGCCATATACCTATTGATTTCCCAATCTTAACTAAACACTTCTCTTTCCAATCTTATTTCTTAACTATCCTTTCTCTATTTTAAACTAACCTACACACTTTCTCTTTCTATTACATTGCTTATTCTTACTTTACCTCATTTCCCATGGATCGCCCCCGCCGTTCTGTCGGCATCCCCGCCCGTTACCTGGCTAACGCTGTGGCGGCGGGAGCAGGGTCCCTGAGACAGCTACGCGGCAGGTCAGCAGCTCGGAACATAGCGGCTGGACGCCATGCGGCAGGCCTCGGTGCGGGGAGAGGGCCAAGACTTTGCGCTGGGGCTCGCGGCCGGGTGGCTATTAGAGGGCTTTCTAGCTCTCCAATCCCGGTCGTGATGCCGGCGCGGCACACTCCGTCGCGAGGGCCTCATTCTGGTCCCGGACCAAGTGCGCAAAGGCCGTACGCTCCCAGGGGCTCGAGCTCCCGCAGCAGGGGGGGAGGGTTAGCCTCCCATACCGTGTACAAGACGCGAAGCGTTGCGCAGCGGGGAAAGGCCATGGTGCCTGCTTCCCCATCGACGGTCATACGCGGCCATGAGGGGGTTGTTCCCGACTTCCCTCTGCCGCTCCAGGGGGTTATTATTCCCCCAAGGGCGCGCGCATCCACTCGTTCAGCGACGACAAGGGAGCATAGGAACGCTTGGCCCCTTGGGGCATGGGGGATAGCAGCCCCCTCTCTGCTTCGTGGTAAGCGTGCGGAGCATGAAAAGCAGCGCAGCGGCGGGCGTCAGGTGGACAGGAGGGGTAGTGTAAACACTAATGGCCGCGATCCGCGAGATGGGTAAACCATAGTGTCCCCCTCCGACAGCAGTGGCTCCACAGCATCAGATTGGGATGCTTCTGACGGGGGGGTTTCGCAGGGGCAGGGGGGGGGGGGGGGGGGGGAGTCCACCAGCTCATGCTCGCAGGTCTTATGCGGAGGTGGTGCGTGGGACATAGGTGTCTCAGACATCTGTAGATGGGTCTCACGCGGGGGCGGGCATGGGCACGGAGACTGTGTCCTCTTTGTGTGCCTCATTGCTCTCTGCACTAGTACCCTTGTTGGCAGGTAATACTGGGCACACTGCCTTGGGTGCGGCAGACGGTCACATAGCAGCGCTTGCGGACCGCATCTCCGGTGCCATGGGTCCCCAGGGGCACCCGGAGTCACATCACGACCGTAGAGGTGCAGGCGCGGCAGAAGCTCCTGCACATGGGCAGTCTAATTCTGTGCAAGACAATAATGTTTGTGTCCCAGCAGGTGAAGGATTATCGGAGTTGGACATGCATCGCCAAGCAGGAAGTGAGAGGGCCGAGGCTGAGGTCGCCGTTAGCGCGACTAGTCAGTCTGATGGTGAGTCTTCCCTCGATCCCGATTTAACAATGGCCAATGTGCATTGGGTACGCGATGTCGTTTTCGACACACCTGCATTCGTTGCAGTGGCCCACACCCCATCAAGGATTGAGCGAAGGGGGCAGGGGGTGCAAACGGGGGAAAAAGCGTTAATCTGGTCCGTGGTCCCACGGATCCATCCCACAAGTAGTACTCAGATACTGGATAGGGCCCCCACTCCTATCAAGGTGGAAGCCATGGCTTCATGGTTGGCTGAGTATCCCTTGCAGGGCATCGCACGGTTTTTGCAGGAAGGTTTCGCAACGGGTTTTCCAATTCCCATAGTCGGCGTGGTGCAGGGGGGTTCGGGCCGGAACCTTCGCTCGGCCAGAGAAATGCCGACGGTATTAAGAGCAAAGGTTACGAACGAAGTGGAGCTGGGTCGAATTGTGGGACCCTTTGCTGAACCACCCATCCCAGGCCTGGTGCTCTAACCAGTTGGGGTGGTTCCCAAAAAGGTACCAGGAAAATTTTGTTTTATTCAGCACCTTTCGTACCCGGAGGGTCGCTCAGTGAACCATGCCATACCAGACGAGTTATGTCGAGTGCTATATCAGTCTTTTGACAGTGCACTTGACTTGATTCGTTCATTCGGTTTTGGGGCCATGATTTGCAAGGTAGATATAGAATCAGCCTTTAGGTTGCTTCCCCTCCACCCTCGTTTCTTCCAATTTATGGGGTTTCGGATCGGTGACGAATTCTACTTTGATAAATGTTTGCCTATGGGTTGCGCGATCTCGTGTGCATATTTTGAACGGTTTAGCTCCTTCTTACATTGGTGTCTAGCCAGGGGATCCCAGGAGGCGGGGATAGCTCATTATCTCGACGACTTCTTGTTAGTTGGCCCACGCAATTCACCCAAGTGCGAGTCTTTGTTGCATTTCGCTAGCGAGCTTTTTGCAAACTTTGGGGTTCCCATAGCGGAAGAAAAGACGGAGGGCCCTACCACTAGACTTTCGTTTTTAGGCATAGAAATTGACACGGTCGGGGTGTGGTGTCGCCTGCCAGAGGACAAAGTGCGGCGGCTGCAGGATGAAATTGTGCTGGCCCTTTCCGTAGGTAAATTAACGTTAAAGCAGGCGCAGTCACTGCTGGGCTTGTTCAATTTTGCCTGTAGGGTGATCCCCGTCGGGAGAATTTTTTGCAGAAAGTTAGAGAGATTGACGGCTAAAGCACACAGACCCAATCATTTTTTGCGACTCTCGGGGGAGATCCGGCGGGACCTAGGTATTTGGAACTCATTTTTAATTAATTTTAATGGGGTTCGCATTTGGCCTGCGCACCCGGTATCGAACATCATGTTACAGCTTTTTACGGATGCGGCGGGATCAGTAGGTTTCGGCGCTTTGCTAGAAGCACTTTGGTGTGCCGCCCCCTGGCCACGCAGCTGGGGGAGTGAGGGTCTCACCAGGAACATGCTGTTATTAGAACTTTTCCCAATCATGGTTGCGCTAGAGCTGTGGGGGAGCTTGTTGCAAGATAGAGCGATCATATTTTGGTGTGACAATTTGGGGGTAGTGCAGGCGCTAAATCGTCAGAAAGCAGCCGGGTTGCACGCCATTCGAATAATTGCGCAAATTATATCACGCTGCTTGCAATATAATATTGAGTTTAGCGCTAGGCACGTTCCAGGTACCAGTAATGAGGTTGCTGATGCGCTCTGGCGCGGCGAATGGGCAAGGTTTCACAGACTTGCCCCCTGGGCGAATGTGGTCGGTGACTTGTGTCCCGATTATGTGTGGCAGATGGTTCGTCCAGCACGGAGGTGCTAGCTCACCGGTCCCTGGCCCCTGGGACCTACAGGGTGTATCTGGCGTCGTGGGAGCCCTAGAGTGGATTCCTCCTCAGGGAAGGATCGAGAGGTAAGATCACTGTGATTCTTACTCGGGACCAAGGCCAGGGCCGCTAGGCTTGGCTGGCGTCGTTTTGTTATAAGGGGAAGGGTAGAGTGGGAGCCTGGTTTCCAATGGAGGCCAGGCACATCCCGCCTTGCCCCACCCCCCTTTTTTCCCGTTAGGACGCTGTGGGCAGGTGCAATGCAGCAATGCCCCCCCCCCACTTTTCTTCTCATAAATTCGCCTGGGCCAGGGTTGCTTGGGTTCTGCCCAAGGGAGGTCGCGGGCAAGTTTTGACGACCTCTCAAAAGGTGGTCCTTGGCATTCCCTTTTTTGGCCCTAGGTGGGGGGTGTTGAGGGGTTGCACCTGCTTGCTGGGTCGTCGTCTGTTACGGTTGACCCGCCTGGTCAGGCATGGGTTCGCAAAAACCAGTGTTCTGACAATGGGACATGGTCGACAGCAGGCGCTGCAGGGGTTCGGAGGCGGGTGTCGTTACCTTAGGTGACGCTCGGCTTCGGGCCTTTGCTTATCCCAACTTTGGGACTAGCTACTCGCCCTAGGTGGGGGTCTTGAGGAATTTTTGTTTAACCACTAGTCTTAACATTGGCTTCTGCCAGCTGGTGGATTGTTTGTGTTTTTGCCTCAAGTCAAGTTGGGATCTTCCCTTGTCCAAAACATCCCTCAGGTCAGGTGTTAGAGATAGGTGCAAATAGGCCTAGCTTTACTATAATTCATGTCCCCTATTAGACACCAAAATTTAATAAAATAAACTAACAATTATGTCATATCCCCTACATTTTAATTGTGGTTTCAAAAAACTACGGTTTATAAATTATATTAATCTATTTTCAAATAATTTTTTCCTTACCAGGATGTCGTCTAGATGATGCCTTCATATGGATAGTGGGGCATTCATTCGTATATTGGCTTTCTAGGTCTGAGGTAGTCATGTCACCTAGAGAGATCCCGGAGTTGGCGCATGTCCGGTGGATTGGTCACCGTGGCATGCGTTGGGCGCAGTTAGACGCAGTCCTTCGAGATGCCGTGGCCAGGTTCGGGTTCCCCCGTTTCCTGGTCATTCACTTGGAGGACAATGACCTGACAGAGAGGACATGCCTAGATCTGCGCATGTCTATGAGGAGGGAGTTGTTGGCGCTGGTCCGGAATTGGCCTTTCTGCCGGGTCGTGTGGTCAGGGATTGTGGCTAGGTTATGCTGGAGGGGGGCGGAGCGCCCAGGAGCGATCGAACTATCCAGAAGGCGTATTAATTCGGTGGTGGGTAGAGCCATGGTGAGTGAGGGCGCTGCAGTGGTGCGCCATGGTAACATTGCGGTTGTGGATAGGCAAAATTACAGGCCCGATGGGGTACATTTATCCAGGGGTGGCATGGAAATATTTTCCAGAAATTTGTTTAATGCACTCAGGAGTCTGGATGTAGTAAGGTAGTGGATGTTGGGTTGGAGTTATGGTGGCGGCGGTGGACTTGGTCCTTGTTGGCAGGTCTTGAATGGCCCTTGTGATTTGGTGTAGCAGGGTGGATCTCTTTCGAAGATTCCTGTGGAGTTGCCCGTGCGGATGGGGTGGACTTGAGGGCGCAATCAGCACCACCGGTCCAGGTGGCTGCGGTCCCCCTAGGATGCGCGGGCGCTTCACATGTTGTAATTCCCACATGGTAGGGCAGCAGGCCTACGCACCATGCGAGTTGCAAGGGGCAGTTGGTCCCGAAGTCACCCCTTTTTCCTGCTGGCCTGTTCAGGCCCGCAGTTTTGTTATTTTTCTTGCTTTATGTGATAATATGCTATGTCGTTTAGGCCATCCAAGCCCCCGACACCATTTTGCCCTAGATCTAGTGAGGAATTATGCATGATAATTAGTTAGGGGCTTCATGGTCGGATCTCACTAAATAGGTTTTTAGTTTCAGAAAGTTTAATAAAAAGCTGACCCAAGTTTCAACCAATGCTATGTCTCTGCTTCGTTATTTTAGATAAGATGGGATGCGAGTGGTGTGGCATGAGTGTGTCGAGTGATCTGACCATAGAGCGTTTATACGCAGGACTGAGAGGTATTACAGATGTGAGATAGTGGTAGTGGGCATCTCTATGCTGGCAGTGTGACGGCTTTGTGATTGCAATCATTAGGATATTTTCGCAGCAGACCTCCATGTGATTAAGGAGCTGCGATCCCAATAGTGATCCATGCTGAATCAGGCCCTTAATTGGGAAATAGAGAAATATCTTTCCATATGACCTCTATGTGTGAAAAAGGTCAGGTCATATTAATGTCATTTTTAAACCTATGAAAACTAAAATATACTGAATTTTTGGTCACCCATTTGATGCATGGATTCTAATCATTACATTAATTCTGCATTCTCTGCTCAGTACGCGTTTAATGTGAAGGCGTAAGGTTAATCACTCGCTTTTCAAAATGCACCTCAGACGTTTAGATAATAATAGCACTAGCAAGGAACACTTATGTGCTACCAGACACAAAAGAAAAAAATAATGAATAACAGATTTCAGGGAAAGAACTGTACTTGTTCTCAGCAGCAGCTGTGAGCCTTCAAATGCATTTCATATGCTCTGCCTATTCTCTTTTCACCAACAACAAAGCTATTTTCCACTTTGCTGTGCCATAAACACTGCACACAGCATGCAACCTTTTATTCAACGATATACACGTTGCAATCTTTATTTATCATTCATTAGAACACCTTGACATTACAAGCAAAGGGAAAGCTGGACATATTTATCTCATAAGCTTTCACAAACAGTGGATCAAGGATGACAATTTTGCAAAGGTGTTAATGCCATAGAAATTTGTATGGAGACAACCAAAGATTCTCATGCTTATTTACGAAGAGACGGCTTCTGTAAGCCGCTGCTTGCCTGCGTGTTAGAGGTGAAAATGTAAAACTGCACTGGCAATCAGTGTAAAGCACGCAAGACTTTCCGATTTAGATTTTCACCTCCAACTCGTCGGCAAGCGGCATACACACGGTACGGTCTGTACCACCAACGACATGAAAGATATCTTTCAGTGAAGTATCTCTGAACAGGCAAAGTTGATGATATCGTCCAGATTGGCCTGCATGCACGGATGATCATAGATATCGTTATCGTTCATGCGGGAACGCGCATCGTTGGTCATTCACTGAATAAAAATGACGGATATGAACAGTATATTGTTGAACGATATTGTTATCGTTCATATCGTAACGATATATCGTTCCGTGTGTATGCACTTTACAGAAGTCGCCTCTTCGGAACTAAAATCATTAGTAGGTGCAATAAATCCAGCTTCCTTAAGACAGATGTTTATACATTAGGATTATGGACCTAATAGGCCTGATTCTGAGGTGGGAGTATAACAGAAAAGAGCAAGTAACAGCGCCACTGGGAGACCTGGAGAAGATTAAATGCATTCATGCAGTCATCAGCTATGAAAGATAATCTTCTGTCCCGGTAAATTAAAAGGGAACTCCAATCAAAATTCTGTTATTTGCTTTATTTACACCAAATCACCCACAAACTCTCACAATTATAGTTGCTACTGTCTGTGAGTCACTAATAACAGAGAAAAATCAGTGTTTCCGAGGTGCTAAGATTTTTTCTGCTACAGATTGGAGTGAAACAAGACCTTTCCATACAGATTTATTTTTCACTACTGGCACAGCGCGCGCGCACACACACACTTTTTCAGCAGATATTTAATTCATATTTGCCAGCTCTCCCTCATTGTCAGAGAGACTCCCTGAAATAGCAGCAATCTCCCTGATTGCACCTTTCCCCCATTATGTAGCTGTTTTATGCATTTTCTGAAAAGTATCAGTGTGTTTTCATCAACAAATAGATCTTACTAACTGCTTTTGGGCTCATTTACATTTGGATGTATGTCAATTTTATGACATGTCTCTCAGATGTAGCAGTATACGCTAGGAAGGCCAAAATGCTAAGGCCGGGATGTACTAAGGTTGCGATGACCATCCTGCCAGTCACCGCAACCTTCAATAATCGCATATGTACTAACATATGCGATTAGTATCGCAAAGGACAGCTCTTGCGAGAAGAGCTGCCCTTTGCGAAGCAGCAGATACCGGGTGACGGGGTCTCCGTGGAACCCCGCCCCCTCCGAGCCCTGGGAGCTTCCTGCTGGTCACCTGTGCAGGAAGCCCCAGGCTCTTCCTCCTCCTCACTGCACCCGGAAGAATATTAGAAGGAGGAGGAGGCGGAGGACCCAGGAGGAGCGCGGGCCGGCAACCATGGAGAGCAGGTGAGTGGGGGCCAGCGCTGGGAGACGGCGGGGCGGTGGCGAAGCGTCAGTAGCGGGGTGCGGGGTGCGGTAAGAAGCCCATAGGCTTGTAAAGTGTAACGCCAGGTTTTTCTGGCGTTACCCTCTGCACCGATAAAAGTGCTGCCGGGGCTTAGTACATATGGAAATGAGGTAAAAACACCGAAAACCGCATTTTTCTTTTAGTACATCCCCGGCCTAAAAATGGCCAGTATTGAATCTCGGGATTGGAAGCCTCAAACCCCGATTCCAACATTGGCCATAATTGACTTTTTTTAAATGCCTGGCAGCGCTGAGCAGCTCCAGCGGAGCTGCCTCTCTCCCCCTTGCCCTGGCTGGCACTGTGCACAGTATGCACCGTGACGTGAGGTCATGCTGCACAGCCCGACGCCAGCTGTACCAGACCCGCCACCGCCGGGGGCCATTTTTTTTACTGGCACCTTCACCAGCATAGCAACTAACTTTTAGGTGTGGAGCTGGTTGTCATCAGGTTACAGCTCTGAATCTCAGAGTACACTTAGGGCTTGATTCAGAGGTGGACGAAGACACGGTCGCCCGTCTGTGACAATAAGCAAATGCTACTACAAATCCCTTCCCTGATGTACATCCTTGTGTATGAATATGCAAGGACTGAGACGCCCACTTTGAGCTTCTGTAGACACTGTAATACTGCCTGGTGCATCCTGAGAAACCACCATTGGCCGCACCATCCAAACTTGCACCAGCCCTATGGCAGGTGCAGATTTTCCATCTGATTACGGTCTCCAATGTGATCAATAAAGCGTTTGTGCACGCAAACACTTTGTTGACACACCATTGACACTCCTATAACACGCCCATAAGACGGACCATCCCCATGCGTCTGTTTAACCACCTCCCAGTCACCGCCCAGCACTTTCAAAAACATTTCTGATAGCGGGCGTCTCAATCACAGCTACACCTTTGTCAGTACACAGAGTGCAACGCATGCGCCATACTAGTTATTAGGGATTTTCACGCACACGTAGTAGTAAAGAAAAGAAAATCTCAACTCTGTCCCACTCTGACTCAGGTCCTTGGGGAGTATTTGCAGTATTTACTGAATCATTAATAAATGCATGGCTACACTGGAGTAGCTTACTATTGGGGTCATTTCCCCTATTAGCCCGTCACAGGAAATCTTGGCACTGTGCTTGGTACTCAATCAAAAGATGGTCAAGATTTCACCATAACGCTATCTCAGCTCAGGCCGGATAGTGTCACGGAATCACACAAAAACTGCTGTATCATCCATCAGCACATTCTACATCCATATACATTCAATTCACAGGCCAATATAGTGCTGGAAATGACATTATAGTCATTAATGCATAGAGAGTATTTTTAAATATTATGTATACAAAGATCCTGAGATGCAAGCAATAAGGATGAAACATTTTGTGCAGCACACGCAGGGTCAGAGAATTGGGGACCCAACACCATGGCATTTAAAGAAAAAAAAAAAACCTCTGGAAAGTGCTGCAGAAAAACCAAACGTGGGACACTCTCTGGAAAGTCACTGGATTAGGATTGACTGCTGGAGTAATCATCACTGCTCATTTATAGGCACAGAATTTCCGTAGCATTACAGAGTATATTGTGGTGACAAACAAGGGTTGAAGGACAGACAAGGTGGACATAAGCTGTCATGTTACAAATGATAGGAAAGGTGCGGCTTCCAAGAGCCGACACTTGTAATTATCAATGGTCACATACAAGCTCCACCATAAGAACCCTCCTTAGGGGCGTAACTATCACTTTGTGGGCCCCATAGCAACATTTTTAAGCCCCCCCCCCCCCAACTCAGGTCTCAGCCAGAGTGTATATACACATCTATGTCAAGGCAGTAAATGAATCAGCACGATAGCGGTTTCTGTTGTGCAATTTATTGTACACTGTTAATTTCACATTGTGTTACTGCATTTGGACAGTGTTGGAGAGAACCTACAGTAGGAACGAGTGCAGGTTTTCTGGATTGATTAATGTATCCACATATTATTGTTATTTATATACTATATGGAAACAACAGCTGGGGCTAAACCAAATTACAAGGACAGGATTCCTTCTTTTATGACATATTACACACATAGGGCCTGATTCAGAGAAGTACGCTCGCTAATTCCACCACAGCTGCGAATGTGTACGCAGCCACTGTGTGAAAACATGCATGTCGCAGCCCCCTGAATTTGTATTGAGACACCCGCCAACGCAAATCCAAGTGACTGTGTGCAAATACGCGGATCAGTGGATAAAGCAGCCTTCTGAGTAACCCTATGTGTGTACAGAACGGCTGAGATGCCGGAGCAAATTGTTACGACATATCGGATCACACAGAAAAGAAACACCCTGGAAACGGTGCCGACACGCCTGCATTTGTACCGCCACCCAAACAGTCCCTGTCAGTAACTTTGCAGATTACCGATAACTGCTCAACCAACCATCGGCATTGCATCCATCTCTAAACCTGGTCCATTGTACGGTCTCAAACAAGTACACAAATGACACATGCATAAAAAGGCTTTGGAAGAAAATGGAAATTGCTTGACTTTTATACAATATTTCTTTGTTAGATGAGATGGGGGGGGGATTAAGGCACTAGAAATCCCATTGTAACCTACTCACCCATGAAATAATATGGCATTCAGCTGCTGTGCCAGTATCTTTCTTCATATATCAGTTTGAGAGGCAATAAAGAAGGTTCATTGCGATTTCCCTGACTACAGATGTGGAGAAAATCTATGTCCCATGACAATACAATAAATACAGTGTGTGACTTCAGCTTTTGCAGCACCTTTGACATAGCACTTGTGCTCAGGGTGAAGCCAGCAGTACAAACGGCACCCCATCAGCAGCAAACAGCACTTAAGGACTCACAGACAACTCACTGAGCACTTCAGCGGGATAAGTCACCTGGCTGGGCTGCCTTCACAAAGCAGAGCATGGGCTTAGCTACTTCTGGGCGCGGAGTCTGGACCGACGTTGATGGGGCGGCATCTATAGGACGTCTGGCCATGCAGCACTTAAGTCACTATGCAGCAGCGGCACAGTTAGGGCCAGAGTACAGAGCCGTAACTAGACTTTTTGGTGCCCTATTCCAGAGAGAGCATTGGCACCCCCCCCTCCATTTTTTTAAATAGGGACATAAGATAGTGCACCTGAAATAGGGCCCAATAGCAAGTGCACCCCCTGCACCCTCTATAGTTATACCACTGACCCTCCTCCTTACTTTTATTCCCATGGATGCCTCCACGCATCTGGGCAGGCAGGGCAGTGTGATCATGTGATGCACTGTAGTGAATAAATGCAGCGGTCGTGGCTCATTTAGGTGCCCTCTGATTGGTTCTCTTAAACTGCAGGCAGCTCCAAGCCAATTAAGGCGCAGTCACACTGTTTTTGTGGAACAACTGTTATTAATTTGTTTTATTCTGATTCCAGTTATGATCTCAGCATTTGCACTCAGAATCCATATGCAGAGGCTACTTCAATGAGTAGTCAGACAATACTGTGGATCGTGGCTTGCCCTGACCTCATCATTAGTCTCAGTCTACTCTCTGGACTGCTGCCTGCTGAATTCTACTTTGGATATTGTCTGTAGGTTGCCTGACTACAGCAGAGACAATTCTGCCAATTAGCAGATGGATGCAGCCATGTGCCAAACAGCAGACATGTTAACCTGAGCTAAAATGTCTCCTAAGATGCACAAAGGTTACAACAATTGTTCCGTGGGTAGAGGTAGATGATTCATAAAGTTTTCAATACTGTAACAACTGTAAGTGCATATATTAAGAATATCAGTTTTAAAATTAAGCCTGTACTTGTTCTTGCTGGTCCATTTCATATTTTAGTAGTAAATTTTCTTGACTCTTTTGCCTTCTACAAACGAATTTTTGTGATATGTTATACAAGTATTTATATGATCTATAGAGCCATTACAAACCCTAAAGACTTAAAGCATAACTGCAAGAAATCAATGTCTGGAGTGGAGAATCGGTGTGACAAGTCTACACTGTAACTTCACATCGGTTTTCACTCCAATACTGAGTGGGATAGATCTGTGCTGAAAAGGAATACTGGAATTTCTCCATGTTTAGCATGAGATCATCGCTATTTGAGCGCTTCCAGCTCCAAGGAATGTGACAGCAACAGCAAATACTACTTCTGCTTGATACGTTACAGGCAACCTTCCATATAAGGTGAAAAATTCTAAATGCGGCCTATGAAACATTGCTGTTTCTAATTCTCTACTAAAAAGTAAATAATACAAATCCTATATTTATGTATTTGTAATTGCATTTAGCAGCCGATACATAAAGTCTTGTGGACTAAAAATAAAATAAATTAACCCTCTCTGCCAGTCATACATAAAGTTATAGAAGGGTATTTCTTTGGAACTGATCAGTCCTAGAAACAGCGAGAAGGCACTGTACATCCATTAATATCTATAAGCAAATTTTGTCAAATTATTAATTTCCCTGTCTTTCGATTTGCCACTTAACCCTATGCCAATGACGACTTGTAATATTTAGAAAATCCTGAATGCATAAAAATACACAACACGTTTAGGTATATACATTTAAATGACTATTGTGCTATATTTATTTAGTAGACTGACATCACTTTTATTATAAAAATAGATTCAATCAGCAGCAAGAACATACCATTTATTTTTATATCTCCCCAGAGTACACACACACATATGCAAACCATTAAATGTATATATGCTTACATAACTAGTATATTTATACACTTCCTCCTAGTCCCTTATGTTTCATCTGCTGCTCTAATGTTGAAAGCTGCTGAAAGCAAGGCCATGTGGTATCTTGTTTCAGTGCATTCTCATTGTATACATTGCTGTTTGTATTTGCATTTTTCAGTTATTTAGCAGAAGTCCTGGTGACATCACTTTATAAGTGAGAAATGTAAGTATTTCAGGTAGAGCATATGCATACCACAAGATCAGGTGATCTCTCTCTCTCTCTATTAGGAGAGAGGAGAAGGAAGAACAAAATACACAAGAAACACTCTCACAAAAGGTGAGGGAATCAGTGACCGAGAGAAAAATACACAATGAAGCCAGGTGCATCAGGATGGGCGCCCTGTGGACTCTATGGACTTTGAAGAAATAGCTTTAACAAGGGTAAATTCTTACCATAATTCTTAATTTCTTCTTCAGGGTCCATAGGGGGTCCACAGGGATTATCACGGGGATGTCCTAAAGCAGATTCACCCTAAGGGTGGGGATGCTCCTGAGCAGAAAGGAGAATCCTGCACCCAAAGGAAGCATCCTGAGAGGCAAACAGTCTCAAAAGCATAGAACCTAAGGAAGGTGTGGACGGAAGCCCATGAGGCCACCATGTACAAATGTCTAGCAGAAGCGCCACGGCAAACCGTACATAAAGGTCTGATAAACCGGAACCACACACTCATTAATCAAAATGAAAACCCTGGGATACCACTTATGTAAGGTAACCTTCCGGGTACAGCTTTGTCCTAGATAAAAAATAAAAATAAAAAGCAAGCACCCAGAATCCCAAAAACCGTAAGGGTCATTACGTCTGGGTGAACACCCTTGAAATTAAGAGTGCTAAGCTCAGTGACAGATGCGGGCTGAGGAAGGCTTCCTCGCCCCAAGCATCGTCCTGACCACAGAGCTAGAGAAACTTTTGGCTCTTAAGAGGGATAACTCAAGAGCCATGCCGTCAAAAGACAGACAAGGTAGGTTCCAGTGCAGCCAGGGGCCCTGCATCAACAGGTTCTGCCATAGAGGAAGTG
Organism: Taudactylus pleione; assembly: GCA_031769625.1. Classification (NCBI taxonomy): domain Eukaryota; kingdom Metazoa; phylum Chordata; class Amphibia; order Anura; family Myobatrachidae; genus Taudactylus; species Taudactylus pleione. The sequence goes on from JAUIMM010000472.1 coordinate 7,980,625, forward strand.
GAAATGGTGTGTCTATGGAGAGACTCCATAGATTGGTGAACCAGTGGCGCCTGGGCCAGGCTGTAGCAATCAGTATCACTGTGCCACCTTCCTGCTTGAATTTCCGGAGAACTCTTGGGAGGAGGGAGATCAGAGGAAAAAAAGGTATGCTAGATTGAAGTCCCATCACACTGCCAGAGCATCCACAAAAGCTGCTGAGGGGTCTCTGGTCCTGGACCCATACTTGGGGACCTTGAGGTTTTGACGGGAGGCCATGACATCTACATCTGGTAGGCTCCATTTGTCCACCAGTAGTTGAAAGACATCTGGATGGAGAGCCCACTCTCTGGCAAGTACATCTTGACGGCTTAGGAAGTCCGCTTCCCAGTTGAGGACTCTGGGGATGAATACTGCAGAGATGATGTTCGGCCCACATTAGGATGTGTGCTACTTCCCGGATGACTGCACGACGACACGTTCTTCCCTGATGGTTGAGGTAGGCAGCTGTGGTCACTTTGTCGGGCTGGATTTGGAACGGCCTGCCCTTGAGAAAGTGTTGCGCCGAAGTGAGCACTCTGCACACAGCTCGAAACTCCAGGATGTTTATAGGCAGGTGACTTTCCTAAGTTGTCCATCTTCCCTGAAAGGTATAATGACCTGTCACCGCACCTCATCTGCGAAGGCTGGCATCTGTCGTGATAAGTTCCCAACCTGGAATCCAGAAGGGGCAACCGCTGTCCAGATGAGACATCTGCAGCCACCATGGAGAGGGAAAGTCGCACCTCCGGAGAGAGGAGGATCGTCTGGGACCAGATCAGATGATACCGGCCGTTCCACTGTGATAGAATCAATTGTTGAAAAGGGCTGGAGAGGAACTGGGCGTATTCCACCATATCGAAAGTGGTTACCATGGACCCCAGGACCTGCATTACTGAGTGAATGGATACTCTTCGATTGCAGAGCAATTTTCGCACACACAATTGCAGTACCGAAATCTTGTCTGCTGGCAGAAAGATCCTTTGTACCAGAGAATCCAGGAGTGCACCCAGATGTACCATCCCCTGTGTTGATAGAGGGAGGACTTTTTCCAGCCGTGTGCTTGCAGGCAGGCAATAGTCAGCTGGAGGTAGTGTTGTAAAACAGCCTGTGATTGTGCCAAAATTAAGAGGTTGTCTAGGTATGGCAGGATTCTGACTCCCTGACACCTCAGGTAGGCCATCATAACTGCCATTATTTTTGTAAAGACCCAAGAGGCCGTTGACAGACCAAACAGCAGTGCCTGAAACTGGTAATGTCGCTGTAGAACAGCAAACCGTAAAAATCAATGGTATGATGGCGTAATAGGTACATGCAGCTATGCATCCTGAATGTCTAGAGAAACCATGAAGTCCCCAGGCTAAATTGCTAGAACAATAGCTAATAGTTTCCATGTGGAACTTGGGCACTCGAATAAACCTGTTGAGGGGTCTGAGATTCAGAATAGGCTGATGAGACCCGAGGTCGCAGATGTTTTAGAAGCAAGGAGTCCAGTATCCAACGCAGCTTCTTCCAAATAAGAGGCCGCCTCCCAAATATGGGAGATGTAGGCCAGTTGCTGCCTGGTAGTGTCTGATCACATGCTGTCTTTCAGTGCATTCTTCCATCCTTCAATAGCCTTAGCTACCCAGGCTGAGGCCCTAGCCGGCCTAGTAATAGTGCCATAAAGCGAGTAAACAGACTTAAGACAAGTTTCTAGTTTTCTATCTGTAGCATACTTAAGGGAGGATGCGGATGGTATAGGCAATGGAGAGCTCATAACTAAACGTGCCACATGAGAATCCAGCATAGTAGGGGCTTCCCATTTAGTAAACTCACCAGGAGGGAGATGGTAAAAAGATGTCAGTATTTTTGGGAATCTAGAAACATTTGTTAGGAATATTTCCCCATAAGCTCAGTGAGCTGTTCTGATTGAGGGATCTCAGCCTTAACCACCTTTTGTCTTTTAAACACCAGGGCTTTAGGCATAAGGTGTGTATACACGGAGCGATAAAACTGAATGACAACAATATCGTTCATATCGTTATCGTTCATTTTTTTGTACTTAACCTGCAATGACCAACGATGCGCGTTCCCGCATGGATGATAAAGATATCTTTCATACATGCAGGCCAACTTGGATGATATCGTCAACTTTGCCTGTTCAGAGATGTGGCAGGATGGTGGAAAGATATCTTTGAAAGATATTTTTCAAGCAGTTGGTGGTACAGATCGTTTCATGTGTATGCACCATTAGGAGCGGGTTGCTCATACTCTATATTCAAGATTGATTTAACCGCCGTCACTAGAGAAGGAACATCCACCTCAAATGACGGTCCAATTCACCCGAGGGGGACCCTGGAGGAGAACCCTTTGCATCATCTGCCTCCTCATATGATGTGTCAGAATTTGTAAGCTGGGCAGCCTATGTGCTTTGGTGGCTAACGGTCTGTCCGCCTGTAACATATTTTGCTGAAAGGCGGCAGACATATGAGCCATATCCTGAGCTGGGTGGGCATAAGCATCCATCCAGGAAGGATGTATGGGGGGTACCAACATAGCAGGCTGTAACAGTGGGAGGAAGCGTGGGGGCTAAAAACAGTTGTGCATGTAACCAGCACAGGGGCCGAAACCTGTTTACCCTTGCCCTTGGAAGACATAGTAATACCAGTAAGCAGCACACAATAAAGTGTATAGCTAATTGCATTCAATGTGACACCCTTCACAAATACAAGTAAATGTGAAGTACAAATTAACCCCTACACAACTGGTAGTGATGGATTAAGAAAGAGCAGCAGGGATAGATATAACCAACAGTCAGAAAGTTAAAGGCAGTATATCACCGAAGCAGAGCTAGCACAAGTGACATACAATGCATATAAATACAAATATAAATATACTATACTTGCAATGGGCACTGAATCAACTACTGAGGCAACACTAGTTAGTAGGATTGGAGTGCTGTATAACCTGGCTCCATGGAGAGGTATACTGAGAGACAAGATCCGATCTCCTGAGACCTACAGCTTCAGAAAGGCCCTGATTAAAGGTGGGAAGCAGTCGGAAAACAAACGACGGACAGAATCCCGACCGTCGGCTTCCCGACTGTCTAATCCAGGCAAGGGGTTAAGTGACAGGCGTCGAAATACCGACGCCTGTCATTTTACCTACGCCAGGAGCCCGACACCCGGCTTACCGATCGAAGGTAAGCCGGGTGCCGGGCACGGACAGCCACGCGGGGGGGAAGGGTTAGGTTTAGGGTTCCCGGGGGAGGACTTAGGTTTAGTCACCCCTCTCCGGGAGTTTAGGGTTAGGCTAGGGGAAAGGGGAGTTAGGGTTAGGCACCCCCGAGGCTGCAGAAGCGTGGGAGACTCACAAAATGTTGAATTCTGATCTGTGGTTATCAGTTTTGGAGTCGCTGGTCTCCACGCTGTAGGACAACTAAGAACGTTGCTCATGCCTCCTCAGTTCCCTCACGGAGTTTTGCAGTGCCATAGGCTGTTGCCTTCCTTTTGGTCCCAGCATTCTGTTCCTCCACACCGCACAGTGGCTGACCATGTATACCCCATACCTGTGTCTGCATCCTATCCTCCTCTATAGGGATAGGCACACTGCACTCTTGGTCATTTATCCTTATGATCATATGATCAGTGACATCAAAAAGACTAATGAGCCTGTTTATAGAAGTCTCTCTCTGGGAACAGGTACCTACCAGAGTATTTGCTTTATTCCCCTAGTTTCCAGCATATAGCTCTGCTAGATACATAGTGTTTGGCCCGGCTTATGTTGACTCTTCATTTTGCTGGCTGTCTTGTACCTTGCCCGTGTCCTGGTTTAAACTCTGGTTATTCTTGATTTATCTCCTGCCTACTCCCTTGGCTAACTTTCACTACTTGTGTATCGGACCTCGGTTTGCAGACTACTCTTTGACTACTGCCTACCTTGCTTACTGAGCTTCCAGCTTATTACATTAGGAACCAGGACAGGGGACTTCTAACTTTGTGTTATTCACCAAAATGAATGGAAGTGGTGACTCTGAAAGGATGGAAGACAATAAACTCTGATCTACAGCAAAGTATAAATTCCATCTCATTATTAGAGCTTACCCTAAACCCGTCTATGCTATGCACAGTAATGCCACCTCACAACTGTCCTAATATCCTCTCTTTAATTCGCTCCTCTTGTTGCTGGTGTGCCCTCTTACAGTTACAAGCTTTCATGAACATGCCCTAAGTACCCTATGTTTTCATGTCCTCATTTATTTGACCTACCTTATATGTCAGTGTTTCTCCAGAGTCTGGTGCAGCAGAGCTCTGTTGAAGCTTGCAATTCAGTGATGATGATGATGATGATGATAATAATAATAATAATAATAATAATAATAATAATAATACTACAGCAGAGACAGGAAACACAGTAAAATCATAAGTTCAAGATACACTATTTGCGCAGTTGTGCTAAACAGCCCTTCTCAGCGCACCCAAGTCCTGTGGTGCACAGCTTGCGCCAAGTGTCTGATTTGCCTGAAAATGTGTCTTAGACGCAATGTGAAGCAACAAAGCAGCTTAATGAGACTGCACTAATTAATTTGATATGCAACACTAGTACATCTGCAGTGATCACAAAATAAGCGCTATATCGTGTATTTATGCACTACAGGCACTAAGGGACCCAATTTTATCAAAAATGCTGCACAACACTGCTCGGTGAGGCTCACTAGTGCCAGGCATCCCGTGGCACATGGCGTATCGAGGCTAGGTGTAAGGACACATCTGTACATGTTAAATGAAAAACTATCTGCAGCTCACTTTAGGTTTCAATACAGAAGTATATCTAAGATTATGGTTTCATTTATTACAATATTTAACATTGTTGCTTGACTGGTGTGTTTCATATTAGCCAAAACAGTAGGAAACTACTGTTCAAAAATCCTGTGATTAAAACTGGAGAAAGGTTCTAAGTATAGATGCCTCATTATGCCATAGTTTACAAACAGTGGGTTTTTTGTAGGGTAATAGTCAAATTTTTCCCAAAATTCAAAGCACAAAATCTTATTAGTTTATATGGTATTTTTTTAATTTGATAAAAATGAGACTTATCCTAATTTAGTACAATTTTTTTGCTTCATAGCAATTTAGTAAATCTCTCTGTGAGTTTGTTGTGGTCATGATTTCCATCTAAAATATTTATTGAACGTCTCATTTAAATTTGTGTTCACTGCCAAGATTCTGATCATTTAACATGTTAATCAGATGCTGTCTGGCATGGTGAACAAAATTATATAGAATTTAGGAGCTAGTCAGACCGTTTTAGGTTACAATCTGTTTTTTTTCAGAAGCCAGGGAGGGAATGCAACAAAATACAGCTTTGATTAATGCCTCAAAGTTAGACACTGGCAGTAAAATGTTAAAAACAATAACATATGATGTTCCTGGAGTTTAACCCTATTGTTTGGTAAATTAAGATGACAACAATACTAGGTCCCTGAGTTGATCTTGGTAAACGTCCAAGGGCCAAGCAGTAATATTATAGACCAATGGTTCCCAAACTTGGTCCTCAGGGCAGTCCAGGTTTTAAGGATATCAATGCTTAGGCCCAGGTGACTAATTAGTACTTCAGCCAGTTTTAATATACCATCTGTGCATAAGCATGGATATCCTTAAAACCTGGACTGTTAGGGTGAGTTTGGGAAAACCTGTTGCAGACTCTTTACATTTTAAATTTTTTACTAAAAGATCTGCTTGGCGTTGTCTGGGTTTTTGTTTGTATATGTGGTCTATGGCAGACAGGGCCCCTGAAAGGGGGGGGCAGGTACTAAATACCTGGGCACGGGCTTGTTGAAGAGGGCTGTGTCTGATGCCACATCTCACCTGTCAGCAGCAGCTATGTGCTGGACTACAGTGGGGTCAGGGAGGTTGATACCACTGAGCAGCAGCCTCCACTGCCTGTACAGGGGTTCGGGGGGGGGGGGCAATCTCATTGACCGTCTCCCTTCCCCCTCCTCCCCGGATTTGACTATATATATATATAACATTAGAAAAATGATGCGCAACACGTTTTTCTTTCAACAAATATATTCCAACGTCCAGTCAGAAGTTGATCTGATGTCAGTGCAGCATCCTCCATAGCCCCAACCAGGGAGCTGAACCATCAATCACATGATAAAAATATTTTCATGTATATATATATATATGTATGTATATATATATATATACATACATATACACACACACATACATACAGTCAGGTGCATAAATATTGGGACATTGACAGAATTTTCATATTTTGGCCTCTATTCACCACCACAATGGCTTTGAAATGAAACAAACAAGATGTGCTTTAACTGCAGACTTTCAGATTTAATTTGAGGGTAATTACATCCAAATCAGGTGAACGGTGTAGGAATTACAACGGTTTCTATATGTGCCTCCCACTTTTGAAGGGGCCAAAAGTAATGGGACTATCAACTATTTCATGGACAGGTGTGGACAGGTGTGGGCTATTCCCATTGACTGGTGTGGACAGATGTGGACAGCTATTTCATGGACAGGTGTGGGCTATTCCCTCGTTATTTCATTATCAATTAAGCAGGTAAAAGGTCTGGAGTTGACATTTGCATTTGGAATCAGTTGCTGTCGACTCTCAATATGAGATCCAAAGAGCTGTCACCATCAGTGAAGCAAGCCATCATTAGGCTGAAAAATCAAAACAAACCCATCAGAGAGATAGCAAAAACTTTAGGTGTGGCCAAAATTAACTGTTTGGAACATTCTTAAAAAGAAAGAACGCACCAGAGAGCTCAGCAACACCAAAAGACCCGGAAGACCACGGAAAACAACTGTGGTGGATGACAGAAGAATTATTTCCCTGGCGAAGAAAAACCCCTTCACAATAGTTGGCCAAATCAAGAACACTCTTCAGGAGGTAGGTGTATATGTGTCAAAGTCAACAATCAAGAGAAGACTTCACAAGAGTGAATATAGAGGATTCACCACATGATGTAAACCATTGGTGAGCCTCAAAAACAGGAAGACCAGATTAGAGTTTGCCAAGCAACATCTAAAAAAGCCATTACAGTTCTGGAACAACATCCTATGGACAGATGGGACAAGACAAAGATCAACTTGTACCAGAGTGATGGGAAGTGAAGAGTATGGAGAAGGAAAGGAACTGCTCATGATCCAAAACATACCACCTCATCAGTGAAGCATGGTGGTGGTAGTGTCATGGTGTTAACATGTATGGCTGCCAATGGAACTGGTTCCCTTGTATTTATTGATGATGTGACTGCTGACAAAAGCAGCAGAATGAATTCGGAAGTGTTTCGGGCAATATTATATGCTCATATTCAGTCAAATGCTTCAGAACTCATTGGACGGGGCTTCACAGTGCAGATGGACAATGACCCGAAGCATACTGCAAAAGCAACCAAAGAGTTTTTTAAGGCTAAAAAGTGGAATGCTATGCAATGGCCAAGTCAATCCCTTGACCTGAATCCGATTGAGCATGCATTTCACTTGATGAAGACAAAACTGAAGGGAAAACGCCCCAAGAACAAGCAGGAACTGAAGACATTTGTAGTAGAGGCCTGGCAGAGCATCACCATGGATGAAACCCAGCGTCTGGTGATGTCTAAGCGTTCCAGACTTCAGGCTGTAATTGCCTGAAAAGGATTTGCAACAAAGTATTAAAAGTGAAAGTTACATTTAGTTTTTCCTACACCGTTCACCTGATTTGGATGTAATTACCCTCAAATTAAATCTGAAAGTCTGCAGTTAAGGCACATCTTGTTTGTTTAATTTCAAAGCCATTGTGGTGGTGAATAGAGGGCAAAATATGAAAATTCTGTCAATGTCCCAATATTTATGCACCTGACTGTATATCACAGGTGTGTGATATCTGGGTAAAAGGCTCGGTCAAAGGGTGGAGTCGCGTGGGTCGCACCTACGGATTTCTGGTTGGGAATCATCATGTGTAACAACTGGGACTCTCTGTCTAGTTACAATGGTAAAAGGCATAACTTATAGATAACAGATTCTTGAGAATATCTGAGGAAGTTACGGGTTTGTGTGTATTCAACGTGGCTGGAATTGTGGTGATTAACAATGATTTTTTTTTTCTCGTTGAAGGTATTCTGTTATTTAAATATGTCTTTAAAAGATGTCTTGCGGGTTACTTGCTTTGGCGACGCAGTAGGAACTATGAGCAGACCATTAGCAATGGTTGCCTGGTAACACCGGAAGTAGCGATTTTGGCAGGGTCAGAAAACCAGGTCTGTAAGACGAGTTCACCAGTCCTGTAAGGGCTGAGGACATCTCCATGCAACAGGCAGAGGGATATCACACAGATTACTAACACAGTCAATGTACATCATAACGTCACACTAAAATGTGAATTTTTCCCTAGTTTAATCAACTTGCAAAAGGAGGTATATATGTTTAACCCATTTGTTCAGTTCTGTAACAAATATAGGTGACACCGGTGTGAAGCTTAAAATCAGGTGATGTATTGCTAAGCAGGGTGTGATTAACTGGATCATATGGCAGGTTGGCAAGACTGAACCATAGGTAAAAATGGATAATTGAATTTAAGATACCACATAATAATTGTCCTATAGGTAAACAGGTCATGTGGTAAGTATATATATATATGTCTGACTGCAGGAAATATGATTTGTAAATAGCGATATGCGTAATGTTGGACATGAGATGTTCCTTGGAAGTGGGAATGTCATATGGAAAGCAGAGGTAAGGAAATCTAGGTTTGTCATTTCTGCAATACATAAGGAGATGTCTTTGTTTTCTGATTACAGGTGAAAATGGATTTAACTTTAATGCTTATAACAATGTTTACGGTATATGCCATTGTTCTCAAGACTGTGTACAGGTAAAAGTATAATAATGTATATCGGAGAGAAGGGGATTCTAAAATTGCATAGTGGTGATAAGTAAGTATTACAACCTCTGACCAAATTCAAAGGAATTGGAAGATGGATATACAAGGTTTGGTTTGTAGGATATTGAAAAAAAATAAAAAAAAATAAACTGAAAGTAAGGTGTATGTCCCATGAGGTGGTGTGTGAGTTGAATGACACCGAGGCTGTTGTAGGTGGTGGAAGTTCATGTGGAATGGTTTTGGAGATCTCCAGTGATTGTTGGTAGCGGATGCAAAAGTGATGTCTATATCCCTGTGAAACCTGGTTAAAGTGTGATGTAGGTATTATGGATAACCAAAGGGTGGAGGTTTCATCCACCAGAACAGGAGGATTGCCATAGACCATAAAGATATGGATCTGCAGCGGAATGTAAGTTTTCATTCTCAAAAACACCTGTTGTAATTTTGATATTTTACCTCTTGTGACCAGGAGGGACACCCACAGGTCCTAGGAGGAGGAGATTTTCATAAAAAAAAAGTGAGAAAGGAACGAAAGGAAAAGGTATTGTAGGATCTTGACTGCCACCTAGTGAAGAAAACAAGGTAAAGTTGAGTCTGTAAACACTCGTCAATGTCACTAAGTTATGTTTTGTTTTTGGAAACTCCAATATAGAGCCGACTAAATTCAAACTTGTCACAGTGGGGGGGGGGGGGGGGGGGCCCACTAACGCTCGTAGAATCTGATTTTCATCCATGCAGGCAAATCAAGTCAACAGCAGGATATCTGAAGACTGCAGATGGATCGGGTGAAGACGCCAGATTGGGTAGGAAAGATGGAGACATTCTAGCGGACTGATATCTCAAATTTCCTATTCTAGATGCTGACAAGGCCCAGCTGTGGACAGATACTCCTGGTAGATGACGAAGATAACCGGGCGAGACACAGATTGGAAGAATCAGGATCCAGATCATCCAGGAGCATACTCTCACCCCATTGGGTGAAGAACAATCATACGTTTTTTCTATTTTTTTAGAACTGTGAAAAATGACATTGTTATGATTCTCTCCAAATTGAATTTTCTCGTACCACCTGTATGATCAACATGCATTAACACACACTCTAATATAGTGAAGGATTGCATTACAACCCCGACATTGAATGTGCCTACAGATAATAATATGTGAACAGGCAAAGTCATGTATAATAATAATTATTTTAAATGTTCCTTTAAAACATCCTAGATAATGTAGTCTCATTCCCCAGACTTCCTTTATAGGTTCGATGAGATCCCACATCCTACCCATGGTCCCTTACAGATCCACTGAGTGCGTATAAGGGTTGCTCTACCTTCTGGAAATGCATTATTTAACGGTTCAATGACCGACTTGTGTCATAACGTTTAGAACATTGAATAATACATTATTATGCATGACTGGAAAGGTTACGATCAGAATATGACAGCGTCTTGTTTGCTATCGAAGGATGGGCTGTCGAAACCATATAATTGGATATGATCGCTTGTAATTTTTATCTGACGATTCTGTGTCAGCGCAATTATTTGGTATTGCTATAGGGTTTGATCAAAGCCTGGAAAAACAGGTCTTTGTGTCTGTGGGTGTTTGTAGTAACTTCGCATACTAATACCATTTGCCTGTAACAAAATTAATTAAAAATGTACAGAAACCAGTATGCTCAAAGAAAGCAATCTAAATGTAAAATTAAGGGTTATTGTCAAGAACCTGCAAGTCATTGGCAATTGGGTGCCTCTTTGTTCAGTACTAGTCTGGTCCAAAGGAACTGGCATTTAGGCTGTGAATTGGTAGAGGAAAGCCACTGAATTAGTTAATTAGAATGTGGCACCTTCAAGCAGCCATAGCGCTCTCTCCTCCCCCCGTTTAGAAATAAGAAGTGGACTCCCATTTATACCTCGCACTGTAGTTTTAAAATATGTCAGAAATGGATAAAATATATGAATTAATCACAAAATACATGGAATTACATAAACGCACAAACATAGGGCCTGATTCAAACCCACTCGCGAGCGGCTGTCCGCTCGCAAGTGGGTCGATGGTGTGCACTGCGCATGCGCACGATGGAGGGAGCTCCGTCGTGCGCATGTGCGAGACGCGACGAGCGAAGGACTTTCCTTCGCTCGTTGTGTCTGATCAAAGGGGGCGTGCTGTCGATGTTGATTGACAGCACACCCCCTTTGGTGGGTGTGCCGGGGGTGTGCCTGCCAGACGGAGGCGTTCCCATGGGAACGCCTACCATCAGAAGCCGGCCCCACTGACATCACTAGTGATGTCAGTGGGAGTGATTTTGGCTCTGATAGAGCCAAAATCACTCCTGGCCTTGCGGTTGAGAAACTCAACCGCAGGCTTCTGCTCGCACTGGCGATGGTCGCGATGGTCAATGACCATCGCGACCATCATCCTGCACGCTCATATAGGCTGTGGGTGGTGACCCACAGCTATATGAGCGTCCAGGAGGACGCTCCATATTTCTGGAGGTGGGCCCTGATTCAGAGCGAGTGCTCTGGTCAGAGCGTCCGGCTCTGAATCAGGGCCTTAGACACATATTTATATATAATCATAAATATACACACATTGATAATTGTATATATACTTATTTAAGTACCAATGGACGCATGTGAGCTTACTGAGGTATATACACATTGTTGAGCATTCACTTAGTTTTAAATACAGACACACATTAGCAACCACAATCATATACATATATTTACACTTATAAAAGGTTCGTGTACAATATGGTTTATATTAAAGATATAAGTTATAATACGAAATGTATGTATTTGATATCAAAGGTATAGAACAATGTAAACACACCATGTTTGGTATCAAACTGATGCTCTGTTTCTTTGCAGGCTTCCGGTTCTGACGACGAGGAAGACGCATCGTTTGTTCCCGAAATATGGATCATAGAGAGATAGGCATTGAAATGTACTCTGTAATGTAATGTAAACTAGCCAGTTTAGACTTGTTTCTAGGGAGGAAGACTACATAAAGGAACAGCTACAAGATCAAGCCATCCCCCTAATGATAACATATGAATTGTCCAATAAGATCATTCAGGAGCAAGAACCAATGAAACAGTGTTTGTCTGTCTCTATTGTGTTGCCATTTCTTGTAAGAGTATATAGTATTGCACAAACGGGGTAGACATCATTCATACCCATAGAATGACCGCAGACATCAGGATTGATCGTCTGGATCCTGGTACCGGGGCGCAAGCGTAATGTATTGACTGTACCTTGTTTATGGTGAATAATATCTTTTTGTGCTTTGGAAACACAATCAAAGTCTGAAGAGTAATTATTTCTTGTGCGACTTATTATGCTAAATAGCGACATTTTAGAGTGTGTAGATAGGTAGGATTCCATACCTACCCCCAGCTGGACCCTGCCCATCCTGATTTCCAGCAGGGCCAGGCTCTAGCTGAGCAGCTACCCGGCCAGCAGGAAGGGTGAACTCATGAGCTCACCGGCACCCCATTGCAGGCTATACAGGAGTCCACTCCTCTTTTCTGCCAGTCCAAGACATGCTTCCGCCACGCAGCAGCAAGCCCAGAAGCACATCTCCGCTGTCAACCTGGCGGAACAGCAAATGCACAACCTGGGTGTGTGTTGGGGTAGAAGGAGTTAGCGGAAGAAGAAAATGGGATTTTGGTACCTACCGGTAAATCCTTTTCTCTGATTCCACAGGGGACACTGGAGGTGCTTACGTTGGGGTATAGAGGCGTGGATAACTGGAGCTGGCACTTTAAAATAATCTAGAAGTGTGAAGTTCCTCCCCCTCTATGCTCCATCAGCCCTCAGTTTAGAAAATGAAGACCGAGAGGAGATGGAGAGGTGGGCATCCAGTGTCCCCTGTGGAATCAGAGAAAAAGGATTTACCGGTAGGTACCAAAATCCCATTTTCCCTTTCATCCACTAGGGGACACTGGAGATGCTTACGCTGGGGACGTCCCAAAGTTTTCCCCACGGGCGGGAGCGCTCTGCGGCACCTGCAGAACTAGGCGGCCAAAATAGTATGCCGAAACAGCGAACGTATCAAAATTGTAAAACTTGACAAACGTGTGAACTGAAGACCAAGTGGCCGCATGACACAATTGTGACGTGGAGGCTCCCCTACCGGCCGCCCATGACGCACCCACAGAAAGTGTGGGATGAGCCGAAATGGACGAAGGAGGCTGGTGGTCGGCATTAACCTAAGCCTGATGAATGTCAGCCAGATCCAATGTGCCAAAGTCTGCTTAGACGCTGGCCAACCCCTCCGAACCGCATCATAGAGGACAAAAAACGACTCAGACTTACGGAGGGAAGCAGTCCTTCAACACAGATGCGGAGAGCTTCAACCACATCCAAGGTAGAAGAACCACCAAAGTCCTCCACCCAAGATGGTACCACAATAGGCTGATTAATATGAGAAGCCGACACTACCTTGGGAAGGAAGGCAGCTACCGTCCAGAGTTCCACCCTATCAGCATGAAACAGAAGGTAAGGTGGCTTATAGGACAGAGCACTCAATTCAGAAACTCTACAAGCCGATGCTAGAGCCAGGAGGAAGACCGTCTTCCAAGACAAGTACTGAATATCAACCTCTTCCAAAGGTTCAAACATGGACGACTGAAGAAACAGAAGCACCAAGTTCAAGACCCAGGGAGCTATCGGAGGTACAAAAAAGGAGGCTGCAAACGCAAGACTCCCTGAAGAAACGTCTGCACCTCAGGAATGAGGGCCACCTTTAAAGTTCCAAGACGAAGGCCAGAATCCAGACCAGTCTGAAGATAAAAACAGAAACCGGGACACCGAAAAGTCCTACAGGGAAGATCCCGACTGGAACACCACGAGATATAAGAACGCCAGAGGCGATGATAATGCGCAGCCGAAACTGGTTTCCTGGCAGGTAGCATGGTGGGAATAACAGAATCTGGGATTCCTCTTTATCTTAGGACATCGGTTTCAAGAGCCACCCCGTTAAACGCAGTTGCGGAAGGTTGGAGTATGAAAGGACGCAGAGGAAGGGGCCACGGATCGTCTGCCAATAGAGACCGAAGGTCCGAGAACCAACTTCTCCAAGGCCAGTGCGGAGCCACGAGAATGACAGAGGCTGACTCGTGTTTTATCCTTTTTAGCAGTTGAGGAAGAAGTGGAATCGGAGGAAAAAGGTCAACGAAGTCTTAGATCCACGGAACTGTCAGAGCGTCTACTGCCAATGCCTGCGGATCTCAAGTTCTTGACACGTATACCGGGAGCGGACGATTCAATCATGACACCATGAGGTCCACCTGAGGACATCCCCATCGATGGATCAGCGCGTTGAACACGTCTGGATGAAGCTTCCATTCCCCGGGATGCATATCCTGGCGCCTTAGGTAATCTGCTTCCCAATTGTCCACACCCGGGATGAATACCGCCGACAGGATTACTGACTGGCTCTCGGCCCACCTGAGAACCTGTTACTTCTCACATGGCCCTGTGACTCAGAGTCCCTCCTTGGCAGTTGATGCACGCGATGGCCGTCTAGTTGTTGGACTGAACTCTTACCGGACGAGTTCTTAGAAACTCGGTTGCTTCTATCAGAGCATTGTAAATCGCTCTGAGTTCCAACACATTTATGGGCCACTTTTGTTCTACACGGGACCATCAACCCTGAAAGTGATAATCGAGGACTACTGCTCCCCATCCTCGAAGGCTGGCATCCGTTGTTACGATGATCCAGTCCCACACTCTGAATCTCCGGCCCGCTAAAAGATTGTTGGATTGTGTCCACCAGAGAAGGGTTACTCTGGTAGCTGGGCTCAGACGGATCTTCGATGTAGAAGCAGATGAGACCCTGACCCCTGTGTTAGTAGGTCCAGCTGAAACACCCTGGAGTGGAATCGCCCAAACTGTAGTGCCTCGAAGGCCGCTACCATCTTCCCCAGGAGACGCAGACAAAGAAGGAGGGACACCTTCTTTGATCTGAGGAGCAGCTGAACCAACCACTGGATATCCCGGGCTTTGTCTATTGGAAGGAAGATCCTCTGTGATGCCGTATCTAAGATCATGCCCAGAAACAGGAGCTTCTGGGACGGATAGAGATTTGATTTCTTGAAGTTTATTATCCAGGGATGCCAAGCTTGCAATAACTGACTGCAGAGACTCCATTTGGAACCGATACATCTTCAGATACAGGTTCAATGACTTGAGGTTCAAGATGGGCCTGACCGATCCATCCGGTTTGGGTACTACAAACAGGTTAGAGTAAAATCCCATACCTCATTGATGTTCTGGAACCGAAACTAGCACAGATGATACTACTAGAGACTGGATAGCCTCCTGTAGAACCCTGGCCTTGTCTGCAGGTATTGGCAGACTTGTAGTGAAGAACCGAGGTGGAGGGGGGACCTCGAAGTCTATTCGGTACCCCAGGGAAATTAGTCTGCGGATCCATGGTTCTGGAGACGTCTGGTTCCAAACTTGTTGAAATCTTTGCAGGCGGGCTCCCACTGTAGGTGGTCCCAGGTGGGACGGAAGACCGTCATGCCACCTGTTTCTCCGCTGGTTTAGGCTCCTGTCTACGTGCAACAATGTGTGGGCGGCCTCTACTCTGTCGCCTCTTGCTTGGGAGGGAGCCCCTTTGGCTCTCCCACGAAAGGAAAGTGGCGCACAAAAGGAATGAAACGAAGGTCCAGCGTAAGCTCTTCTGGGAGCCGGTGCAGTTGACGGGAGGAAGGAAGACTTACCCCCCCGTGGCCTGGGATATCCATTTGTCTAATGCCGGGCCAAACAGCATGTCGCCATTGAATGGTAAACCCTCCACTGCACGCTTGGATTCTGCGTCCCCATGCCAGGCGCGCAACCAGAGGGCTCTGCGGCCTGAAATAGCAGAAGCAGATATGCGAGCACTAATCTGACTAATATCTTTTGACGCTTCTCCCAGGAAAACTGCAGACTCACGGATGTGTTCTGCTAGTATGCGTAACCTGCTCTGGAAGTACCAGAGTCCAAACCTGTAATATACTGGTCAGCCCAGCAAACCACAGCCTTGTTAACCCAAGCAGTAACAAGGGTGGGCCTAAGCTGAGCACCCGCTGCAGTATAAATAGATCTTAGCGTTGTCTCCAATTTACGATCCAAAGGATATTTTAGTACTGTGGCTCCCGGTACTGGGAGTGCCTTAGAGAGACGGACGCATCAACTGGAGGGAGCGTTTCCCACTCTCCATCATGGATGATGGAAAAGGGTAGCTAGAAAGAAACTGGCGCGGAATTTGGAACCGTTTATCCGGTTGTTTCCAGGCCACTGAGAGCTGCTGTTGAAGATGCAGTGAGAATGGAAAATCGCCGATTTGGTTGTTTATAAAATAATTCACACTCCTGGGATACAGGAATAACATCTTCAGGTAATTTAAGGATTTTTCTGACCGCCAAAATTAGAGATTCCACCCCGGGAGAGGAGGACTCTAACTCTAGAGGGGTATCGTCCTGTAACGCTTCCTCCAATTCCCCTTCCTCAGCGAGGAATTCCTCGCCAGACTCTTCTGACTGGAGAACAGTCGATAAAGGACGCTTTTGTGTCGGTCCTTGTAAGGAAGTGGAGGGAGCGGACACAGCTGTACCCATAACCTGTACCAGGGTGTCAAGAGACTTGGTTAGCCCAGCAACCCAGGGAGGCTGAGACTTACATGCCTCAGCTAACTCAGACGTTAAATCCGTCATTACTCCTACCATGTCAGCGGCCCATGGAGGCGCAGGTGAGGCAATAATAGCCATGGGTGGATCAACTGCTATACAAGCATCACATAACGTGGACCCAGCAGCATGCGGCTTGGTTAGTTTATTGTTACACCTAGAACAAACAAACATCCTTTGAGATGCCTTTGTTCTGTTTGACATGGATACACACAGAGGGACAGAGTATATACAGAAGTAAAGAAAAACAGAAGGCTGGCTTGGGACACAGAGGAGGAGATACACACCACTCCCTTCCCACAGATCAGATTCCCTGCACCCCCAGTGTATTATGCACAGCTTCTGTACCAGAGCCTTCTGTGCTTAACTTGTAGCTTTGTAGCCAGGAATGGGGAGCAAAAGAATCCAGCCTTCAGTTCTGCTGCACTCTTCCTGGATAAGTGAGAGATACAGGCATGAAACAGTTAACAAACAGCAGCCACACTGTTACAACAGCCGCTTGCCGCGTATAGTGGAGAGACAGCCTGCGCTGCTTAGGCTCCACCCCCTTCTTCATGCCCTAAGGGCTCCATTATGGCTGCTATGTGGTCCATCCCCCCTCCCCTCCGCGCTACCCGCATGTATCAGCGGGGAGAGGGGAGAAGCAGGGAGCCGCGTGTATTAGCGGGGAGAGGGAAGAAGCAGGGAGCCGCGCGTGTAGCGCTGTGTACACACAGCTTCCCTTAGACAGCGCAGGGTGACAGCGGGCTTCCCTTACACAGCGCACAGGTGTAGCGCTGTTTAACTGTGCTATGCACACACTAACACAGCACAGCATGCTGTGTTAGCGCTGGGCAGCGGGGCAGGAGCCGGGGGATGCTCAGCTTGTTACTCACTACGTGTCCCCTGTAGTCTCTCTCTGGCAGGTCAGCAGTCTTCTCTTCTTGTGTGAAGACTTAGCTGTGGCGATAAGGAGCTGTCAGAAGCTCTTGTAATGAGCCCTGTGCACTCCTTCCTGGTGTTTGCTAAAACACCAGGGCGCCAGGTACCCGGACCCCACCTTTTAGATAGGTGACGAAGGGTACCTATAGGAGTGTAAAAGATGCTTTTAAATAAAAAAAATGTATTTGCTGGAGCACAGCATAATGTGACCAGCTCCATGAGGCACATTTTCTAAACTGAGGGCTGATGGGGCATAGAGGGGGAGGAGCTTCACACTTCTAGATTATTTTAAAGTGCCAGCTCCAGTTATCCACGCCTCTATACCCCAGCGTAAGCACCTCCAGTGTCCCCTAGTGGATGAAAGAGAAAATGGAGATTACTGACTGTACCAACGGGCAGTTTGAGGACACGTGATATACAGGTATCAGCGAGGGGGTGGAGGGAGT
The DNA here is from genome assembly GCA_031769625.1 of Taudactylus pleione. Classification (NCBI taxonomy): domain Eukaryota; kingdom Metazoa; phylum Chordata; class Amphibia; order Anura; family Myobatrachidae; genus Taudactylus; species Taudactylus pleione. The sequence goes on from JAUIMM010000472.1 coordinate 7,998,556, forward strand.
GAGTGCAGAGTGTGTTTGTGTGTGTGTGACTGTTTGTGAGAAAATTAGATCATTACGCTGGTAAGACTGTACACGGGAGGGGTCAGAAGGCAGGTCACAGCTACCATGGTAGCCAACCCACGTCCTCCCAGTGCACAACATTTTTGTTCACATCAGTTTTATCAAGTTCCAATTTTAGAATAATAGATTTATTATTCCAAACTTTATTTAATGTATATATTCCTATTATTTCCATAGTTTATTCTAGTAATGAAGTTTAGATTTGGACACACCTGGTCCTGTCTTGCTTGTCAGTTCAAGCGTTGAACATCAGAATTATCATTCAGTTTGTTCACACGTTATCCAGCTCCATTGCAGTCTCTGTCAAAAGATGACCTTGCACCTTAATAAGAAACCTCAGTAGGTTTCTCATTTTGAGTGAGTACTGTAACAGATTGTATAGGGTATCTTGCATGCATTCGTACTGCACAATCTGTATCTGAATGACAGAGAATTCATCAATCAGTGTTAGGTTTACTATTGCCGAAGACATCAGCTATTTGATCCTGCTAATGAACACCTGCAAGTAATACGTGCAAACCTGCTCTTACTTTCCTCTACCTTTGTCAAAAACAAGTGCAACCAGGTGTAAGTTGCAAAATCACACAAATATGGATGTCAGGCTGTCCTGGGCATGTTCGTTACATATTCACACAAGATATGCTAAGCCACCTGACATGATACTCACTCTACATCAGCCCCAAGATCTCAATGTGGTAAAATATTACCAGTTTACAGGCCTATTTACTAAAATATGATGAGAGGTACTGTTCTCTACAGGTGCCAGAAGCACATATCACAGTGATTCATCACGGAGGCAGCTTACCAATATTCAGATGTCTTGAGGATTTTGGCACATAAAGCTTAACTCATCACATTGCTAAATCAGTCATAGGGTATATGCACAGACGTTAGACTAAAACGTATCAAAAATAACAAAAAAATATATCATTGTAAATAATAAAGCATATTTTCTTTGGCCAAAAAAGATGGACTGTGGCAGTACATTTACCATTGTGACCCTTATTAATTAGGCTTTCCCATGTTTTGCATGGGAAATATACTGCTTTAGAAACCCTATGTATCTTATTGGCAACAGGGGTTACCTATGGTGATAGCAGTGCTGTTTAAACCCGCAAACCAACTTATAGGGATAAAAAGAAGCCAAACACAGTTTGTGTCCAAAGATATAGCTTTACTCCCCTTGATAAACCAATTACTAAGAGAGCACAAGTGCATATGTCTGACTAAATCTATATAACAAAATTTACTAATTATAAAAATTTACATCACGTTGAACGTAACGACAGTTGGAATTAATTCTGCCCCCACCTGTGTCATTTAGTGGTTGAGGTCCAATTTGTAGACTTGATAAAGTTCAAGTGATCCGGATAAGTACTGTATGTAGTAGGTGCTGCTCAAGCCTGTGCCCCGTCTGGCCCTGTAGTCGCTGATGAGGATCCTGCTTCCTGGTATTAGCCGCGATGTTGAATGGCTGCCGCTGGTTAACAAACAGCGGTTCTGGTTGCTGGCTGCCACTGGTGGAGCAGAGTGGTCCCCTGTGACATCTGTGGTTACGTCACATATGGTCACTGGAGCACTGGTACCCAGATTAACGCAAAAGTTTGATGCTCTGTGAGACAGTTCTAACAAGTTTTTGCCATCACTGCAGACTTTTCAAAGATAAATTAAATTAATATGCCTCATTGGGCACGCACTATTACCCCCTTCCAGACCATTATAGCTACTTGTGGTATTAGTTGTTGTATCTGGTGGTTCCAGCATGGCCATGGGTTAGACTCACTCGCCACTAGGCGGCAAGGGGCCTTCCCATGGCTACTGTTGCCACCTTAAATCAGTGGTGGCAGGGAGAGAGTCTGCTCCGGTAGCTTAGGTTCTTGGAGCCGGAGTCCGCCACTGATTTAGGAGAGGCAGCGGTGCAGTGGTCGGCCGAAGACAGGAAGGGTGCCTCCATCCCCTGGCCGGTATATGGCTCCCACAGCCGCCTCTAATATGTCACCATCCGCAAATTCTGCAGCTCTGATCCTTACATCAGGGGCCTCTCAGAGTAGGGGACAAGTGCAGCAGTCAGCCTGCATGACTGATCCGCTCACAAGTTTGTATAAAATCAGGATTGCACGATTTAAATCAAATGATTTAAATCAAATGATGTAGCTGTAGCTCTGGATCGTGCACAAAGACGCAACTGCATAATCAGTGATGTCGTACAAGTGTGGAAGAAGCTGTTAGATGATCTTGAAGAGATTGGACACCACAGCAATGTACTAAAGATGGCAAAGGCAATAGCTAAAATTGCACTCACAGATGCCCACTTGCTGGCTAATCTACTTGATCCTATGTACAGGGGGAAAAAGCTTAGTCCTGCTGAAATTGAGACTGCTATAGAGTCTGCTCATGCCTACAAACATCAAATTATGCCAGTCATCACCAACTTTTGTGTATCCATGAAACCATTTGCACTATACATGTTTGAAGTAGATACCAAGTATCTCCTCTAGCCTGGTGGATGTCCTACGCAGCTAAACTTCAGTTAGACACTTCTGTAGCAGATGTTCACCGCAGTTTCATCAAGTGCAGGAATTGAAAGGATTTTTTTCAACGTACGGTTTTGTACAATCCAAAACACGCAACAGATTGGGAAATGAAAAAGCAGCTAAGCTGGTTGCATGCTACTGAGCATTTTCTGTTGAGGGCAAACATGAGGACGTGGACAAAGACATGTACATGTTTGACTCAGACTCAAACAACTGATTGAGTGAAATTCAGAGCTTAATTGTACTTCTTGATGCAACTGCTTATTGTGTATTTATTCTAATACTGTGTTCATTTTGTTACTGTTCTCACTTCAAAAATTGTTCATTTATTACTAAAACAAGGTTTAAACATCTAAAATGAAACAGTTTACTTAAAAAAAAAAATTTCATACAAAAATCCTATGTAAATCCAACAAATCCGATTTAAATCAAATAAATCAGATTTATTTATTTTTTCTTTTATAAAAAAAAATCCGATTTGTATGCAACCCTGTATAAAATGCATGTAAAGTTACAGGTCGCAACAGCATATGTGGCTCTTGCAGATGGCAGCACCCCTTACCTTCATCCTCACAGCTGCCAAGACAGGGAGGAAGAATCACTTACCTGCCCATGGCATTTTCCTTGCTCCATCCACTGCAGTCCCTGCATCTTTGGAAGTGGCAACTGTTGCTCCAGTGCTTCATCTCCCATTATTTGGCGTCTTTACAGTGAGATCCTTGTGGGGTCCCATGCTAGCACGGCATCAGAACCTGCTGGCATGACTTTTGCCTCATTGAATGCAGCACGCTCGTTTTATATGCACTCGCGGATTTGACAGCCAGCTGAAGGAGACATGCTCCTGCTGGGCACGGTGCCAGTATCTAATCGGCCAGGCTCCTAAACCCCATTTATCACCTCTAACCCGATGACAGCAGTTAACGGTTTGGTAACGTTGGCTTGTGCTTTGGCCCGTTCGTTAGTGCCTCAAGTCCCCTGATTCCTGTGAATCTAGTGGGTGTTTCCCAACTACTGACCTGCAGCAGTCTGCAACACAGAACCTGCCCCAGGTGTTGCCTTTACTATTGCAATTATTGACAGCTGTCGGCTTGCAAGTGTCCTTTCTTCCCAAGGTCATCAGTTCCCCATCTACCCAGAGTGTTGTCATTCCTGCTTCTCTTCAGACCACTGCAGTAGCTGTGACTGTAGCTAATCTGGGGACTAGTACTACAATGCTGGAGTGTCATCATCTGTGCTGGACTCTGATTCAGAAACTGTGCAGCTATTTCTTCTATGTTCAGCACTGGCTCCTCTTTTGCCAGTAGTTGGGCTCCTCACATCGCAGTAGGCATAAGTGCAGATGCCGGTCACTTAGGTCCCAGTCCTTTGGTTCCTGCAGCTCTGCATCGGCTAGGAATGTCACTGATGTTGTTGTCCATTTTGTGCGGTCTTCATCCACAGATGCACGATTGAATTAAGAAGGGTACATTTTTTCTAAATTGGCACTAGAGGATTCCAAGTGGAAAGGTGGCATTGGTGAGGAACTGTACAGGTCGTATCATAATTTGCTTGTGGGGATGTATGTTCTCCGCTTGCTATTTAAAATCATGGCCATAGGAACATCTCAATGTGTTAAAGTATCTTCACGTGATACATTCCATGGCTGTCCTTATGTGGCGCTCCTATTATGAGGAGTTCCAGAGGAAGCAATCTGATGTAACCGTGAAGTTTCAGTAGCAAAGATATGGAAGACAGTAAGGACCTGATTCAGACCCACTCGCAAGTGGTTGTCCGCTCGCAAATGGGGGGCGATGGTCTGCACTGAGCATGCGCACGACGGAGTCCTTCGCTCATTGTGTCTGATCAAAGGGGGCGTGCTGCCCCCTTTGGTGGGCGTGCCGCAGGCTCCGGCTCGCAGTTTCGATGGTCGCGATGGTCACGACCATCGCGGCCATCAAACTGCACGCTCGTATAGGCTGTGGGTGGTGACCCACAGCTATACGAGCGTCCAGGAGGACGCTCCATTTTTATGGAGGGCGGCCCTCATTCAGAGCGTGCGCTCTGCTCAGAGCGTACAGCTCTGAATGAGGGCCTAAGTCTCCTAGCAACCTTTTTCTCAGTACCGTAAAGTTAATCAGGGGCAATGTTCTACCTTTAATGGAAGTACTTGTCTCTGATGCAGCGGTCAGCACCCTGCAAAATAGTGTGCTTGGCCAGTCAAAGGCCCGCAATCAGGTTGTGCTAAGTACATCACCCTTTCATGTTTGCCTCAGCCATTTATTTAGATGGTTCTACTTGTACCCAGACAAGGCCAAAGAGCAATCTCTTGAAATACGTAGGATTTCTCCAAGATTTTTGGTTTCCTGTCCAAGGTTTGGTTCTGTTCAGTACTTCCTGTAATTTGAAATCCAGTACGAATTGGTCCTTGAAAAGTTCTGATGGAAGTGAATTTGGGTCGTATGGCTGGTCCATACAGGTACCCTCTCTTAGAAGACTTGGTGCTTTATTTTGTGGGAGTTGTACCCAAGAAGGCACCTGGTAAATATAAGTTGATTCAGCATCTTTCTTAACCTTCTGGGTATTCTGTAAATGGTGTGATTCTGGCTGAGAAATGCAGCGTTGTATATCAGTCTTTTGACAGTGCCTTGGAGCTAGTTAAATCATTTGGTCTGCACTGTTGCCCACTATATATGTTGAATCAGCTTTCCACTTTGCATCCTGATTGTTTCCAGTACATGGGATTTCACAAGTGCAACATATATTTCATAGACAAATGCTTGCCTATAGGATGTTCAGTGTCATACGTCTTTTTAGAGACTTTAAGCACATTCCTGCACTGGTGCGTGTCAGCTGGTACAGGATGAGCTGGGGGGTGTGTATTACCTCAATGATCTCCTCTTTGTTGGTGCTGTGGATTCTCCCTGATGTACATCCTTTTTTGTATTAAATGCTGTTCACAGAAGCACGGGCCAACGTCTGCTCTCTATTTCCTCCTGAGGGTTGTTGTAAGCTCCCCCTGGAAAAAGTAAACAAGCTACATTCTACCATCAAGCCAAGTTTAGCATCCAGAAAAGTGACTCTTGGACAATACCTATGGAAATTTGGACTTCACTGTGCCCTACATACAGGTCGTGGCCCTCTGGGTTCCACGTACGGAGCTGGCAGGTACTGGTAGATGGCTGAATGCGATTGGAGACGTGCAGGGACAGGCAATGTAAAATAACAGTAACTGATGGAGAAATAGTCAGGAACAGGTAAATGGAATAATAAGTATCAGGAACGCTGGAGCTGTGGATGTGACCTAATACTCTGGCACCGGTCAGTGCTCAGAGTCTCCCTTTTATAGGGAGGAGATTCAAATCTTGGTGCCAAATGTGACAATACATTTGGCGCACATGCGCCCTATGGAAGCCACGGTCACCTATACTACAAGCAGGAGAAGGTGGCAGGAGGGAGTGCGGCTGCCACTGGACCTGATAAGTAAGCTCCGGATGGTCCCACACGCTGTGACATAGACTCGATGCTCAGTGATATTCAGGAAATTGGAGGGGCTACTGTGGGTGTTGTTCACTCTCACCATTTTCTTTTACCTGTCGGTGGAAATTAGGAAGGACCTCCGTATTTGGTCCCTCTTTTTGCTCCGCTTCAATGCAGTGCTTATATGCCTGCTCCAGTCTACACAAAAGCTAAAATTTAGCTTCTTATAGATTGATGGTTCGTGGGGCGCTGTACCTTGGCTGCTGGATTGGGTGCAGGAAGATTTGACCAGGAATTTGCTCCTGCTTGAGCTTTTTCTGATCATGGTGACTGGAGTTTAGGGATGAAAAGTTATGCAATGCTCCGATAATTTATCTGGTGCAACAATTTGGGGGTTGTCCAAGCTGTTGACCATCGGCTTCTGAATATATCAGTATTACATTGCTTAATCTGTAATATACATTTTCAGTCTATGCATGTTTCTGGAGTGGAGAATGCTGTAGCAGATGCATTATTCAGATATACTCCACTATTATGCATGTTTTCTCTTTTCTATTTTGAGTGAAAACTCCTAAAAAAAAAAAGAGGATCTTCATCACTACATAGGGCATATTCAATTGCACTTGAGTTTTTCAAAAAAATGACGTAGGGTTTTGTCAAGTTGCGGCTTAGGATCGGCCGTTACTCACCTCAGCGCCGGCTTCCCCTGATCTCTAGAGCGGTCAGATACCAGGTGCGGCGGCGAGTGACACACTGAGGATTATACCTGTGGTCTGCTAGGACATCCATGTGCTTGCTCCGTGATGTGGTTTCTGCGGTTACAGTTATGGATGCAGCCATGACAGTCTGTTTTCACCTGACCAACCCTTTACCCAATGGTAGCATTGGTTGCTGTTAGCTGACAGCGTCCTCCAATGGACTGCTACCTTAGGGTATATATACACCGGGCTCTGGACAACAGGAAGTTGCCTATACAATGTCTTTACTTCCAGTGTAAACTTGCTGTTGCAGCATTCCAGGTTCCAAGCTCCGTTCCTTCTAGTGACTTGTTCCTAGTGTTTTCCACGGTATGCGTGTACTCAGAACGTCTTCTGAGTACAATCTGTTAGCGTCATCTTCTGTGCTAAGCTCCGCGGCTGAATCCTCAGCTTGTGTACTAAGTACCATCTTGTGATACCAGTCTCCTGTGTTAGTGCTGTGACTAAAGCCACAGTGTGTGTACTTAGTACATCAACCAAGTACCAGTTCATAATACCTATCTCCTGTCCCAGTTCTACGTCTGAAGTCACAGTGTGCGTACTTAGTACATCATCCAAGTACCATCTACTAAATCATTCTCCAGTGCGGGCTCTGCATCTGAGGCCATCGAGTGTGTACTCAGTACTTTATCCAAGTACTTTCTCCTAGTGCTAATCTTCTGTGCCAGCACTGCGATTGGAACTACTAAGTGTGTACTCAATACACCACTTCAGTACAAACCACTAATATCTTTCTCCTGTGCTTTCCCTGTGATAGTGTTCTTCCACTTTCCCCACTTGTGCCAGATACTTGACAAAAGGGCAGCAACCTGCTTGCTGGGTGCAGCTTAAGCCCAAATCCCGCTTGGAGGGGTCACTGGTGAACACCTCCCAGTAAGTTAGACTCCACACCTTTGGTCATGTCTAACCAACATCCGGTACTGGTGGATGAAGAAGTCACTAATCCAGGTCCCTCGCCTCCTGTTCCCTCCTATAACTTGGTCCAAGTCTTCTAATCCCGTGGCAGAGAATCACTTTAGCCAGATCGTGATAGGTTATTCCTGCAGGTGCAAGATTTTTGGTATTCAATTGGGTGCGTGATTTTTATTTTTTCACGCGGGGCTTGTTTTTTTTACCACCTTCTGAGTAAGTCCAATTTTTTTTCAAAAATCTTTATTTTAAAGGAAAAATTGTCAAGAGTTGCTTCTTAACACCTTGGATATCCTCCATAGTAACTAATTAAGAAACTGGAAGTTTCCAATTAGCTTTATTAGTCTAACTACTTACCTTCTGGCAGCACTGTCCTCATCCTCCGTTTCCCAGACAGAAGTCTTCTTCCTCCGCTTGTCTTCCAAAGCATGTGTTTGAGGGTTTCTCCGTAAGTGTGAGAGACCACGTCATTGTGTTTTGATACATCCCTGTCACTACAATGTGTGTGAGACCCCCGTCCCTACGGAGTGTGGGAGACCCCCTCTGTCCCTACGGAGTGTGTGGGACCTCCCGTGTCCCTACGATATGTCAGAGACACCCAGTCATGTGTTCTCCCCAGTCATTTTCAGGTATGGGAGTGTGAAGCATGTGGCAACCGGGCACAGCAAAGCTGTGTGCTAATGGTGGCACAGAGATTCCACCTCCTCTATAGCCATCGGTGAGGAGGTGGAATCTCTGTGCCACATTAGCAGTGTGCGGGGTCTGTAGTTTGTGGGTAAGACAGGACAAAAAATATGCCGTGCATGTAAATGCAGAAACAGAAAATATCAAATCAGTAATGTATCTTTATACTTATGAGGTACATCTAATTATCATTCATTAATTGACGAAAAAGGCACCAATTTGTTGATTAGAATATTTTTGGGGATTTGAAGTTGTGTGGTATTTATCTAAATGCTCAATATATGTGCCCCAATTTTTATAAAAATGAAGGACATCGTAAGCAAGGGAATAATGGATTTATATTGTTTAAGTTAATAAATAAATCTAGTACAGCAGACACACACACACACTCAAAATAAATATGTATATACAAAATCTGTGTTATGGCTGGAGCCAGACGTGGTAGAGCAATGCTCATATTTTTGAGTGTCAGTGTAGGAACTGATCAGAAGGGGAGACCATGAAATTGTTGGTCAGCTGGTCAAATTATTGCAATATTTGGAACTAACATTCCCTGAATTTAAGGAATTACAGTTGAAAATAAGTGATTGGCGAGATTGTATGATTCTTCAATTGAAATGTTGTGGCCACATACCAAGGCCACCGCAGATGGTTGAGTGCCGTGGATTAAGCCTATTATTTATATATTATATACAGTCAGGCCCATAAATATTGGGACATTGACAGAATTTTCAGATTTTGGCCTCTATTCACCACCACAATGGCTTTGAAATGAAACAAACAAGATGTGCTTTAACTGCAGACTTTCAGATTTAATTTGAGGGTAATTACATCCAAATCAGGTGAACGGTGTAGGAATTACAACGGTTTCTATATGTGCCTCCCACTGTTTAAGGGGCCAAAAGTAATGGGACAAACTAAACAATCCTAAATCTAACTTTCACTTTTTAATACTTTGTTGCAAATCCTTTGCAGGCAATTCCAGCCTGAAGTCTGGAACGCATAGACATCACCAGACGCTGGGTTTCATCCCTGGTGATGCTCTGCCAGGCCTCTACTGCAAATGTCTTCACTTCCTGCTTGTTCTTGGGGCATTTTCCCTTCAGTTTTGTCTTCATCAAGTGAAATGCATGCTCCATCGGATTCAGGTCAGGGGATTGACTTGGCCATTGCATAACATTCCACTTTTTAGCCTTAAAAAACTCTTTGGTTGCTTTTGCAGTATGCTTCGGGTCATTGTTCATCTGCACTGTGAAGAGCTGTCCAATGAGTTATGAAGCATTTGACTGAATATGAGCATATAATATTGCCCGAAACACTTCCGAATTCATTCTGCTGCTTTTGTCAGCAGTCACATCATCAATAAATACAAGGGAACCAGTTCCATTGGCAGACATACATGCCCATGCCATGACACTACCACCACCATGCTTGACTGATGAGGTGGTATGTTTTGGATCATGAGCAGTTCCATTCCTTCTCTTCTCTTCCCCTCTCTCTGGTACAAGTTGATCTTTGTCTCTTCTGTCAATAGGATGTTGTTCCAGAACTGTAATGGCTTTTTTAGATGTTGTTTGGCAAACCCTAATCTGGTCTTCCTGTTTTTGTGGCTCACCAATGGTTTGCATCTTGTGGTGAACCCTCTAATTTCACTCTTGTGAAGTCTTCTCTTGATTGTTGACTTTGACACATATACATCTACCTCCTGGAGAGTGTTCTTGATTTGGCCAACTGTTGTGAAGGGGTTTTTCTTCACCAGGGAAATAATTCTTTTGTCATCCACCACAGTTGTTTTCCGTGGTCTTCCGGGTCTTTTGGTGTTGATGAGCTCTCCGGTGCGTTCTTTCTTTTTAAGAATGTTCCAAACAGTTGATTTGGCCACACCTAATGTTTTTGCTATCTCTCTGATGGGTTTGTTTTGATTTTTTTTTGCCTAATTATGGCTTGCTTCACTGATAGTGACAGCTCTTTGGATCTCATATTGCGAGTTGACAGCAACTGATTCCAAATGCAAATGTCACACCTAGAATCAACTCCAGACCTTTTACCTGCTTAATTGATAATGAAATAATGAGGGAATAGCCCATACCTGTCCATGAAATAGCTTTTGAGTTGATAGTCCCATTACTTTTGGCCCCTTAAAAAGTGGGAGGCACATATAGAAACTGTTGTAATTCCTACAGCGTTCAGCCGATTTGGATGTAATTACCTTCAAATTAAATCTGAAAGTCTGCAGCTAAAGCACATCTTGTTTGTTTAATTTCAAAACCATTGTGGTGGTGAATAGAGGCCAAAATCTGAAAATTCTGTCAATGTCCCAATATTTGTGGACCTGACTGTGTGTATATATATATATATATATATATATATATATATATATATATAGCGTTCCCGCTAGGCTGTTTTAGCGGGGTGCGGCGCCCTGCCCTCCTTCTGGAGGGCAAAAAGCACCCTGCCCTCACAGCCTGCGGGAGCCGTTCTCACCCGCGGGACGCAGTGTCTGGCGGGGGGAACAAACATGCGGTGATCCGGTCACCGCCGGAGAATAGACGTCTATTCTCCCTTTCTGCAGCGCTTGGGGGCTGCCCGGCATGTCCGTAAGCGCCGCCGGGCACGCCCCCAAGTATGACGAAAAGGGGACGCGTCTTATAGACACGCCCCCTTTCCATAACCACGCCCCTTTTCGGGCGCGCGCACAAGATTGCCCTCTTCAGCTCCGGCACCCTGCCTGCCGCAGCTAGAGGGAACACTATATATATATATATGTATGAAGAAAAAGGGGGACAGGGACAAGAACAAGACTGCTGTGGAAACCGGTCGTGTATGATCTGAGGATTGGTTCCTTATATGCTTGATATACAAGCATATTCATGGTACGCGCATATGAATATATTTGGATCTAATTTAAGTTAACACTAACTACTACACTATCAGGCGCTTGTCCTTGTCCCCCTTTTTCTTCCTAGATTACCCGATCTACCAGTCGGTATTTTCAAGGACTAAGTTGGCCACCCGATTTAGATCTATAAAGGAGCATAGTGGGAGTAACCATTAAAAGAAGATAAAGATTTTCTTACTAGTACCAACCACCATTAAGACTGAACTAATCTGAGGAGCAGCGCCATAGATCTACTTTCTTTTTTTACACACATTATATATATATATATATATATATATATATATATATATATACATATATACACACACACACACACACACATATTATATATATATATATATATATACACAACAATATTTGGGAAAGGCGGCACTCAGATGACTTTGAATAAAACAGTCACACAGCCCAGTTCTTTCATCTACAATATATGTTCTGAAACGCTGACATTACTGGGCTGTGTAACGGTTTTATTCAAAGTCATCTGAGTGCCGCCTTTACCAAATATTGTTGTGTGTTTGCTGCACGGCGTTGCATGCAGGAAGGCACCTGATGCGGTTGGTGGGAGTCACAGCACGGGAGTGCCGGCATACCCAAAAGTGTATATATATATACACACACACACACACACACACACACAGTGAATCCGGAAAGTATTCAAGCGCTTCACTTTTTCCACAATTTGTTATGTTACACCTTTATTCCAAAATGGAATAAATAAATTTTTGTCCTCAAAATTCTACACACAATACCCCATAATGACAACGTGTAAAAACTTTTTTTGAGATTTTTGCTTATTTATTAAAAAAAAAAAAGTAATCACATGTACATAAGTGTTCACAGCCTATGCCATGAAGCTCAAAATTGACCTCAGGTGCATCCCGTTTCCACTGATTATCCTTGAGTTGTTCCTACAGCTTAATTGCAGTCCACCTGTGGTAAATTCAGTTGATTGGACATGATTTTGAAAGGCATACACCTATCTATATAAGGCCCCACACTTAACAGTGCATGTCAGAGCACAAACCAAGCAGAAAGTCCAATGAATTGTCTGTAGACATCTGAAACAAGATTGTCTCGAGGCACAAATCTGGGGAAGGGTACAGAAAAATATTTGCTGCTTTGAAGGTCCTAATGAGCACAGTGGCCTCCATCATCCGTAAATGGAAGAAGTTCGGAACCACCAGGACTCTTCCTAGAGTTGGCCGACCGAATAAACTGAGTGATCGAGGGAGAAGGGCCCTAGTCAGGGAGGTTACCAAGAACCTGATGGTCACTCTGTCAGAGCTACAGCATTCCTCTGTGAAGAGAGGAGAACCTTCCAGAAGGACAACCATCTCTTCAGTAATCCACCAATCAGGTCTGTATGGTAGAGTGGCCAGACGGAAGCCACTCCTTAGCAAAAAGGACATGGCAGCCCTCCTGGAGTTTGCCAAAATGCACCTGAAGAACTCTCAGAACATGAGAAACAATATTCTCTGGTCTGATGAGACAAATATTGAACTCTTTGGCATGAATGCCAGGCGTTATAATTGGAGGAAACCAGGCACCGCTCATCACCAATCTAATACCATCCCTACAGTGAAGCATGGTGGTGGCAACATCATGCTGTGGGGATGTTTTTCAATGACAGGAACTGGGAGACTAGTCAGGATAGAGGGAAAGATGAATGCAGCAATGTAGAGAGTCATCCTGGATGAAAACCTGCTCCAGCGTGCTCTTGACCTCAGACTGGGGCGACGGTTCATCTTTCAGCAGGACAACAACCCTAAGCACACAGCCAAGATATCAAAGGAGTGGCTTCAGGACAACTCTGTGAAAGTCCTTGAGTGGCCCAGCCAGAGCCCAGACTTGAATCCGATTGAACATCTCTGGAGAGATCTGAAAATGGCTGTGCACCGACGCTGATTGAGCTTGAGAGGTGCTGCAAAGAGGAATGGGCGAAACTGCCCAAAGATAGGTGTGCCAAGCTTGTGGAATCATATTCAAAAAGACTTGAGGCTGTAATTGCTGCCAAAGGTGCATCAACAAAGTATTGAGCAAAGGCTGTGAATACTTATGTACATGTGATTTCTTAGTTGTTTTTTTTTTATAATTAAACTTGCAAAAACCTAAAAAAAACTTTTTACACGTTGTCATTATGTGGTATTGTGTATATAATTTTGAGGGCAAAAATGAATTAATTAAATTTTGGAATAAGGCTGTAGCATAAAATGTGGAAAAAGTGAAGCACTGTGAATACTTTCTGGATACACACACACAGCGGGTAAATAAATAAGTATTGAGCACATCAACATTTTTCTCAGTAAATATATTTGTAATGGGGCTGTTGTAATGAAATTTACACCAAATGTCAGTAACAACCCATGCAATCCACACATGCAAAGAAATCAAACCATAGATGTCCATAAATTAAGTTACAGTATGTGTAATAACGTGAAATGACACAGGGAAAAAGTATTGAACACGCTTACCGAAATTTATTTAATACTTCGTACAAAAGCCTTTGTTGGTAATGACAGCTTCAAGACACCTCCTGGTAGGAGAAACTAGTCGCATGCATTGCTCAGGTGTGATTTTGGCCCATTCTTCCACACAAAGTCTTCAAATCTTGAAGGTTCCGTGGGCCTCTTCTATGAACTCTGATCTTTAGTTCTTTCCATAGATTTTCAATTGGATTAAAGTCAGGTGATTGGCTGGGCCATTCTAGCAGCTTTATTTTCTTTCTCTGAAACCCATTGAGAGTGTCCTTGGCTGTGTGTTTGGGATCATTGTCTTGCTGAAATGTCATCATCTTCAGCATCCTGGTCGATGGCAGCAGATTTTTCATCAAGAATGTCTCTGTACATTTTTCCATTCATCCTTCCTTCAACTATATGAAGTATGCCAGTAACGTATGCTGAAAAACATTTTATTGTTCTATTTCTTTTGGCCAGTGCTTCTCCCTCTCTCTCCCCTTTTGCTGGATGCCGTGGAGTACACACCAGATGATGTTGTATCCTGGTTACCTTGACTACCCTTTCAGCACACGCGACACCCGCTCTGGCGGCGAGAGACTGAGGATCTAATGGTCACTCCCGGGACTGGATCCCCTTATTATAAGGTAACCACATTCACTGTATGCACTTCTTTCACCCTGACGAAAAGGCCTACGTGGCCTCGAAACATTGGAAATAAATTAACGTTGTTTGATATCATGAAGCCCGTGTAAGTGCCGCCTGGTCCGTTGCTATGGACATTTGTTTGCTGCATTTTATCTGAGGAAGGCACCCCGGCATTTACATCACCTGATCCAAGAGTGCCCCTCTACATGACAATATACATTTTTGGGCTATTGCTTTAGTCCTACAGTATGGAGGCAACTGGTCATTCTGTTAAACAGCTGCACACCTGGTAAGGTGTAGATCTCACAGCGATCCAATTTTTTTACACATTCTTTGCAATTTATATTGGTGCACTTTGCAACTGCTTTTCTTGCACTATTAGCTTTTTTAGCACCATCATCCTATTTTTGCACAGTCTGCTTGAATTAGCATTTTGAGTTCAAACATGGAACCCAGTAATAAAGGATTGGACCCCATGTCTTTCATTAATATGGAATTACCTAAAGGAGAGACCTTTAGCTTCACGGAAGCACAGATTTCAACTATATTATTCAATATTAGAATCCCATACTGCCGACGATATTTACAACCAGCTGACTAAGATGAACAAAAGAGAAATTGATTATCTCCTTCACGGCAGCACTCTTTATGACTATTTTAGATCGAAATTAATACAGGGTAAAAAACTGCCTTACCATAGGCAGAAATAATGCAGACTTTTGCCGCCGCTGGATTGCGATTTTAAATAAGTGCAGTCTGGACCTCATGATCTTAGTCATAGAAGAGGCTGGTAAGGAATTATCATCTACCAGATCCAAAATTGAAACATTCACACAACAGCATAGTGACATACTCCGTGATTCCACCTACCAACAATTATGGACCCGCCTGAACTCACAATGTGAACAATACAAAAAAGATCTTGTTAAATATTAAAAAAAACAAGCTTCATACTTTAACTGCTGACTATGACAACAAACAAGTTTACAGATGGCTCAATGGTCCAAACATAGAAAGTAACGTCCAGCGCAGATTCCCCCCACAAACTAGGCGGAATAAGAAGCTTCGGAATAACAAAGATAACCCCTCCTCCAATATTGACAGCAATTTCCAAGTACAAGAAAGTGATGATCCATTGACCTCCAGGTCTGGCCCATTAGGGATCACTCTTCCTACGCCCGTAGGCATTCCTCCCTCAGGGCTACCCGGCGCGGTGGCCAAAACAAGAGGCTCCACCCGGTCATACAAGAAGAAAACGTAATTCATAATTTATCCTCAAGATCTTTTACCAACCTGGAATTAAAAGTGTTAAACAAAGGCTTATCCTTCATATCTACCAATAAGTACAAAGATTTTGAGTGGAAAATCAACAATTATCGATTTGCACGTTCATTACGTTTAAAAGAATTCTTCCAACACAGAACTAATTAAGGAGCACCTGAGGGGCCCACATCATTTACCTTCAAACGAAATATTTCTACCTTCGATCCTCCATCACAAAATTCGTCAATTAAAACCTTTTCCCCTCTGATGGATGATTCGGTGCAAAAATACAATTTGGCACAGCCTAAAACATACCATAACTTATCTCCGGGAGAACAAAAATCTTTAAAAGTTCTTACTCAATATACCGATGTCGTCATCCGCCCCACCGATAAGGGCGGGGCAATAGTGATTCAAATCACGGAGCCGGCAGCTGTGTGTTTGCTGTAATCAGCAGCCACTGAGAGTCTGTCAGACTCTCAGCGGCTGCTGCTGCTCCCACTGCAGGAGCCATCTTCCGGCTCCTGCAGTGGGTAATGGGAGAGACTTCATGAGTAATGACGTCTCTCCCATTCAAAGCGGCCGGAGGAGCTAAAAGGGGAGGATTACCACTGGGGGCACTGAAAGGGGGGATTACCACTGGGAGCACTGAAAGGGGGGATTACTACTGGAGACACAACCAGGGGGAATTACTACTGGGGGCACTACCAACTGCTGCATTTCCCACCCTAGGCTTATACTCGAGTCAATAAGTTGTCCCATTTTTTTTGTGGTAAAAGTAGGTACCTCGGCTTATATTCGGGTCGACTTATACTCGAGTATATACGGTACTAGATATATAGATGACTTATTACTGCTGTGGACAGGAGGTGCTGAAAAACTACAAGTCACCATTAATGATATAAATGCACAGGATTCAACCAATAAATTCTACTCTACATACAGTGATTTAAGTATTAACTTTTTAGATGTCACTTTAACTATCAAAAACAACATGATATTTACCACTGTATATTCTAAAAAAACAGACAGGAATATCCTCTTGAAAGCTAGCAGCTTCCACCCTCCATCTTTAAAAAGAGGTTTGGCTAAGTCCCAAATGCTTAATCTTAGAGACATGTTAGTTAAAACTGACATCACTTCGTTTTCACAAAGAAAATATCAATACAGGTTGAGTCTCCCATATCCAAATATTCCGAAATACGGAATAATTTTGGCATGACTGAGATAATGAAACCTTTGATTTTTGATGGTTCAATGTACACAAACTTTGTCTAAGGCACAAATTATTAAAAATATTGTATAAAGTAACCTACAGGCTGTGTATAGGGTGTACAGTATATGAAACATAACTGAATTTTATGTATGTACACAAACTTTGTTTGAGCCACAAAATTATTGAAAATATTGTATAAAATTACCTGCAGGCTGTGTGTATAAAGGTGCATATAACACATAAATGCATTCTGTGTGTATATTTGGGACCCATTCCCAATATATTTCTTTTCGATATGCAAATATTCCAAAATACGAAATATTCCGCTATCCAAAATACCACTGGTCCCGAACATTTTGGATATCGGAGACTCACCCTGTACCTCTTATAAAAAACCAGGGTGTTACATGTAGCTACTTAGAGACAGGAGCTAATTTCCATCACCCCCATTCAGGTAAAAAGTATAAAATCAATCATGTACTTACGTGCTCATCCAAATATGTAGTCTATTTAATAACATGCCCATGTGGCTTAAGTTATGTGGGCCAAACGACCCGCATGTTTAAAGAATGGATGGCTATGCACCGATCGTCCATTAGAACAGCGATTGCGGGCAAAGACTCGGATCAACCCGTTGCCCATCATTTTAAAGAAGCTAGGCCCTCTTTAGCCAGCTTATGCTATAAAATCATTGACCATGTCTCACCTCTTAGCAGGGGTGGTGACCGTGCAAAAAGGTTACTTGAAATAGAATCCAGATGGATCCATACCTTAGACACCATACACCCTAGAGGGTTAAATGACAAAATTGTGTGGAGTGCATTTATTTTATAATATTTCGTTTGTTAGACCATTTAAAAATATTGGTATCCGTTATTCTACATAGACTTAATGTGTCCGGGGATATATTTATATATTTATCCTGTTTTACCATTACCATGTTTTACTTCTCTTTAAGCTGTTATATGTCTTTTATACACTTTTAACACTTTGCTTATTGCATTTTAGTATTGTTTTATATATATTAATTGTGCACGTAACATAACATGTTATTGTTCTATTTCTTATGGCCAGCGCTTCTCCCTCTCTCCCCCCTTTTGCTGGATGCCGTGGCATACACCAGATGATGTTGTATCCTGGTTACCTTGACTACCCTTTCAGCACTGCTGTGCCATCCCGCACCTTTTTGATGACGTCATGCCTCAAGCGACACCCGCTCTGGCGGCGAGAGACTGAGGATCTAATGGTCACTCCCGGGACTGTATCCCCTTATTATAAGGTAACCACATTCACTGTATGCACTTCTTTCACCCTGACGAAAAGGCCTACGTGGCCTTGAAACATTGGAAATAAATTAACGTTATTTGATATCATGAAGCCCGTGTAAGTGCCGCCTGGTCTTTTGCTATGGACATTTGTTTGCTGCATTTTACCTGAGGAAGGCACACCGGCATTTACATCACCCGATCCAAGAGTGCCCCTCTACAAGACAATATACATTTTTGGGCTATTGCTTTAGTCCTACAGTGTGGAGGCACCTGGTCATTCTTTTAAACAGCTGCACACCTGGTAAGGTGTAGATCTCAGAGTGATTTTATCAAAGAATGTGTCTGTACATTTATCCATTCATCCTTCCTTCACCTATATGAAGCATGCCAGTAACGTATGCCGAAAAACAGCCCCACACCGTGATGCTCCCACCTCCAAACTTCACTGTTGGTATGGTGTTTTTGGGGCGTCTCCAACAAGAAATATTTTGAGAGCGATGTCCGCAATAGATCAATTCACAGTGAGAGGTAAACGGCTCAGCAGTGTCCCTTGTGCAGCGTCTTGATTCTCACCCTCAGCTGCAGAGACACGCACCCTTCTGGCTTCTGTCTTTTTGAGAAAGGCTCCCCAGTGAGGACAAACGTTTTAAAGGATACAGAAGGAGCTTGCTTTACTTATACTCATTGGACCTGGGAATCAGTCTATCCCCTCTTGCACCTTGGGTGCTCACTACAGAGGGTGCACACTATTTCACCTGAGGGTGAGAACACAGACAATAGACTCAGGATTCCACTGCTCCGATTACCTCTCACCTGATTAGATCCATCATTGATGCCACTATTGGAGGGTCATGTCTCTGCAGCTGAGGGTGAGAATCAAGGCGCTGCATTACACCGGGTCCCTTGACAGAAAGCCGCACAGTGTGCTTGTTGCACACAGGCAGTCCATTTACTGTAGCTGAATCATTTACTCAGCACAAACGTATGAGGAGCTGGACTACCTCAAATTATTCACTGATCCAGGACTGTGACTATATGGAATCTGAATAGGAAGGATTTATATATTTTTTATGCAAGTATTTTAGATTGGTCTCATTGGAACTTTAAAACGGAAGTGTAACAGCATTACTGAAATATCGATTGCTGCAATCACAATATACTGTGGCAACACAAGAGTTAAGTTCCAATTTTATGAACTGAGGCAAGTATCAACTCAATACATTAGTGTCAATTGTTTAGAATTCTGTGGAATAAGTATTTATGTTATTCTCCAGGTCCTCTTTGAGACTTTTTATTGTCTAGAACAGTGGTTTCCAAACTTTTTCGAATCACGGCACCCTAGAGTATCAGCATTTTTTCCACGGCACCCCTGGGCCAAAAGTTTCTTATTGAGAAATTCAGAAAAATGTAAATAAAAACTTGTGTCTATATGCCACACTCAGGTTCAGTTATGAGGTGGTTGACAGGGCTGCGCTTCTATTTGTCCTCATATTTTATGACTGGCAGTCATTAGCACTGCTTTTGCCTATCACACTGACCAAAAATATTTTTTTTTTGGTGCTGGACCACGAACCCGGGGCACCCCTGCAAGTGCACTGAGGCACCCCAGGGTGTTTGGGAACCACTGGTCTAAAAGTTTAATATGTGCATGCACAATTTTTAGGATATGTTTTTTATCATTGTGATTAAAACTGGATATTTAATCTCTATACTGTCGTGTGTCCATTAAGCGCCACCTTATACTATTTATCTGTGTTGCTTTGATTGTGAAAGGATTGGCAAAGCTTCTCGTATAGGTGTGCAGCATTTTGACACTTTCTATGTTACATATGCACCACTGCTGGCGGCCGGGTCCTTTTTATTTCTTGTAGATTTCAGCTGGTGTCTTGGCTTTCCATGCCTTTTTGCATCTCCCTTTCTTCATGTGTTCAATACTTATTCTCTGTGTCATTTCTCATTTCACATTATTACAAAAAAATTAATTTATGGACATCTATGGTTTGATTACTTTGCATATGTGGATTAAATGTCCACTTGGTCCGGCACTCACTGCTCCTCTTGTTAATAGTTACCTGGGTGCTCGCACAATCGATAACATACTCTGACAAGATGCAAAAGCCACAAGCCGTGGCAGAACATAGAGCCTCACTCCAGGATTTTGTACAGAGAGTTTTACTTAAGCTTCAATGTTTCAAGGCCCTTCCGGCCCCGTCGCCAGGAATACAATACATAAAAATACAAAAACACACTTATCTATATATCCCACCCGACGTGTGCAGAGTGTTAGACTGCCGCTGAGCCGCGTTCACGTGACCGGAGGGCGCGGATTGCACAGGAGTGAGAGACGAGAGTGTCTGTCATATAGTTTGACCAGGATTAGGTTATTGGCTATGTCTGAAGTTCATCAGGGCCATGGAGGTCTACATGTTGCCCATCAAGTAGGCCATGGAGTCTCTGATTTTAAATTTTGGTTTATGCAAGGTCACTCAGGATGTCTTCCAGTGCCTAAAACTGCACTGATGTGAAGGCACACGCTGATATGTACCAGTGGGGGGCAGGCAGAGCTCCAATGGAAGAGCAGTGAGTCGGAGGATCAACTTTCACACTGCACCTGCACTGACAGTTACTAAGTCAACCCGGGCTTGACTTTAGAGAAAATATGAGTGAAGACATTATGAAGCAAGATGAGCTAATCCTGTGCTAAGGTTACAATACATTGATGTAATGGTCAGTTAAGCTCTCATCTGCTTGGAGGACAAAATGTAACAGATGGTAGGCAAGAGACTGCATCATCTATGGCTCCCAACTTCTGACAGAGGTAACACTTCCAGTCTTAGCAAAGACATGTGATGTGAAACGAGATATATGGCTCTATTTATTAACATTATTTTTACTAAAATAAAGTGAAAAAGGGTGTTTTCACACCCTTTTCACATTATTTTAGTTCACATAAATTTAATAAAGGGCAATTGGAGTAGAATTTGTAAAATTCTTTTCCAAACACTAATTATTACATATTTTTAGTAAGCAGATCACATTTCCCAAAATTGTAATGGGAAATGTGATCTGGCCAGAGTTACTAAAAACAAAATGTGAAAAAATACCGGAGGAAGCCCTGTGATAACGCCACCTGGAGATGGCATTATCCAGGGTTTCCCCCAGTTTCCCGACTCCTGCTCTAACAGGCAGAGCAGAGCCGGGAGCGAATCTAGACTTCTCATTGGGGGGGGGGAAATTTAGGAATTAATTCTGACTCCTCCCCTCTTTACTCATTCCTCCTCCCACTTCCAGTCCTGACTCCTCCCATTTTCACGCAGTCACCTCACATCATAGCCATTCCTATTGCCATTCATTATTAATCTTTTTACTTCTATCACTTTTATTTCCCTTTCTTTATAATTTTTCCTCTCTTCTTCCTTGTCTTTATTGACCCATCCTAAGTACTCTACCCCCTCTCCCAAGCGGCTCCATGAGGCAACTCGCCCTCTTGTCTCCCCCCTTGTTTATACAATGAAGCGTATATAGTGACTATATGACCAAATATGTATTATATGCCCATCACACCCTCCCCTCGCCCCCTATATACGATATGCCCATTCCCTCCCCTCCTATATATTATATGCCCATCACCCCCACCCCTCATCCCTCTTATATATGTCCATTCCCTTCCCTCCTATATATTATATGTCCATCACCTCTCATGCCTTATATATGATATGCCCATTCCCTCCCCTCCTATATATATGCCCATCACTCCCTCCCATCATCCCCTATATATTATATGCCCATCCCCCCCACCCTCTATATATGATCTGCCCATTCCCTCGCCTCCTATATATATTATATGCCCATCACTCCCTCCCCTCATCCCCTATATATTATATGCCCATCACTCCCTCACCTCCTATATATTATATGCCCATCACTCCCCCCCCTTACCCCCTATATGCACATCACTCCCTCCCCTTATTCCCTATATATTTTTTGCCCATCACCCCCGCACCCCCATATATTGTATGCCTCTTGGGAGCCTGCCTCTGATGAATTCTGTACTGTATGTCTAAAATAGCGTGGACACAGGTATACTAGAAAAGTATGTCTACAACACTACTATGAATGGAGGATGAAGCATTCCCCTGACTGACTGACTGGGCAGGATGTACACATGCAATTCAACAATTATCCAGCCAGGAGTTAACAGCAATAAAAGAGGCCTCCAAATGTGACAGGCTGTTTCTCCCTCCAAGCACAGCAACAAAAGCCATGCTGGAGCTATTAGCAGTACTGCTTTTAGCTATGCACACAGCATACAGTCAGTGTGACAGTGTTGCTCTCCAGACTATGACAACCACCCTCTCTAGCAGCTGGGTTACTGACCAGTGTGCCAGAACTTTCATCCATCCATGTCACCCCAACCAGGACTCCTATAGATTGTAAGCTTGCGAGCAGGGCCATCCTACCTATATATCTGTCTATTACCCAGTTTTATTCTATTAATGTTTACAATTGTAAAGCGCAACGGAATATGCTGCACTATATAAGAAACTGTTAATAAATAAAATAAAAAAGAGACATCCCAGTGCTCAGCCTCTAATGTAGAAGCCATCAAGAGTTCACAGACTTTTCATGCTGCTGGCAACGCCTCATGGGATTTGTATTGTATCTTTTACTGGTCAGAGTCTGAGCAGTATAAGAAATTACAAATCCCATGTCACTCCTCCTCCTTCTCTGGCCAGCGTGGGTTCCTTGGGCTAACAGCTGACTGCCTGCTTGTAAGTGCCGCGGTCAGGTCTCGGCTGCCGCCCGTAGCTTACACCATTCCTGGCTCTGCTCTCCCACATCTGCACTGCTGCGCAGCCTACAGGATCAGTAGGTGGGCGGAGCTGGGGCTGTGTTTTACGGGGGACGATCGCCATTATGCCCGCGCCCCCTGGGTCCACCACTGCAGGGAGCTAGGCCCCTGTGATGAAAAACCAGATGACCGAAGCCCCAGAAGACATCACCGGAGCACGATCACTTGAGGCAAGTGTAATCCCTGCGGGGGGGGGGATGGGGGAGGGTGGTTGCGGCAGCCGGCGCATGCGCAGACAGTCTCCGTGTATTTTTTCAGAAAAACACAGGGAGAAGTGTGCGAAGGGGATTTGCAGGGACAGAAGTTTAGTCGCAAGCTCTGTCCCTGGAAGGGATATTTAATAAATCCCTGTGATATTTTGGAGAATCACGATGCAAATTTATTCAGAAATATCAAACTACAACCGCATCTTAAATGTGGATTGTAGTAAATATAGGCCATAATGTTGCACAGTTGCAGAGATTTGTGACAGAAAATGAGCCCAGGCTGGTGTCAGATCTAACACTTGCATATAACAGAATTCGTTCTATGATAACAAGAAAAACTGGAGGTTTTGTCTTTCTAGATGCTCCAGGGGGAACAGAAATACCATTCCTCTTAAATGTAATCTTGGCCAAAGTTTGTAGCCAAAAGCAAATTGCAATTGCAGTTGCCTCCTCAGGTATTGCAGCAACATTGCTTATAAACATTGTTTATAACTCAGTTATGAGGTAACAGTGTCTAAATACTCTATATACATTTTCAGAGCTGAAACCTGTTAGCAAACATTGGGGTCCTTTTCAGGATCAATGGAATAGGTTTAAGGTAAGGACAATGTAAAAAAGGAAGGCTGCAGATGGACTTCAAGATCCATTCTTCAAACCGGGCAACCACGAGCATCCCAGTTAGTATGTATGTATAGAAGAAAAAGGGCCACACAATAGTGAAAGTACTTCACAGATTTTATTCCTCTCACACCAGATTAAAAATCACATACAAGATAAACATCTTGATAAAGTACACTATTTGCATGCATGCATACCTCTATCCTGCTTCCACAGTGTCCGCGATTCCAGGTCTCCCGATAGTTCTGGCGTCGGGGAACTACATGTGTGTCACCAGTTTAGCCACACCTAACCGTTTTATTTTTGCTTTTTTTCACAGTAGTCGATTTTCTGTTAAATTTAAGGCGGCAGCATTAATAAGTGGTAAACTGTGCTTGTTTTGCAATTTACTGGTATTGCCGTTTTAAATCCAGTGCAGTGTTCTCCCCAGAAATATTTTTCAATCTGGTGGCATTATGAGGTAGCCAGGTGGGGGAGCGCAGCCCACGTGGGGTTGGAGGGGGGCGGGGTTGGGCAGAGCAAACCCTTTCACAGGAAGCAGCAGCCTATCGTGAACCCTCCCCTCTCTGCATCTCACTTACTTTTTGGAGGCTTCAGGTAGGAGGGGGAAGCTGTAATTCTCGCCTCCAGTGTAGGATGGGCCGGGTCAAGATGGAGGTGGAGGCTCCGAGCAATGAGCTGCACTGTCACATCTGGCCAGCAGTTACGTGGACAATAAGTCACTCTGCGCTGGCGTCTCTATATGAAATGTCAGTGCAGCACGACTTTCGGCAGTGTCACAGTGCTAGGCAGCATGGGAATTTTGCCCGGCAGACCATCCATGAAATAAAGCTTCGGGAGAACACTGCAGGTGTCAAAGCCGCCGATAATAGGCGACATTTAAAAAACACTTTTTAGTAAATATAGCCCCTAGTGAGAATAGATTTATTGGTATTAGATCTTCGTTTCTCTTCTCTAAACAGATATTTTGTTTGCAATGAATAGATAATTAAAGCCATAACAAAAAATAAAACAAGATGTAAAATAAATTAATGTAAAACTAGACTAATGCAGCTACATAAAGCTACATAAAGCAGAAGTAAATAGAAGTCAAATGATGATAAAAGGTAATTATTCAAAGACTCCTACTAATGAAAGATACTCCTACTCCCCTCAAATTTACATATGAAATACAGATTATTAGTCTTACAAAGTAAAGCATTTGTACTTAAGATGTATTGTATGCCATTAGAAACATGCCTCATCATTTTCTGTTCGGCATAGAAAATTGTATTTTGTATATTAAAAAAACAAAATGTAAACAAAAATGAGTATTTAAATATTTTCACTAGAAAGAATACCTTAACTATGTTATATATAAATATATATTTAATAATAAAGGGGGACTCACCAAGAATTCATTAGATTCCCTACAATATCAACGTTTCGGGCAGCCTGAGACCTTTATCAAGAAGTACAACCTTTCCATTTGGGTCAGCAAATCACCAAAGTTCCCAAATATATATACCACTTTTGGTAGGTACTAACCACAGCATACAGGTAACCTGCAAGAACCATCACAACTTGGCCCGTGTCAAAGTCGCTCAGATCCTGTAGACGTGCTGCCTTACGTGTCCCACTCCTCGACAGGTGTCATACAACAGAATTAGTTCTATGATAATAAGAAAAACTGGAGGTATTGTCTTTCTAGATGCTCCAGGGGGAACAGAAATACCATTCCTCTTAAATCTAATCTTGGCCAAAGTTTGTAGCTAAAAGCAGATTGCAATTGCAGTTGCCTCCTCAGGTATTGCAGCAGGGTATATTTTCTACTTCAGGGTCCATAGGGTATCCACAGGATACCTTGGGGATGTCCAAAAGCAGTATCCTTTAAGGGTGGGGACGCTCCTGTGCTGAAAGGAGAATCCGCCGCCCGAAGGAAGCATCCTGAGAGGCAAAGGTGTCAAACGCATAATACCTCACAAAGGTATGGACAGAGGACCACGTAGCAGCCTTGCAGATCTGGACTGCAGAGGCACCACGTCGAGCTGCCCACGAAGGACCCACAGACCTAGTGGAATGAGCCTTCACAGAAGGAGGAACCGGCAGGCCTTCATGAAGATAAGCTTCAGAAATAGCCATACGGATCCAGGCTGCCAAAGTTTGCTTTGAAGCAGGCCAACCCTTTTTACGGAAGCCATAGAGGACAAACAAGGCGTCCGACTTCCTAAACGAAGAAGTGCGGTCAACATAAGTCCTTAAGGCCCGCACAACATCCAAAGTGGCCTCACCCACTGAAAGGCCGGGTGAGTTAAAGGCTGGAACAACTATTTCCTCGTTAACATGAAACTGGGAAACAACTTTGGGAAGAAAATCAGGACGAGTGCGTAGCACTGCCCTGTTCCCATGAAAAATCAAGAAAGGGGGTCTACAAGAGAGAGCGCCTAAATCAGAAACACGTCTGGCCAAAGCTATGGCCAGAAGGAAAACAGTCTTAGCTGTAAGCCATTTAAGATCCACTGAGCCCAGTGGTTCAAACGGCGGTCCTTGGAGAGCTCTCAGGACCACAGCCAAGTCCCAAGGCGCAACGGGTGGAACAAAAGGCGGCTGAATTCACAGAACGCCCTGCATAAAGGTGCGTACATCAGGGATTGTAGCAATCCTACGGTGAAACCTGACAGGGCAGAAACCTGCACCTTCAAAGAAGCAAGGCGAAGCCCATGGTCTAGTCCCGCTTGTAGGAAGGCGAGTACACGAGACAGACGAAACTCCCGCGGTGCATAACCTCTCAGTCGACTCCACTGGAAGAACGTATGCCACACACGATGGTATATTCTCTCGGAAGACGGTTTCCGAGCTCTTAGCATGGTTCGCACCACAGAGCTGGAAAACCCCCTGGACCTTAACATGGCCGTCTCAACAGCCACGCCGTCAAAGACAGCCGAGTCAGGTCCGGGTGAAGACAAGGACCCTGTGACAGAAGGTCCGGTCGGAGCGGTAAGCGCAGAGGACTGTCCACGGACAGACCCTGAAGGTCTGAGAACCAGTGCCATCTGGGCCATGCGGGAGCTATCAACAGGAGCGTCTCTCCTTCCTGTTTGTATTTCCAGATTACCCGTGGAAGAAGGGAAACCGGAGGAAAGAGGTAAGCAAACCGGAACGTCCACCGGACGGACAGAGCATCCACCAGAGACGCCTCTTCGTCTCTTGTGCGAGATCCGTACACCGGCAACTTGTGGTTGTGCCGGGACGGCATGAGGTCGATCTCTGGAAGATCCCACCTGTCCACCAGCAGTTGAAAAACGTCCGGGTGCAGGGACCATTCCCCTGGATGAACGTCCTGGCGACTGAGAAAGTCCGCCTCCCAGTTTAGCACTCCCGGGATGAAGACAGCTGATATGGCCGGAAGATTGCGCTCCGTCCATACCAGGATCCAAGACACCTCTACGAGAGCCGCCCGACTTCGGGTTCCTCCTTGCCGGTTTATGCAGGCCATGGTGGTAGCATTGTCCGACTGGACCTGCACTGGGTGACCTTGGAGAACCCGATGTGCGTGCTGGAGAGCATTGAAAACCGCTCGGAGTTCCAAGATGTTTATTGGAAGCTCTGCTTCTGCCGGAGTCCACCTGCCCTGAAACAAGTGTGGACCCGAGACCGCTCCCCAGCCCCGAAGACTGGCGTCCGTTGTTAACAGGACCCAATTCGCCACCCAGAACGGACGACCCCTGTTGAGATGGGTCGTCTGCAACCACCAGGCTAGAGACAGGCGAACCTCCGGAGTGAGCACCAACGTCTGGGACTTCAGACTCTGAGGCAGTCCATTCCATTTGGACAGGATCAGGTGCAGCAGAGGTCTGGAGTGAAACTGGGCATATTCCACCATGTCGAATACCGACACCATGGAGCCCAGTAACCTCATTGCCGAGTGCAGAGACACCCGGCGGCTCTGCAGACAACTGCGCACCCTCGACTGTAAGGCAGAGATCTTTTCCCCCGTCACAAAGGTCCTTTGCTGTCCCGAGTCCAATAAGGCTCAGAGATGCAGAATCCGCTGAGACGGGATCTGGTGGACTTCTGCCAGTTTATCAACCAGCCGTGCCGTTGCAGTAGCGCAATGGTCAGGTCCAAGTGGCGCAGAAGGAGCTCCGGAGATCCTGCCACTAAGAGAAGGTCGTCCAAGTACGGTAACATGCGGACTCCCTGCAGCCGCAGGGAAGCCGCCATGACCGCCATCACCTTGGTGAAAACCCGTGGTGCTGTCGCCAGGCCAAAAGGTAACGCCCGGAACTGAAAGTGGTCGCTGCGGATTGCAAACCTGAGGAACTGCTGATGGCGCAAAAGAATAGGGACATGCAGGTAAGCGTCCTGTATGTCCAATGACACCATGTAGTCCCCAGGTTCCAGCGCCAGAATGATGGACCGAAGGGTCTCCATCCGAAACTTCGGTACCCGCAAAGACTTGTTGAGAGCTTTGAGGTTGAAAATCGGACGAAACGACCCATTGGGTTTCTGCACCAAAAAGAGATTGGAATAGAAACCCTGGCCCCTCTGGGAGAATGGAACAGGCACTATAACTCCAGCCTGGAGCATAGTGTGCAAGACCTTCCGCAGCTCCATGGCTTTGTTCCGGTCTGATGGTAGACCCGTGGTGAAGACTCCCACTTGGCAAAATAATTGTCCGCAAACGGATACGCCACTGCTAAACGCCTTTGAGGCCGATATCGTTTGCCTGGCTGTTTCCACGCTTCCTCTAGATCAGGGGTCTTCAAACTTGGCCCTCCAGATGCCGTGGAACTACACATCCCAGCATGCACTGCACATAGTTTTAGCATGCTGTTATATCAAAAAGGTGGCAGTGCATGCTGGGATGTGTACCACAGCAGCTGGAGGGCCAAGTTTGAAGACCCCTGCTCTAGATGGTCAACTAATTGCCCCGAAAGAGGAAACACTGTGGTATCTCCTTTAACATCATTGAAAAAGGCGTATTTGGACTTTGATACTGGAGGCTCCTCATCCTCAATAACTAAAGCAGTATGGACTGCACGAATAAGGCCAGGTATATACACCTTAGACTTAGCGTCCGACTCTTTAGGACGGGGAGGTTCCTGGTCAGAAAGATCTAGAATCTCCCCATCGTCGGACGTCCCGTCGTCATCCTCATAAGGAGCAGACAGAGACGCCACCGGCCGCTTGTGAGGCCGCATCACAGACTCCCCTTGCAACACTTCTGCCAACTGCTGTACAGAGCTTGTTAACGAATTAACCCACGCAGGCTCATGAGAGACCTGAGGAGGGGAAATAGGGAGACTGTGGGGTACCATCAATTGTCTTGGGAAACCCTGCATGGGTGACGACACCACTGACTGCTGGGACAAACCCATCTGAGTGAAGGCAGGCTGCGGAGCTAACTGGCCCACGAGGGTTGTAAACACTTTGCCAAAACAAGCCCAGGGCGGCTCCTGTACCGGAGCCGTGACCGTAATCGGTCGCGTCAACGAATAACACCGTCGACATAGTCCCTCCGCACTACCGTCCCCCTCTGCTATAGATACCTTGCATGTAGTACATAAAAGCTGGAGAGGAAAATCACTTTCAGACATAATGGTAAGTATGTCACCGCTCTCACTGATACTCGTTAGTATAGTGTGAGACCACCCTGCAAGCACCGCACCGCAAGGGCTTTAGCAAAAAGAACAGGGACAGTTAAATGCTGACAGATAGAAAATGAAAGCACAGGCAGCAGACGCTAGCATAGGTCACATACCATGCAAAGAAATCAATTCCTGCACTATCAGCACTGATCCTCAACTACACAGACTCAGAGCCTGGTAGGACACAGCGCTGCATACACAGACCTTAATCCAAAGTTGGAGAGGTATGCAGGAGGACCCAGACCGCGATGCCACCGTTCATCAGCGTCCAGCAGCGCTCACCATGCTTCTTCCAAAGATGGCCACCGAGGAGCAGAGAGGAGGCCGGCCTGGGGCAGGAGCGCTGACACAGGACCAGTCAGCTAGAGCAGAGAGGGCTGTGTGCAGCGGGGGAGGCGCCGGCTGTGAGACAGGGAAGGCGCGCTCCCCTGGCATGCATTTAACCCCCTGGGATGCCGCAGCGCTACCGCTCTGCCACGGTCCTGCTGTCCCAGGGGGGTAGTGGAAGCGCAGGTTAGAACCTGGCTCCACGCTGCAGCCAGTCCCCAGGGAGCCCCCTGCCTGGGGACTCGGGACCATGTATCAGCGGGGACCCACCGCGGGACCCCGCTGCTTACCTGTTGTCCCCCTTGATTCCGGCCATGGTCCTAAACATCTGGGGTCACCACTAGCTGTGACCCCAGATGCCTACCAGCATCCCCAGATCAGTACCGGCATTGAAGAAACTTCAGGGGCTCTTCATGGCCCCCCTCTAACAGGTGCATCCGACTCCGGCCGGGCACCAAACTAAACTGAGATGCCTTGGCTCGGGGGCGGGGTATAGGAGGGGGACCCTAGTGCATCCTGGGAGGCTGAAACTTAACTCTATGGTGCCCGATGCCTGACGTCATCACCTATACCCCAAGGTATCCTGTGGATACCCTATGGACCCTGAAGTAGAAAAATATATATTATTGGAAATGCTGTTTTAGGTCACACGATAACTTTCTAACGCTAAAGCAATTTGAAGTGTCATAATGTGATGGAAACATGAATGTACTGTGCCACTGTTTCCAAAAAGCTTCAGAGCACCACATTTTTCTGGCATGAAAAACATGGCGTTCAAAAGTGCCACGTGCTAAAATGGCACAAAAAGTTACTGTTACAGAAGTTGCATGAGTCTAAAGGCCCCCATACACTATGCGATATAGCAGCCGATCCATAGGATTGGCACAATATCACTGCTATACCGTTCCGTGTGTGGGTATGATATTGGCCAGTGCACACTCCTGCGGGATCGTACATCGCTCCTCCAGGTATTTCTGCATGTTCAGTTGATCTGGGGGAGTGATGTACGATCCCATGCAGCGCTATGCGAGTGGGGGAGGGGGGTGCTGGCATATCGGGCAGTCGGCCACACGATCGCTCAGTGTGTGGGGACCGCCTGATATGTCGGCCATCGGATCGGCCGTCGCATTGCAAGGTGCATATTGGGGCCCTTAATGGTCTTTCAAAGTCTTGTGAATCTGTTACCACTGCATAATCCATACAGTCCAATTTATACATGCATATTGCTAATGTTAAATATCAAACCACTGATCAGTTTTACATACCATGATTTATAACATGGGGCCTTTAGAGGTGGACACTGGGTCGATGTTTGCGCAGTTAACCGATTTTTGGCCACTACACATGCACAAAAAGTCCACAAAACCTCTACTGCATATGTGCAAACCTAACTGTACAATAACGTTTGCAGCCCTATAAGGGACATACTTGCCAACGGACTGATTGGCAGGGAGACTCCCTGAAATAGTAGCAAGCTCCCTGACTCCCTGAAAAGTCTAGGGGGTATATTTAATAAAGTGAGAGGTTTTAGAAGTGGAGATGTTGCCCATAGCAACCAATCAGATTCTACTTAACATTTAACTAGCACCATCTAGAAGATAATAGCTAGAATCTGATTGGTTGCTAGGGGCAACATCTCCACTTCTAAAAACTCTCACTTTAGTATATTTACTCCTAGCATTCTCCTTGATTGCACCTTACCCCCTTTATGTAGCTGTATACTTGGAATATGGAAGATATATACATTCAAATTGTATAATCAGTGCCATTTCCCTGCATTGGTTATAAGGTACGATGGGGTTTATGTACTAAGCCTTGGAAAAAGATAAAATGGACAGAGATAAAGTACCAACCAATCAGCTACTAACTGTCACTTTGCAGGCTGTGTTTGAAAAATGACAGGAGCTGATTGATTGGTACTTTATCTCCATTCACTTTATGTCTCCAAGGCGTAGTACATAGACCCCCAATGATCCCTATGACTACATGCATTCTCATATAAGTTTTCTCTTGAACACATACGGAACCCCTTGTAAAACACAATACATGAGCAAGCCCTGGAAAGCCCAAAGCAGTCCGTAAGATCTACTTGTTGATGAAAACGCACTGATGCGTTTTCATCAACAAGTAGATCTTCTGAACTGCTTTGGGGCTCATTTACATTTGGATGAAAGTCAATGTAATAACAAGTCTCTCAGGTGTAGCAGTACACGCCCACAATACCGCCGCTTTCACAATCGCCCTGAAATGCTTTTCCAAAAGTAGATAAGTATGATATGGGATCGATATCATTAGAAAAGGAGACTGCGAATCATGGGTGTTTCTGGGCAGTGACCTGAAATGAATGTAAAAAGAGGCATGTTATAGGAGTGTCACAGCATGTAAATGCATGCGGCTGCATTCTCTTTCGCAGCACCGCAGCCACAGAGGCCATGTTTTGAAGGGGATTGAGATGGGCACATTGTGCGAGCCATAGGCCGCTCAAGGGTTAGATGGGACAACCGATAGAACTCGATGGTAGAGTGTTCTTAACCACCGAAGGATTTGCACTGTGCCCAGATAGTGGAAGTGGGCATTTCAGGGTTTAGTCAGTCAATTGCATGCTATTACAGAACGTGAGTGCTGACACTGGCATTTCCATCATTTTGCAGTTGCAAATCCATAAAAAAAATCGTAAACGCGTACGAATAGCGTCCACTTCTGAATCAGGCCCCTAGTGTATTGTCAATGTAAATATGAGGCCGCGGTGATGAAATTAGTTTACACAGATGCTTCAAATAATAGAAAGTTTTATTTGAACTAAAATAATCAGCAGCACCTGTGGTTTGAGTGGAGGTGAAATACTTAA
This sequence comes from Taudactylus pleione, assembly GCA_031769625.1. Lineage (NCBI taxonomy): Eukaryota > Metazoa > Chordata > Amphibia > Anura > Myobatrachidae > Taudactylus > Taudactylus pleione. The sequence goes on from JAUIMM010000472.1 coordinate 8,031,185, forward strand.
GATTAAAAAAAATTAAATAAACGTACGGCTGAATAGTGGAGAATAGCAAAGATGTGTAATAATAATTTAAGAAATAAATGAAAAACAGGCAGTGTTACCCCACTCATCAGCCAGCCCCCAGTACTTGAAAGCACATACCTGGTTCTACTATAATAGTCTATTAGCATGGGGGATCCCTACTATAGATAAAGGAGAAGATGGGGAGAGAAAGTGCTTGGGGCATTCAGAAGATGGGGTAGAAGCTTCAGTTTAGTCCTCCTGCTCTGGGAAACCCACCCCTAAACCCAAATACCCCACCCTCGTCATTTTAAAATGGGGAACTTAAAAAGGCTTTCCAGAATAAGTGGTAACGCATATTTAACGGTTTCTACTAAACCTCTCATAAAAAAGGGATTAGTATTACCATGGCAGAACACAAAATGACCATGATTGCACAAGCATAACATTCTTATTACATTTCATCTCACAAGGTTGACAAGTTCCTAAAAAACATGTCACACAAACACAATAAGCAAGGCCTAACAAACTCCTGTATAGCGGGAGAAGAAAAAAGATGCAAAACACTCTAAAATACGTTCACACTATAGTCAAGAAAAATGCTCAGGAAATGAAAGAATTGTGTATTATACAACTTTAAATGAATTGGGGCCATTCTAGCCCGTGCTAAACCGAAGGGACACAAATAAATGTGAAATGCAGTGAGTGTCTGAGACAAGCTCTTGGTCTGTGAATAAACCTCATGTTATTGAAACACCAGCCAAGCTGCAGGGGATTAATATAAATAACTAATAATACAAAAGTATGTGGGATATGGGACATAATCTGAGGTAGTCAAGGAGATGATGGCTCGTTCAAAGATTGAAGGTCTGCATTTCAGAGTTTTCAATTCTGCACAGGCATAATACAGAACTGTGATGTACCACCAAAATAAACACACAGCAGGCTGATGCATGCATCATGATTCATATGGAGAGGAGTTTCCTATACAAGTTTTGTGCTAACTATTGCAGGTGGCTTTTGTGAAATTAACAGAGTAGCTACAGGCTGGTGCTCTAATCCATGAACTGATTAGCTATAAATTGGTTATAACCCCCATCCACTACACACAAACATAAGCCCCATTTTATAAAAGAAACCCAAAAAACTTTGTTAGTACCTTAATGTCAAATTGGTACAGTTTATCAGATGGATGAGTCGCTGCATAAATTTAATCAAATGTGGCATTACATTGCATACTAGCTGCAGATTAAAGCACTGCATGGTATACTGGTCATCAGATAGAGCTGAGCATTGAATTTATTCAGTTTAGTTGGATT